>CM026324.1:16103295-16763444 GCA_014843725.1 Amphicarpaea edgeworthii | reverse complement strand
TGAAAAAAAAAACATCAGTAATGTCTTAAAGATTTTAAAAAGTAATTTTAAAAAAAATGTGACTAAACAATAATATGTCTCACACTTTTTAAAAAAAAATTAAAAAATTAAAAAATATGAAAAACATGAGAAATGTCTTGAAAATTTAAAATAAAAATATGAAAAAAATTAGAGTTTATTCTCGTAAAAATATGAAAATATAAATAAATATGGAAATATATAAAAATATGAAAAAAAAAAAGAGTAATGTCATGAAAATTTTGAAATAAAAAAAGAAAAATAAAAAAAAAAGAATAAATTCTTGAAAATTTTGAAAAAAAATAAAAATTTTAAAATATGAAAAAACAATAACAATGTATAAGAAATATAAAATATAAAAAAACCAAGAGGAGTTTCTGGAAATTTTGAAATATAAGAAAAATTTTAAAAATATGAAAAACAAGAATATTATCTTAAAAAAATGATAAAATTTGAAAAAACAAGAATAATATATTAAAAATTTGAAAAAATACAAATATGAAAAAAGTAAAAAATTAAAAAACAAGAGTATTGTATTTAAAATGTGAAAAATACAAATTTGAAAAATATGAAAAAACAAGAATAAAGTCTTGAAAATTTGAAAAAAATTAAATTTATAAAATATAAAAAAAAGGATTGTATTTAAAATTTGAAAAAAATGAAAAAACAAGAGTAATTTCTTAAAAAGTTTTAATAAAATAAAAAAAATGTTTATACATATAAAAAAAACAAGAGTAATATTTTGGAAGTTTAGTCTACCAATACCTCAGGAGAAGGGTTAAGGGGATCCCAATAAAGTTGAAAAGACTCTACATCACAGACAAAGACAGCTGCATTTTATTAAAATAAAGGGAAAGAAAACAAGATAAAAGAGGGGGAGGGGGGTGATTAGGCCAAAACCCATGATTAAAACCAATGCTAATAAAACAACTTAGTGAGTTTGAGATGTAGTGCTATCACAGAAGTTGTAAGTCTTTTCCCACGCTTAAACTCATTTTTTTCTTTTTCTTTTGTTATGGTATGGAGAGGTAGTCCTGGTCAGCTATATCATCCTCCCTGAAAAGGAAATATAAGATAAACCTTATGTCCACTTGCATTTGAGAGTGTAACTCGGATGCAAGTGAAAAGACAAAAGTAATGTGTTGAAAATTTGAAAAAATAACAAAAAATTATAAAAAAAATATATTAAAAAACAAGAATAATGTCATGGAAACCCCAAGAATTTAGGGTGTCATTCATAATATATGGTTTCATAAATCAAATCTTAAATCTTTATTCTTAGACTTTCATGATTTAAGATTTAGGGTTTCATTTAATGGTTTAAGATTTATGGCATTATTTAGGATTTAGAGTTAGTGTTTCATGATTTAGGATTTCATTTTGGATTTAGGGTATACTAAATAAAACCTCAAATTCTAATTTAGGGTTTTATTTAAGAAACCTTAATGATTTAAGATTTCATAAATTAATTTATGGTTTCTAAAATCAAATCCTAAATTCTAAACCATGAAACCCTATGCATTTATAGTTTAATAAAATAAACCCAATGGATCTATGGTTTCACAAAATGAAACCTTAAATTCTAATTTAGGGTTTCATAAATCAAACCCTTAATTTTAAATACTTAAGGTTTCATGATTTAGGATTTAGGATTTCATAAATAAAACCTTAAGGATTTATGATTTTCATAATTTTATAAAAAGAAAAAAAAAAAGTCAATCTCTTGAAATTTTGAAAATAATATGAAAATTTTAAAAATATGAAAAAACAAAAATAAAGTCTTGAAAATACGAAAAAAAATAGTAATGTCTAAAAAATTTATAAAAATATATGGAAAAACAAGAGTAATATTTTGAAAATTTTGAAAAAAAATGAAATTTCAAAATATGAAAAAACAACAGTAAAGTATTGAAAAATTGATAAAATATATATATATATATATATATATATATATATATATATAATAAATTCAAAATATGAAAAAATAAGAGTAATGTCTTGAAAATTTGAAATAAAATAAAAATTTTAAATTATAAAAAAAATAAGAATAGTGTTTTAATTTTTTTTAAATAAAAATAAAAATAAAAATAAGAATAATGTATCAAAAATTTGAGAAAAAACAAAAATTTTAAAAATATGAAAAACAAGAGGAATGTCATCAAAATTTGAAATAATTAAAATAATTTTTTTAAAAATATAAAAAATCAAGAGTAACAAAATTTAAAAAAAAAGAAAAAAGAAAAAAGAAAGAGAAATGTCATGAAATTTTGAAAAAAAAAATGAAAATCTTTAAGAATATGAAAAAATAAGAGGAATATCTTAAAATTTTGAAATACAATGAAAATTTAAAAAAAAAATGAAAAACATAACTTAATCTCTTGAAAATTTGAAAAAAGAATGAAAATTAAAAAAAAAAAAAAAACCAAGAGTACTGTCTTAAAGTTTTGAAAAAAAATAAAATTTTAAAAAGTATGAAAAAAATAAGAAGAATGTCTTGATTAAAAAGAAATATCTTAAAAAATTTGAAATAAAATGAAAATTAAAAAAAAATGAAAAACCAAGAGTTTGAAAATTTTAAAAAATTATGACAAAAACAAGAGGAATGTGTTGAAATTTTGAAATAAAATGAAAATTTAATAATATATGAAAAAGCCAGAGTTTGAAAATTTGAAAAATACGAAAAAATAATAATAATGTCTTCAAAAATATTTTAAAAATGAAAATTTTGAAAAAAATGCAAAACAAGAGTAAATTCATGAAAAATTGAAAAACATAGAAAACATAAAAAATATTAAAAAACAAGAGTAATGTATTAACAATTTTGACAAAAATGATAATTTAAAAATATAAAAAAACATGAGTAAAGTCTTGAAAAAATTACTAAAAAAGTAATTTTTTTAAAAATAAGAAAAATGTTTTAAAAATTGGAAATAAAGAGGTAATTTAAAAAATATGAAAAAGGAATAATATCTTTAAAAAAATTAAAAATTTTAAAAAAACCAAGTGTAATGTCTTGTAAATTAAAAAAAAATGTCTAAACAATGTATTGTCCTTAAAACTTTAAAAAAAATGAAAATTTTAAAAATACAAAAAAACAAAAGTAATGACTTAAAAATTTGAAAAACAAATATGACTAAACAAGAAAATGTCTCACTTTTTTAAAATTTTTTTAAAAAAATATGAAAAAAAAACAAGAGAAATTCCTTGAAAATTTGAAATAAAATTTTTATTAATAAATATGAAAAAAAACTAGAGTTATTCTCTTGAAAATTTGAAAAAAAAATGAAAATATAAATAAATTTGGAAATATAAAAAAAAAAAGAGTAATGACATGAAAATTTTGAAATAAAAAAGAAAAAAATATAAAAACAACAATAAATTATTGAAAAATTGGAAAACAAATCAGAATATAAAAAAATATGAAAAAAATAAGAATAAAGTCTTGAAAATATTAAAAAAAAAAACAAGTGTAATGTATTAAAAAATAATAATAATAATAAAAAGTAAAATATAAAAAAAAACAACAGGAGTTTTTGGAAAATTTGAACTATAAGGAAACTTTTAAAAATATGAAAAACAATATTATTGTCTTAGAAAATGAAAAAACAAGAATAATATATTAAAAATTTGAAAAAAAAAACAAATAGGAAAAGGTTAAAAAACAAGAGTATTGAATTTAAAATTTGAAAAATAAAAATTATAAAAATATGAAAAAATAAAAATAAAGTCTTTAAAATTTGATAAAAATGAAAATTATAAAATATAAAAAAGAGAAGAATGCTTTTAAAATTTGAAAAAAAATGAAAAAATAAGAGTAATTCCTTAAAAAGTCTTAATAAAATAAAAAATATTTATACATATGAAAAAAGTAAGAGTAATATATTGTAAATTGAAAAAAAAATTTAAAACTTAAAATTTTTTAAAAAAATGTAATGTCTTTAAAATTTGAAAAAAGATATAAAAATTTAAAAAATATGAAAAAAAAACAAAAGTAATATCTTAAAAATTTGACAAACTAATTTCTTAATTAATGTGACTAAACAAGAAAATGTCTCACACTTTTTTAAAAAATTAAAAAGTTTAAAAATATGAAAAAAAAGAGTAATATCTTAAAAATTTGAAAAATATGAAAATTTTAATAATATGAAAAAAAAAACAACAGAAATGCATTGAAAATTTAAAATAAAAATAAAATTTTTAAAAATAGGAAAAAAAGAACTAGATTTATTCTCTTGAAAATTTGAAAAAAAAATAAAAGTAATATCATAAAAATTTTGAAATAAAAAAGAAAAAATTAGATAATAAACGAAAACACGAATAAATTCTTGAAAATTTGAAAAACAAATGAGAATAAGAAAAATATGAAATAATAATAATAATGTCTTGATAATTTTGAAAAAAAATGAAAATTTTAAAATATGAAAAATCAATAGTAATGTATTTAAAATGATAAAAGAAAAACTAAAATATAAAACAAGAGAAATTTCTTGAAAATTTGAAATAAAAGAAAACTTTTAAAAATATGAAAAACAAGAATATTGTTTAAAAAAAATGATAAAATGTGAAAAAACAAGAATCTTATATTAAAATTTGAAAAAAAAAAATACAAATATGGAAAAAGTAAAAAAATTAAAAAACAAAACTATTGTATTTAAAATTTGAAAAATAAAAAGTTTAAAAATATGGAAAAACAAGAATAAAGTCTTGAAAATTTGAAAAAAAAATGAAAATTATAAAATATAAAAAAAAGGAATGTATTAAAAATTTGAAAAAAATAAAAAAAATAATGTTTTGAAATTTTAAAAAAAAATGAAAAAAATAATTGTAATGTGTTGAAAATTTGAAAAAAATGAAAATTTAATTTTTTTGAAAACTCAAGAATAATGTATTGAATTAAAAAAAATGAAAATTGTAAAAAATATTAAAAAATAAGAATAATGTCTTGAAAGTTTGAAAAAAAATGAAAACTTTTAAAAATATAAAAAACCAAGATTATTGTCTTTAAAATTTTACAAAAATATTTCAAACAAAGAGTGATGCTTAAAAAGATTGAAAAAAAGAGTAATGTCTTTAAAAAAATTGAAAAAAAAATGAAAATTTATTAAAAAATATTAAAAATTAAACTTAAAGTCTTGAAAATGTGAAAAATAAAACTTAAAAAAAAATGTAAAACAAAGAGTCATGTCTTATAAAATTTATACCCTAAATATTTTTGGTTTGAAATTTAGAGTGAAATTTAGGTTTAGATTAATGAAAACCTAAATATGAAACCCTAAATATTTATTGATTTATATATAAAGCTGTAGTATATATTTAGAGTGAAATTTAGGATTTCATTAATGACACTCTAAATAATTATAATTAAATAATGAAACTTGAAATATTTCAATTTTTGATATAATGTTTCATTTACAAAATGTTGTATATTTAGAGTTTTATTTATGAAACCCTAAATATTAAAATTTTCATTTATGATATGGATTCACGAATGAAACCCTAAATATTAGTGTTTCATAAATGAAAATCTTAAATAATGAAGGTTTCATAAATGAATACCTAAATTGAAACTCTAAATATTCAAGGTTTCATTAAAGAAACATTAAATTGAAACCCAAAATATTTAAGGTTTCATTAATGAAGCTTAAATTAAAGCCATAAACACTTAAGGTTTCATTAATCAAACATTAAATTAAAAACCTAAATATTTAAGGTTGCATAATTGAAATCTTAAACTGAAACCTAAATATTTAAGTTTCATTAATGAAACATTAAATTAAAACTTGAAATATTTGAGGTTTCATAAATGAAACAGTAAATTGAAACCATAAATATTTAGGGTTTTATAAATAAATTCATAAATAATTAAGGATTCAATGTAAGGTTTTATTAATGAACCCTGAATATTTAAGCTTTTAATAATGAAACCTTAAAAAAAAGACTTTGAATTTAGGGTTTCATTCCCTAAATATTTAGGGTGAAATTTAGCTTTTCATTAATGAAACCCTCAATATTTAAGGTTTTATTTACGAAACCCTCAATATTTAAGGTTTTATTTACGAAATCCTAAATATTTAGGGTTTTCTTCATGAAATGCTTATGGTTTCATAAATGAAAGCTTAAAGATTTAGGATTTACTAATAAATGAAACCCTAAATTTTAATTTAGGTTTTCATTAATCAAACCCTAAATCTTAAATTATGAAATTCTAAGGATAAAATCGTTAATCATAATTTAAGGTTTAATAAATCCAGCCATATATCCTAAACTATGAAACCTTATGGATTTAGGGTTTCGAAAAGTGAAGCCCTTCATCTTAATTTAGGATTTCATAATTAAAGCTCTTAGGATTTGGTTTTTCAAAATAAAAATCCTAAATCCCAATTAAGGGTTTTATAAATCAAACATGTATCCTAAATCCTGAAAGTTTCATAATTTAGGGTTTACCAAATGAAACCCAAAATTCTAATTTATGGTTTACTTAATCTAGGGTTTTATATCTTCAAAAAAAAATTAGAATTTCATAAATAAAATCCTAAATTCCAAGGCATAGACTCATATGGATTTAGAGTTTCGTAAAATGAACCCCTATAGATTATTTAGGGAATCATAAAATGAAATCCTAAATCCTAATTTTAGGTTTCTTATATTAAATCCTTAATCTTAATTCTAAATCCTAAAGGTTTCATCATTTGAGATTTAAGGTTTCATTTAGGATATAAGATTTTTTAAATGAAACTCTAAGGATTTAGAGTTTCACAAATGAAACCTTAAGGATATGGGGTTTTCTAAATGAAACTCTAAATTTTAATTTAGGGTTTCATTCATGAAATCATCAGGATTTAGGGTTTCATTTATGATTTCGTAAATGAAATCATAAATCTTAATTTAGGATTTCATAAATCAAATTCTAAATCATAAACCAAAAAAATCTTAAATTCAAATTTAGGATTTCATAAATCAAACTCTAAATCCTAAACCATGAAACCCTATTGATTTATGGTTTCAAAAAATCAATCCCAACATTTTAATTTAAGGTTTCATAAAATAAACCTTAAACCTCAAATCCTAATTTAGGGTTACAAATATTTATTTTTTAAAAAAACAATTCTAAACATTTTTCTTATTTTTCATATTTTTCAAATTTTCATTTTTTTCAAGACATTATTGTTGTTTTTTAATAATTTTAAAAGTTTTTCATTTTTTTTTCAATTTTTAATGATATTACTCTTTTTTTTCATATTTTTAATTTTTTTTTCAACTCTCAATATATACCCCTTGTTTTTTCATAATTCTTAATTTTCATTTTTTTAAAATTATCGATACATTTCTTTTGTTTTTTAAAATTTTAATTTCTTTTTTTTTAACCGTTTGTTCAGTTATTTTGAATCCAATGTTTTCAAAATTCTTAAGATATATATCTTGTTTTTCATATTTTAAAATTTACATATTTTTTTTCAAATTTTGAAGTCATGGCTCTTTTTATTTCAATTTTTTAAAATTTTAAACACATTAATCTTGTTGATTCATATTTTAAAAATTTTTATTGTCTTAAAATATTTTTATCAAACTGCTCTTTTTTTCATATTTTCATGTTTTTTTTTAGATTTTTAAGCCATTACTTTTGTTTTTGCATATTTTTTTATTTTTCAATTTTTTCTAAACTTTAGAGAGATTATATATTGTTTTTCCATTTTTTTTAAAAATTTCATGTTATTTCAAATTTTAAAGACATTCCTCTTTTTTTTTTTATCATATTATTAAAAAAAAAATTTAAAATTTTAAAGATATTACTCTTATTTTTTCATAATCTTAAAAATTTTTCAAATTTTTAAGATATTATTCTTGTTTTATAATATTTTAAAAAAATTTATTTTATTAACTCTGAATACTAAACCATGAAACCTTACGAATTAAAGGTTTCATAAAATAAAATCATGAATCCTAATTTAGGGTTTCAAGAATGAAACTCTTATAAAATCTCAAATCCTAATTTTGGGTTTCATAAATTAAATCTTAAATCTTAAATCTTAAATACTTAGGGATTCATTATTTAGGATTAAGGTTTCATTTTATGATTTATAATTTAAAGTTTCATTTAGGATTTAGGGTAAGGGTTTCATTTCATAGTTTAGAATTTAAGATTTCATTTAAGATGTAGGATTTCATAAATGAAATCTTAAATCCTAATTTAGGGTTTCGTGATTAAGGTTTCATAAATCAAGACATTATTCTTATTTTTTCAAATTTTCAAAAAATTACTCTTATTTTTTAATAATTTTATTAATTTTCAAATTTTAATTTTCTTAAAAAAATTCAAGAAATTGTTCATATTTTTCAAATTTACAATTTTTTTTAAACTTTCAATACATTACTCTTGTTTTTTTTTTATAATAATTTTAAAGTTTTTTGTTGTTGTTTTTTCAAATTTTCAAGACATTACTTTTCTTTTTTCATATTTGAAAAAAGAAAATTCAATTTTCAAGGTATCCCCCTTTTTTTTTCATATTTTCTCAATTTTAATTTTTTTTAAATTATCAACACATTTCTTTTGTTTTTCATATTTGTTCATTTAAAAAAAAAATCATTCAATTCTTTCAAAAAATTTTAAAATATGAAAAAATAATAATAATGTCTTGAAAATTTGGAAACAAAAATGAAAATTTTAAAAATATGAAAAAATAAGAGTAATGTTTTGAAATTTTGAAAAAAATGAAAAAATATGAAAAAAAAAACCAAAAATGATGTCTTGAAAATTTGAAAAAAAAATTAATGTCTTCAAAACTGAAAAAAATGAAAAATTTAATAATATGAAAAACAAGAAAAATGTCTTGAAATTTTGAAATAAAATGAATTTTTTTAAAAATTTGAAAAAGTAAGAGTGATGTCTTAAAATTTTGAAAAATATAAGAGAAATATCTTGAAAATTTTAAATTAAATAAAAATTTAAAAAATATGAAAAAAATAAGAGTAATGTCTTGAAAATTTAGAAAAAAAAATGAAAATTTTAAAATATGAAAAAAATAAGAGTAATGATTTGAAATTTTGATATAAAATGAGATAAATGTTTTGAAAATTTTAAATTAAATGAAAAATTAAAATCTTCATTTAGGAAATTATTATTAATGAATATTTAGATAATTAGGTCAAATTTTAAATATATTTTACTATATAATATATATTATAATTTTATTCAAAAATTTATGTATAAAAAAATTAAATAAGTGGAATCAATTTAAGATTTAGTTGTTGCAACTATATCAGGTCAAATAGGATGAGATTTTTTAACCACATTTTAAAATTTGGTTATTTAGACAAACTCATATGTTATCAAAGTAGTGTTAAATGAGAAGAGAAAATCCTGGAATAATTTGCAAAATTCATTAAAATTGATAAATTTTAATAAATTTAATCAATTTCCGAGAATAAGGAGACCGTGACCGGCATTTCTCACGTTACAAATTACAATCGTATTCTTATTCAACTATGGTGGCACCATAACTTCAAATATGAGGATTATGTATCAATTAAGGTTTGAGGATGACATGAAAATCTGACTTATGTAAAATCCTAGCAAGTTGAACCACAACAAAATATATAAAAGTGAACTCAGTGTGGCCATCAGTGTCCCCATGCATTTGAAGCTGAAAAATTAAAAAAAAATTAAAATCAGACATTATGGATAAAATTAATCACTATATATACATGCACGATGCACAAAGCTACCAATATCAAAATCAATACATAAATTAGAAAACAAAGAAGCTGAAATTATGGCAACAAGCATAACCTGTAATTAATAGTTAATTTTGTTCATAGAAGATAGCGTCGCTCATATTTGTTTATAGTTAATTTTTGTTCCTATAAAAAATTTCACTCAAGACTTTTGATTGTGCACTTATATCAAATTAGTTCCCATATCACGAATCTCAAGTATTAATTTAATAATTAATGCATACATATTAAATCACATTATTTATAAATTAGATTTAAATATATGTTTAGTTACTACAAATACGACTTCATTTGATTTTAATTTATTAAAAAAATCATTAACTTTGATCTTCATAAAATTTATTATTTTTTTAAGCATCTCTATCTCCACATAATAATGACATGTCATATACTTGACGATATCACACGTTAATAATTATTTTAAGGTGGCATGTATTGTAACACAACTAAATCATTATTAAGGGGTAACAGAAAGTCAGAAACTACTTAATTTTTTTAAGAAAATTCAAAAAACCAAAATAAACATACACAAAAAATGAAAAAAAATAAAAATAACACAAACCAAAACCATATTTTATCCTAAAAATTAATTTTAGACACTGTATTCTTAAGGAATCAATTTGACCACTGACAAAGAACAGAAGAAGTCAACAAGCTAGCATGAGTGGTTTGGGTTTACCTTGTCTTGAGATGGTCCAATCCTTATCCTTCCCAACGGCCCAAAAGAAATAGCCCTTCAAGCCCGTAATCTTAGCAAACTTGACCTTCTTCTTTATGGAAGGCCCATCATCATACCCGATCCAAGTTGTACCCGCATAAGAGTAGAAAGCCACAGCTTCATCATCATACACAACAGTGGCACCATTCTCTTTGTTAAACACCAAAATTTCATCATAGTCCAAAGTACCATCCGTATCAGTGGCCTTCCCAACAGCTTTTGCCCCAACTCTGTGAACATTCGGGTCTTGGAGCGCCCATGCCCGCCCGTATAACGGTAAACCCATAACCAATTTTTGGGCAGACACACCCGATTTGATCCAAGACCCGATCCCGTAGTGGGTACTTATGTTGGATTTTGGATCATACAATGCAGCATTAAAGCCCGTGAAATTGGCCCAGGTCCCATGGTAATCAAAACACATTGGGCTGGCCCAATCTAGATAGTTCTGAATGGCTTGGGCCGGATACGACCTCGGCCCTTTGCCGATAAGCTTGATGGTGGAAGCGTAGTAAACCGCAGCTGTCAAAAGCAAACGCGATTTTCTACTAACTTTTGCTTCTGCCACCAAAGCTTGGTGCCACTCACGAAACAAGATACTGAGGTTGGACATGTCAGCTTCGTCTTTTGGGAACTCCCAATCCAAATCAAGACCGTTGAACCCGTATTGGCGCGCCACGTGGATGGTGGAGTTGATGAACACTTCTCGGGTGTGTTTGTTGCTGGCCATGAGGGAGAACGCGGTTGCGTTGCTGCTACCTCCACCAATTGACAAGAGAGTTTTCACCGGCGGGTTCCGGTGGCGGAGCCCGTTGATGAATTGTGGCATCCATTTCTTCTGAAATTCAGTGACACTAAGATGAAAGAGTTGAGGGTCTTGTTGGATAAACGCATAGTAGATGTGAGTGAAGTATTTTGTGTCAATGGAAGAAGGTGAAAGGTCATCACCCGCAGGCCAATACGCAGCCCTAACACTTCCAATTTCGGGTGCATATTTCCAATTAGAAGACTCAACAACACTAGCATGAGAAGAATGCATACTCATGATGAATAGAATCAAAAGGGGTGTGATGATGAGTGTTTGGAAGGCCATGTTTATCATAAGAAGTGGTTAATTGAATAATGTGTTTAGTAGTATATGGTGGGTATTTATATTTTCGGTGGCGTTGGAATGTTGCATTCAAACTCTTATGAGGAGTGGATTTGTTTTAAGTTTGAATTGAATCTTACACTTTGGGTATATTTAATAGGTGGAATATAAATCAAGCACAAAGAAACAAAATTTGACAAGTTAACCAATATAATAAAGGTCAACTCCTCTAGAACCATAAAGGTGTGCACAACACACCACGATGTATATGCTTCGATAATGTCAATCTTGTTCAAGTTGTTAGATATTCCATTAAAGAAATTAAGTGCTTATGTGCCAGAAAATTTATTGCCTCCTCCTGTGTGTGAAAGGGGCCTGCTCATGACATATATAAATAATTGTCAAAATTTTAGATATCAAATTATGTATAACTGGAATTACATTTTATTTTAGTCATCATGTCAACTGTAAATTTTAGTTAAGAAAATGAAATTTATAATTACCAAGATTATTAAAATAACAAAATTACAATTTTTGCTGAAAAAAATATTATATATAATTTTGTAATCAATTTTTCTATCATATTGGTTAATATGAAATATTCATCGTTTTGTTGATAACTATTATATATCAGAATAAACATATCATTCTTTTTAATACGACTTTCTCTTTCAATTACGATTTTTTTTATAATCGATTCAATCTAAAATCTAAAATGTTAATTAAGACATCTAAATCAAGTTCTACTCAAAGTAATCACTTGTAAATATTTTGAAACCAAATATTCTTAGCACAAACTGATTGGTGTAAGCTGCAGTTAGTGCATTTGTTGTATGATCACTGATGTTGCAATCCGGAGACTGGTTCATGGCCTCTAAAATATCCTAAATAGATTTTTTTTTTTCATGAGTGGAATTAGTCAAACGAAAACGGTCACACTACTGTACTAAGGTACCCAAATTAAAGAAAGCAATAATATCTCCAACAAACTGACCCTACTGCCTTCTCAAAATAATTAAGTACACCATAAAAAAAAAAAAAAAGAAGAGAAACAAACATATAGACATGACAATGAGAAAAAACCATAAAGAGTGGTAACTAAAAAAAGAAGCATAAAGATAAGCTATGAAGAAAAAAATTGGAGGCCTAACACACCTATTATTAAACAAGATGGAGTGATTTTTTTTTTTTAATAATCTATACAACATATATATAAAGAAGATGTCACTTTTAATAATCGTCTTTAACTCCATATTTTCACATACGTATTTGCTTATCAATTATATATTATCATCTCTTTTCAGTTTTAATTATAACAATAATATTAATATATATTTTAATATTTTTTTAATAACCATGAAATTACCTATATTACAAAGAGGCACGAATTTTTCACCCACTAATTACTATAATTAGGATTTGTGCCTATTCGGTGAAATCCAAGGTATTTTTACCAGCTTCAACTCAATACTCCATCTAGAACTTAATCACACTTAAAATTCTTTGCTCATTTTTAAAGTCAAAGATATGTATTATGTAGAATCACAACTGTGTTAATTTTAATCATTTCGGGCATTTTAACTTGAGTGGATGTCTTGGTGCTCTTGCATCTATATGTTATGAGTGCTCGTTTTTTTTGTTAATTGGTACAAATTTGTGCCAATGAGGGCAGAATATTAAATTAAACAATAGCCAATATTGTTGGGCATAGTACGGGGCTATTAATTAGAATAAGCGGAGTGATCAATATTAGAGAACCATAATCTTACAAATAAAACCACTTAAAAGATGCTTTCACTTCTGACTTTCAGATATTCATCTTTGAAAACACTAAGAAAACCTAATTTTTGTGATAGCAATATTCATCACTAAAAGCTATAATTTGTCACTATAAACATTTTGTGACAATATTTTTGATGTCACTAAAATTAACATTTGTTGTAACAAAAAAAAATTGTTACTAATAATTATACATAATAGTGATGATTATGAATTGTGATAAATATATAAAACAATAGTGATAAATTAATTGTCACAATTAAAATTTATAATAATATATACTATCATTATTAGGGTCAATTAAACTTTTTTGTCACAATTACTAATTTTTTTTCTTAATTAGTAATTAGTAATTATTATTATTTTATTACTAAATTATTAGAAATTGTGGTCATGTCTAATTTGTCATAAAATTACTTGTATGTGGTAATAATGTAGGTAAAATATTTTTAAAAAGCTAAAATGAATATTGATTAATATAAATAAACATTCAAATATTATATTAAAATATAAAAAATATCCATTACATTTTCAATAATAAAAACTAAAGCACAATAAATATTCAACAATATGTAATATAGATCCAAACACTATATCAATCAAATCACTATAAAATTACTACAATTTTAAAATCTTTAAAATGATGGTAAAAAATAATATCTTGAAGGATTTTGATCTTGCAAATAAACAAGATAAAAAAAATTAATTGTAATCAATAATATTTTTAAAATGTATCCATGTAATGAGAAAAATTTAATAAGAAAACAACTTACATTATTTGGTTGAACACTTGAGTCACTAAATAGTTCATTGAATGTTCAACCCCATACTAATGCAGTCCAATGCAGTCATTTGACAATTCATCTCCTTCTTAATATCTTGTTTCATGGTCTTTGGTCTTGTTGGTTTTCATCTCCTTTTGTTTTTTAATAATATTAGTCAATTATTTTAACTCTTAATCACTTGTCCGCGCTTATGTGCATTCTCAATTTGGCTTTGAACAAATTTCTTATTTATAAATTTTTTCATTATTGATGCACTACCTATATTTTGTGAATGGGTTTGGTTTTGTTCCTAGTACAAATTTAAAATGTTTAATCAATAGTACATGGGCATTTGAAATTTTCTCTCCATATACCTCACTCATATTCTCCAAATTTTCTTGTAAAAAAGTTTAAGAAAATATAGCTTCTAGTAAGACTATAATACTACAAGAATTTTGTGGATTTGTGACAGAAATTTCTATCGCAAATCTATCAAAATTCCCTTAGGATAGATCATTTGTAATAGATTCTAATGATTTAGCGACGAACAATTTTGTCAATATATTTAGGCTGCTATTTAGCGACAGAGTATATTCCTCACTATTTCTATATTAATAATTTATTATCTCGTTATGTCGTCACAAAATTCCCTCACAAAATTGTTGTTCTAAATAAACTATTCTATCACTAATTTCCAAGAAAATATTTCTAATCACTTTGTGCAATTTGATCGCAAATTTATCCTCACAAAATTGTCACTATTTTTTGACAAAAATTTCCTTGACAAATCTGTCACAAATTCATCACTATTAAATTTAAGTTTTCCCTTACTTTATTCTTGTTATTGCCTCGCAACTTTTAGTTGTTAAACTGTCATAAATTTGTTGCTAGGTTATTTATTTCATCCGTTGATGATTTCTTCCAAATTTATCGCGAATAACTTTTGCTATTCTATCACAAATGTATAACTATTTCATTCATATATTTCCTAGATAATTTCTCACAAATACTCATTTGTTAATTTTTCGTTACTTACTAACCTTGCTACTAGATCCAAAGTAATAATCATTTGTCACTCAAATTCAACGTTTTTATAAATAATTATTGACTTGTATATTCAAAGTAATAATTATTGACTTGTATATTCAAAGTAATAATTATATATATTATAATGCAATAAACAAAAAAATTATGATAGTAATAAGTCAAGTTAACTCAAATTTAAAACTCAATGTAGCAATATTAAAAGTAAAAAGTACAAAAATAATTTAAATGCTATAAACAAATCAAGTTTACTAAATAAACATTATCGGGAAAATTAATAATCATATATAATCATGATATGATATATATAATCCATTCTTTATATGTGAGCTTCATATTGCTCATCTTTCACTCTAGTGTCTTCTTCTATGTGAAAAAAAAAAATGGGTACATTGAAAAAAAGGACAGCACCACCACATGAGTGCTTCTATGTACCCTCATTTGACTTGGACATCGAAGATAATTTTAATCATAATATGATGATTGAGGAGTCACAAGAAAAAGATGTGGTGATTGAGGAGTCACCAGATAAAGAACCAAAGTTAGAGGATTTGTTGATGCTCATTGTTAAAGATTCATTAGATAACGAAGACCAAGTAAAAGATGATCCAATGCTATTTGAAGATGAGGTGAGTTCTCACCATCATGATGCGGTCACAACAACAAAGAAAATAGAGTCATCCAATGATTTTGGGATTGAAGATGAAGCATTTGCACGCAAGTTCAAACACACATTTGACCTAAACAAAGTTCTTAATGCTGAAATCCAAAAAGACATGGAATCTAACAAAGTAAAAAATCTTTACCAAAAAATCGATCAACCAATGGACACTGCAGTTTTGGACTTAGATAGAAGCATGATTGATATGAATAAGCTACCAAATGATGAATTTAATTATATACCACACAGTGAAGAGTTGAAGAAAGTGGTGAATGGTATGCTCAAGATTTGGTTGAATTATCCATAGTAAGTGTGTTAAAAAAAAATGTAAAAAATGACATTTTTATTGCTTTTTCAGTAATTTGTAATTCTATTTTGAAATCAAGTTTAATAAAAGTAATTATTTTTTAGTTATTATTATATAAGCATATTCTGATTTTTATTTGGTTGCAATTATAAAAAAAAAAACTAAAAGTGATTTTTAACTTGTTTGGATATGATACTTGTAAAAATGTTTGTTTTTTTTTATTAAAATAGTAGCAAAGGATGTGCATATCAGTAAAATTAGGACAAGAGGCAACAACATCAAGGACATGTTTAAAAAGTAATGTTTGTCACTTTCTCTAAGAAATCAAAACAGAGCCAATGGAGGAACAAATCATTTCATATTTCTTTTCTTCAAAAAGAAAAAGAAGGAATAAACTTTAGTGACAACAAATTCAAAATTCTATAATAGAGGAATATAACATTAGTGGAAGCAAGAATAAGGCTGTATGACAGCAAATTAAACCTCCATATCAATAATAAATCAAGGCTGGAATAGCAGCAAGAAATTAATATTCATAACACTAAAATTTAAGACATGAAACAACATAAAAATAGGATTTTATATCAGTAAAATTAGCACATGGGGCAGCTGCAAAATTGTAGTTTATATCAAAAAATTTAAAACATGAAACAACATGTATGATAATTATGATCTAGGGATTTTTTTAATTTTTGAGACTTGTGTCATGTATGATTCTACTCTATGTGGTGCTTGTGGAGCCTTGGCAGCATCTTTCTCTAAGGCTGTGTAAGCCATTTGAACAGAACCACTATTAAGATCAACCATAACAACTGTTTCTGAATATTGCTTTCCCAAGTTTCCTAGTAGATAGTTAATAGTCACCTGTGGGGGCAAGGAAAAGCATGAAAATTATGATTAACTTATGTTTGTTGAACATTTGATCAATAAACCTCTAATTAATAGTAAAACTTAAAGTTAAATATTATGTTAGAAATAAATGTAGAAGACAGGACTGTAGAAGACAGGACGTATCAAAACAATACTAAAAAAAATAAGTATAAAATGATACTTAAAGGTGCACTTAATGTTGGTAATTTTAGTAGCTTTGAATGGGCCACCCTTATGCTCTATTCTTGTTTATTAATAAAATTATTTGGCTTTTGATTAAAATGTGGGTAAATTTAGAAGAAGAAAACAACTTAAAAAAATTATTACTTATCTCATTAGTGTTAGGAAAGGTGGTCCATTAAACTATTTTATAAAAATAATCATGAAAAATCAATACATACTTCATCATACCTAGATAAAATTATTAAAAAAAAAAATTGTGAAGAGGACAATATAAAGTCTCTCAACTGCGACACATTTGGTCTTTGCCTAATAGCAAATTGTTAACATACAACTTCCTCTGCTCTAAATTGTTATCTCACGTGTCTCTATAAATTCAACCACTCTTTAAGTTATTAATCTATATTCTTTTTTTTTTTTTGCTAAAATATTGATGTGAAGTACATTTATCATATTTATATGAAATGTTTCCTAACTCTGTTAATAATTTATTTCTATTAAAACTTCTAGTTGGTCATATTTAACAAAAAAAAAAAATCTTCTAACTATTTTTTTCATCTACAAAATAGTAATTTTGATGAGATGATTGATGTTTGCAAAGAGAAAAATCACATACATGTTAACTATTTAACAGTAAGTTAACGAAAGGATCTATCAAAACAACACTAAAAAAAATAAGTATAAAATGATAATTAAAGGTGTTTCTTTGCAAAAAAAAAATAAAAAAAAATAAAAGTTTAGGTTGTTTATATGTTCTTTACCCTAAATTTTATTACTCTTTAAAGATCTATAATAACTAAATCTAAACTAATTAAAAATTTAATTTTGAGAGTTAAATTATATTATATTATGAGAAATAAGAGAAATGAGAAAAAAAAAATAAAGCTCAATTGCAATAGCAAAATATTTTGTCTTGTTTTTTTCCTTCAGTTTTCTTGTTCTCATATCTTTTATTTGTTCTTGGTTTACTAAATGAATTGTACAAATTTAATTATTAATTACGTTTGGATCTATAAATTAAATATAAAATACAAAGAATGTGAATTATTAAACAAAAACAATGATTGAGAATATTACTGAAAATGTGAAGTGTGGGGGAATCAAGTAGCTACACTTTGTGCAAAGATTCTAAATTTATTTGCAAAGAATTTGAACAAAATCAGACCCCTTTAATAAAATATATTAACTTGCTCAATCTTTGGCTAAGAGCTTGTAGTGTTGTTGGTCGTCTATCCCATCCAGTGATGCTGGACTGAGAAACTTCTGTGAAATTTGCCTTAAATGACGTAGGGCCTATGTGAAAAAGAAAAAGACTTAAACAGAAGCAGTAAAATCACTTTAAAATAAATGGTTGAGTCATGGAGTATGTATAGAATTAGAGAAAAGAGAAAGAGAAACACAAATTAGTAGAATAGTTTTAACAAAGAAATTTCTGACCTTTGACATGGGGTAAAAATGAGAAATATGGATGGAAATCAAGCCTCTTGCCAACCAAGACAGTAGCTTCTTGAGTGGATCTTTGAGAACAACAGGGAGGTGTATTTTATAACTATCCTAGTAAAGGCCATGCATTGTCCAATTCTGGTACAACAATTTTAAATAAAAAAGCAATCATAACCAAAAATTTATACCAACTATGGCAGAGTTAATGTGAATATGTAATGCAGGTAGAAAAACTCAAGAAATAAGTTTAAAGATCTAAAGCTCTTAGGTTTAAGGGATCCAATCAATGCGGCAGCCAATTGTCTGACACTCAATTGTGCTCTCCTCACCCCTTTCCAATTAATTTCAAATTATGTCTTGCACAATGTGATTACAGATTTAAAGTTTATGTGAATAAAGTATGACCAGATCAAGCAACAAGCATAATATAATCCAGTGATCAAGCAAATTAGGTTAGACAGGATAAATTCATCGTCTGAAACAACATTCTTGCCATATCTCAACAAGAGCTATGTTAGCAAGGATGACAGGAACTTCTCCACTCGCAAACCCAATTATGAGAATGTGAGCTCCTCAATTCAGAAGCCACAAAGAGGAACTGTTTGATACTCTGCATAAAATTTTCGTTACCCAAGTCCACCACATGATCAATACCAAGAGATTTCAAGAGCTACACCTTATCAGCTCCCTTGACACCAGATCATGTAAAACAAAACAAAAAAGAGTCAACTTCAAGGGATATACTTGTTTGTATCACTGTAAAACCATGTTGAACTTGAATTCAACTTGCGACAAGAATTCACATTCAACATGACTCAGAAAGTGTAATCTAGCTATAAAACAAACACACCTTAAGTAGATGAGGATAACTAGTAAAATGTCATCATGTCATTGTGTCATGTATGCAACCCATATATAAAAAAGTAAAAACAATTCACTACCTAGCAACAACTATGACAATGGCCCCACATGCTTTTCCAATTTGCATACCAACAAGTCCCACACCTTCAATAGCACCTAAAATCAACAACACCTATAACACAGTTCCATAACCCACTCAACCACACAAAGAGACAACAATATTAGCATTACCATTCACACTCACACATACATACCCAACAACAACAAATGAATCAAATTCAAAGCATAGTTACACACATACTTGATCGGGGTTCAATTGGGTCCTATGAACAAGTGCCACATGAGAAGTGCCAGACGCCACAACAAGTGCTCCAACAGCAACAAGATCACAACCTTGTGGAACTTGAAACCTTCAAAGCCAACAACTTTACATTAAGAAACTCTAAAATGCAGAATCTCACAATTGGGACTCGTCAACAATGATGAACTAAGCGAAGAAGTTGAGGGTAGCAAAGGAACAAGCAACATCTCTAACTCGAAAGTTTGAAACTTTGGGGCAAATGAAGGAACAACCTATCATTCTCCTCCATCAACAACTTGTTCATCGTAGTCAACTTCCTATTTACACCTTGCAGGCGCGATGACTCTTTTATCTACTTCTCTCTACATCTAAACACCTAAACACTTTCAATTTCAGAATCTCAAACTCTAACCTAACCTAGGTTTTTGTCACAAAATCCTTCTAGGTTGCTCTAGGGAGAGGAAGAGATGAAACTATAGGGCTTAGAGAACTCACTAAATCAAAGGGAAGGATGGGTCCTTGCCAAGAGGTTGATCTTTGTAACATCCCACTCACGTCACATAAATAATCAAAGAAAGATTGAATTATATTTTATAAAAACAAAACTTTCATTAAACTATTTATTAAAAAGGATATGAACTTTTCTCGAGTTCCAAAATCAATGAATATAATCAAGCTTAAAGTATAAAACATGAGTTTATAAAACCAAGTTGAATGATTTACAATACGTCATGGTATTTCACTCTTTGTAAAAAGAAATATAACTTCAATAATATAAAACTCTCACAACAAAAGCTTAACATAAACCTAAGTTATCCATACATAAAACAAGGCTAAAGAAAAGAAGGAAGAAAATGTAGCTCCAAACTTGTGCACGTTCCATTTACAATGGCTCCAAGAGAATTCCACCAAAACTCATCTGCTCCCTTATATGTCAAGGTTGAGATCATCACAGTTACAACCACATGTGCCACACACAAGGGTAAGCTTACCACAATAAATACATATATAAGTTAAATTCATGGCACAACCATTTCAACTAAATCATACAACACAGTTATAAAATAAACTTACAGCCATGAACAACAGCACAAATCTATCACAACATAAATCATCACCTCTCGTTACATCTATTCATCAAATATTACAATATTTATCAATCATCAAAAGTCATAATCATTAATCAACTATCACACAATCTCATCATACTCATTTAAGAGAAATCATCATCATAACTCAACACCACAAGTCATTGGTCAACCTCAACAACAGACACTGACTTTGCTCCATGGAAACTCAACACAATATGAGCGATCCCTTATAGGCCCCATCCCATAATATAGTCTCACTATCTGACCATTCTGGGAGTCCCTTGGGCTAATCATGTGGGGGATGTATGGTTTTATCGAAAATAGACAAGTGTATATATTGACTTACCTCTGTAAGTTTGCAAAATCTTACATCTATAGGGATTCGCCCACTCGTCTATTCTATAGGCTCATTCTCGTTAGCCACCACGAAAACCCTAAGCACTAGGTTGAGAGCCTACCTAGTACTCCCAACTTACATGCCTACTCATATGCTCGTGCATCAACTATGCACACCTATGCACCAACTGTGCATGCAAGGTATATTTCTGTGCACCAACTATGCATCCACCGTATACCAACGACACATATTTGGAATCCTCTCCAGTCTTAGATATGGTACCTCCATATCTGCCATCTCCAATGGCCCAACTTAAGGATCCAAATACATCTCAATAGTTTACACAATAATAACAAGACTTGGATCACTTAAGGTTTGAGATACAACACCTCTGTACCCACCATCTCACTCCTGATCCATCTCAAGTATCCAAGTTTCACACCATCACCATCACCACCACCAACAACATTATATCTCTTATACGTTAAAGGGTCACTAAGCCTTTTGGGAAGTGGTTCTCTACACTCTAACACACTATCTAGAGTAAAAACACAGGGGTGGTACTTGAGAAGATACCCCACTAGGCGAGACCCTCGGGTCGCTTTAATGGGGCGGAGTCCTAGCGTGGAACTCACCCTCCCAAATATACCATTTTTCATTAATAACAAAAGTCTTTCCAAAGGACATAACTAATTCCTTTTAACATATAGGGACGGTTTCATAACAAGTTCACATTCACATCACATACATCATCTCACCAACAACCAATTTTCAATTTCTAAAAACATCATAATCTTCTTAATATCATATTCAACAAGATCACAATTATATTTCCTTACATACATATTATAAAGATTCATAAAATCATATTATATCCACTGGGGGAACTTTCAAGAAGTATTAAAAGTAAAACAAAACATTATGACTTCATTTAACTTAAGCACAGAAACTTAGCTTAGCCAAATATTTAGCTTGGGCTAGAGATTCTAGCTTGAGCTAAAATTGTACAGACCTAGTTCTATCGAATTTTAGCTAAGGCTAAAATCTCTAGCCTAGCTAAAATTGCAGATTTTGCAACTAAAGTTCTTTGAAAATCTTAGCTTTCAACCCTATTAATGGCTACCCAAGCATCCAAACTCATAACAAACACATCATAAATCATCCCTTAAGCTTATAAACACTAAGTCCTAACAAGAACATACAAGATTCAAACCAATCAAACCCAAAATCATCATGAAACAAGAAAGATAAGTTAGCTTCCCTTACCTATCACCATTTCCAACCTAAATTTTGAGAAGAAAAGGGGATCTTAAGCTCCATCAAGGATTTTCCTCCAATCATCAACTCCTCCGCATCATATTCATAAACAATCCAAAACAACGCTAAAAAATGGGTTTTACATCAAAATACATAATAGGTCACTTCAACAAAAGGTAAGGAGAAAAAGAACGGAACAAGGAGGTCGAGGGAGGAAGAAGAAAGTGAGCTTACCACTCCTACAAATAGCCAAGAAACTTTAATTGATGAAAGGAAGTCTCCAATGGTGTGGGTACCAAATCCTTAGGTTGGAGGAAAGCTTGAAGGAAGATGAAAAAGTGAAGGATATGTGGAAAAGAGGAAGCTTGTGTGTGCATTTAAGCTTTGGAGTCACTTAAAGCTTTGCTAGTCAACAACCTCCCTTATTATAACTAGAGTCCATTATTTATTTTTATCGAAAAAAACTACCAAGTCTCATACTCTCACAATTAACAATCTAAACCTACTATAACACATCAAACACTAAAAGCATAATATTATTAATCAGTAAACATATCAAATAACATAATTTCAATTTAATTCAACTAATACCCTCAATCAAATATTTAGTCATATATTATTAAAATCAGAGTGTTACAATCTTCATCACTTCGAGCTCCTTAGGGTATGGTAGAAGGAGGTTGTTGCGTAATCATCAACACATTTTCGACAAAGAATATGAAGTAACTCACTCTCAGGTGAATGAAGATGGGGATGTGTTTGTTCTGTCTCTCTCTAGAAATTTCTCTCACCAAATGAATTGTAATTAGAGAACAAAACTCATGTTGCCTGGTGTGTATCACTACTTCTCCTATTCTCTTGGACTCTTAGTACTATTTTATTATTATTATTATTTTCTAACAAAAATTAATTAATTAAATTAAAATGCTTAAAAAAAGGATGGAGTTAATTAACACTAAATTTTAGATTAATTTTTTTATAAAATAAAAATTGAATTTAAAAAATAAAGAATAGCGATAGAATCTTTTAAAAATAAAATAAATCAAGAATTATACAATAAATACTAAATTATATAATTCACACTATATATATTTTGTGACAAAAACCTTATATAATATAATTATAATCAAAGACATATTTTCGCATAAAGTTAAATAAAATAATATCAAATATGTGATAATATAGTTTTATTTTTATTATTTAATTAAATTACATGATAAACAATTCGTAATTTTTTAGTATATTTAATGTTAGATTACGTTATATACTATTTTATAATTTTATAATGTTAGATCTGTTTCCGGAAGCTATTCTCACTAAAACTAATTTTATATTGACAATGTCTTTTGGAAGGGATTTGCAATGTCGTTTTCCTTCGCAAATTAGTGGGGGATTTACGAGAGAAATATCCTTCACTATTGTAAGATTTATTTTTTAATAATAATTTTTTTTTTTTTATCAGTGAGGAATTTGTGAAGATATGTATCCCTTGCTAGGTAATTTGAGAAAGTTATGAGGGGATAAAGAGGAAAATATTTTCCTTCACTAATTTGCAAAAGATTTGAATGATTTTTAGTTTACGCAAATCCGTCTTTAAATTATGATAAATTAGTAACAAAATATATCCCTTACAAATTTCCCTTGCTGATTTGCAAAATTCTTGTAGTGTAATTAGACCAAACATATAAAAATAACATATAAAATTGTATATGTAAAACATAAAAAAAAAACATATAAAAATAACATTACCATTTCAAATGCTTTTTGTACAATTGATTTTGTGTCAATAATTCACTTAATTTCATGTTTAGTTTGGTTAGTTTTATTTTTCAAGCTCCTCTCCTATATAAATGTGAAAATTATTTAATTAATATTCTTAATAAGTACATAAAAAATGAAATTTAATTTCAAGATATCACAACAATTTTACCTTAAATTTTGGATCATTCCATTTGTTATTTATCAACCAAATCCAGTTATCAAGATGTACCTTATTTGGCCTATCTTACTTTTTAAGATATGCTTGATGTAAATTATAAAGTCTACTTCTATATTGGTTTTGCAATTGCTTTAATGTATACTCTTCAAACTCTTCAAGAAAAATGAATGCATCCTAAAAATAATAAATTTATGAGTAGCAATCAAAATACTATCAAATTAAGTTTAGAATATATAATAAATATTTGAGTATATAAATAAAAATTAACTACAATGAAAATAATAGAGTTCTACTAACCTTCATATGTTTCCAAATTATACTTATGTATCTTCGTATATTTCTTTCCAACTTTTAACTTGTAACATAGCTTCATGGCATGTACAAACTGTTATCTTGAACTTAAAGTATTTTGCATGTTTTTAATAAAGCTTAAAGTTATGGGGGAGGAAATTGAATGTCAAGTTTTTTCCCATTGCTATGAACTTTGTCCTTTTCTTTTGAAGCTTTGCGTTAATTGTATGTTCACATTTCTTCTTATGCTTGCCTAAAATAATTTTGTAAGATAAATTGAAAAAATATATTATAATAATATTTTATATGCTTTTAGAAAAGAATTATACATGCATAATATTCAAGTTGTTCAACATAATCAACATCAATAAATTATGAGGTATTCCACTAACTCTTCAAGTTTGTACTCTTCATCATCTTTGACTTTATATCTTTCCTTCTTATTCTTAGTATTTTGAGTTATGTCTTTTAAAAAAAAAAATATTTGTGATAACCTCATAGCTTTCAATTTTGCATTGTTTTGTGCAATTCTTTGTACTCTTTAGTCTTCTTACCTTGACATGCTTTACCCAAATAACAAATATAAAAGAACTTTTAGTCGATGCCTACGTTAATTTAAGAGTAGAGACAAATACTACATTTAGAAAAATAGTAAATTAAGATTATATGGGTAAAAAAATCGAACCTCATGGAATGATAGAATTCATAATGGCAAAAGAACCTAATTTTTTTTACAGCAAATTAGTTTATCAATAACAATAGAAAAATATTACAATCTTTCATAAAAAAGAAAAAGATTACAATCCAATTGTACAAGTGTTACAAAATTACAAAATTGTAATTGTTGTAGATCAGTCTAATTCCAAATGAGATCCAAAAAATATTTCCATTGTACCTACTTATCCTTTTGCTATGTAGTGACTCCCTACCCAAAAAGAAAGCTATATCAACACAAAATTAACGCATATAAGCACTGCATGTATTGGGCACAACAACCTAAAAAATAAGATGAACACATCAACCTAATAATAAGAACACATCCACTTAATAATAAGAAGGATAGTACACTAAAAAAATATAATTTTGAAAACCTAATAATTAAAATAAAATATAACAGAGACAAAGAAGAGTGATCTTGACAAGAATGAAAAGAGAAGTGTTAGAATGGAGAAAATTTACCTTTGATGATGAAGAAAACTAGTAAAGTAGATGATGAAGAATAAACATTTGCAGTTCAAGTCCATGGAAATGGAGGGTATTAAAGCTGAGATCATACAGAATTTTGTAAAATTAACTTCAAAATTTCTCATGTGGTTCCAATTACGAGCGCGCTTAAAATTTTGTTTTTTTTTCACTCACGTAGAGTGGTTACCGATTAGTTGGGTGAAGGGTTGGAGCATCACAAAAATGAGTAATGTGCAAGTTAACCATAATATATAATTATATATTAATTTAATTAAATAAATTAAAATACAGTTATTATGACTATGTATATTTTTATATTATATTAATTATTTTATTATTTCTTAATTTTTAATTTTTATATATTGATTATAAAAAAAATCAAAATTTATTTCATGAAAATCAAAGAAGTTCTAAAGGAAAACAAATCATCTATTATGTAGAAGTTCAACTCCAAACTTAAAGAGAAATTAGGAACTCGGAGAAGAAGGAGGAGAAATGAGGGAATGGGAGCGTGTATTCTTGTTTTGCTAATTGACTCTCATGTCATCTTTAATAATTAGGTGTTTAAATAATTATATATTTGAATAAGATTAAAATACTTTTTAGTATTTTAATTATTTTATTTTTTTATTTTAATTTTATTTTATTGAGTGATGATTACAACAGAAAACAACAGTTATGTTCTTACCTTATCTATTATCTAATTATCATGTATATTCACTATTATCACTTATATAATTTTTGTTTTAAATAATTATTCATTTGGATATGATTAAAATATTTTTTTATCTCTTAATTTTTATTTAATTTAATTATATTTTCTAAATTAAGAAAATACTTTAATTCATTCACTTTATTATATTATTTTATCATATAACATTAGGTTATCATATGACTACTCTTATTTTTACATGATATCATATTTTTTAATATATAAATTCACATTGTATTTCCATGTATCAAAAAGTTTTAATCTTATTGTTATGTTTTAACAACCATAAATAATTTAGTTTAGACTTTTTTAAATAATATCCTTATCACATAAACATTGATTTCTTTACCATTAATGAACTTAATAATTTAAATATATATAACATTATTTATTTGTCTATAATTTCATAAAATATACGAGAATAGTTAAGTCACCCGTGCGAAAGCACGAGTATCGTGCTCTTTTTTTTTTTACAGAAATAAGCTTATAGTTTTTCATTAATGATTAACTGTTGAATATAATAGATAGGATAATAAAAGGTGCAGAGACTAGGATACAATGGTGAGGCTCTAGCTAGCTCATGAGCTACACCATTAGCTTGTCTCTTAATAGAGCCCACTGCATAGGCTGGGAAATGAGAGAGGATTTGTTTGCACTTAGTAATGATAGAGCCAAATTCAGAATCATCAGGCCTATTCTTCAACGCATTAGCAGCAACAGACATGTTATCCACTTCGAAATTGACATTTTGGAAGTAGGATTCTTGAGCAAACTGTAGCGCCTTGAGTAAGTCCCACGCTTCGCCTTCGTTGACGTTCAAGCAAGGCTGCTGCCAAGCTGTTCTGGCTGCTACCAGTGCACCAATGTGATACCGGATGCATATGCCATATCCAGTGAGGTTTTGGTAGTGGAAAAAACTTGCGTCAACGTTGCATTTCAGGGTGCCCCCATCACGAATAACGTGCTAATAATTAAATTATGGGTGTTTGTAGGTTGGGTTTGCATAAATTTTTAACATTAACTTTTAGTGAGTTCCGTTAAATTGAGTTTGTATGATTTTATTTTCAAACCCAACACAATCCAATCTAATTGAATTGAGTTGGATCATTGGGTATGTATTTTTTTTTTTTTAAATAATTAAAATTTGATAAAAATCAAAATAGATTTTCAAATTTTATTCATTTTTTTAAAATAAAAATTATTTTCAATCACAATTGAACATAATCATATATTAATGCACAAAATAAACTAGATATAATAACATTTTTAAACTTAATTATTAATCTTTTCGACCTTAATTCACCTAATCCTAAAAGTTCAAAATAAAATTATTATCAACCTAAATAGCAAAGTTCACTTAAGTTAATATATTTGAGAAAGTTCAAATAACATTGTAATATTGATACAAAATAAATTGAAAACAAATAGCAAAGTGAGAGAGGTAGGTTGAGTGAGTGAGCCTGAAGTGTTGAGCATCATTAAATTATTATTATTATTATATGTAGTTTGAGTTGGGTTTGGTGGGTTACGAGTTCATACAACAAGAACCCATTATCCAATTTATAAGTCATTGGATTAAGATTAGGTTGAGTTGGGTCTGACCCAAACACTATATCAACCCACTCAAATCGGATTGAGTTAAGTTGGATTCGCGAATTACCCGTATAGTACATGCTCTTTCTGTTCCAAAATGAATGAGATTTAAGATTATTTCATACAAATTAAGAAAACTAAGTATTTCAAGAAAATAGTATTTATTATGGAACAAGTTTACTAAATTGTCTTTATTCTTTTTCTTACTTTTCAATAAATGCATTATTAAGTTTTTCAAGACAATAGTATTTATTAAAAGATAAACTTAAAACTAAAATTTAAATATTTCATTAAAAACTAAAAACTTTAATTAATTTATAATAAATTTAAATGGCTAATAGTATTTATAATACATGATTACTTATACGAGTTGTTTATGTTATTTTGATGGGTACATAAATTTAAGTACCTTCTAAAGAAATAATTAACTTTAATGTTAATGTTACTAAAGTGAGTGTTTGACTTAATTGTAAATGTATATAAACAACGCCAAGTTATATAAAAATAAGTTAAGTAAGATTATTTAAACTTAAAGTAACATTATTTAAATTTAAACAACCAATTAAATATCCCATTACAGATACTCTAAAACTACAGTTATTTTGAAAATTTGGAACGGAGAGTATTAAATGCAAGGGGATGACACCGACTCACATGTGCCAAATTCATTGTAGTTTAGTTTGAGGGTGTCAACCAGCTGACTATAGCTAGGCCCAAATTCATCGCTAACATCATCAACCACCACCATAAATTTTGTCGTTTCCAGTTTCCATGAATTAATATAGTGGCATTTTGCTGTCGTATACTCAAAGATAATGTACGATAACTTTTTTACATAACAATTTTTGTGCTACAAAATAAATATTATTTAGGAATTAGCTACCTAGGGTGAAAGGATTGATGGTTGTCACGGTCCATGTTAGATCATGGTCTATCGACAAATATATTTACGTACAGAGAAAGATAACCCGGCCCAGCAAGAAATCATTGAAGTTTATGAACTCAAATAATCATATACATGTGCTTGTAGTTGTCACAAGCTAAAAAGCAAGTAAATATCTTCTAGTCCCATTCATTACATATAGACCTAGCTAGAGTGCACTTTTTAACTCATTCATGAACTTACTCTGAAATTAAGAAAAGAATTTGGTTAAAAGGATCTAGTTTAATGGATTCAAGGGTGTTTTTTTATTTTTTATTTTAAGTCAAGAGAATATATAATAAATTAAGACGCGAAATGTTTCCCTAAAAATAAAACTAAGTTTACACAGCAAAGTTAGACAGCTAAGCGGACATGATGTTGAGGCATACCAAAGGGTTAGTGTACTTATTAGAGAAAGATATACTTACAAGCATATTAGAATTAAAAACAATCTAAAACTAAGAAATACTTTTGATCTTCTCAATCAATGAAGAAATATCTATAGTCGTTCCATTGAAAATAATGTTATTCCTGTGTAACCAAATCTCCCAATGCACTGCATGCCAAATAACGTACCAAAAATGTTTTAACTTTCTACCCTTGAACACCAACCCATGTTGTAGAAAGTGGCAATGTAGCTGATTATGTTGCATCATGCTCAAACTCAACCAGCCATAAATTGTGTTCCAAACCTGAGTTGAGAAGTTACAACCAATAAACAAGTATGTCACATTCTCCTGCACATAAAAAAAACAATGCACACCCCTCTTGACCAACCACCACTCCTCTGTGCCTCAATGCATCTAAAGTAGGAACTCTGTCAAGCAATATGCACCAGGAAAAGGAGAGAACCTTTGTCGAGCATGCATCCTTCCACAGGGGCAAAAACACTTCCTAAGGGACAACAAGATTCACGACGTGCTGTGACCGCAGAGACTCAAATTGCAACTATTGAGAAGCCAAAACCACCCCTTAGCCACAAATCCTCCGCTTCGGGAACCAACGACACACCTCCCAAAATCTTACATAGTTGCATCACCATCTCCTTTTCCCAACTGAAGAGATAACGCCTTCAGGTCAAGTGATTCACCCACCCACCCATCCATCGCCAACATACCATCCATCCTAACATCTTAACAATTGTCAGATAAGCCCAGGGAAGACATCCTTCAAACTCTCTGGACCCACCCATTTGTCAAACTAAAATAGAATATTAGAACCACAATCAATCGATCAACGTGCTTCAGTGAGAAAGCATTCATCCAATCCATTAAGTTTTCACAAATCCGATAGGCGTGATTCAATGGTGTGCATGTGTTAGTAGTAATAAATATCTTTGTATATGAGTTATAAGATTTAATTACACATTTTACCATTCAATTTTCATTATTTTACTATTTTTCATTTTTTTGTGAAATAAAATTTGTGTAGTTAAATGTGCAAAAAAATGAAAATTTGAATGGTAAATTTTATGAAATGCAAACTTCTTTGCTAAAATACGTAAACAAAAAAAAAATTGAAAACATAAATGATAAAGTCTGAAAAAATAAAAGTTGAATCGTAAAATTCACAAAATCATTAAAGTTGAATGGTAAAATGTGGGGTGAAACCTTTTTATAAATAAAGATAAATAAGAAATTAGACAATTTATATTCTATTCTATTTCTAATAAATCAAATTTGAAACACACATTTAAAACATGAATTGTTCAATTTTCATATCTACAGTTACAAATGACCACACCAAATTTATTTGGTTCCTAGCTTATTTAAACATTTGCCTCCATGGTTTGATTCATTTTAGAAAACTTACTTTAGATCAGTTCATGTGGTCATAAGTAGCATATATATTATATATACAACTTGCATGCACAGAAAAAGCAAACCGGGTTTTGGGAAAACGATTTTTTGGATGCGTGTGAATGAAATTAGAGTAGTGCTGCTGAGACGTATGAGATGCACGAAATTAAACAAATTTAAGGTTTAGAATGAAGTTGCATATTATTGGAAGAAAGAAAAAGCAAAGTCATTCTGACAAAGTGAACATGCACCATGTTGAGGATTATCTATCTATAACTCGTGTACAATCAAGGCCCAGCCAACCATGTTTCGATTTGTCATTATCAGCATAATGTTTGTGTCGAGAGAAAGTGAAAAAAAAAATAAAAATTAAACATCGTTCATTATTTGATTTTATTGAGTACCTAGAAATATGAGTGTGTGTGTTTGTGTTTTTTTTTTAGGTTTGTTATTAATATGAAATATTCTAGGTTTCATCTATAATTAATATCTACAAAAGAATTTGGCTGATGAATTCCTATTTTTATGTTTATTCATTCACATGAATTAGGAACATTGCTTAAGAAATACAAACACACTTCTACTGGTACCAATGTAATTGTTAGAAATATGAGTGTTTAATTATAAATTTAATGTAAATTATAAAAAAAATATGAATTAGAAAGTATATTTTTTTATTGGTGTTTTGAATTTTAGATTTAATTTACAAAAAAAAATCTAATTAATTTATTTTAAATTAAACTTGAACACATAAAAATTTATCTGTGAAATTTTTACTTAACTAGTTAATATTTGTTTTTAAATGTATATTTATGAAATTACGATATTGTATTTTCTCCATAATTTTTTTAAAATTACATATTATAAATTTATTTAAGTTTAAATTAATTTTTCATTTGCTTTTTGTCTCTTACATTCTCTTAAATAATTTTATTTTTTTATATTATATATATATATATAGAAGAGGATATTCTTATTAAAGCCACGAAAAAATGAGTATTTTTTTAATCTGTGTCCGTACTTAGGCACATGTTAAAAAGTATTAAATCTATTTTACTGAATAGTAATATTATTTATTTAAACATAATAAATACTTTTTACACTTTTAATACAATAAAGTTTTTTTGTTTGACGCCTTATAGCAGGTACCCATAGGCTGATAGCTAGGCACACATTAAAGAAACTAAATAAAATAGAACAAAGCAAATTTGTTAGTTGATAACTTAGAACTATGCTCTTGATGTCTAACTTAGAACTATGCTGGTTATGATGTAGTATGAATGAGAAATAAATTATATAGGTTTTTCTTTTCTTTCAACAATTAATTTATGTTGGGAGATATTTGGTACTTTAAATCAATATTTGTATTTAATTTTTTCTTTTATATTTCAATGTTGATTTTTAAAAAATATATAAATCATAGCAAAGCAAAATAGGAAAATGAAAATCAAATTTGATTGAATCCATTCACGTATATGAATTTAAATTAAATCGAAAGAAAAAAAAACATGATTAAATTTAATCAAATGACCTTTTTACCCAAAAATCCTCTACCGGATCCAATTCAACTCAAATAAGATCGAAGAGAAGATTGGAGAAGAGAAAAACCTAAAAAGCATTATAGTTGTCTTCTTTCCGGTACTTTCACGTGGATCCTAAAGATATTTTTTAATCGATGGATTGGAACTTTGTGATTTTCTTTTTTGAGGGGCTTTCAAATGTGGACCTGATTAAAGAGACAGAGAGATCTCTTAAAGAGATTTGGTTCTATGTATTGATTAGACAACTAACAATATACTAACATGAAGTCATTGAGTTGTTTGCCCAATGGGATTAATCACTTTTAAATTCCAAAACTCACTCATGATGGCTCTTTAAGGTGGGGTTAGGACTTTTGTTAATCAAAGTTGCCAAAAATGACTTGCGAATATGGTAACAATAATTATTCTTATATTTTCTTTTTTAGTAATTAGTATCACCAAATTTATTGGATCAGAAACTAATTTTACCTATTCTGTTTAGTTTTTATTGATCTAAAATAATTTTATGTATAATAATAATTGAATATATATAAATTTTTCAATTAAATAAATCGTTCTTCCACTTATAATCTCAGTAGCATTTTATATCACTGTACCGACCTTTCGTGTTTAATAATTAGTATTATATATGTGTGTGCAAAAGCCAAAGTTATATACCTAATCGGCTAATCCAATATTATTAGTTTAACTTGGAGATTTGATCCACTATAATAATAATAATGTAACTTGATACGAAACACCACTATCAAGGGCATTAGAGGAACTCCACATCAACTTCCTCTTTTAATTGTCGGCCATTTGTCTCTTCTGCCACTATAGGACACAACACATAGGATTTTTTTTTTTCCACTTATACTTTCTTTTACACCTTTATTAGTTGTGTGGACCATTTTATATAGTTTCTGAGCATTGGTTGCAAAGAGACCAACAACGTTGGAAGGAAAGCAAAAGAGTACTAGATTGTGTTAAAATTTGTTAACCACTCCTTCATAAGTATTTTAGAATGTTAGTTCTCATAAGTAGTCAATAGTTCACAAGGATTAAAAAAATAAAATACTTTAGAATCAATTTCAGGTAAAGACTAGCTAGGATGAGTCCATCTTTTAACATATAACAATGATTTTGAGCAAAAGTTGAAGATATGGAATTTCACTACTTAATTAAAGGTAATGATTTGATCTAATTTTCGGTTTAAAATAAAAGTATATAAAAAGTTTTAAGTTTAATTTCTATATACTATATATCAACGTAAAAAAAAATATTATTAATATAATTTTTAAAATAATTATTATAAACATCAGTTAATTAATTATATATAATTGTCGAGAAAAAAAAAAAGATAACTAATAATATAAAATAATTTTACACGTAAAAACATACAAAAAATAACAATCTAAAATCCCTTGTATTATTTGTTTTGTTTTATTAGTAAGTATTAATTTTTTTTTTTTTTATTAACAACAAGATTTGAATCCACGACCTAGTTTTTTATTTTTTATTCTTTCCCTGCCAAGTCAATTTTATAAAAAAAAAATTCATTACTTGTAACTACTAAAAATGAAAAGGGGAGAAGCACCTAATTAAGAACAAAGTTGGGCAAAAAGAAGAAAGAAAAATTATAAGAAGCAAAAGTCTTGAAATTAAAGGGGGACAACCCTTGCAGCAAGTGGGGACACGGTGGCTTTGTTGATGGACTTTCGAGTACTAACTAAACTTTGTTTAGTGCACTTTGGTATACATGGACAATGTTTGGCTTTGTCTCCCTCATATGTAAATATTATGAGTTGTATTATGGTATGATATGATTAAGGTACTTTTTAAGTCTCGCGTGATCCTATCACTCCATAATTTTCCTTCCCTTGTCCTTGTTGTTGCGTGTTTAGAAATTAGAACCGGCTCAAGAGGGAAACACCTGAAACCCTAATTTTACATTCATCAACAAAAATAATATTTATTATTAGTTTTTATATAACAAAAATTAAGACTGGAAAGTCATGTATTTAATCTTTACTATATACAAAAACCCTACGCGATCAGTATCAATTATGATATTGAAAATGAAATTAATCTTTAATATGATAAATTAGAGATAATCATTTTAAGACAAAAACAAATATCTTATTAATAAAAAAAGATATAATATATAATAATTTTTATTTAAATTAAAACATTTTTTAAAAAATTTATTTTTGGTCTCACTCAATATTAAATCGTTCAGACATGTTACTTATGCGGCTTTTTTTTTTTTTTTTTCTTTTCAATAACCTACAAATTGTAATGTTCCCACAATGTGTGACTATGCATGAGCACATAAACACTGACATGGGTTCACTCCAAAACCATTACAGTTCATGCAGATATAATTTTCCCTCACACGCACACACATGACATGGCCCACTGTATTTAAAGTACAAAACAATTGGATGTGAGTCTACACATTCACCCACATGGGTTGTGTAGAACAGATCTTTCAAAAAAAAGTCAAACAAACGCATAATATCCCATCAATTCTTTTCTCCTGAAAACGGTTCTATAACTACTACTATATTCAGAAATAATGTTCTTAATTCTTCCTTAATTAGTCTTATTCGTAATTTTATATAAATGGTAATAATTAAATTTCAATTAATAGTAAGAAATATATGCTCAAAATATTATGTTAGTATTGTCTCATATACCCTTTTGATAACACAGACTTTTCAAAAATGATATTTGTAGAACCTATTATGAAAAGAAGACAAAATAGAAAACAAAAAGCAAAAAAAATGAAAGATGTATGGAAATACTATATAGATGTAGAAACATCATCGTTAGTTGTAATGCTTATTCCACATCCTATATTGGATGATTAATTAATAATCCAAAATGAAGCATTTGTCTATTTTCAGAGATTAGTTGATATTTCCAATTTTGAGTGTCATGAATAAAAAAAAAGCATTATTGCTAGAATAATTAATCCCATTATACTAAAAATATTTCCAACCCAAATAGGGGTTAGCTAGTGTGGCATGATAGTGTAGACTTAAAAATAAATAAAAGCAAAAAGCAAGTGTCTCTCTCTCTCTCCAATATATACTACTTTTATCCATTTAAGGTGTGAAGAATCAACAAATGGGAATTCCTTAACCTACCAAACAAGAAAGTACTGCTACACTGCAACCTAACTACTACTGCAATGGAGGGTCATCAAGGACTAATTAGCATGAAGGAGCCATACTTTTGTGACAGACCAAGTACTCCACTTCAGCATCCACATGAGAAGAAGAAGAAGAAAGAGGATCATCAAGAAAAAAAGGAGCCAACGAAAAAGCATGTTATTACCCTATTGGATCTGAATATTAATGTCTTAGGCTGTGGTGATGATGATTCAGAAGAACTACCAGAACTCAACCTCATCACTTGTTTGGATGTACTAGGCTCATCATCCAACACCAACAATGCAAATTCGTCATCAGAAACGACGACGACGACGACAACAAACCCTCTTGGTAATAATAATTGTTCTAACTCTGAAGCAGCTGAGCCAAGAGTGTTCTCTTGCAACTACTGCCACAGAAAGTTCTACAGCTCACAAGCACTAGGAGGCCATCAAAATGCACACAAGAGAGAGAGATCAATTGCAAAGAGAGGCCACAACAGGTTTGGATCACATCAACACATAATGGCCTTTGGCCTTCCCCTTTTGCATCATCATCACAACAACAACAACAACAACAAAAGTTTTGCAAGCATGGCTTCTCTACCACTTTATAATAGAGGAGCTCTTGGAATTCAAGCACACTCCATGATCCAAAAGCCTTCTTTTTCTTCTCATAACCATCATCATGTTAATGGTTTTGTAGGCTCTTATGCACACCATCACCATGGTTGGTCAAGACCAATCATTGATCAACAACCTGGTGTAGCTAAACTAGCTTCTTTGGCTGATTTTCACAAAACAAAATCGGCTTTATCACGTGTTGGTAGGTTTGAAATGGTTAATAGTAGTAGTACCATGCTGAATTCTTCTTTAGCCAGTAAAGAAATCAGTGGTGGAACTAGTTTGAAGCAAGAAGAAATTAAGCACCTTGATTTAAACCTCAACCTCAAGCTCTGAAGTCTGAAATCAAAGCCGTAACAACATCGATTTAAGCTGTAACGTCAAGGTTTTTGCAACTCAAAACATTATACTCTTAATTTAGATCGATGATATGAGTAAAATTGTAGATTAGTATATAGGTAAGATTTTGCAAGACTTATTTTTCCCAGTGTGAAATAATTAACATTTGTGTAAATTTGATTATGGGGGGATCAAAGTTCTTTTAATTTCTTGTAAATGACTTCGGAATCATCCAATTACTCCAGTTAGGTCAGGTGCTTTATTGATTTGAAATTTTTAAGTTTGTTGATGAGTCTTTTTCTTCCCCACATCACTTTTTCCCCTATTCTGTAAATAGATAAAGTAAATCAAATGAAGGTTTTTTTTTTTCAAGCTCCTTATTGATACCAAATATGCATGATTAATTTCTTTCGAACATTAATTCTAATCATTTTTAATGGAATTTTTCTCTTTGACCACATTTTTTTTATTTACAAAACTCAAACCAAACTTGAAGACATGAATACATTACCATTCGGAATTTCGGATAACTACTTCTGATCATTCTCAAGTCAAGACAACTGAATTAGAATATGTGTCATGGCTATTTCCATTTTCATTTATATAAAGCACAATTTGAAATTCATTCTGTAAAATAATGGAAAATAAAGTATAGAATATTGGATTGATACTCTTTTAAGATTGATGAGGATCATAAATTCAAGTGTAATACTTCATGCTTCATGCGTATGTTGTTTTCAATACATGGTTCTGATCCAATAATTAGCATTTATGATAATTATTAATTTCTAAAGCACAATTCATATTTCAACATATTTCACAAAATGTATAACTATTGTTTCATAGTGCATTTCAAGTGGGTGTTACAATATCTTAAAAAATATTTTTTCTTTAAATCTTTAAAATGGATTATTCCCTCCTCACGGAGTTGGACAATAAGATTCTTATATAATGTACTTATGTATTAGAAGTAGTTTAAACTCAATGAGAATACGATTTATTTAACAAAAGAATATATATTTAATTTTTATCATGTATAAAAAATATTTGGATCAACAATAATCACACCCAACTAACAAATTAGGAAGAGATTTGGAAACACCTGTGTTAGGAAAAAAAATATTTGAAGGGCAATCAATGCAAGAAAGGACCAATGGCAAAGTGGGTACATTAATAAATAGTTAAATTCTCTGATTACAACAAAGACCTAACTGGTGGGTACGTGGGAACTGGATAACATTAAGAACATAAAATATCTGCATAAAATAGATCACACGGTTTGTTTGTCCATACATGGAGCAGTAGAATAAGACTTTCCTATAATAATATATATTGGTTTTAGTTTAGCATACGAAAACATTTTTTGTCCTACATGGGATTCATGTACTAGGTCTCTATCATCAAGAGTGGCCTCAAATCTAGGAAAGATTCGTGTGTTTTTTTAAATTTAAAGTAGAGTTTAACGTTTAATTCTGATACACTAACATAAAATAATGTTATATTATCATTTAATTTTAAATTTTAAATCCATTATTTATTTATGATAAATTTATTAATTTTTATAAAATTATCAATAAGATCATGTAGACGGCGGATTATTATAACGATGGTGTAAAACTGTCACCGGATCTTCATTAAACTTTTTAAATAATAATAGTAACATGTTATGGTGACCCTAATGTAGAAAGGACAAAGGCTTTGGTTTAAATAATAACCAGCAAACGTGGCTGTTAGTCATCACAATTCACAACCCTGTCGTCCCATTCGAACAGGTTGTGTGCAAAGCAGTTGGTACAAACTTGCTTTCACATGGCTCATTTCCTAGAGCATTATTCCCCCATCTCCTAGGTTGTTTTTATATATACAAGGGATGTTTTTTATTATAGACAATTTTGATAGAATTATTATAGACGAAATTTTTTGTCTTTTAGAATATTTAATACAACTATGTATATTTAAAACTTTGGGAGTTATAAAATTTGCTTGAAGGAAAAAGGGGAGAGTTATAGTGCCAAGAGATACCCGAGTTACCCGAGTTAGCCAAATGTTCTAAACTTGAATTCAAAATTATTGGTTAACTTGAAACAATAGTCTTACATTCAATTAAGGATGACAAAATGCATAAGACAAAAGAGATTGAGTTAAAGTAGACTAAAAAAATGTTATTTTAAATAAAATCAGAAAAAATGAAACAATGAGAGATTGTCCTCTTTCTCGCCGAGACGTAGTCTTCGTCAGGAAGACCCAATGTCACCTTATCTCTTTCTTCTGTGCATGGACAAGCTAACGCTTTTCATTCAGAAGAAAGTGAGTAGTGGGAATTGACAACCAGTTACGATCTCCAGAGGTGGCTCTAAGATATCACATTTATTCTTTGTCGATGATTGTCTGTTGTTCACTAAGGCATTGACAAATTAAGTGCAGTTGGTTTAGGATGTTATCCAGCTATTTTGTATTGCTTCTAGCTTGAAAGTCAACAGTCAGAAATCTAAGTTCTTCATCTCTAAGAATGTTCCACGTAACAAAATCCAGCAATTCGCTACTATATTAGAGTTCCAACACACTCATAATCCAAGTAGATACTTGGGGTTCCCTCTCTTGGTAGGTAGGACCATTAAGACGGATTTTGCGTCCCTCACAGACCGTGTCAATAGCCGCATTGCAAGTTGGAAGGGCCAACTCCTTAGCCGTGCTGGAAGAGTAACTTTGGCTATGTCAGTTATATCTGCTATCCCCTCCTACTCTCTACAAAACCTATGGATCTCGAAGGGAATTTGCAATAAAATTGACTCTAGGTTAAGGTGCTTCATCTGGGGAGGGAATCACAATCATTGGGTAGATTGGTCTATGATCTCTAAAACTCGTGCCAAAAGAGGTCTAAGCATTCGTCGATGCCACTAAGTTAACATTTCCCTACTTGGCAAGTATGTGTGGGATCTTTTGTACGGCAAGGATAAATTATGGGTTCGCTTGCTATATGCGAAATATATTGGTCAAAAGAATATTCTTCATCTTAAGAATTCCACAAGCAGCTCGTATGTTTGGTCCCCTATCATGAAAGCCTTATCTCATCTCAAGCAAGGTTTCACATTCAGGATTGGGGACGGGGATTGTTCCTTTTGGTTTGATCCTTGGTTAGAGGAGAGACCATTGTATGGCATGGTGGATGAGGTCCATGAGAGGGACATGCAATTACGCGTTAAGGATGTCTATTTTGATGGCTATTGGCACTTTGACGTTCTTACTACAACCTTACCCCAAGACATTCAGAACACCCTTCCATACTTGTTTCTTAATCCTTCTATGCCGGATACTATTAGGTGGAGTGCATCTAGCTCGGGAAGGTATGATACCAAGTCCGCCTATGCGTGGTTGAGCCAAGAGCCTGCTTTTCATCTTACCTGTGCTGAGTTATGGTCGTGGGTGTGGAAGTCCAAGCTACCTGAGAATGTTAAACACTTTATTTGGCCCACCTATAGAGGGAGTCTTCCTACTAACTCTTTCCGCTTCATGCGGCATATTACTATTGATTCTTCTTGTTGCAGATGTGGAGATGTCAATGAAACATGGATTCACATCCTTCGCAATTGTCCATATGCATGTAAGGTGTAGCAATACATCTAGTTGCAGTATAGTCTTGATTTCTTCGTTGATGATGCTGCATATTGGCTCAAAAGTAACATTCAAGGAAATTTTCAACTCTTATTTAGCACCACTTACTAGATGATCTGGTGCGCGAGGAATGAGGTGGTTTTTAACGATATAGTTTGGTCAGATTGGTATATGCATAACTAGATAAGTTTTTTCCTACATCTAGCCAAAGGGACAAGCTCGATCAGCTCGACCAGCTCATCCCCAATAGATAGGATACTGGTTAACTGGGAACCTCATCCGCAAAACTACATCAAGATCAATACGGACGGTAGTTCCTTTGGTAATCCTGGCTTGTCAGATTTTGGTGACGTTTTACGAAATTTTGCAGGCAATTAGATCACGGGTTATATGAGTAGTTGTGGTTTTACTTTAAACACCACTGCTGAGCTGTGTGCCATTTTCCATAGCATTAAACTTGCCCACACAAAATGTTTCTCTAATGTTATTTGTGAGACAGATTTCACCACTTCTCTGAAATTCATCATTAAGGGTCTCGACCATTCGTGGTTATGTACCTTGGAATATTAGCTTCAAGCATACGCCTAGGTAAGGAAATGTTGTGGCAGACATTCTTGCTAAGTCAAGAGTCAAATCCTCCTCCCCGTTTATTTTATTAAATTCTTGTCCAACTTCAGCTTCAAATTACTTATGTCTCATGCATTTTCTTTTGTAGACCTTAGTGCCATTTTTTAATTTCTTTATTCATAAAAAAAAAAAAATTGAATTTATGTGGACTAGCATAATGAACTTGTTGGACCAATGTGTGCTGGCCAGAAGTACATGCCGAGCCAAGTTGAACTCAAAAAACATCAACTCAAATTCAATTCTATTTTGATCCAATATTTTTTTTTTAAGTTTACATAAAATATAGACTATAAAAAATAAAATAAGCTAATATGAGTTTACTAGACGAGCCATCGAAGCCGGATCACAAAAATTGAAGTCAATATAAAATATGGATTAGTTCGATCCAATCCATTTTATCATCTCAATGTTTAAGGGTACAAATTTATTTTTGAGTTTAATTTTGATGTAATTAATGAAAAATTATGATAAACATGATTTCAAATAAAATGCAAGTGAGATTAATCTTTATTCTACATGTGCATGAACTAATTATTGAAAATGAAAATACTAAAAAAGTCAAATATTTATTTTCAATTTTTTTAGAATATATTTTATCTAAAAATGTTTTTAAAAATTAAAACAAACATATTTTTAACTACATTTTTTATTTTCTATAAAAATAAAAATAATGAAACCAGTTTTTAATTTTTTAGTTCAATTTAATCCATAAAGTCAAAGACTAATCCTGCGATGCATAAACACAATAAAATTTCACCCAATCCTACTATGCATAAACACAATGAAATTTCACCCGTCAAATGAATTTTTTTTGGTTCGATTTACATGTGCGTACTAATAGAAACTCTAGTACGAAGAGTTTTCGTGCATATATATCTCACGAATGGCGTTTTTTCATAGAAAAATGCTGCCAAGTACGTATTGAATGCACGAATTCAACAAAAACTGTATACAAAACAAAACCTTGATTTCCGTCATATTTGAATTTTTTTTTTTTGTACAGTAGGAATACTAAAGAAAACAAAACAAAATACAAAATATTTAAATCCATCATATTTGTTACTACTGCTACTTTCATTTTTTTTTTAAATTTAATATATAACCAACTAAAGGAAAAAACCTGGTTCTGTGATGGATTCGTACAGCTCATTTTTCGTATGTATCATTCATATATATCCTCATTTAACAACAAATAAATGTTAATTTCTATAATAAATAATTGTCTTAATTGATTGATAATATAAACAAAAAGAAAAAGAAAAACTTACACTGACACAATACATAATACTTAGTTTGTTTGCGTTGCTTAAGATTTTTCAAAGAGGTTGCAACCTTTCACTGATTCACATAGAAGAAAGTGAGAAAGGAACAATTCGTTTTAGAATCACTCATCAAGGTTTTTGATCTTTGATCATGTTTCTTACTCTTCTTTCTTCCCTTGAAACTATATATTGTGCCATTCATAATTGTGGAATGCCATAGAATTCCACTGTTAACGTAAACACTACAAAATGAAGTTACTAAAATCTTTTCCTTTCCTATGTAACATCTTGTTTGTTTTTTCTTATAACAGAATTTGGAATTTCAGGTATTTGTGTTCTGATCACACAGTAGACAGAACCACAATGGGGTAGAAGAACACTACCAACATGACAAGCACAGATAAAAAGATAACAAAAAAATAAAAGCTAAAACAATGGCTAATCTCATCAATTTCAAACCATGGTCAAATGAGTTGCTGTCTTTTCTCAACACCACTCTCCAAAACCACTATTTTGCCTTATCAAACACCTATCCACTATTTTCCCCGTAATAGTTTGTCTTTATTGCTTAGAAGGGGTCCAACCAATATGGCAAAAGGTGTGTACAGCATTTTCCAAAATGAAGACAGTGGAGCATCTCTCATACAAAGCACATTGTAAATTTTTCAAACTCCAAAGTAGATGTTCTTGACAGAACATATTGGGGTATACTTTCATGAGATCTCATCATACAAAGCACATCTCTCATCATGTGCGATGAGCTCATCCATTGCCCTAAAAGCTAAAGAATCACTAGATGATTTTAGAAACAAAGACATTGAAATTGATGAACAATCATAACCAGAAGCTTAGACAAGATGTAAAACAAAAGGGATCACTACACCTGAAATGCATTCAGAGAACGCACTCAAGATAGTGCTTCTGGAAAGAAAGCATCATTGGGAGAAAAAAAAACAAAAACTAGTCTTTTAGATAGCGCTGAAGAATTACATATGCTTTCTTTGGAAAGTTCTATGCTTGAATTATAGTCATTTGAAAAAATAAAAATCGAAGTAACACAAATAGACACTAACGCTTGCTCAAGAAAGCGCTATCTGATTTCTCCTTCAAAGAGTGCTTATATGAAAATTGCTATCTAAAATGATGAGTTGAAGACACGTGTAATACCCCAACATATCATGGGATTCAGCTTCAAACTATAATTCACACCTAACTATAAATGTTCTCACCGTTTTATATATAAAGATCATGACCTAAGGATAAGACATCAAGCAAATACAAGACCTGCCAAGATGGGATGCTACAAAATGCAGAAGACCTCCATTGACATTAATTTACAGTGTATTTAGCATTACCAGTACAACCACTTCTCAACCTAAACTACAAACTCACAATTTAATGTTGTTGCTAAATTTACTAATAATCTTCTAAATTGCTTCCACTGAAAGCTCCAAAAATATGCATACAAAACCCCAATGCACATATAAGACTCCTATTCCTATTGCTCAAAATTCAAAGGTTATTCTGCATGATTGTAACAAAGAAGGAAAATGATGCAAACATTACAAATCAAATGAATATTTACAGAAATTAACTCCTACATTGGCAAAACTTGGAAATTTTACATCAACTCTTAGTTTCCAAGATTTACTTGTCTACTTTTCAAAAGACTTGAAACAATCCATCCACTCTAGAAGTTCATTCCTATCATTGTTCATCATTCATTTATCAAATAACCACAAAAGGAAACAGGGCCTCTATTATTTCCTACCCTTGCCTGCTAATGCACAGCATTCTTAAGGTGCATTCCAATCAAATAAATAAAATGATACCAAATGCTAATGTCAAAACTTAGTGTTCACATCAATTCCTAGTTGCCAAATGCCAAGCCCACCATCTATCTTACCATAAAAGAGTTAAGACTGTCCATCCACCGCAGAAGCTCAATCCTATCCTTGTTCATCATATATTCATGCAAGAAAACCGCAAGCTCATCATTCACTCCCCTCGCATCCAAGTACTCGTAAAACTTCTCCTGAACCTTTGCATTCAGGTTCCTGAAATAAAAAAAACACACAAGAATCACTAGGAAACCAACTTCAAGTAACGAAATAACTTCAAAACATCTACGTATTTCACACAAGTTCTCATTAATTCAAACTTACAGAACTGAACAAGGTTTTAAAAAACAGCTGAACACAACTGCAAGTGTGTCTCCACCAAGGTTTTAAACAACAGTTTGCAGCCACAATTTCAACTGTAAAGTCCAGAACTTTTGGCTCTCCCCAACCATATTACGGCCGCATTTGTCTACGATTTCCCAGTGTTATGGATCACAACAAAACTGCAAACTGCAACTGCAATTTAAAACCTTGGCAGCCTCCACAACCACATTGCAACCTCATTTGTTTGCAATTTTCCACAATATCAACAATCAAGACAAAACCACGACCACCATTTAAAACCTTGTAACCGACATGAATGACTCGAAACCTAATCAAAACAGTAAATGCCATTTTCCAAACCTAAAATTGGGTCCAATGTACGGCTTGGCTGCCATCTGGCCACGCCTCAACATGAAAACTTTCTCGACATTCAAACAATCCGGCCACGCAGAGCAGACAAACTCTAACTCACTGTCACCTTCCCCTTTTGATATATCCACAATTAAGCTCAGGTGAAGATGCACATTCACCCCAGAACTATCATCATCATCATCTCCACACGCAGGAACATGTTCATACCCATCAAACATCGTAGCCTCAATTTTAATATCCTCACATTTTCCAAATTTCCCCTTTATCGTAACCACTTGCTCCCCACATCGCTCTTCAATGGTAAACAAATTGAACTTGGTCTTGAACTTAGTCTCAGGCTGCAAAAATTACCAAAACAAAACAGCAACAACAACAAAAAAAATCAAAACTTAAATTCTAATGAAAACGTGGATTTGTAATTTCATATAAATGGTTAGATATAATGGAATGAAAATGAAATTAGTGTATAATAATTTTGTTAACCTGGTGCGGAGGAGCATATTCTTCTTGGTACTCAATTTCGTTTTGGAGAATTCGTATAATGTTGGAATCGAAGGGGGATTTGGTCGCTGGTTCTAGTTCTGCTGAGTAGGTTCTAGCTGCTCCGACACGTGAGGTGGAAGAGCGTGCATTTAACGCTCTCGGAGTTTGAATGAGCAATGAGGATGAACAGTGTTGTTTCAATGCAGAAGCTCTTTGAAGCGTTCGAATGAGAGAAGAAGCCATTTGATTTGGATTTCTGAAAGTTGCGGAAGGGTTTAAACTTCAAACAACTTTGAAGCTTTGGCTTCAAATTTCAATTCGCACGGAAATGTGTTATACGACATTGCGTTTTGATTTTCTGGATTTTTTTTTTATTTGTCTCATGACCATTTCAAGTATTGGGTTTGGGCTCAAGAAGCAAGCTTGGGTGGGGGTCAAGGTCAATTGCTCATCAGGCATTGCTTCATGCATCTCCTACATTTGTATGTAAGTATTAAATTGTCATTCATTAAATTTCAGTACCCACACCCAGATTACTATTTGACCTATCTGGAATAAGCTTTGTGAAAAGCTTTTTTTTTTCAAGTCGTAGGCAAAAGTAACTTTCAAAGCTAAATACTTTTCCAATGATGACTTCTTGAAAGCTCGACTAGAGCACAATCCAAGTTATATTTAATGTAACATCCACGCTTCACAGGTATTAATCAAGACAGGAATAAAATGGAGAATAAAAAATGGAAGCAAGATTAAGGTATGGTCTCAACCAATGTACAACCAAAAATCAAGTAAGAATATCATTCCCAATGGTACCATGCAAGGAAAACCTCTTACCACAACACAAATCATCAATTTGGGGCACATGTTTTGTCTTGGCAGAAACTACTTACAAACCTTTACAAGTGCAATATTGATGCAGCTATTTGCATGAAACAACTTTTTCGGAGATGGAGGCTAGTTACCTGTTGGTAGGGGTGTTTGCGGTGCCATTTGATTTGATTTTTGGGCAAAAAGTCATCCATACCAAACACAAAAAATACATGCGGTTCGGTTTGGTTCAGTTTTCTATTTATAAAAAATCCAAACCAAACTTTTGCGATTTGATTCGGTTTTTGCGGTTTTTGTAAACTTAAAAAAAAAAAAAAAACGAAAGTCTTAAAACATAAAATTAAGGGATCTTAAAACTCAAAGTTGCTGTCATAATTCAAATATGTTCACATAAGTCTCAAAATATATAAAATTAACTCAAAGTCTTAACTTAAAACATAAAATTACACATAAAAAATTCCAAACTCCACCAAATGTTACACAAACATAACAACATAACAAATACTCTTACATTAGCCATGTCAGTAAAATTAAAAACTGAACAGCAGCAAGGATTAGCATCCATATCAGTAAATTTAATACTAAAACAACAGTGAAGTAGAATTTCACATCAGAAAATGATAATTCTAAACAGTAGTAGTGGAAATTGGATGTCACATGAGAATAAAATAATAGCCCCAAACAATAGAGGAATTTGATTGCATATCAGAAAAGTAGTAATGCAAACAGCAGAGGAATTTAGATTTTATACTAGTTAATGAAAACTGAAAACAGCAATAGAATGTAGATGTTATATCAGTAAATTAAAACTGAAACAGCAGTGGAATTAGGACATCAAACAACAGCAAAATAGCACACTCTATATCAGTCAGATTCAAGGCCAAAACAGCAGTGCAATATAGATTATTAGATTCTATATCAGTAATTTAAAACTAAAAAAGCAGCAAGGTTTAGACTATACTAATATTTTATCTTTTCTTCATTTGCCAATACATGTACAAATACAATATGATAATGATATAATCATCTAAGGCATATTTTTGGCATGGACACTTGGTAAATTATATAATAATTGAAATAGTCTCTTATCCGTTATCACACCTACTAAAAAGCATATGATCTTTCAATTTATTAGCATATCTCTATAGAATTTTCACTACTGTCAGGTGTCACAAAGGAATCTGCCAATTTCCCTTTTAAGTTTTTTTCATCAACAACATTTCCAACACAATAGTTATCCTAAAACTCCATTTCTTCTCAGCAACACATGGCAAAAGAAGAATGCATGATATCTGCAAGTATTTCCCTAAGTACTCACTGAAGGTCAAGTAACCAGTAAACAAAAGCATACCAAACACTTCACTTCCACAACGACAAAATTCATAAATGTACTATGAAAGAAATACAAAAACATTATAAAGACTTTCAAGTATTTAACATTCCCAAACACCCAATAGAACTCAATAATTGCACTCACACCCACAATAACTTCAAATCAAAGGATAACAAGAAATTAACAAGCTTCCCTTAACTAGTTAGCTTGAAAATCAATTCTTTGGGGAAACGAAAACAAAGCAAGTTAGAGAGTGTTTGTATCATACTCCCTAGTTGAGCAGGCCTCAAGTCCGTCGGTGCCTCGGTGGTCAGTGGTGGCACAGCGCAGAGAAGAAGGAAGAACCGCGGCGAAGCTTCCAACTCCGACGAGATTCAGTGGTCCGACGAGGTTGGTGCGCCGGCGAGGTGAAGGCGCCGAGATGAAGGCGCCGGCGAGGTTGAGGGCGCGAGATTGAGAGGCAGAGATTCGCGGAACAAGAGTACAAGCGCACAGAGCTTTCGCCTTTCGCTCTTAGGGTTTCTTTCTACTTTCTAATTTTGATATTTCCCTCTTCACCCTCACTAAGCTAAAGCCAACATAAAAAAAAAAAAAAAAAAAAAAAAAAAAAACACTCACTCACTTTGCGGTTCGATTCGATTTGGATCGGTTCCAAAGTTCCAAATCGAAAACCGAACTGCTTGATTAGAGAAGGAGTTGTTGGGTCCTTTGTTAAAATCTCAGAGTGTTGCGAAGCTGCGGAGAGAAGTGAAGAAGCCATCTGCAATAGAAAAACTTTGTTTATCCGATTTATTATAGTTTTAAACAAACTAATTCCATATCAATAACACCACGAGCAAAAGTTTTAAAATTTAATCTCTTTTTATTTTTAGATTTCCATGTTATACAATTAAGTAGTTATAATTTCATTTCATTTTTATTTTTTGTTTTGTAATCAAACCATCTAAGAAATTAAATTAGATCATATAATTTAAAAAAAAACATAAAAGTAATTTAGTAAATAATTATAAGTCAATAAAATTTAATAAATTTATAACCTTAAAGAATAGTGTAACTATGACAACAAATAACTTAAGTGTCATAGTAAATATAAAAATTGTAAGTAAAAAAGCTAGTAACTTTAATGTTAACTTATTTTTCATCAGTTATCAAAATATATGCATGTACAAGTAAATTTATTTTTGTCAAATATTTAAACCTATGTGAAACTATAAAGCCCACCAAAGTAAGATAAATACTTTCATATGAAACTTGATCATTGTAAATGCTCTCATGGATATTAATTTTGAGTTAATGAATCGTTTAATTCCCATGGGTAATTCAAAAGTCTTAATCAATGATGATTAATTTAAGGGTAAGTTGTAACATTATAATTTGGCAAAAAAGGAAGGCAAGTGATTTTCTCTTTTAGCAATGGGCACGGGTAGTATTATTTGTTTATCAAGTCAATAAAAACAAAAAAGTTTTCAATAGAGAAGAGAGAGAAACACAGGGAGAGAGAGAGTGGTAAAGGAGGTAATAGAGGGGTACAGGTGGAATCAAGGGAAGGAGAAGAAGAACCTAAAACCATTCTTCTTTACATGTTTTCCTGAGGATTATGGAGAGATTGAAATGTGAGGTGTATTTAGAAGATAGGGTATGGTGAGAGATTTGTTCATTGCTAAAAGGAGATAAAAAACAGGTATGTGATTCGAATTTGTAAGATTCGAAGGAGTTGATGATTATGAGAGGTTCGCAGTCAAGTTGGATAATATATGGATCGGCAATAAGAAACTAATGGTGAACATACCAAAATTCTCACAAGAATATGGTAATAAGAATGCGGTGGCCAATAAAGAACATAACAGAGACAAGCAAGTGGGGATGGGAGGAGTGCATACAACCAGGTTTCGATAAGAGATTTCTTATGCTTAAATACTACAAGGTGGAAGTGACAAACAGAAGACATAGAAACCAAGAAGGTACCCGATAAGTAGGAAGGAGGTTTGGAATGATATGGAGGTCACAGTGGAGGAATCTCATATGAAGTGGCTAAGTAAATGCATGGTAGGTAGAATGCTTAAACCGTTGAAAATGGAAGAACTCCAAGAGCTATTCTTGGTTGAAGGCTACCTTACCATCAAAGTAAGGTATCTTAGGGATGATAGGGTACTTATCTTTGGCCAAGAGGAGGATAATCTCTCAAACATTTTTCAAGGGGAGGAAAAATGGTTAGCAAAAATGTTCTTATCTGTGATACCATGGGATCAATAAGATGGTTCGGGTAACCGACTGGTGTGGGTGAGATGCTTCGGTCTTCTACTCCATGTGTGGAATGAGGATTGCTTTAGTAAGATGGTGAGGCAGTTTGAGGAGTATATAAAGGTGGCGGAGGAAACATCATCTATGATCCAACTCGAATATGCAAGAGTTCTAATTAAAACATCAAAAATGCAATTCATTCAACAACAAGTGAATGTTAGGATTAATGGAGGGGTGTTCATGGTAAGATTCTAGGAGGAACTCTTACTTTCAGAGGTGATTCAATCGAATGTTGAAGCTACATTCTCAAATTTAAGTTTTGATAATGAGTTGTGGATAAGTGCAGAAGAGGAGGAATACAACTCATCAAAGGAATATAAAGATCATGGTAAATGGTCGGTCGGTAGAGACGGAGGAGCATGGTGGAGGTAATAGAGGTACTGAGAGAAATTCAAATATTTTGGATGTCGTGAGTGGTACAACGGAAAGCGACTGGTCCAAAGGGATTGAAGAGATGAGACAAAATGTTATTAATGAGGAAGATTAAATTGTGAACTAAAGGGACGAGAATGTCTTGTTAGAGGATGATAGTACAAGGTGGGCAGAAAAGGTGGTGCAGGAATATGATACAAAAGGAATGAGTAAGAGTACAAATGTTGGGTTGGGAAATGTCAATGACAAGTTAATCGAGGTAGATATGTCAGGAGAAGGTCAAAGAGAGGATGGGAACATCAAAGGCGTAGTAAAGGGAATGAAGAATAATCAAGCCCATAGTTGCAAGGGGGTGGTCCAGTAGGCCTAAAGCGTGGGAAAAGAGTGTGGAGAGAGTACGGGGTGTTCAAGGGAGGGGTGCAACAAATAATATTAACCCACAAATTGAAGAAGCAATGTGTGAGTCTATTGGGTGTATGGTGAGAAACAATAATGGGCTTGTGTTAGAGGGAAGGCCATAAGTTGAGGTGGAGTGTAGGGGTGGATAGCTAAAGCAAAAACCACTTAGATGCACAAGTAAGAAGCATCCGCAGGGGTGTTTTGAACGTCAGCACACAAAATTGAAACAAAAAATGGGGTTTATCAACCTGAAATCTCGTTACAATTAGAGGCGTGTGAGAAATGAGTTGAAATTGGAGGGTAGAGTAAAATCAAAGAACAAAAGGAGTAGTGGAAAGGGTAAGGAGTGCTGTAATAAAATGGGCACTGACACCCAAACAAGGGCACCCATTTGCGATGATAGGTGAAATGCGAGATCTAATGCACAAAGGGGAATACAGAGGAACAAGCTGTCAAGTAAGATGATATGTTGTGAAAGAAGAACTCAATCAGAAGGATGATTCAAGAAGATATCGAGATATACCAACAAAAGTGGTGGCATATTTGATTTGGCTCTAGGGAAAGTAAAGAAGAAACTAAATCAAGGGCTGAAGGAAGATATAAGGGCGACAGTTGAGCTCAAAGATCTAGGAGCAAATTTGAGGATGATGTTCGGTGAAGATAATAAGAAAATCATAGAAGTCTTTGTGGCATTTGAGAAGAGGGCGAGACAAGAAGCAACAGAGATGGAAGTGGTGGAAAATGATGGGGACGCGGATGGTTTGTCATGAAAGTGATATCCTACAATATAAAAGGCATAGGGGGAGAATCAAGTGGAGGTTACTGAGACAACTAATTCAATAGCAGGGAGTGGAAGTAATCTTGATACAGGAAACAAAATTAGAGGAGATTTCGGAGACGATGTGCCCTACGATTTGAGGAGATCATCTAGTTGGTTGGAGAGTGCGTCCTGCTATAGGATCGGCAGGAGGCCTACTAACAATGTGGGGCAAATGGAAGTTGGAGGAGGTTGCGATGGTTGAGGGCCCTGGCTTTATCTTTGTCAAAGGGCGATGGAATGAGAATAAAAAGATTATGAATTTGGTAAATGTTTATTCATCGTGCAATATTGCTAATAAATGCATACTCTAGGAGAATCTATTGAATTTAAGGAGGGACTTCGGGGAGGAACTATGGTGTTTTGCGAGTGATTTCAATCTTGTCCGAGTTAGAGAGGAGAGGAGAGGTAGTAATACAAGGAACACTCAATACACAACTGATATAAAAGAATTTAATGAGTTCATTGAAGGCGCAGAACTGCTCGATGTGCCATTGACAGGTAGAAAATTTACATGCTTCAGCCATGACGATAATGTGGTCAGCAGGATAGATAGATTTTTAGTCAACGGTGAATGGTTGATGGAATGGGCAAGATCATCCCAACGGGTATTAAACAAGAGTTTTTTTTTTTTATCATTGTCCTATCATGTTGAAGAATTTGCAGTAAGATTGAGGGCTAAAACCATTTAGGATGCTTAATGCATGGCTGGAACATGCTGACTTTAACAAGTTTGTGAAACAAGCATATGAAGAGATACATGTGGAAGGTTGGGGAGCATATGTGATGAAGGAAAAACTAAGAGGTTAAAGATCAAGATTAAAGAATGGAGCAAAGAGCACTTTAGGGACCTAGAAGCTAAAATAGGGAACTTGATCAAACAAGTGTGTCGCAACCAAGGTCACAGCAGGACGGCGATTAAAAATCGATTTATGGATCAGAGGAGTCGCCACCAATGTTTATTAAGGAAAACATTAGAAAAACCCTTTTTTAGAAAAAAAAAAATGGTCTTTGAAACCAGATTTGAGTTCGGGAGTCCATTATGTGTAGGGAAGGTATTAGCACTCTACAACGTCCGTCACAAAGACGGTTATTTTTAATTAATTAAGCAAAATCTTTATAACTTTTTAGATATCTATCTCACCAAAACATTACTAGAAAAGAATAATTTATTTTTATGAAGATCAATTTTATTAAAGGAAAGAAGGAGATATACTATTTTTATTCTTTTATTTTTAATTTAGGACTCTTGAGCTGTTCCAACTCATTTATCCTAAAAAGACACTTGAAAAATTGACAGAGGTGTACACCCAAGTCAATTCATTTTATTTTTTTGAAATGATTTTAATTTAGAAAACTAATGATAATTAAAAAAGGAAAAAGAAAAGAAAGTGCAACTTAGTAATTTTAAATGTTGTTGTAAGTAAAAGGCTAGCCCAAAACGGATACGTTGCAACTTAGTAAAAATGGAAGTGTAAATAGAAAAGGGCCCAAAATGTGAAAGTTGTAATTTAATAATATTGGGGGTGTAAATAGAAGGCTGGCCCAAAACGAATATTAGAAACTTAGGGGTTCTCGACCTCCCTCATTCAGTTGCTTGGTTCGCGATCTAGGGTTTGCGAGAGAGAAGAGAAAGGGGGAAAAGGGAGTAGCACGGCTGCGACAGGTTGCATGGCGGTGGCGTCGTCGTGGGTGGCACAATGTTTCACGGTGAAATCGCGGGGTATGGCAGCTAAGGTGGAGGTCGCGATGGCGGAGAGCGAGGCCATGGTCGTGTGGGGGTGTGGCGGCTGAGGGTCGCGTGGCTAAGCGAGGTTGCGGGATGAGGTCGGAGTGGTTGAGGGTTTCCGGTGGTAGTTCCGGGGTGCCCAGGTGTAGTCTTTCCTCTCTTTCCCTTTCTCTCTATTTCTCTCTTTGGCTTTGAACTAGTTGCTCTGTTTGATTGTTTAATCTGTTTGATTGGTTTATGTGAATGGTTCTTTGATTTGCTTCTCTTGCTATAAACTTGTATATGGGATTTGATTTTGTTCTTTTGTAGTTGTATTTATGCTTGTATTTGGATTGGATTCAATGACTTTGTTTGTCTCTATTGTAGGTTTTTGTTTGGGATTGAGGGATTGAGCTTAAGGATTCTGATTTTGGTGTTCTTGGTATTTGTCTGTTCATGTCTCTGTATCTGTTTTTGGTATGATTTATCTTTGATAGATTTAGTTAACTTAAATTTAAACATAGTATTCTCTTCTCAGAGTCATATCTCTTTATATCTCATTTATCACTGTTTTGAACAAATAGATTTGAACACATGAATTGCATATACTGCTTACAATCAAACATAGAAAAGGCTAATACATGATGAAGATTACATGAAGATTGAAAGAAAAGAAACTTGTTATTCTACTCAGTGTTGTTCTATGGTTCTTCCTTTGTTGTTCTCTTTTGTTGTATTACTCTTCTCTTCTCTGTTCTTGATGTTCTGTCTTCTATTTTTTTTTTGCTCTGCTGGTCACTTCTTTTTCTGTATTGCTCCCCCTTGCGTTCAACATTCTCTATTGCTATATATAGTGAGGTTTTCTTAACCTCTTTACTTAATCCTCCTTTTTTCTTGCAACTGCAATGTTTAACCAAATCAACACCTAGTGCTGTGCCTACATGATGATGAAGCGTCTGAGTGCTGTGCCTGATGATGATAAAGCAGCTGAGTGCTGCCTGATGATGGAGCTGCTTAGGAATTTACTAGTGGATTGATGAAGCTGCTAATGGAATTGCTCCATTCTTCTTCTCTTTCTTCTTTTTCCTATTTCTTTTTCCTTCTTTTTTTTTCTTCTCGTTGCTTCTTTTCCTTTTTCTTTTTCTTGTGCTTGATTTGGGCACTTATTGTAAACTACACTTCAATTTTTAAAGAAGCTTGTAGTAATGTAACTTAGAGGAAAATGAGAAAAAAAATGGGTTTCTTGCTTATTATATTATTGTGTATTCTCCTTCATTTTTTCTTTTCCCTTTCATTCTTTCATTTTTTTTTATGTAGCAAGATAAACTTGTGGGATAGTAATAATAGTAATAACAACAATAATAATAATAATTATAATAATTATAAAAGATAATTAGACGGATAAAATTGGGTGTTGACAAAGTAGGGAACTTGGACATCAAGGATGAACTCGGGATGATGTCGGTACAAGAGTCGTGTAAGCGTGGTGAGTTGTTGGATGAGTTTTGGACAACGTTTAGGCACATTGAATCAATATTGTATCAAAAAGCAAGATCGAAGTGGTTAAAGGATAGGGATGCTAATACTCATTATTTTCATGCGTCGATCAATTGGCAAAGAAGATGTAATAGTTTGAAAAGCTTGGTGATAAATGGGAGATAGGAAGAGGAACCAATAAAGATAAAAAAGGAAGTCAAAAAAGGTATTTTAAGAACAAATTTTAGGAAGTTGGTGGGTTAAATGTCAATCTCGACAGTGTTTCATTCCGGTCCATTGATGTATCTAATAATAATATGATGATTGACCAGTTTTTGGAAGTTGAGGTGAAGAGGGTAGTTTGGGAGTGCGATGGCAGTAAATGTCCTGAACCCAACAGGTACAATTTTATGTTTATTAAGTCTAATTGGGAGGTGTTAAAGGGGGGTGTATTTAAGGTAGTCAGAGATTTCCATGAAAATGGAGCACTACCAAGGGGTGTGAATTCAACATTTATTGCTTTGATCCCTAAGAAGGATAACCCACAAGACCTTGCAAAGTTCAGACCAATATTGTTGGTGAGATGCTTTTACAAAATTTTGGCCAGGGTACTATCACTCAAACTCGAGAAAGTGCTTCCGAAAATTATTGATGATTCACAATCGGCATTTGTGAGGGGCGTAATATGCTAGATAGTGTTGTGGTTGCAAATGAAATTGTTCAGAAGGCAAAGAGTAAAAAGAGGTCGTTGTTTGCTTTCAAGGTTGACTTTGAAAAGGCATGCTACACAAGATAAGTTTTTGTCAAAAATGGATTTCATGGATGAAGGGTTACTTGGAATCCTCATCAATGTCAGTGTTGGTAAATGGTAGCCCGACAGGGGAGTTCAAAAACAAAAAAGGACTGAGGCAAGGGGATCCTCTCTTGCCTTTTCTATTTCTTATTGTTGCTGATGGACTTGGAGGCTTGATGCAGTCAGCTTGTGCAAAAGGTCTTTATAATGAATATAAAGTGGGGCCGGGGGAGATGAGGATTCCACTTCTTCAATTTGCTAATGATGCGTTATTCCTAGGTGAACCATCAAATTAGAATGTTCGTACAATAAAGAGTATGTTGTGGTGCTTTGAATTGGTGTCAGGATTAAAAGTAAATTTTCACAAAAGTAGTCTCACGGGGATTACTACCTCATCAGTTAGCATTCGGAGAGCAAGTTCGATACTTAATTGTAAGGTGGTGGAAATATTGTTCATTTATTTGGGATTGTCAGTGGGTGGTAGTACAAGTAGTGTTAGGGCTTGGGATCCTGTAATTGCAAAGCTGAGGAAGAAATTGGGATCTTGGCAACGTAAATATCTGTCTTTTGGTGGGAGAATATGTTCACTGAAGTCGGTTCTCACTTCAATTTTGTTATTTTACATGTCTCTCTTTAAAATGCCTGGAATAGTAGCCAAGATCATAGCAATTCAGAGAATTTTTTTGTGGGGTTCAGTGTAGGGAGAAAGGAGGTTGTATTGGGTGAGTTGGAGATGAGTATGTCAACCAAGGCAATCAAGAGGGTTGGGTGTTAAGAAGGTCAACCGGTTCAACCAAGCTCTTTTGGCTAAATGGATGTGGAGGTTTTTAAATGAACATGAGGCTTTGTAGGTATGTGTAATTAAAGCAAAGGGTGTAGGTGGCCTTACTGGTAGGGTGAATTCTAACAAATCGCCATGGTGGCGAGATATTAGGAAAGTCTCTCAGATTGATAACTCGGGGTGTTGGTTCTGGGATTATGCGAAAAAAATAATTGGTAAGGGTGAGAGTATAAGGTTTTAGGAACATCTGTGGGCTCTTGACGAGGTTTTGAGCGATAGATTTAGAAGACTTTTTGCATTATCAAATCAAAAGAGGGTGAAAGTAACAAAGATGGGTCATTGGGTCGGGGATAGTTGGGAATAGATCTTTTCATGGTGGAGGGAACTCTTTAAGTGGGAAAAACAGCTAGTGTGGGAACTTTAGTATGAAATTAGTGGAGTGAGCTTGATTAAGGGGGTGAGAGATAAGTGGGTTTGGTTAGATGAGGGGTTGACTACTGTTTTCCCTATTAAAAGTGCTTATACATGCTTGGAAGCTATGGATCCATTACAAGAATCAAGATTTCTTGCAACAATTTGGGATATACATGTCCCATCTAAAGTCTCGGCTTTCATTTGGAAGGTAGCATTAAACAAAATACCTTCAAAGATAAACTTGATATGTAGAGGGATAGAACTGCCTGATGGGGAGGAATTATGCTCTCTATGCAAAAAGGAGGTGGAAGACACATAACATTTGTTTCTACACTGTAAATTCACATCAGTTGTTTGGTCTAGATGCTATGCTTGGATCAAGATGCATTATGTGGTACTAGGGGATTTGGAAGGTCAGTTTTTGCAACATTGCGGATTTGTCATTGGTTCGAATAAGAAGAAGATCTAGAAGGTGGTTTGGGCAATAACTATATGGTCAATATGGTGTCATAGGAATGATATCATTTTTAAGGAGACCATGATTGATGTGGGTCATGTGGTCGAGTTGATTAACTGTTAGAGCTTGAAACTGGATGAAGGCTAAAATTAAAGGTTTTTCAATTTCATTTTATAATTGGTATCAACATCCTGAGGATACAATATTACGGCTTTAATCAGTTATCTACTATTGTTGTGTGAATGGAGAATATGTGATGTTGTTTTTATTTGTTGCTTAATCTGTTAGGTTTGGAATGTGTTGGACTAATATGGCTATGTATTGTTTTTATCTATATTGGTTCTTGATGTGATAATATGTAATGTCATTTGATGGTGTAGTGTTTTGGTAGGGTTAGTAGTTGTAGTAGTATAACTTGTGGCCTAATTGCTTATCTGATATGAACAGGTAGGTTAGGATAATATGTTATGGGTGTTGTTGGTCAACTTGGTCTATTCAGTAATGTGTTCTTTGGTCAATACTGAAATGTTGGTACTACTTATGCCTATTATCGATATATTGGTCTTTTAACTGTTAAAAAAAATGATGATTAATTTAAGAGTAACTCTCCAGAACCTTTGCATTTTATAGGGTTTTGATACCTTATTGTGGTGGACCAATATATTAAAGCCGCCTTAAAATTTTATGATTTTTTTTTAAAATTATAATGTAATCCTTTATCCTTTGTTAATTACTAGGATTAAAAATCCATCCTTTTTTTCAAAATATCTTTCCTTCTTCTCTTTCTCTTTTCTCAACCCATTTTCTTTTCTCTTTCTTCCCAAAATTCACATCCCCTGCCTGATGGTGTTTTCGTAATATTCAATGGGCAAAGAATCCTCCCCACTATGATACCTAGCATAGTTTCTCCATCGTAGCTCAATTGTAAGGCTATGGTTCTTGACTCCAAGAGGAGGGTTTCAAAAGTTATGAACCATTTCTTCTTAGTATTTTCTTCATTGCCATTTTTAATAGTAGGGCATGTCTCAGAATGTGGGTTTGGGCTTAACTCAACCCTAAAAGCTAGCTCATAGGGTGAGAGTTGTCTCATACTTATATACTCTATCTTGGCCTTAACTCTAGGCGATGTGGAACTTGGGTTTTTCCCAATACACCCCCTCACACCTAACATTTTTTGGGCTTGGTGCATGGATAATATGGTGGGTGACCCTTTTTAATGGATAGCTCATAGAGTGAGGGTTGCCTCACACTTATATACTCTATCTTGGCCTTAACTCTAGCCGATGTGGGACTTGGATTTTTCCCAATACATAAACTAAAGATAAAGTGAAATAGCTCAACAGATAAAGAACTAATTTGCATTGATTTCCAATTTCATTCATTAGTAGTCTTCATAATTAGGAGCCAATGCTAAAATTCAGTAATTGTTGGGTGCGCCCGAGGGTACTGTTGTTGCGACTACTTCTTCCCCATCATCTACCACTATTAAATGTCCTTCTATTTGAATTAAGCATTATATAATGACTTTAATTTTGGAAACTTCAGTTGTCGCCTCCTCCATTAAACTATAGTGGTTTCTCATATCTTGTTGCTTTACGTACCATTGAATCAAATCTTTTTCCCTCATCCCAACTAGACCATTTACTTGCGTATCATCCCCTTCATGCGGTCTAAGACACATTACAAGAACGCTAGTAACGTGTTAATAATATTCATTATTCATAATGAGTTTTTTCACTTAAGCTGCATCTACACCACCTCTACCTTTTTGAAACTCAGAGAGATCAATCTCACTGGACTCCACAGTACTTATTATGGAAGTTTTTAGCAATCTTACTACTAAACAAACATGGTAAGGTTGTACCTCATTGTCCAAATGACACCGTGCAATGGCCTCCAATAGCCTAATAAATGCCTCCAACTGCCTAACTGTCATTTGATATGCAATCCTACTCCTAGGATTTCTATTACCTCTACGGAGAGCAACATAAAAGTCTACCAGTACTCTTCTGGTATCTGGCATGAGCTTTGGTTCAAGAGTTTTTGCATAAGTTATGTCACAATGTAGTGAATGCCAAAGCAAGACCAACTTCATGCTTTTGATGAAAGCTCACAATATGATTAGTTATGCGGTAATTTGTATTATCGTCTGAGTCATCAATCATAACATATACAAGATCAAACCTTAAAAGTATAGTTGGTGAAAGAGCCACATTGTACTCAAGTGGTTTAGATTCATCATAACGTCCCCTAGCAGGATTGACAACAGCAAGAATGGAAGTCCGAGCATTAAGTGTTGCTTGTATATCTGCTTTTGTGATATTAATAGTTTGATGTTCCATTGCCTCATGAATTGCAACCTGATCACTAATGTCCATCTTGTCAAATTCTTCAATGCACCAAATGCCATTGTCCGCAAGCATCAAAGCACCAGCCTCAATACAAAACTCCTCAGTTATTGGTTCCTTAGCAATAATTCCAGTCAAACCAACAGGAGATGATGATTTCCCATATGTATACACAAATCTTGAAACTATGCCTACAGTATATTCGAGAAACTGAGGTTTTGCATGGGATCTCCAACAACACAAACGTTTATGTCTCCTCTGAGGTTGATGACTTCATGAGTAACTTTGTGGACAAAAATAGTTGGAGCAATGCTTTCAACTAGTTTGGTGAAAAAATTTGGAGTGTTCCTCATTCGTTTAATTTCTTCCAGTTCCGAATCAATAAACTATGGATTGTCTTCATAAGCATCCTACTTTCCATGTTTGATGTCTATTTTTCTTCTACCATCATAAATCTCAATAGAGTTGGCAATAAAAGAAAAATGATAGTCTCTAACTCCTAGAGTCTTGAGACCACGAACAACTTCATTTCCAGTTGTAGAACCCTTACACTAAGAAGCATCATGGCGGCACTTTGATCTCTCTCCCGAAGATGCCAATGCCATTATGTCAAGTATAGCAACTAAAGTACCTGTGAAAACCACTGTGTCACCAGCCCTAGCCTGCTCCACGAATTCATCACGAAGAATAACATCCAATAACCTAAGAGGAGACCCTGCAAGTATCTCTTTGGATGTCTCCTGAATTCTGACCCTCTGCCAGTTAGCAAATTTGCTCTCTTGGCGTAGCAATACCCACCTTGTTCAATTGTTACAGGTAGCATTTGTGTAGATTGTTGGCTTAGTATAAGTGAATTGTTGTTCAACATTCCTTACAACACCACCGCAATCCAGGAAATTGGAAGTCCCTTAAACAAGTTTAGGTCGAACCATGCTTGTCCTAGTCACCACTCCAATCATAGACACTAGCCTTCCGATCTTCCCTACACCCAAATCCCTTAACCACTTAACAACGAGAATGTTATAAAAGGCAATGTTGATGTCCTTGCTAGGGCTATAGTCCATTGGCATGAGTTTCGTAGCAAACTTCTTGCAAATATGTTTCAAATAAGGTTCAAATCTTAAGTATTCATCGAAAATGGCTTCCTAGAGGAGATCAATGAATCTGATGTGCTGGAAATCAACAAACATGATGTTGGAATTGTATATTATCATCTGTTTGATCTCCGCCTCATAATTGAGTTTGTTACACTAGCCAGATTTGAAGCTTTTGAGAAAACCAAGGAATGCGTCCTCAACCCAAACGGCTTCATCATCGACCATGAACTCCACCATTGCTGCTTCTACCTCTCTTAGGTGGTTAAACACATTTGTTTCTGTCCATGGTAGTTAAAAGACGTGTTAGATATCTGTCATGGATAGTTAAACATTTGTCATTAATTTGCTTCTGCCTCTCTTAGGTGGTTAAGCACATTTGTTTTTGTCCATGGTAGTTAAGAGATGTGTCAAACATCTGTCATGGATAGTTAAACATTTTTCATTACTTTGTTTTTTCCTTTTAAGTGGTTAAACACATTTCTTTCTGGTGATTAAGAGATATGTCAAACATCTGTTATAGATGATTAAGTATTTGTCATTGTTATCATCGAATATGATCATCGTGATTATGATGCACCCGATGAGGAAAAGACAGACTTAGAAAAAAAATTATACTTAAATGAAAAAAATAAAATAAGTAAAGTATTAATTTGTAAATTATTAAAATTTAAAAAGTAAAAATAACATGAAATTATTAATTGACGTGGTGATTAACTATTTGTCCACCTATCCAAGATTTTAATACCCTTTAAAATGAAAAGGCTCACCAAAATTTGCCTTAATTTAATTACGTGCCAAAAAGATATAGCTGGTTAATCTTATGTTTATTCAATGAATTATGTATCTATTGACTTTTTGTTATTGAACAAATAACAATCATCGTCGGAAAATTTATATAGCTACTATAACTTTACTTTCAGTATGATAATTCAAACACTCAGAACTAACTAAATAATTCATCTCAAGCTATTGTATGAATAACACATCGATCCCTGTCAACAAATAGATGTGACTTGTAATGACAATAGGAACAAACTCATGGTAGCTGCAATTAATATTTATCTTTTTGGAATTCATATATAATTAAGCTGTTTGGCCAGTCAACACTCAACAGCTATAGCCTATTATAATTGAAAACTTAACTGAATTAGAACATATCTCAATCACTCTATCACATCGTTTAATGATTCACTATTCAATATATCAACTTGGCTATGCCATTTGTTTCTTCAGTTGACTGTTTAGTTGTTGATTTATCGGCTTGCACATCAACTTGTGAAACTCATTTCCATGTTAATTTCATTATTCATAACTGAATGAAAATAGTTAATTAATTTCATTGAACTAATTAATTAATGACGGGTATGAAGTAGTTGTCAATGCAACCTCTCGGCAAAAGGATGCTTATTAGGCATGGGTTAGAGGAGGGACGTTTTTTTTTTTTTTTTTTTATCTAAAATCTATAAAAATAAGCCGAAACAACAACTTAAAACAACAATTTAGTAAGTGTAAATTGTAAAGTAAGTATAAATGTATAAAAATTATCAAATAAAATATGTCACAAAATAAAGATAATTTACTATCTATACATATTGAAGATAATATGGATATGATTGTACGAATATAAAATTGAGTATGCATATATCCATACTCATTCTGGTACCTAATTTTTTAAATCAAGTATTAACTATACTCGTATCCATGTAAAGTTAAAATAGGGATTGATTCTCAAAATCAAATACATATGATTATAATAAATTTATATTTTTTTCCTATTACTAATATTCTTCTATAATTCATTGAATCAAAGATTAATTTTACTCATGATATTGTGATTGTCGCCAATTTGAAAAAATTTTGCATAAAAAAGATAAAATACGAAATTTTTCACTAAATAAAATGGTTTGCACAAAGCGTGAGTGTCTAACCATTATATCAACCCTTCGAATTATCATGACTTTTACCTAGATTTGTCCAAGAAAATAATTTTAGGGCCGATCAAATCCACATTCATTGAACAATAATATTAGGAAAGAAGAAAAAAGCAAATTAATTAAAGAAAAGAAAGCAAGGGAATGTACCTTATACATGTCCATGGAGCTAAGCATGTGTCATGTGTGTGCTATTAATAGAGTTAGGATCCGAACAGTAAAAGAATTGGGAAAAAGACCCAAAGGCTTTTGTCACTACTCACTAGGTTGATAGAAAAAATTCCCATGTTATATTTGTCTGACCCTTAGCTTTTATTATTTTCTTAGTTGAATTCAATGGATTCTAATGCCGTATATACATGTGGACAAGTTTGCGTGAAGCATGTGTGATATGTGAGGACTGGATATGGAGATCATATGAACTTTTAAGATTGAACAAAAATATAATATTGAAGGAATATAATAGGTTATGAAATAAAATATTGAAGAAGAAAAAAATAAAGTTGATTTCAATATTTTTATATATAAAATAAAGAGAGAAAAAATATGTTTTTAACTTTTAATGTAATTTCAAATCGATGAATTTAGACTTCTAACTTTGAATAAAAGATTGAAAAGCCTCATTTTTGCTCATAAGTTAAATTTAAATTAAGGAGACACGAAAGGGGACAAAAATATTGAAAGAAGATACTTAAGTAGTTTTATTGGCATAAAAAGGCATGGAGACATACAATTTTTTATTGTTTTTGTTTTCATGAACCATGCCCATGCTATATGTGATTCTGGACCCACTTCACGCGCATATATCATATATGTATGGGTTGCTCCTAAATTCCTAATTAAGTAGTTTTTTTTTTATTATTATTAATCTCGTTTTCTTTACATTTGATGCATATAAGTTAATTTGATCTTTGCTGGAAGCCAAATAAAAAAAAAAAAAAAAAAAAAAAAAAAAAACTTGAAAAGAAAGTAAGATATATATAGATACACAGAATTGGAATGTTGATCATAAAGTTCCATCCAACTCTTTCAAACCATGACATACAGCTTACATACTGTTTGTTACTTGCTGCTAGTAACTTATTATTTTCTCACAGCTAAGAAAGAAACAAAAAGAAAAACTACACCAAAAAGTTAAAAAGTAAAGCAGTTTAACCTTTCAAGTTTCAACCCTCCCAGCTATGGGATCGATCTCCTACAGTCTAATCTTGTGTAGTAGTGTCAATCCTAATCATTGATTTTTTTAAAAATTTTATTTTACAATAAAAATATTACATTAAAAGAAAATAAATGATAAGTCAAGAGTGTTACACTATTTAATAACTTTTAAATGAATAATTTTATTTTAAAATTCTCTGTTAAATTAGAAGTTGGTAACATGTAGATCATATCTACCAAATTTTATAAAAATTTAACATCAATAAAAAAAAAAAAAAGGTTAAACAAATTATTCATATTTTCATACATTTTGAAAAGTAAATATTACGTCCATTTTTTATTCATATATATATAAACAATTACAAATTGAATCTTCCATATAACGATTAGATATCATATTCTCACGTTTCATGAAAATGATTTATTAACATACACAAATTGAATATCTGATTAATTAATCCACTCACGATAAAAATGATTTATTAAAAAAAAAAAAAAACTCCTGTTTAATATCGGTCTTGTATAAAAATTGCCAGAGCCAATAACAAGAGCAGTAATGGTGAGTAAAATGAATCTATGTGAGGGTAGTGATATTTTGATTGTTGATTAATAGTAACTAAACGGCACATCATTAATCATTAACCACCGTTGTATTGTCTTTAGCTAATTAATGGTGCCACAATGAAACCCAAACTTCTTCCCCTGCACTCACTCACCATGCATATATAATATGGACCCCTCATATAGTTTTATTCAAATAAGAAGAATTCTAAGGTGGTAGTTAAGTTCAGCATGACACAGATGAGATGAGAGTCACCCAACAATTATTTTAATATTTAATTCTTATATTACCAAAGACTAAAATAGCAAGATCAATTTGACAGACCAAATGTAAAAAAAAAAAAAAGAAATATCTGATAATTAATTTTAAGATGAATTTTCTTTTTTTATATAATATTAAGAATTAAAACAAGTCATAATCATACTGCTTTTGATACCTTTTTTTTTTTTTTTGGCTTAATTGTATATTTTACTCTTCAACTATTTACTATCATGATTTTACAATTTTTACCATTTAACTTTTTTTCACTATTTTATCACCAAGGTTTCTAATTTTGGTCCATTTGTAGAATATTGAATGATTTATCTGGGCACGTGGGTGAACAGTATCTACAAGAACATGGGCCACAATATACCAACCAAATTCCTAAAATTCTACTCATGTACGCACGCATCCTAAGCAGCAGCATAAGAGTTTGTTTCCATTTAAACAGTATCAATTAATCACTTGTAAAATTCAGCTTCCTTGATTACTATATACTATAATTGATTGATTGTTTATTTCTTCTTCTCCCATGCAAATACCAATACTTTATCTCCATAACTAGCACACTTCATCATATGCCCCCACCCCCACAGATAATTATAAAGAATAGAGAAAAGGGTTTTGTTGCTTTGATGAGTTTGTGATGTGATAATCATAATAGTGACAAAAAAAATCGTTTGAATTATTTGACATGTTAGGGCAATTATGATGATGGTCAAAGAATCTTTCATTTTAACCCTAAATTAGGGATTAATTTTGACCCAATCATGAAATAAACACATTGATAAGTTTTTTTTCTTTTTATTAGTAAGAATCAACTTGGTCCAAGTTAAGGAGATCTACAAAATTTACACATCCAAGTTAAAACTCTTCGGTTAACACACATTGATTGACGAGTGATAGCATGTATATCTATATATCCAAAAAAATGAATGCAATGGTAACAAAGAGATTTGTTGATATCTGTTGCACATGTGTTACTACCGATTGCTCCAACAATTGGCAACGTGTGATCGCTATCTTGGTCTCCAAATGGTTCAGTCCAAGGTATAACGCAGAAACTCCAACTAAAGTGCCTCTTGTTTTTTTTTGCATATTTGATGATATTATAAGTTGGTCAAAGTATTTTAATTCAAACTTTACCCCATAGGAGAGAGACTATAGAGAAGTCATTATCCACAATTTGCTCACTAGTCACTACTCACATGAGTTAAAGAAGGGATAAATTAAACTATTTTTTTTCTTGAAAAATAGTCACAACTAAACCTTTTTTAAAAAAATGAAGGTTCAATTATATTTTTAATCTTCTATTTTTCTCAATTTTTCACTTTTGAAAATAAAAATTAAGATAAATAAATTAAGAAAATAAGAACTAAAAGTATAATTAAATAAAAACAAATGTAATATGGGTATGTATATGTGTGCATGAGTAAAATTTAAAAAAAAAACAAACTTATATTTAATGAGATGGAGATTTTTTTGTCCAAATTAAAATTAAAGATACTCTTCATTTAAAAAAACATGTTCAACCAGACAGAATTATTATATACAATAAAAAGAAAAAAGAAAAATTAAAAATATTTAACACAATGGTATACCAAACAACCTATTGTATGATAATGAAGCATGAGATTAATGGTGTATTCTATTAAAATACTTATAAAGTAATCATGACCTTCAAATTGCAATATAGCCGAGTTACAGCTGATAGGGAAAGAAAAAGAAGGTTAGTAGACCTGAAAAATCATGTGGGACCCACGTTCTTAACTGGATGCTAATTACATAATTCATTTCTGCTAATTAACAAAATTCCAACTACAAAAACCCACCCTCTCCTCCATTCCATTCCTTCCTCCTACAAGTTGGTACCACTCAAAAGCATTTTTTCACAAAAAAACACACTTTCTGAAAAGAACAAGAATCCATTCTCTTTAACTTCATTTCATTTCCCCAACAACAACATGGCCAGACCGCAACAGCGTTACCGAGGTGTCCGACAAAGGCATTGGGGCTCTTGGGTCTCCGAAATTCGCCACCCCATTCTGTAAGTTTAACGTACATGTTTGCAAATTCTTAAAAAATCTCAATATGCTAGTAGAAAAGGTATAATTATTCTTAATTAGTCTCTGGTCCCTTATGGTAAGAAATAAGTGATAGTGTGAAACACTTCCATCCTTACGGGGAGTGATCGTGTAAAACACATTATCACTTGTTTCTTCCTATAAGGATTGAGGATAATATTATTTTAAAATCTAGTTTTTAACTTTTGCTAATGGTGTCGTGTAATCCATATAATCGACTTTATCAATGAGAAAAAAAGTTTTTGTTGTTCTTATTGTTGTTTGAATGAATCAAATTAACCAAACACATGGGATTAAAAACTGATTGATTTGGTGTTTTTAATTTGGACAGGAAGACAAGGATATGGCTTGGTACATTTGAAACAGCAGAGGATGCAGCAAGAGCCTATGATGAAGCAGCAAGGCTAATGTGTGGTGCAAGGGCAAGGACAAACTTCCCTTTCAACCCAAACAATGTGAATGTGTCACACTCATCTTCTAATTCAAAGCATCTCTCAGCAACTTTGACTGCAAAGCTTCACAGGTGCTACATGGCCTCTTTGCAAATGACAAGGCAGGCTCTGGCATCTGATCAGTCTCAGATTAGAACACCAGTACCCTCAGTGCCAAATGCAACAACAACCACAGCAGTTAGCAACTTCAGTGTGAAGAAGAAGAAGAGTGATGAGAAAACTCATCATGAGGTTGTGGAAAATGTTCCTCTGCAGCAGTTCAAGCCTCTTGAGGAGGATCACATAGAGCAAATGATTGAGGAGCTTCTTGATTATGGCTCTATTGAACTCTGCTCTGTCTCTAATTGAATGAAGGTTGTGCATGGTTTTGAAATTGAGTCACAATTTTGTGGTTAATTGTTGTGACTGAAACAAATTGCTGTTGTAGTTGTGAAGAAGAGCTCAAAAAGAGTGGCTACTACAATTACAATTACATGATGCAATTTATTTAGGTATTGTTGTTGTTCTATCAAAATTAAAGTTTTATCTCACTGGATGAAGATTTGAATTTACAAATCAACATAGATGAATGAGGTAACATTTTAACTCTGATTAGATAACAACACCAAAATATAGGTAAGTTTTGTGGTTTAAGATATTGTGAGACAACCCATTTGAGCATTGTGGTGGTTCACATTATTCTAAATTACTCTCATAATTTAACCAATTTTTCTCAACCTTATCAGGCACTTGCTTACTTAGCTAGCTGTTCTCACTTCTCAAGGTCCAAGATTTCTTCCTCGTGACCCAATCAATCACGTTGAAATCTTTGAAAATTTATTTGTTTGTGTTATCTGGCCTTCTTGTTGTTGGTGTTTGCTCATGACCTCTTCAGTTAGCATTTGTAATTTCAGGGTAAGGGAAGATTTGTCAAAGGGCACTGCTTTTAAGAAAATGGGCTTGTGATTTTTAGTGTATATTTGATTTGAACTTGAGAAGGTAGTTTGTATTCTAATGCAAATTTAACTACTAAAAATAAAATGAAATAAATATAACTTATTTTTTTCTATGTAATTCTAATATATTCCTAAAGTAGAATCGTTTTTTTAAAGAGAATATTGGGAGATATAAGACTTGTCTACTTATGAAGGTTGAATGGAATGAGGAAAAGGTCTGGTTCCACTCCCTTCAACTAATAAAAAAACAATTAACAACACATTTTTATTAAACTATTACTAACACACTATATGTTATTAATTAAAATTTATTAAAAACTATAAAATTATGCACTCAAATTGTTCTTGTTTGTTTCTGTTATCAAGGATTGTAGAATTTTATGCACTGACATTGTTCTTGTTTATTTCTGACGGAAGCATTTGGGGGATGGGAAATAAAGTTTTGAAAATCGTTAAAATAAAACAACGCAACTCATCTTGCGTTGTCATAGTCATAGTCATTAAAAATAGCATATACTACTCATCCAAATACACACTTCCCAACTTTAGAAATATGAATTTTCCAACTTTAGAATAGCACATGCAATTTGGTTAACAAATACTAAGGGTGGGACTGTTGAAAAAGTATACAAAACACTTTTAATTTTCTTAAAACAATGTTTACAGTCAATTGTCATGAAAATGTTTAATATTTTATAATTTGTTATTCTGAAAAGAAATATTTTCAATTATTCAAAAATTAGTATATTTGAAATCCTCTACTAAATTCAAAAACTTTTATTCATGTTGTCATTTTCTTAAAAGTATTAAAACATTATCTTCATTGAACACTGCCTTCAAAATATTATCGGTCTTGGAAAACTTTGACACTATATTTTTTATTTATTCAAAATTTACTTTGATACTATATTTTTTTTTATTTTAATGTCTTCCCTGGTTTAATTGACTGAGTGACGCCGGCGTAAGATCATACTATTCTTGATTTTTATTTTGATTCATTGAAAATGTTTTTTTTTTTTTAACAGAGATTCATTGAAAAGTATTATTACCATTACCACTTACAGGACACGTGTTTTAATATTTCAAATATCAGGATTTCTGCCTACCTCAAATATACTTTTCTTTATTTATAGTTTTATACACCTCAATGCTAATTTTACAACCCTCCATGACTATTCGAGCTTATGACTTTAACCAACATCTAACGTAAGAGTTTGAAAATGATTGATTTAAAGATAATATAGTACTGCAAGTATTTACAGAGATTAAATGAACTAAACTAACAACAATTCTTACACTTGAGTTGAACAGTTAATTCAAGGGTTGATGTAACAATTAGATATAATATATTTACACACACAACAAAAAATATATATATTAAAATTCTATCCTTATTGTCATCGTTATACACCAAAAAAAATTCTCACGTGATTAAGGAGATGTAATCCATTTATTTTGATGCGGTAAAAGATAAAAAAAAAAAAAACAAAAAAACAAAAAAACAAAATGGGCAATGATATTCCACATCTTGTGCTATTATCTTGGATTTTTTTGATAAAATTCTTGGCTTATAAAAAAAGACCTAACATTCGTTACAATTACTTCTTATATTATTTGTAGTTTTTTTTTCTTTTATCCCAACTACTAAAATCAAAAATTAAACTTTTGTGAAATTGTAAGTGTCGTTAATCTAAATAATTTTTATATATGATGAAGATTAAATACAGAATTTCTTATTAAATAGATTGTCACCATGTGAAAATAAAATGTATAACCGTTACCAATCCCTCAACTTATATTATTTGTAGTATGATTAAATTAATATGTTAATTTAAAATGTCTTTCCTGTTTTGTTTCAACAAAAAATAAAACAAAATCACACTATTATTTTGACCATACAGTTAGTTTAGTTTATGAGTCTCCATCTAATATCGCGTATATAAGGTATATTGTGCATAGTTTTGATATTCTTGGTGATGCACAAATCACACTCATTTAATGTAGATTGTACAAAACAAACCCCAGTTCAGCTGACATCTTGTAGCTGATGCCTCTCTGTAGAAAACAAAATCAAGCTCTGTTTGAGATCCTATTGAGAGGTATGGCATCTACTCCTCTGGTACTTATTATTATAAGTCACATTAGAAATGAATTTTTTACTATTGTATGAATTATGTACTTGTTAATCATCAATTAGTATTATGTATCATTACTAACAAAAACATAATTATTAAAGCATTTAATAAGGGTAACTAAAGAAAAGAAACAATAAATACTTCATAGAAATTTTAAAATATCTTATAAAAATATTAAGATTTTTTCCTAAAACTATAAATTATAAGGATGACGGAGTATATAATATGAAAAAATTTTGTTTTTTGACAGATATGAAAAATGTTAATAACACTATTTTAGATACAGGATAGATTAAAATTTATCGATAATTATAAAATTATAGGGTTTTACATCTTATTTATGAGTCTCCTAATTTTGTACTCTCTCTTATCTTTATTAAGAGGTACTTTAGACATCAATTATACAAACCAATAAAAATAATTAATATAGTTATTTTTAATGTTTTTTTTACTATTGTATCAACTATATCTTTATTAATAATCATTACCAATAAAAACATAACTACTTAACAAGGAAAGTAAGGAAAAGACACAATAAATACTTCTTAAAAATTTTAAAATTCCTTATAAAAAAAATCAAGATTTTTTCTAAAAGTATGGCTTACTATCAGGAAGGATTAAGGATATCCCAAACTATGCCTTACTATCAGGGAGGGATTAAGGATATCAGGATTAAGGATAAGAGGGAGTAGTTTTTAATAAATTTTGGCACCGAGAGAAAGTGTATTCTAAGAGTGAATTACAGCACTCCTCATATAATATAGCCACATAGGATTTCCAATAATTTCCCAAAGGAATGTACGTACGTGACACAATAAAGTTTTGACTTGTTGCAAATAGGATATGATTATTGTTGCAGTGTAGAATGACACATTTTTTTGGAAATATAATTTCAAAATTTATTGGCCCTTTTGTTTGGGTTTGCTCTCCTTTAAAGTGAATGGACACTGAATGAGATTGAGTGCTTGTTCTAATGATTTTATTCAATTCAAGGCCCCATTTCCATCTTAAAAAGCTTACAAAAGATTCATCTTTGTAGCAATTCTTCTCCTACTCTTTTTTTTATTTATTTTATCTTATGAAGTGCCACCTCTATCTGGCTCCCACCTTTCACACATAAAACATTTTCCCTCTTGTTATTAGAAATTCAGATATTCTTACCCTAAGTTCCATGTTTAGCATATCAACTTATCATGGTTACAACACTTATTAATACCTACTTAGTAATCACCAATTTCACTATCTACAATCACACAAAGAAAATGACAGTGTATATAATTAATGAAGTAGAAGAGTACAAAAGTTAATTAGGAGTTTATTTTTTTCTCTCCCTTTTTGTTAAAGCATCTATGAAAAAAAAAGTGAAGTTTCAATTCCTGCAGCACTGATTATATCCATTTGATTTTTGCATATTATTTTTATATGAAAGCGAATGTGTGATTATTTTTTAACGGTTGGAATTAAACATAAAATCATACATTATTACAACATTCACTTATTCTGTTGAATTAATTTACTTATGAGTGACAATAATTTCATCACTAATATTAATTTCTATCGTTAATATTTGTGTTATTAATATTAGTGACGAAGTTTAAAAAATTCCGTGTAAATTATTTTATTATTATTGATAAAAAAAAGTTATAGTAATTGAATTAGACCTCATTGATACTAATATGTGATTTCATGTCACTTCTCCGATAACTTGTTAGTTTAATCAGGTAATGATTTTCCTTTAATCTTTTTACCACTTCGGTTTCCTTTTCTAATTCAAACTAATTTCCCTTATAGGGGTCTTTTTTCTTTGGTTTTTTGACCGGTTTGATGATGCTTTAGACTCAGCCACATTAGTTAAACATCGTTTTCTAATCATCCTTGACAGGTTCATTAGCTCCTGCAGGATCTTATTGGATTAGTTAAGCACAATAATTAGAATCACTCATTGATTCCTGTCACAGCTGTAGTTCTTATCCACTTAATAATCATAACCTTAACTAGATTCTTCACCTAACTACTGATATATATACTCTTCTAATCAAGTTTAGTTAATTCCTTTATTTGCTTATTCAATTTTACCATAGCATAGAAGTTAAATTTCTAGATTAATTTGGTTATTTAGATTGTACTAAAGTCTCTAGTATATATGTGACCAAACCGTTAGAAGTCCAATTATTCACCTAAATTTTTTTATTAAAATAAACTATTGCATAAGTTAAAAATTAATTTATATACTATTCACACTTAATTTAAGTATGAAGAACGTTCATGAATCATGAAGTATAAGATATATAAAATTTTATTAATATATTAATAGTCTGAGTAAAAATAACTTAAAAAATAAGATGTATTTAAATTAAATATAAAATTTTCATTAAATATATCATTCTCTCATGTATGAATGCAATATATATTATGTCACTCGTTAGGTCTGTGATACTAAAACCTATACTTATGGATTGATTTGAGTATTTATATTAACATTGCATGTCTTGTTTTGGCCTCTGCCTTGAACTGGCTTCAGAAGAATAATATGGTTGAGGCTTGCGTGATTTGGTGTCCCATCCTTATCAGTGAAACTTCATGATTGTTCACCTGTATTGGGATTGATTTTGCTCCCCACAACCATCAAATAATAAAGTTGTGTTAGTCTCATTATTTTGTTCTACTTTTGAATCAGCAAAGTTGGTTATATCATATCATGATTCATGGCATCTTAGTGAGTTTTTCATCATTAGCCGTTTGAATCTTTGTGACCTAGAGGAACACTTTAAGGTTCACCTGTTTTAGAATACACATGTTGTCAAGTCCTAGAATTAACGAACTGGCTCAAATTTACACTCCATCTAGAGACACAAAGAATGACACATACATAGGGGTAACATTAAAATGCTTAATGGGATATACATATACTTCATCCACGTTATTTAGGAGTTCGGATTGATTAGTTCATATGCATTGAAGAATCGAAGCTTCGTCAACATGTTTAAAGGATTCATTTATACCTCAATTGTATTGGTATTCCATTCTATTAGCTAATTAAGTTAGTCAAGTTTTTTTTTTGTGATAAACAGGGACAAATCTAATATTATTAGTTTTTTTTTTCTTTTGAAACATGATATTGGTATAAGATAGTCTCTATCAAAAAAAGTGATTAATCTTTATAAGACATCACATGAACTACATAATATGTTTACTCTTTTTCTAACATAATTTATTTCATACCAAAATTAATCAATATTTGATTTTGAACTAGTAAATGAATTGAATTAAAATTAAACATTTTAGATATTTGACTACTTATATATAAGTAGAGACAATTCTAACCTTACAAATCAATTTTATAAGGTTGAATTAGATCTAAATTTACCTTTTAATAATGTCACTTATCTTATATATTCAATTTTGAAGTTTGACTCATTCGGGATTGAATTTGTCAAAAAAAAAAAAAATTTGCAAACTAATAATAGGCACATGAAAAGTACAATCAAATCTAAAAAAAAGTGTTACATATATATGTTAGTATAAATAATATAACTCTTTTGATATACTTATATACACCATTCCCAAATGAGGATCCTAACTCATTTTACAATTTTGTAACAACCATCTCTTTGAGAGGCCAAGTAATAGAAAACAAATTCAGAGAAAAGGGTTCTTTCTCTCAATTTAATGGCATGCATGGTACAAAAATTCATTATAAGGCATTCATCCACTATGTGGGAACAGAGGGAGTCACAGGAAAAGGGAAGTTATATAAGGAGTCAAAGGTGAGAGATGTTCCTTAGAAGAAAAAGCAGTCAACAACAATCATTGTGCACCCAATCATGGTGTATAGATAGAAATATATATAGAATCTCTAGTTGAAAATGCTGCAGGCTGATACAATCATGCGTGCTATGCACCTACACCCTTTATTTCTCACCTTAAACCTCACACCAAACTCTTTTAATCAACCACAATCGGAATACACTATAGCAGATTAAGAACTGATGAGGGAACTTGATAATTGAAGGTAAAAGTAAAAACGGAGAAATATTGAGTTGGATTCTCTTTTTCTAACAAAATTAATAAAACTAATAATTTAATAATTAATATTTATTGATAAAAAAATAATATTACAAATCAAATTAGTCTTGAATCGAGTGAGTTAAAAAATAATATCGATGTAGAAAAAAAAAAACCCACACCAAATTACTAATTAAAAGCTTGTTTTGATTTTAAAAGAGTTCTATTAATAATTATTTGTTATAGTTGCTTGGATGATCAGGTACGTCATGCATGAATTCAAAAGGTTATTGTTGAAAGGGAAAGCAATTATATAGTGTGACGTACTCAGCTGAAAAGTTAAAATACTTTGAAGGAGCATAGTAATTTGGAGCATAAGAATTAAGAAGCTTTTACTTTTCTCTTTCGACAAGATAAAAGGGGGGAAATGGTTGAGTGGAATGTGATATTTTTAGTTTGCTTCACAGTTCACACAAGGACAATCAGTAAACCATGCTAAACATATAATTATTCCACATGAAATTTGCTTTGAATTTATCATGTGATGTGACGTGACATTTTTCAATTTTTTACTAATTTTTCATTCGTTAATATAAGACTGGAATCTGTAATTCTTTCATATTTTATTTTTCTTTTCGTCTGCTGAATTATCTTATATTTTTATTTGGCCCATTATATTAATTTCATGTGATTTTATCATAAATTAATGAAGCAATATATATTAAATGGAATTATAAGTGGTGTGGCTTGATCTTCATGGCATATAGTTCTTCTTGATGAAAACATTGGAGTTTTATGAATTTCAATCATCTATTCAAAATCAGCTTAATTAGTTGAACCAGTACTTGCTCTAGTTTATGAAATTAGGACAAAATTATACTTTGTCAAGTAGCTAAACTATCTTTAATACATATTTTAAAATTAGCTCAGTATAAAATTACAATTTAGCCAAAAAGAAAATATGGTTTAAAAGTAGTATATTGTATTATATTTTACTGCAAGCACACTTTTATTTTATTTTATTTTTATTTTTTTGCCTCACGAGCACACTAGGCTTCAGCTGTTGGATCCATACTGCTACAAAGTTGGACAACATTATAGGTCCATGGCCCATTAAAATGAGGACCACCTTACACTGCATACCCTATAGGAATGTAACTAACACCCCAAAAAATTATAGATGTCTATCTAAAAAAGAATTATCTTCGAATTTTCAACCAAAAAATTAGGGCAAATTTAGTCATATCATTCTATTATATTTAAAATAATGTTATTTTTCCACCAGTAATGAATAGCAAAATTTTCTCACTAAATATTTATTGAAGGACATATGTGATCTCTGATTTAAGATTAAAAAATTATATAAACTCAAATTCAAAGATTAAGCAGAATTTAAGAATTTTTTTATCCAAAGTAAATTTTGTATAGATTTGATTTGAACATATTAAATATAATGGCTGGTGACTTCAGGTTATTTGAAAGTGGGCAATTGCTTCTTACACCTCCAATGTTGCTTTCTACATCTTTTCATCTTTTGGAACACCTATTCTATTCTGAAATGTAAAATTATATTACTGGGAATAGTCTTTCTAAAATGTAAAAAAAAAAAAAAAAACATTTCAGAAACACTATTCCAAAATGTAATTTTACATTCCAGAATAAGTGCAGGAAGCAATTAGGAAATACAAAAAGTAATTTCCTTGAAAGTGTTACCGGACTATACAATATAACAATTTTCAGCCCATGTATAGCATACATGACTGATTTAGGTATTTGTTGATGTTTGGGCATTTACAAAATGTCAAGAGACAACAATAAAATAAAAGTAACTAATATCTTCTTTATTTTATAATAAAGCAAATAATAAATCTTTCCGTGACTAATATTTTAAAACTAAAAAATTATGTGTTTCTCTTAATGTGAGCATGGTCAACATGCATGTCAGACAAAATATTCAACTAATTATTCTATTTCTCTCATTTTTATAAAGAAAAAACAAAGAAAAATTTACTCGTGTCGTTTACTTTGACCAGTTTTCTTCTCCATGCATGGTTTACCAAAAAAAAAAGATGTACATGACTTTTCAAACTTGATAGCTATATGCCTATATTCCAATAATATATAATTGAAGGCTTAAACATCACGGTTGAATTAAGACATTAGACATGATTGTTTATAGATAGGAATTTGGAATTATTATCAGCTTCATTTGTTTATACATATTTCTAACACAATTTGTCGATCATATCTTATTTAATAAATTTTTCTTTTAATTTTATAATTTTTAATAAATTAAATTATAATCAATAAAAGAGAGTATATATATATATATATATATATATATATATATATATATATATTAAAAAAGAGTGTGTATTTCTAGTACTCCTCCTCACTTTCTCATTTTGTAGTATTTTTAATAATTAGCTCATGCGGATCGTCCATTTAGCTGCTATCTGAGATAAAGTTCAATGTTGTTTAGAGATATTAATTAACTATTTAAGACTTTAAGTTAACAATTTTTTTTTATGCACATTTATATAAGTTAACATTTGAAACATGCATTTGTATGAACTTATCTAAAGAATACTTCCAAGAGAAGAAATTAAGAAAAAATAAATAAAATTAATTTTTTTTCATAAATTAAAATTAGTTTGCATAAGTTAAAAATCATTTTTTTAGAAAACTATATAAAAGAATTTTGACAAATTACCTTATGTATACAAAATAATTTTAACTTATAAAAAATATAATTTCATTTTTCTTTCTCCTAAAAATCTAAAAAGCCTATTGGTTTATTCATACATACCCACAGATCAATATGGACAAATTAACAAACTTAGGCACTTAGCTACGGTATACTAGGTAGTTTTGATTGCAAAGGAGGCATATCAAATCAACTGATGAGATTATAATTACATTGTTGAATTAGAATGCTCAATATAGAGTAGTGACAACCGAGGGATAAGCCCTAGAATATCAATCATGGTGGACCTCTAAACTCCAAAAGAAAAGTAACAATCAATGGAAAATGGGAGGTTGTTCCTTCAATTATATACGTTTTCCAGAATCCCCCTAGCAATCATAAACTCAATTCTCACATAAGCAACAAAAAATGAATAATTATTATACTGTAATTATCCATATTTACCGTCTCAATAAATATTATATTATCGATTTTGGTATGTCAACCAGTCTCACATGATATAAGAGATGAGGTTAAGAAAAATTTACAAACACCATATTCACTTAATTTATTGAAACATCTTTTAAGAATAAAATTAAAAAAGTTCATAGCAAAGTCAAAGCGAATAATATTTTAGATACATGATTCCAATTATTTATGAAAATTTGATATTGAAAAACTATTATTATTATTATTGTTAATATTATTATATTGTATCCAATAATTGCACATATTAATCCAGCTTGAAGCTTCAATTCTTTATTTATTTTTTTTCATAAAAACCCTGATCTAATATAATTTAATTACTGAATATATAGCTAGGTAGGTCACAATCACTTTCTCTCTATGTGATGCATGCATCTCATGAGTCCCACAACTTGACATAGAGCATAGCAATCAACAAAGGTTGCACATAATCAACAAGACACTTAGCTTGTTGTGAGGTCAAAAATCAAATCCCTTTCCTCTCCACGTGTGACCCTCTCTATGCGTTGTCTAATTTTCTTTGTTCTTCTCTCTTACTACGTACTGTTTTATTCAAGCTCAGACTTGGTAAATGGTAATTGCCTCAACTTGTCGTTTTTCTCATCAATATCATCATTTTCATTTTATATATACGCTTATGTGTCTTTTGTTCCTTTTCTATTAATATAATATTCAACATTGTTACGAGAAATTCTTATTATATATGTTCAAATTAAAGTAATACATCAGTCTAATTAATTAAAATATAGTACGTGAAAGTAACCGTCAACGTTGCATTGAATGAACTTTCGAAATACTTAAATTATGATTTTGTTGATGTTATATATCTGTTTTTCAAATAGCTATATAAGCAATATGAGATGAAGGGACCACGTATCTGTCTCTCGGCCACTTCCAAGTTTCAACCCAATTATACATTATCAATAATAATAATAAAATCGATCAGTTTCAATCCATTTGAGTTTTTACATTTGCTGACACATTTTATTGAAAAAAATCATAGTAATCACACGTCGGCTAGAAATAAAATTAATATAAAATATATAAATAGAGGACAATCTTCATCTCCGAAGCTGGCTTTTAAAATTAAATTAGTCTCAAAATCTAAAAAAATTAATATATATATATATATATATATATATATATATATATACTTGTTTCGTATAAGAAGGATTACCCTCTTCATATCAAGATTAGGAATCAAATTGTTCGAATTAAATTAAAAGAAAAACAAGGAGGATAGTATATTCGCGGTTTCTTGGAAGTTTCATATACAAATCATAGAATACAAGGATCGATATGATTATCCACTCAAATTTAATATGGTCCTGCAAGTAGGGAACAACAAAATACGAATGATGGAAATGGAATTGTGAATTTGTACGTAAAAATCTAATGTTGGTCTAAAAGAAATGAACGATGAACAACCTAATTAGCTTAGCTGGCCAAAGAGGACAAACTATATTATAAAAGCATGATGTTGCCCATAAAGAATGCTCTGTCTATCTCTCTCTGGTTGATGGATCATGGGTGGTTCAATTCAATTCCCTTCACTCCTCACTCACCTTTTCAACATTTGGTGAATGATTTTGCCAAATTTGAATATCGACAAGGGTGGTTTTCAATGGCATGCACGTACCTTCTGATCAATCCGTTACAAGATTGATTTTGTGAAAATAAAGGATAACCTTTGTCCTTTGGGGCTACCTTTGTTGATTTGCATGCTGGACCGAGTCATAATACATGTTGATGTTGTTGTTGTACGATGTGATGTGATGGTCTCACTCATCACCACACCTATTGATTGATCGCACGGTCCACTTGTCTCGAAAGTAAAGGTTCATGGAGAAGAAAAAATCATAAAAGAAGATGCTATGATTTAAAGGATGGGTTTAGTTTAACCTTTGCTTTTGGAAAAGTTTAGGTTTACTGATATAGTTCGGACTTCGGAGCCGTCTATATATGAAAAATCTTTTTGGATGAGGGAGGAAGGAAAGGTAATGATGGAAATAATAATAACAACAAGGATTAAATAACTTTTAGATTAATTAAATGTGAATTTTGTCTTGGATTTTGATAATTTTTTTTTGTTGCTTTTAGTCTCATATATTAAAAATTAAATTTTAGACTTTATCATCAATTAAGTTAAGAAATAACATGATATTATTTTAATAGATTTTTTTAATATATATTGTAATTGAAATAATATTACGTCATTATTTATAATATAAATAAATAAATAATTTTTTAAATATATATCCCTTAAATAATAAAAGAGTTATAAGATTGAATTAATAATAAAAGGATAAGAAATAAGAAAATATTGTAAGTTAAATCTATCATTAATAAAAACTAATAATTAACGTTGATAGATAAAAAAAAAAATATCAGTGTACCTTTCGAGGTTATTCACTCATCGATTTACACTTTACCTTAGTTTCACTTTCGAGATCATACGTGGATCAATGCATACTTTTGTCTTAGTCTTTTCATGATTTCACATTTGAAGCTGAGTGATTATGTATCATTCGAGGTCATTCTTCTATCTATATTTTACTTATAGTTTTCTTTTATCTATATGCTGACCTTTGGATGCCGACGAACTTATTCTTCTATCTATATTTTATAATTGTTTTAAAACGGAAATTTAATACGACTGAAGAACCGCCAGCTGATTTTAGCTTTGTCCCAGGATTCCATTTTAAGTTCGATCAATGAATATTTCCAATAAATATTAACGTAGGTAATGCTGTAATAAACATTTCCATGACTTTTATTGCTTCTAGATTACAATCGTAGTTTTATTTGTTTGTCCTTTCTTTCTTACCATTTCAATCCGACAAGGACGATCTTATCGTTTGTTATAACCACATCTCATCAGTTTCCCTCTTTGTAGCCAGTTTTTTTACAATAATTTTTCAAGTTTTGATTTGAGTACCGTTCATGTACCGACACAGGCTTTATTAGCAACCTCCGAACCGAAGGAACAGATTCATGTGTTGCATTTAATTATGGTCTTCACAACTATAATATAAAATGTGAGTGTGAGTGTTTGATTTGATTCAATTTCCATGATGTTGTAGGAGACCCAGACACATGCATGTAGTACATCCTGAGAGTACTGTGGTTCTCCCCAGAATCTAGGATATCTGATCTCCGAACAAATGCTCTAAAAGAGTAACATTCAAATCGAAAACACAAACTCGAGAACCCAATGTAGGGTAAGAAGTGCTTAAATTCAAATGAAGTGCATGGATATTAGCATCTCTCTCTCGACACTTTATTTTAGATATTTTTATTGTGATTAATTAAAATTTCTTAAAAAATCTCAATTGAAAAGAACAAATGTTATAATTTAAAATTAAAAGAAATCATTAATTTGAAAAATTAGGAAATCAAAATTACAATTTAGTATTTTTTTAAATAACTAAAATTAAAACGAAACTTAAAAAAACCAAAATTCTCCTAATTTAGAAGTACTAAAAGGTTATTTAAGGACGAAATGATATTTTTGTAGCTTATTTTATTTATTTTGTTTAATTTTATCTTTTATTTTTTTTAAGTTTATTTTAGTCTTTATATTTTAAAAAATGTTCAAAATGGTATTTTAACTTAACGGTGTTAATATAGTTCACATCGATAATTTGATATACTTGAAGTATAATTTTATCTTCTACCGCCACCTCCACATTATTGACAATGACTATTTCTCGATACATTAATACTTTTTTTTATGTTGCACATCATTTACAAAGAATTACCTATGTATATGATCTTATATTGTATAATATAAATTCTTACTCACAAAATTCAATAGCATTATAGTCTATAAAGTTATCAACAAAATTGCAAATCGACATCATGAACGATCTTTGTAATAAAAAACTTTAAATTTATATTGATAGAATAATTATTTTAAATTTTTTTAAACATAAACGATAAAAATGAATTTTTTAATAATTAAATAATCACATTGAACAAAAAAAAAAGATAAATGAAAAATTTTCATTTGGCCGTTATTTAAGTTATGTTAGTCATAAAAAAGAAGTGTATGTTATTCTAGTAACTTTTTTTTTTTTTTTGTTGTACACGCGTCTCATAAATACTTCTACGTACGTACGTTTAAAAAGTAACAACCTTTTGGACTAAAAGCCTAGTCTCACAGCTTGGAGACAAAAGTGAGAGATTCCAAACACTTAAAAGAATCTTTATCCCTTCTCTGAATCATGCATGCCTAACACATTGATATATAGCATTCTTTTTTCTAGTTTTCACACACTAACAAAAATACAACAAGTTGTCAAAAAAAAAAAAAAAAACAATACAACAATAGTGACTTAGAATAGTGACGTGGCCTTTCCAGCTAGGGGGAAAACATATAACTAGCAACCCCACTTTCTCATGTTGAGATTTTCACTATTCCATCACTCTCCACATAAACCTCAACTTGCACTTAATTAATTCTGATTTTAACCTTTTTTGTTTTGAAACATGAAATTGTTTTAGTATATATCTATTCAACACAGTGGAGAAAAATGGCGAGGGATGACAATAATTAGAATCAAAGTTCTGTATATAAATATTTGCTGCAAAATATGTAAGCCATATGTGTCAGCAGCAATATTTAAGAAATATATGCGTAGAGATATGTAAGGATTAAATAAGGAATATAACCAGTGAAATTTCATGGTTACAGTAAGAAATGGGAATATTTAATAATTATATTATTATAATTAACAGTTTACGTCACATACTTAATTATAAATCTTGGCGTAATCTAACAATATGACATTATTATTATTATTTTATTAGTTATTAAATTTTATTATGAATGGTCAATCAATACTCAAATATTAGTAAACAAATATATATAATTTCACACTTACTAAAAATGTTAGCGAGGTTTATTTAATTTTCTTGATTTTTATTTTTATTTTAGACAAGAGATTATGATGTCTCCAACTTACTTAATCACTTTCATACCTCAAAAATCAGTTTTATGTCTAGATCAAGATATTTGAGTTTATATATATAAAAAAAAAAAAAAAAAGATACACGTACTAAAGGTGTAAAATTACTATCTTTTTTATTTATGATAAGTTAATTAATTTTTATAAAATTATTTTAAAGTCATTAAATTAATTATTTATATAATTAATCAAAAGTATAAAATTATTTTATATTAATAATGCATAAACATTAAACTCAAAAAAAAATCATTAACGTAAGAAGTCTTTGCTAACTTGGAAATATTTATGTAAAACGTTTTTTATATATATACTAAATAAATCAACCATAAACATATTATTATAATCAAATAATTTATGTACACAAATATCTACACAAGATATTTTGTTAGTTCGAGTTTAATTAGTTTGCTTTTTACTTCTCCCTACCAAAATTCATTTATTTGTCATTAATAATACCAATCTACACCAACGTCATAATTATTTATTATTTATTCTTATGCTTTAAACAATTTTCAAATATGTTTTAGTTCTACATATTTTATAAATTTTATTTTCTTATTCGATATATATTTTCAATTTTTCTGGAATTAAAATACCTATACTATAAGATACTTACAAATTCGATAAAAAAAAAAAAAACCAACACACTTATTAACCGATTCAATTTATCTATAAATAAAAGACCAAATCACCTATTTGTTCATTAATCTTAATTATTTTGTTTAGCTTGATAATTTATCTTTAAAAAAATCATTTTAATTATATATGTTTTAAAAAATATTTAAAATAGTCTTTTTGATTAATTTCAACTTAACATTATTAATATAATTTTCTTTAAAAATTTGATACATTGGAAGTACAACTTCATCTTTTGTTATCGTTCCACATCGTTGATGAGGATCATTTTTCAGTACACCAATATCTCTTTTATTTTTTATCGTCTATAAAAAGTTACTCATACACGTTATCTCATATCTATAAACCTCTGTATAATATGAATTTTTGTTCACAAAACTCAACTTCACTTTAGCACAAAAAATTGTCTAAACATTATGCATTGAGATCACAAACGACTTTCACAAGAAAGAAACATTAAATTTGTATCAATTGGATAAATATTTTAAAATATATATATACCCATTATACTTTATCTTTTAATTTAATACGACTGTGTTGTTACTTCCGCCATTAATTAATCTAAATTCGTTTACTTGTCTACTAATGATAGTTTTCAATATCCATTTGACTTGGTTTTCTTTGTTTATTTTAACATAAAATCCATTGCATTGCAGTGACTGGACCTTAATTGGGAAGGTGCTTGTAAATTGATATTTTGATTTCCTAGTCAAAGAAATGTGATGTATTACTATTAATTTGCCAATACCCAATATATAATGGTAGCTGAGTTTTCTTTTTCTTCTTCTTTCTGGTCCACCCATCAATATTAATCACCCCTCTCTATATCTCTTCCAAATCCAATTCACTTTTCCTTTTTTTTTTTTTTTTTGAGGGAACACTTTTCCTTTTCATTAAACCTTCTTTACAACTCTTTCAATACTTGCAAGGGTCAGAGTCAAACTTCACAAGTCCTTCTGTTTTGTCATTTTCCCACATCAAGCTTTATGTTTAGTAGTAACTTTTCTTAGATTTTCACATTCACATTAAAGTAACTTTTTATCACTTTCATCTTCTCACATTTTTACACAATTATTATCGGTCTACAACGCAATCAGACATGCGCGAATTTTATTTAAAATGTTTTTTTTTTTTTTTGCATAATCTCATTCTTTAATTAATTTTCTATTTTTAATAAGTTAATTCTGAAAAAAAATATATTACTGTAAATACTAAATAGTACATTAGTTTTGTTCCTATATATGAGACGTTTTTGACTAATTTTTCAAGAATTAAGAAAATTAGTTAATGCAGTCAATATCAACATTAAATTTGTTAACTATTCACATTATTTTTTTTAAATCACTCTTAGGATTATGGGAATTCTTTCTATATAATTACTTCTGACTTAACTAATTATAATTAGTATGCTACGCGTTTTGTCTTTATTCGTATTCTTTTCAATTTAATTTATAGTATTTATTATATATTGACTACAAAAATTACATAATAATTAAAAGAAGAATTTCTATCTATATAAAATAAAACAGATTAAGAAATTAATTACTTAGTGATTGAAATAATTTACTAAATCTTATAAGAAAAGAAAAACATTTTTTTGTAAAAAAAAAGTCAGTCATATACATACAAAGACTTGCATAACATAGTATATTGATAAAGATTCTTCTTTTCCCAACGTCCCCTTACAAAAGCAACCTCATTAATTCTCATTCATACCACAACCTCACAATTCAAAGTTCAAACCAAAATCTTCAAAAACCTCACATAACAAACCCAAAAAAAAAACATAACATAAAAACCTTAACAAAACCAAAACCACACTTCCAAAATCAAATGTTCTTCCTCTCGTCTTGCTTCCGATCCTCCCAACGCACCACCACCACCCTCTCCACAAACCTCACCACCTACATCTACCACACCGAATACGGCACCGTTTCGCTGACGTGGTCGCGCTCCATGCTGGGGCGCTCCCTCCACGTCAGCCTCCACAACCACTCCTCCTTCCACCTCCACATCAAGCCCTGGAAAACAAACAACGGATCCAAGAAACTCTCCCACAACACCGTCTTCCTCTGGAACCTCTCCAGCGCAAGGTTTGGGTCAGGACGGCCCGAACCTCGCTCGAAGTTCTACCTCGCGATGGAGGTAGAACGCAGCCTGACGCTGCTCGTGGGTGACCTGTCTCCAAAGAGCAGGGTCAGCAACAGGGCGCGGCAGCCGCAGCTGCTCGTCCTGAAGCGGGACCACGTCCACGTGGCGCCGCACCGCAGCAGGGTGTACCAAACGAAAGCCAGTTTCGGAGGTAAGGCTAGGGAAATCGAAATAGATTGCGACAGTTACAACGAGAACGGCGAGAGTCTGAGGTTGTTGTTCGGCGTGGATGGCGAGAAGGTTCTTGAAGTGACGAGGTTGAAGTGGAAGTTCAGAGGGAGCGAGCGTGTGGAGATCGACGGGGTGCACGTGCAGATCTCGTGGGACGTGCACGATTGGCTTTTCGATAAGGATAAGGATAATAATAACGGTAGTAACAACAATAACAATAAGAATAACATGGGTGATTGTTCTAACAATGAGGGTCACGCGGTTTTCATGTTTAAGTTTGAGGAGGACGAGGTACGAGGTGGTGGGAAAGAGAAGGAGGTGGAGGATGCGGCGTGGTCGAGTAATCAGCAGCAACAGTGGAGTTTGGGGAATGGGAAGAGTTGGTCTTCTTCGTCTTTGTCGGTGTCTTCTTCTGCTGGATCTTTTGGGGGAAGCTCTTCTGTGATGGAATGGTCCAGTGTGGAGGAGAATGAGTTGGTGGTTCCTCTTGGCTTTTCTTTGGTGGTTTATGCTTGGAGAAGGTGAACACTGAACACTAATCACTAATTTGGGTGGTTTTTGTTTTTTTGTTGTTTTTTTTTTTTCCCTTGGAGTAAAAGTTTAGGGGAAAAAAAAGAATGATACTGGATATGACATATGTGTAGAAAAATATGCGATTTTCTAATGAAATTAGTCTCAAAGATGATACCTGGATTTATCCAGAAACAAGATTTTGTGATGTGTGCATGGAAGAGCAAGCATTTTTTGTTATGTCAAAAGTTTGTATATGAAAGAATATTTAATTTGTTGAAATAAGCGAGTTCATGGTCAATTTCTTATTAAAAACATTTGTTTGGAGAATTCAGTTTCTTAAATGGATTTGTTGTTTCATACTTGGGAATCTTTGAATTGTTAGATGGAGATCTCACACTTCAAATTTCGAATGGGTGTTTTAAGGTTGTGTACTAGTAAGTAGTTATAAAACTAACTAGTTAGAAGTTAGAACTTAGGATATACCAACACATTTGTTGTGGGGGACGTACGTATAAGAAAGCAAATGAGAATCTATTGGTGGATTTGTTATATTGTATACTTAATAATGTTCATTTTGTTGTTGTTGTTGTTAATGGAATTGCTGAACGTTGTTTTCGTTACTATTGTTGCTGTTGTGAAGGTGTGTGTGATTGGAACTTTTTTATTCGTGTTGTGCACGCCAAATGTTCGGGAGATTTTTCTTTGGTGAATTTGCATTTGCATTTGCCAGCTCAGCAGCTTGTTGCCTAAAGTGACCGGTACTAACCGCCAATTTGGTTGACCAGTTCCAACCAAGGATCAATTGTTTTCCAATTCAATCCAATGGTTTATATTTGGTTGACGGCACAGAAAAAAATGCTGTACTCTTTAACTTTTAGAGACTAAAATAAAATTATTTATTAGTTTTGAAAAGTAAGTGGAATAAATTTATGGTAAATTAGTAGTGTATTGTTTTCTAAATTTTTTTGGTTGTATTTTGGTCTAAATTAAAACAAAAAGGATAAAAAAAATAAAAATAGAAGACTAAATCAAATCAAAACTAGGTAAAGCCTTAAAGGGTCATAATAATAATTTTGTCCAAATTAACTATTAGTAACTAGTAAGTTAACACTTGCAAATGAATTTGTGTTGATGATGTGAGTGGTTAGGATTTTTCACCGCTTAAACAAAAAAGTTAAGGGTTCAATTTCCAATTGTTATAAATGGAGCAAATCTAGTTGAGAAGAAAGTGCAAAATAAAGCAATTCAAAGTCTTTCTTTCAAAGACTAACAACAACGTGTTCGGTTCCATGTTTTGAACGTGCATGATTTTAAGAACTTTTCAAATCTCAATTAATCGTGATTCTTTATTTTAGGTTTCAAGCACACTATATATAAATAGTATTAACTCTTTTGAAAAAGAAATAAAATTATGTAATGTAGCCACAAAAAAAGGTTTTGGTTGGTGAGTAAAAAATAAAAATAGTGAATATGGGCGCGGGGGGGGGAACCAGAAGAGACAGTGCTTGGTAGGAAACAGAAGAAGGAAAGGATGTGGCCCAAGAGGCAATGTGCAACTGATAGATAGCTGTGACTGGTCTATAGGGTCGGTTGTTTGTACCTTACTCACCCTATTATGGACCACATCATTTTGTTTCTCTCATAAGGATTCTTGTGAACATACATCACACACACAAAAAAAAAAAAAAAAAAAAAAAAGGTATAGAAATAGCTACTTGCCAATCACTAGTTGAGGCTGAAATTTTGTAAGATGCGTCATTATTGCTGGTCTAAAATAAATTATAAGGTAAAAATTGAAAATAAATTCTCATGTTAAAAAAATCGTTCATTCACGTATGTAAATACAATAAAGATTTACATCATTATATCAATTTTTTGGATGAGAATATATTATAGATTTGTCAGTTATTTACTCAACAGATGTAGCTTAGTTAGCAACACACTAAGTTGAATTTGAGAAAAATTATTTAGGATAGATAGTGAATTTCTTAATGTGTAATCTACCTGATTAATTCATCTTTAAAAGATGATAAATTAAAATTTAGTTCATAAATTTTATTTTGATTTGTAAATAATATTGACTATATATTATTTAGGGTCTATAATAATATTAAGTGACATTGTTGAGGATTTATTTGACAATAAATTGTAAATTTTTTAAATATTGAATTTATTTAATTGCATCTTTTGAAATTAGCAATCCAAATCACACTTTTTGATGTAATAAATTAGTATCAAGATGTAATAAGTGCAAGCGTTAGCCATAATAAAAGAAACTTGAGACAGCATGATTAATATGCTACACTTTTTATATATTTAAAGATTAAATTTTAATTTATCATATTTTAATCACGAAATTCACTATTTACCAAATTACAGATTTTTCTAAAAATTGTTTCTAGGAGAAAAAAAAAAAAGAATCGTGTTTTTTCATAAGGTAAAATTGATTTTTCAAATAATTAATTTATAAAAGTTTTACATTTATTTTTTACAAATTAATTATTGAAAAAATCAATTTTAACCTATAAAAAATTCATTTTTTTTTCTCCTAATAATACTTTTAGAAAAGTTTAACAAAAATTGGTTAATTTCACTTACTCAAAGGAGGTAAGCTTACCCTAAATTTTATTAGGAAGATCGTAGGATAAAAATCACTACGTGTTAGAATCTCTATGGACATGGTGTTCACCATGTTATCTTTATCAACGGATGCTATTTCGAGGTAACTTTACTATATCGTGGACTACTTTATACTTTAACACGTCATATCGTTCCCAACGAATAAAAAAGGTTGAAGGTTGTTTTTACAAAATCACTATCTAATTATGAAATGCAATTTTTGAGCGAAAATAATAATATTATTATATGATGCAATTTCTCATAGGATTCGTAACGACTTGAGCAATACGAAACATCTATATTATTGAAGAAAAAGATTGAATCAAAGGAGACACGTAACATCTACATTATCATGTCATTAGCAGTGGAGGGCCAAATTTTAAATATTATGTTAAAAGAATTTCATCTTTTTATTTTTTGTGAAGTGATTTTTATTTTAAAAGATTTGCAACTTTTTTATAAAATAATTTGTTTATACATTTAATACATATTTCAATAAATAGAGGAAATTTAATTATAGTCTCTCAATAGACCCATCCTTTTGTTTGTTTGTGTATACACATTCAAACAAAATACTCTTATATGATATTCACATTCATTTATATTCTAAAAGTTTAAGACTAAACACTTAAACAAACTTAAACGTTAGAATATCTGCATGAATAATTCATCTAAAAACTTGAAAGGTGTCTCTATAGCAGCAGAATTGCAAAACCTTCAAAGTAGGAACCATTTCTTGTTCCAAAACTATGGGCTTTCGGTTGCTTTACAGTTATTGCATGTGCAAATGACTCAATAACTTAACTTCCAATAATAATTTCAGAAAAAGTACTACAATCTTTTTTCCTTTTTCTCTTATTTTCTTGAGATTACATATTTATTTTAAACTGACAGTGTAAACTAGAAAAAATAAAAATTCCAAATTGATTATTTGATTTGATTGTCGGCAAATGGGATGAGTAACACATGCGTGGTCGACGACAAGTACCACTCAGCAATAACCTGAACATTAAAAATAAAACACTCTTTTGCTAAGAAATTAATGTACACATACACACTATACCGGAACCGGAACATAACATTGGACCCTTTTGCTTTCTGCAACAGTTCTTGGGACAAGAGCATTTGACTCAAACTGTTTTTTTTTTTTTTTTTTCCTTTTAGCGATTCCAAGTATATCAGTACATGTTCCGTGTCATGAAGTTTATCTTTTCAATTATTTCAGTATTTGACTAAAATAATGTGTATAAAATGGAAAATAATTAATTCTCACTTCAATATATTGTTGGTATTTTCAAATCATTCATAATTCAAACTCAGTTTCACTCATACCAATTGATAAATTGAGTTTTATCTACAAATATGTTTAATATCATGATAGTTTTATAACCTGATTTTAAGTGCAAGATCATAGGTTTTTATGCATGTCAACCATAATAATTTAAGTATAATTGAAAAGAGAAAAGAGAAAAAAGATATATACCTCTCTATTTGGCCCAACAGCATTGCTTATCAGGAAGGATTTCAACAATGGAAAGTAACGGATCATCGTGGCTTTGTGTTAATGATTAAACAAGTTTAAAAAACAGAAGTAAATATTTGATGGAAATCAAGTACACGCTATTGAAATAACCATTTTCATCATAATACGCGCCAACTAAAAAACAATCTTATTGGCCAAATCAAAGTTTACCAAGAAGCAACTAATGATTTGGCAAGAAACAAACGTGTCGTTATCAATAAGGACTAAAAATGAGTTAGAAAACCTTAGAATTCCAGTTGATACTTTGGGAATAATTCGGGAGAAAAAAAAATATTTGCAATAGTTTAACAATAATCATTAATATCACATGTTATATATCATTAACATAACAACAAAGCGACCTAAAACTATACTGCATTCCCATGTGAGAAAACATAATTTATTTAATGATAAATTTTGTGTTCAATTCTATATATGCAAAATATTATTAGGTCAACAATAATTAATCGCGTACTAAAGATAAAATTAATCTCTAATCCAATGACCACGTTGAAGACTAGTGTGATTTCTCACCCATAACGCGTTATATCTCGTTAATGTAATAGTTGTCCTTAGTTGGATTCTTACTCAAAACAGTTAAGAAAGCAATGAATAAGAAAAGAAACGCGGAAGGTGCGACATGTGACGACATGATTTCAAAATCAAAAAGGTAAGAAAGAAAAAAAAAGGCTTGTTGGTTGTTAAGCTTTCACTCGACGTTTAGCATCAATCATGATGCATGTCCAAAGCCAAAAAAGCATGGGAAAGCCAAGAATAATGTGGTGCTTATCCTTTACACTACTGCCACTGCCACAGCCAAAGTACAACGGATCAAGGAAAGAGAGTGTCGAGGGACACACATGCTAATGTTGTTATCTACTTAATTGTGATTTTCAAGTTGTTATTGGAAGAGTTTGTGATGATTTTTAGTGCATGGTTGGATGGGCGTTCATCATGCACACAAGCAACAATTTATTGATTCGAAAGAAATTATATTTGCATTTCAAAATTGTATCCAAATACACACTTAATCATAGTAGTCAAATTATTTTTCCATTCTTTTACTCCAATTTTTGGGGGAATGAGATAGAACATGAATTTTGTTCTATCGGTAATTAATGATGGTTTAAAATTACAACTAAAGTTATAATTTTTTCATGCTTATTGATATTGTAAAGAATTTCAAACAAATATAATTGATATGATTGTAATTATGATCGTAAATATTTGTTGAAGTTATTTTAATTTTTAAAATTGTGAACACAAAATATCTAAACAATGAAATGAAAGTTTTATTTAATTAGGTTTTATTTTACTTTATTCCTTTTAGATTCATTATGTTTCATTTTTTTCATGATAATAATTTATGATAAATAAAATATTGTAATTGAATATTAGTATAAAATTATTTTATACTATCAAAATATCATTAATAAATTTATATTTTATTATAGAGATTTCGATAGTTTCAAAGAATAAAAACTAATCATAATAATATATGGATTTGATTTATTTTTTTTATGTTGTTGAATTATGTAACAAAATATGATCATATTTGAAAATTTTTTTTATCAAATAAATTAAGAGATCTCGCGATAAATAACATTTTTGAAATTCTTTGTTTGGGTTAAGTATGTCGTGTGTGATTTATATATATCCGATCTCATCTAATTTATGGTTATTGTATAATTAGTGGGTCCTACAACTAATCATGGCAAGTCCTTATCTGATAAAAATTATATATTTTTTTTCTCTAACATGATGACATATCATGTTACACAGCCATAGAGAAGATCCAAACTCATGAATTATACTTATTGGTAAGCCATTTATATCATGCCAACTCACCTTTGATTATTCATCAACTACTGAACATAAAAAAAAAATGAATAAACACACCGAGACCAACTTAAGGAGATTACACATACACATTAAAAAAATTTACAGCTCTCAAATTCTACCTAATTTAGGTAGCATCTTTCCCTACCTATAATATTGCTTTGCATTTAATAATTACATTGGCAGCAACCATCAATCAACAAATCCATGCCAACTCCATTGGATGAAAGGATGACAATTAACCTTGCATAAGAGAAGGTCCAATGCCTAATTTGGATTTTTTAGTGTCCAGGAAGCAAAGTTAGCTCATTATATTTGAAGATAATTTGGTCTTGCAACTTAGCATCCCCACATGTTTTGATTCTTTTCACATTTAATACTATGCATTTGTGTATAAGTATCAAAAAGGATGTTACTTCCTTAGATTGAGCCAACCACTCTTCTTTAGGTTCAAACCTTGTGGATGGAAAAAACGTAATTCGAAGGGAGAACTCCACCAAAGGTGATTTACACAGGTTCCTAACATAGATGAGTCATCGACAAAACATACTTTGGACAATAACATGATTACCAAAGAAAACTAATCTTTATTTTCCCTCAAACCCACCTTGCATTATTTTGAACTTCCGCAAATGTACACTATCCTTACACATTGAACACATTACTATATGCTACATCAGCAGTAACATGGATAAATCTCAACTCAGACCAAAAATCTAGAATTGAAGGCTCTTTCTTTCTGTTTGCTGAAGAATGAAACCGCTTAAAACGAAGAGACAATGCAACCTTTTCACTTTTTTTTTCCATTGCCACCACACAATTAAAGATATACATACAACAGAACGGAAAGACGGGGCAGATGAAAAAGTTGCTTCTCTGCACTGATCTTTGGTTGGTTACATGATTCTAAGGGCCTATAATGTATTTTCGGACTTGGACTCAGACTCCTGTGGAAGCTTTATTTTACTGTTAAGGTTGAGGATGGAGAAGCATTAATTACAGAAGATGGAGGAAGGCAATGTCTTTGGCTACTAGACAACGGAGGATTGGGCGAGGCCTCGTACCTGCTCGACTGGCTTCTCATTTTCTTCTTTTCTCCTCCTTCTTGAATCCTGTCTAATGTAACTTGGCGAACCTTTGTTTCGTTTAGGCTGGGCGGAAGAACGCAGTTGCAGAGAAAACCTTCACATTGAGAAGAAAAACTTACCATTAGAAATCATGAAATGTTTGTTGTGTTTTTTTTTTCCTTTTCTTTTCCACAAGATGCAGCACAGGAACATGAGAAATTTGCATGTGCCATTTATGACACATAAACAAGTACATAATAAATGGGAAAAACAGCAGTGTAGTAAAACAGCCAGAGATTTAAATGTTGAAGGCATTAAGCATAACACCTACTGGCAAAACTGTCACCTAATGCACGTGGTGAAGAATTCAAATTTAAAGTTACTGGTTCAGTCCTTTATTTATATCCAACTGAATAAACAATTAGAACCTAAAAACAGGAATAAAAAGCAGAGTAAACTGAAACATAACACTCAAATTTTAACAGTCATAGCCATATAACTACATATTGCTTGGTTGTGGTTAATATGCAAAAAAGCAACAGCAAATTCTCTTGTCTTGAGCTTATGTTACTTAAATTTTGAAAGAGGATGAAAAGGGTTTGTGTCATTCTAGGATCTAGAGGTGATGTGTCACATTGATCCCTCAAAACAACATCTTTTTCAGATAGCAAAGAATTCATGATAAAATCTCCTTTCACACAATCTCATAAACATCTGAGTGAAAAAATCAACTCATACAAACATGATCAAGAAAGCAATTAATCACAACAAAGTAAAGTCTTCAACATCGCTTACCAAGTCTAGCTAGCCGATTCACCCATCGAGGAATATTCTTTCCTGTTAGTCTGACGGAAACATCTTCGCAGAAGTGGTTGCAGTTTTTCTGGATGAGGTGGTAGGTGTTCCCGGGAAACTCTTCAGCCAGCCTCTCCATGAATGCACGAACCTCCTTCGGCCCCATGTCTGTCCATCCAATGCATATCGATTTCCTGAAGGTGAATCCAGGACAGTTTCTAGGCTCCACTTCGAAAATCCCAGTTGCGTCACGTTCATGCGCTCCAAATCCATACTCAATCCCATGAACTACAACAACAACAAAGAATCAAAGTCACTAAACCAGTTCTCAATTCTCATCTCACCAAAACCATCACAACAACAACAAACACACACCACACCATGGTGTATTACACTATTAGTACATTAATTAGAATAAACATAATGAAACATACATCATAGTCATAGCAAACAACAAAAACCAACATCAGTGTGTGGTTTCAGTATTTTCCTCACCTCAAAATCCAGCTCAATCAGAATTACAATAATGATTATAACAAAATCCAAGTAACCCACCCCAACAAACTATAACCTTCAATTGATTTTTTTTAAAAAAACAAAAACAAATAGAGTTAGGTACAAGATCGTTAATGGCGTCATCATATTAATAATTCTTTTAATTAACACTACACAACAACCTATTTTAAATTTCATTAAAAAATTTAAACTTTATACACAAAAACCAATTCCACGGATCTGAATTGAAATGGGTCATGCCCAATCACCGAAATTTCGTTCAATTCCTTTGATAGAAAAAAACAAAAAAACAAGGTAACGGGGTTGGGTTGGGTTACCTTGAATGCCAGAATGATAAACTCCGAGGCCAAGCCAATAAGCGTAACCGTTAATTGGGGTTAGGTCGTAGACGTTAAGGTAAACCGGGTTCGAACCGGGTTTTTTCTTGCGCGGCACCGGAACCAGCTTACAGAACATTGTTATGGATTAGAATACGATGTCGTTGTCGTTTTTTTTTTTGGTTTCGCAGGTTGTTGTTGTTCTTGTTGGGCTATGGTGGGAGGGAAAAAGTAGAGAAATATCAAGGGCAAAATGGGAAGAAGAAAAAGAGACTGGCCCTGGAAAATTTCTCTGATTTTGTTTGGTGATCCTAACTTCTTCTTCTCATTATAATGTTGTGAGTGCTCTTCTTTTTTTTGCTTTTTCCCTTCACTTTCGGAACACGGAGAAGAAGAGAATCCTGCAGTGTGTGCTATGCTCTGTGCCTTAGCTTTTATTTTTTTTTCTTTATGGTGATGCATTATTTATTGTTTTGGAAAAGCTAATAATCATCACGAGTTAAGTGTCCCATTAATCTAATACCGAATCAAACACACCTATAAGACTTTTAGATTTTGTTTGGGATTTTATCATTCAGCTGTTGGAGATAATTTAAGATGTTTTGAAAAAAATAAGTTTGAAAATCCAGTTTAAATTCGGGATTTTTAAAAAAAAAAATTATTTTGATAAAGGTGAAAATTACTTTTAAATAGTTTGCATATAGAAATGAATATAATTTCTGTAAATAATACATGGTTAGATTAACAGTCTAATCCCAAATTATTATATATAACTTTTATAATAATTATTTTAAACATGATTTTTTAATTGATAGTATAATTATAAGCATATTGTGCATCTTTTTTTTTTTTTTACTTATGTAACATATTATATATCTATTAACCTGTTTAAAATAACTTTATTTGTGTATTTTGATCATTACTAATTTACTACTATTGATTGACTAGATGTCATATATGTCAATTATATTTAAAGAAAATTGTACATAGATTATAGACTTGATTTATTTTGACCCGTAAAGAAACAGGCATGACTTTTATATAATTATATTATTATATATAAAACATGGCCATAACACTCCTCCATATAGTTTGCCTCCTGATAAGATGGTCATTGCTTGCTCTAAAATTCATCGTGTTGTCTATTTTGTCCAATTCAATGAATTCAATTCATTGATGGCTGTAAACTAAACTAAAATGCCAACAGAAATTGAAACTCCAGCTAATTCCTTGATTAGATATTATATTTTGATTACATATGTCTTTTATAATATTAATTTATTGATGCCCATAATATATAAAAAAAATTATAAATTTAGTATCATAAAAATAACATATTCACTATTTTATTTATGAAAGGGAAAAGTACTAAAAAAGGAATATTTAAAATTATTATATTTTTTTTTAGCAAGCCAAGAACAATGAATGTGCATCATCTCATTATATAATATGCATGCGTACGGTTTTTTTTTTTTTTTAAGAGTAAACTTACTTCATTTATTTTTTTTAAGGAAAACATCATTTCATTTAAGATCTTACAGTTAATATTTATCAAAGTCTTGGATACTAGCGTAAGATCTTACAGTTCTTCTGGATAAGTCATAAGTCACATGATTGATGATTGATTTATGATGACATATTCTAGGATGGAAAAGCTCATCAAATCGCACATCGTGGAAAACAATTGTGGTGCGTTAGATATGTTGATACACGGTAACTACCATGTAGGTGCATACACAGGAATATCTACAAAGAAAAAAACATGTTTCCTCCATTTACCGACACCAACAGGTAACTGGCCTCCATCTCTTAAAAAGTTTTGTTCCATGCAAATAGCTGCATCAATATTGCACTTGTAAAGGTTTGTAAGTAGTTTTTGCCAAGACAAAACATGTGCCCCGAATTGATGATTTATGTTGTGGTAAGAGGTTTTCCATCCGATTGGGAATGATATTCTTACTTGATTTTTGGTTGTACATTGGTTGAGACTATACCTTAATCTTGTTTCTGTTTTTTATTTTTCATTTTATTTCTGTCTCAATTAATACCAGTGAAGCGTGAATATTACATTAAATATAATTTGAATTGTGCTTTAGTCGAGCTTTCAAGAAGTCATCATTGGGAAAGTATTTAACTTTGAAAGTTACTTTTGCCTACGACTTGAAAAAAATAGTTTTTCGGAAAGCCTATTCCAGATAGGTCAAATAGTATTCTGGGTGTGGATATTGAAATTTATTGAATGACAATTTAATACTTACATATAAATGTAGGAGGTGCATGAAGCAATGCTCGATGAGCTTGACCTCGACCCCCACCCAGGCTTGCTTCTTGAGCCCAAACACAATACTTGAAATGGTTGTGAGATAAATAAATAAAAAAATCCCGAAAATCGAAACGCAATGTCGTATAACACATTTCCGTGCGAATTAAAGTTTGAAGCCGAAGCCTCAAAGTTGTTTGAAGTTTAAACCCTTCCACTACTTTCAGAAATCCGAATCAAATGGCTTCTTTTCTCATTCGAACGCTTCAAAGAGCTTCTGCATTGAAACGACACCGTTCATCCTCATCGCTCATTCGAACTATGAGAGCGTTAAACGCACGCTCTTCCACCTCGCGTGTCGGAGCAGCCAGAACCGAACCAGCGACCGAATCCCCCTTCGATTCCAACATTATACGAATTCTCCGAAACGAAATCGAGTACCAAGAAGAATACGCTCCTCCACACCAGGTTAACAAAATTATTATACACTAATTTCATTTTCATTCCATTATATCTAACCATTTATATGAAATTACGAATCCACGTTTTCATTAGAATTGAAGTTTTGATTTTTCTGTTGTTGTTTTGTTTTGGTAATTTTTGCAGCCTGGGACTAAGTTCAAGACCAAGTTCGATTCGTTTACCGTTGAAGAGTGATGTGGAGAGCAAGTGGTTACGATAAAAGGGAAATTTGGAAAATGTTCGGATATTAAAATTGAGGCTACGATGTTTGATGGGTGTGAACATGTTCCTGCGTGTGGAGATGATGATGATGATGATAGTTCTGGGCACATAGATTCATTTTACTCAGCATTACTGCAATACAATGAAAAAAAGGAGCGGACAAGAGAACAAGCAGTATGTCATGGATAATGGATTGAAAGAGTTGGATGGAACTTTATGATCAACATTCCAATTCTGTGTATCTATATATATCTTACTTTCTTTTCAAGTTTTTATTTTTATTTTTTTTATTTGGCTTCCAGCAAAGATCAAATTAACTTATATGCATCAAATGTAAAGAAAACGAGATTAATAATAATAATAAAAAAAAACTACTTAATTAGGAATTTAGGAGCAACCCATACATATATGATATATGCGCGTGAAGTGGGTCCAGAATCACATATAGCATGGGCATGGTTCATGAAAACAAAAACAATAAAAAATTGTATGTCTCCATGCCTTTTTATGCCAATAAAACTACTTAAGTATCTTCTTTCAATATTTTTGTCCCCTTTCGTGTCTCCTTAATTTAAATTTAACTTATGAGCAAAAATGAGACTTTTCAATCTTTTATTCAAAGTTAGAAGTCTAAATTCATCGATTTGAAATTACAGACACATAAATTAAGTTTCATTAAAAGTTAGAAAACTAAAAACATATTTTTTCTCTTTATATACGGCATTCAGACAAATATAACATGGGAAATTTTTCTATCAACCTAGTCAGTAGTGACAAAAGCCTTTGGGCCTTTTTGCCAATTCTTTTATTGTTCGGATCCTAACTCTATTAATGGCACACATATGACACATGCCTAGCTCCATGGACATGTACAAGGTACATTCCCTTGCTTTCTTTTCTTTAATTAATTTGTTTTTTTCTTCTTTCCTAATATTATTGTTAATGAACGTGGATTTGATCGACAACGTTTACCTAGCTATATGCGGCCCGTAAAATTATTTTCTTGGACAAATCTAAGTAAAAGTTATGATAATTTGAAAAGTTTGGAATGGTTTTGTGATAGACAATTTATTTAGTAAAAAGTCTTACGGACAAGTATGTATTTTATTTCTTATGTGCGAAAACTTTTTGAACTAACGACAATCATGTACATATTTGTTTTCATATAGAAATTTATAGTAAATTACTTTATTTTGTTACATATTTTATTTGATAATTTTTATAAATTTACACTTACTTTACCATTTACACTTTATAGTTATTAAATTGTTGTTTCAACTTACCTTTATAGATTTTAGATTAAAACAAAAAAACAAAAAAAAAAAAGTCCCTCCTGTGACCCATGTCTAATAAGCATCCTTTTGCTACTACTTCATAACCGTCATTAATTAATTAGTTCAATGAAATTAATTAACTATTTTCATTCATTTATGAATAATGAAATTAACATGGAAATGAGATTCACAAGTTGATGTGCAAGCCGATAAATCAACAACTAAACAGTCAACTGAAGAAACAAATGGCATAGCCAAGTTGATATATTGAATAGTGAATCATGAAACGATGTGATAGAGTGATTGAGATATGTTCTAATTCAGTCAAGTTTTCAATTATAATAGGCTATAGCTGCTGAGTGTTGAGTGTTGACTAGCCAAACAGCTTAATTATATATGAATTCCAAAAAGATAAATATTAATTGCAGCTACCATGAGTTTGTTCCTATTGTCATTACAAGTCACATCTATTTGTTGACAGGGATCGATGTGTTATTCATACAATAGCTTGAGATGAATTATTTTAGTTAATTCTGAGTGTTTGAATTATCATACTGAAATTAAAGTTATAGTAGCTATATAGATTTTCCCACAATGATTGTTATTTGTTCAATGACAAAAAGTCAATAGATACATAATTCATATCACGGTTATATATAATTCGTTGAAGAAATATAAGATTAATTAGCTATATTTTTTTTGGCACAATTAAATTAAGGCAAGTTTTTCTCAGCCTTTGCATTTTAAAGGGTATTAAAATCCTTATGTAGATGAACAAATAGCTAACCACCAGGTCAATTAATAATTTCATGTAATTTTTACTTTTTAAATTTTAATAATTTATGAATTAATCCTTTACTTTTTTTTTTTATTTAAGCATAATTTTTTTTTCTAAGTCTGTCTTTCCCTTACCGACTGCATCACAATCACAAGAGTCACAACCACTATCATGTACCTAGTTGTAGCTGTGACTTAAATATACGTTCAATCCCCTCCACTTGCATGTCCCACTATTAAAAATGACAATAAAGAATGTATTAAGAATAAATGGTTCACAAACTTTTGAAACCCTATTTGCATACATTTTTTCGGAGTCAAGAACCACAGCCTTAAAATTGAGCTAAAATGGAGAAACCTTTGGATTAGAAACTAATTTTATTTGTAACATTTGACTTTGATTCAAATTTTTTTTTTTCACAGAGAGAATTAAACACAAATTTTTACACTAAATAGATATTTTTCACATATGAACAAAGTCTTGCACCACTATATTTCTCTAGGAATTGTAAAAAGTATTCACTTGAATTTCAGAATAAAATTATTATTTTTTATAAAAAAAGATAAGAGAGGGGATCAAAATAGACATAAAGGGTTGATGGAAGTACAAAATAAAGTTTGTGACCACTTTATGTTTAAAGAACAATGAAGATGTGAGGGTTGTGCAAAATTAGGATTTAAAGAATAATAAATTTGTGGTGTAAAATTAGGGTTTGTATTGGTTTTGTATAAAAGCAAAGGTACTTTTGTAATAAAAAAAATTATATAAAAAAAGAAAGAGAGGTATACTTATTAATAAAGCAATTGTAAATATCAAAAGTTGTTGATGAAATACTATTGTGACCGTGTCTTTCACTTTCACTTTCTTCTTCGCCCAGTGTTTTCTTTTTTTTCTTCTATCTTCTACAGAAACAAACGTTCTACTAATTGATTCATCTCATTCTCATCGTTCGTATCCTCTAAGCTATTCAATCGTAGACAGATCCAGTACTTCAATTAATAATAACCGTTTTCTGTTGCAGATGGCTTCTTCGCTTCTCTCCGCAGCTTCGCACTCTGTCACTCCCTCTTCTTCTTCTTCTTCTCTGTCCAATCACAAGGTGATTTTTAATGATTATTCATTACCCTTTTCGTTATGATTTAATGTTGGTGTCCAACAGGGAAAGCCCAAGATTGGAGGCAGCAACACTTTGAGATTTAACAAAGGACCCAACAACTCCTTCTCTAATCGAAGGGTATGTATGCATGCACTATGTAATAACAACTAAGCTTCTTGCTTTTCCAATTACAATTTGAGTTTTATGAGACAGAAGGCTGTGCACTCACACTGTAAATTAGTTTTGCATGATCATTAAACTCTATTTATATTTATGCGGATTAAGCTTCAATTTTGATTGGAGGACAACACTTAAGGCGCTTCAATTTGTGGTTAATCCTCATATTTCTTTACGATCTATTGTGTGAAGTGAGACTATTGGCACACCTAATGTTACTTATTCATGTTCTTCGCTGACTACTTTTAATTGTTTTGTTAAATTAACCTCACTCTAGTCATTTTTGTTAGAGTTTAATTTATATACACCATTAGCATAAAACATCTTTACTTAGACATTCAATAAGATTTTCCTACTTTACGTTGTCATCCTGTTCACTGATTTGATGTGGTTGTAGTGATAAGGTAAATTCCTACCTACTGGAAGTGTCTGTGGAAAGATGTTTTACACTGGGACTGTATAAAAATTAAACTTTGTTTTAAGATAAAATATCAACCTGGATCATAATTACTTATATTCCCATTTTTCATTTCATACTTGATGGAAGAACAGTTGTAAGTAAAAGTTGTTAGTGAGGATTAAGGAATGCTAGGACACATAAACTGTGTTTGTGTGTGTGTGTGTGTGCAAGTGTGTTAATATGATTTCTGTCAATTTTGTTTCAGTCTAGTGGTCGGATCTCTATGGCTGTTGCGGTTAATGTTTCTCGGTTTGAAGGCATACCTATGGCTCCTCCTGATCCTATTCTCGGGGTTTCCGAGGCATTTAAGGCGGACAATAGTGATGTCAAGCTCAATCTTGGAGTTGGGGCATACAGAACGGAAGACCTACAGCCATATGTGCTTGATGTTGTTAAGAAGGTCTTTGTTCCTTACTTTATATGTCTTCTGTGATTTGAGTGCCCCCAGTTTGCTTAATTCTCCTGGCATATGTTTGTTCCTAATTTTGCTTCTTGTTCACAAGCCTAAGACTATTTTTGGATTGAGTTAATGTTGATTTAGATAAAATTCTTATATTTTTTTAGGCAGAGAATCTTATGCTGGAGAGAGGGGATAACAAAGAGGTAACTTTCCTTGCACATGTGCCTTTATGTGTGGTGTGGATTGTGGAACCATTGGCCTTTAGATTATTAACTATGATTTAACTTGTAAGTGAAGTATCTCCCAATTGAGGGCTTGGCTGCATTTAACAAGGCAACTGCAGAGTTGTTACTCGGAGCAGACAACCCAGCAATCAAACAGCAAAGAGTATGTAGTTGATATAGAAAATATAGATGATTTGAAAGTTGAAGGACATTGCATTTTTTACTTACATTATTCAATTGCAACCAGGTTGCCACTGTCCAGGGTCTTTCTGGAACTGGTTCTCTGCGGCTAGGTGCAGCTCTGATTGAAAGATATTTTCCTGGGGCAAAAGTTTTAATATCAGCTCCTACCTGGGGTATGCATTTTACTGCTTCTCTGTTTAACTTGGTCGTGATTTTTGTTAGGGAGTTCATACATCCTCAGTAACATTGTTGTCTTGCAGGTAATCACAAGAATATTTTCAATGATGCTAGTGTCCCATGGTCTGAGTACCGATATTACGATCCCAAGACAGTTGGCTTGGATTTTGAGGGCATGATTGAAGATATAAAGGTTACATCCTGATCCAGAATTTAGAAAGTGAAATGGTCTATGAACAGTGTTGTATTTAACTGCTTTGAACTAGAAACCATTATGCAAGAATGTTCTATTTGATCCCTTTTTCCCTCTTGATCTTTTCATTGTAGGTATAGACACTTGTCATCTTTTCTCATATTGCATGTTTTCAAAAATATCTTTCACTTGAAATACAAATGATGTAGTTGTTTTTTTTTTATCGGCCAATATTAGTTGTTAGTTTTGTTTCAATGTTAGTGGGATGGGAGGGATTCAAATTCATGACTTCTCCCTCCTCCCTTCAACCATCAAGCCAACTTTATAATTCCTGTAATTGTTTTGATTAACATGGCATTGCAGTGTATGGTATTTGATGTTTAATTGATGTAGTAATTGTAACTTAGCATCTTGTTATATGAAGGCATACATAGAAACATAAATTCTCATTTAATTTAAAGATTCCTTCAATCTAATATAAGCTTGAATTCTGCCTAACTGTACATTTCTACATTTTTACAGTCAGCTCCAGAAGGAACTTTTGTGTTACTTCATGGATGTGCTCATAACCCTACTGGTATTGATCCAACACCAGAGCAGTGGGAAAAAATAGCTGATCTAATTCAAGAAAAGAACCACATTCCCTTTTTTGATGTTGCTTACCAGGTACCAATCTTTGAGTAAATTAGCTATGTTTTTAATAAAGTTCTTGATAGCATATATCAAAAGCCATTAAGATATTCAGAATTATGACAATCTTTAGAGACCTGGAATTTATTTTGCAAAATGCGGAACTCCTCATCAATTTTAGGGGTTTGCTAGTGGAAGCCTCGATGAAGATGCATCTTCTGTGAGACAATTTGTGGCACGTGGCATGGAGGTTCTTGTAGCCCAGTCTTACAGTAAAAATCTTGGTCTGTATGCTGAAAGGATTGGAGCAATCAATGTGATTTCATCATCACCAGAATCTGCAGTAAGGTATGCTAAATTAAGACTTCCATTCTTTCTGATATCTGAAGTTAAATGGACATGTCTAAACAAAAGATTGAATCTTCCTACCTCCTTCCCATGCATTTTTATTCCTTTTCTAGAAAGGTGAATGGATCATTTTATCAATTAAGTACATGTGGTATGAAATAGTTGCAATCTAGTGCTGTGTTTGGAAGAGTCTGTTTACAGTTTATTTGAACTTATGATATAAGCACTTATTTTAAATGTCTGTCTGAGAGACCTTATGAAACTTGCTCATGATATGTCCATAAGCATTTTTCAGTTTATTTCGATAAACTCTTCAAGGGAGATTAACCCTTATATGAAAACAGTTTAACCCTATATCTTCTTCGATCATATAAACAACCTATACATAAGCACTTACATGGTAAGTGTTCATTCAACAAGTGCTTAAATAAGCTGTTTATGCAAATGCACTAATACTGTCTTAACAACATCATGACAAAATGCTTTAGTTCTGTCTTGATCAGTTGATCTTATAATGTGGTAACGATGCGTTTCAGGGTAAAGAGCCAGTTGAAAAGGATTGCCCGACCAATGTACTCTAATCCGCCAGTACACGGGGCTAGGATTGTTGCCGATGTTGTTGGAAATCCAGCTCTATTTAATGAATGGAAAGCAGAGATGGAAATGATGGCTGGAAGGATAAAGAATGTTAGACAGCAGCTCTATGATAGTATTACTTCAAAAGACAAGAGTGGAAAGGATTGGTCATTCATACTTAAGCAGATTGGCATGTTCTCATTCACTGGCTTAAACAAGAGCCAGGTAATTGACTCCTGTTATTATGACTTCTTGCATGTGATCAACTTGTGGCTTTTATACACTATGCTGAGTCCTATTTCTTTGACGTTATCAAAATAATATTGATTTTAATTTTACTGTATTGTAATATTGACTGTTCTTAAATGATATCTTGTGTCTGATCAGACTGACAACATGACAAATAAGTGGCATGTATACATGACAAAGGATGGAAGGATTTCCCTGGCTGGATTGTCGTTGGCTAAATGTGAATACCTTGCAGATGCTATCATTGATTCATATCATAATGTCAGCTGAAACTCGATTAGATATTTTTGGTGAGTGTTATACCCAATCGGAGAGATTGGCATACATGAAAATAATTTATTTATTTATGTATGCATTAAAAATCCCATAGGAAATTTTGTAACTTGAAACAAATTGACTCTAGTATTGATGCATAATGAGTCAACTTCTCAGACTTAAAAGCTAGTTGAATCAAAGTACTGATGCATAGTGAGGATATTTATCATTTCATATGGTGGGTGAGATTGAATAAATCATGGTAGCAATAGTTTTGTTGGCACAGTATCTTTTTTCATTTGTTCCTGCTTCCAGTATGATTGAATAATTTATGTTCATAACAAAACAACCTTCGGAGTTTCAGCTATTGTTATTGGTGATGAGGTACTTAAGAACCAAGAACGTAAAATATTTGACTAAATATACATTTAGTTGGAAGGAAATGGAGGCAAAGTTAGGGATTCTAAATAATAAGCAAACTACATTTATTCTTCTTTTGATTTAGCAGTATCAAATTTAGAAGGCAAATAATGCATTTTCCAACATATTCTTTTAAATTTACTCAATATCATTATCTGAAGTTTATTAGGAAATACAAAATCACAAGTGAGACTAGAACGTGTTGCAAGTATTTCTCTAAAATTTATGTATGGATTATTTGTAGTCTGGTTTGTTGAATTTCATATGCCAACAAAAGTGGGAATGAAAGACAATGAGATCCTCTCTCAAAAGTTCAATGTTCCGCAATATTACCACCTTCTATACAAAAAAGTGAAATCAATTTCCTCCCATTTATCATCAACAATCCAACCAATGCTCTTCTACACCATTTAGGCCTAACTCTTTCCCCAACATGTCTGTTTATTACTGAATCAGTGTAGTTGTGAATTGTGATGGATCTTTCTGTAACTTCAAGCCTTGAATAAAGCCTCACTAGTTTGGTTAGAGCATCACAAAATATGTCATTGATGGATCATCACATCACTACGTGATGTTGTCTCAAACTGATCATTGACTAGAATCCTCAGGTAAGACTTGCTGTGGCAGTTGTGCAACTTTGAGTGTTCCTCCAAGCTCCACAGGCACAAGAGGGATCAGTGAGTGGAGAACATCTGCAATCAGAGGACGGTAACTTGGCTCTGGTTGCACACATAGCACGGCCACAGCAGCAACCTACAAAGTACAACATAGTCAAGGTTGCAGTTAAGTAGATCACAATCATGTGGATCCAGCTAATTAGGAAACAAGTATAGAGCTCATTTCTAGCCTGCCACATCGTTGCAAGGCAAGAGAAAACCCAAGTTTCAAATTGCATCGTGTAACAAGGTGAGACAAAGATACGGGGTTCACGTGAGATTCATCTGTCAGGGTGAGTCCCACGTAAACCCTATATTTTTCACTCCTATTCTTGTAGGTGTAGATGGTAGAGAGGATACATGTTCTAAGCTTACCTCGTTTCATAGATGTTATACTAATTTCAACTAATATTAAAAATCATTGCAGAGAATATACGTTAGAGATTGTGTTGTTATCATTTTTCTGTCACATTCGTTGAAGGACAAACTAACATAATTCGTTAGTAACCTATGACTAGAATAGTTATATATAATATCTTTCTATTAATCTTCTTTTTTCTTAAACGAAGAAAGTATTAAATACTTTTTATTTCTTCATAAATTATTTGGAGGGTTAATAAAAAAAAAAATCTATAAGACACTATAGCTAACTCTTGTGACTATTAACATTGCCAAAAAGGGTAAGTAGTAATAAAGTGGAAAAAATGTCAGAGTTCTGACTCCGAGGCACTAAAACCTGGTATAAGTGTTTGGGATCCATTGTATTCTTAATTACAGGATCCACGATGTTTGGAAGCTTAGACCTGTCTGTGAGCTGTGGCATGGCCTGAAAGCAAAACATCATAAATAGTTTACATTAGATGTCATTTCCCACACCAACCAAATTAAATTCTATAATTATCATCATCAAACAGTACCCATGTGACAATAGATTGGCATTGAGCTGGTGCTAGTTTTTCCACAGGCTTCTTTCCCAATAGAAGCTCCAGAAGCACAACTCCAAAAGCATATACATCACTCTTATCAGTCAATTTACCTACCAAAAAAATGGAATTTTTTCAATTAGATATGTTTGGATAAACTTTTCTAAAAATACTTTTACCACAAATTAACTTATGCATTAATTAATTTGTAGAAACTCTAGTATAATTTCTCTAACAAATGAGAGAGCTTCTAATTATGAAGAAATTCAATTCATTTTTTCATTTTACTTTCTATTTTTATAAGTGCTTCTTCAAAAACTTACCCAAAGATAGTCTTAATAATTCAAAATTTGCCATAGCTGTTTCTCCATGTTCCAAGAAAATCCTTGGAGAAGTGTTCACAGTCCCTTAATAATTAAAACAAAACAAACAAAAGTAATCCCTACCTAATGATCAAAGTTTTAAACTGAATAATAGAAAGCTTGTAGACCTTCAACCTGAGAAAAACCTTCCACTGTTTCCCATCTTACAGACAAGAATCAAATCCACTAGCTGAGAACAAATTTCAGTTCACACCCTTAGGACATTTATTGTTATCATCATTATTATTATTATTTCATTACTGACAAGAAGCAAATGGAGCAAACTAGGCATATGGGATTGTAATGTGTAACTGACAACATATTAATTTAATAATTAATCTATGTAAGTTGCCAGGTCAGTTTGGCAGGTACATTCCCAATAGGAGGAGCACAAGTGCACAGATCCAGAAATTATTACATGGTTGGTTCAGGATCAGAACTATCACGTATTCATGGTTCTCATCAATTTTCACATGACATGTAACCGAGTTTTTCAATTTATAAAAAATAATTAATAAAACTCAATTATGTAGTGTCACTCTCACATGGAAATTATCTACGACCATGTAATAATTTCTACCACAGATCACAATAAGGAGTATATCTCAGTTGATTGAATTGAATAAGATGTGAGTTGTTGTAAACCTTTGTTAACCAGTATCTTCAATTCTTACATAAAAAAAAACCTACCCTTTGCATAATTAAGGCATAAAGGGTCCAAAAAGACACATTAAACATTTAGCAACTTGTGAGAGACCAATGCATATGCCATGAAATTTATATGTAAAAGTTCAGTTGGCATACCATCTAAAAGATACTCTGGGGCAACGTAACCCAAAGTGCCTGAAAGCTTGAGGTTGTTCTTGTTCTGGGACCCATTGGTTATGGCAAGACCAAAATCAGAAAGCTGAATCCACCAATAACAGCACACAGAAAAGAAAACAAGCTTTGGTGAACACAATAAATAATAAATGTATGATAGTACAAAATGGAAATAATAATGATAATATATGCAAGCAAATTGAACATGGCCTTTTTTGTTTTACCTTGGCATTGAACTTTGTATCTAAAAGAATATTAGAAGATTTCAGATCTCTATGGATCACTGAAGGGTAACAGTGCTCATGCAGGTATTTTAATCCCCTGGTTGACATTAATTAAATAGCATGTTAGCAAAGTAGACAATAAATCAAATAAAAAAACGTTAACAAACACCACTTTATGAGTTTCAAGAGTTTAATGATAATACACTGATAGTGGATAATTATTTTACACGATAATTATTATTTTACATGGTAAGTGAATCAACACTAAACTCCAAGTTTCAATTAATAATAAAGAATATGTTGAAAAGAGTGTTGTTAGCCTTGCTTATAGGAAAATAGGAAGATGGACAGAGAACTGATTTGGAAGAAGTTCACCTTGCTGTGTCAAGGGCAATTTTCATCCTCAAATGCCAAGTCAATGCCGAGCCATGAGAAGGTCCTTCAAATAATAATTTTATAATTAACCTTATTATAATCTCTTAATCTGTGTCTTATCCTAGGTAATTAATGAAGCATATAAAAAAAAAAAAAAGCAATGTTTTATTACCATGTAATAGAGTTTCCAATGATCCATTATGCATCAATTCGTAGACAATAATCCTTGAATCCTCATTACTGCTACAACCCAGCAGAGAAATTACATTTGGGTGTTGAATTTTACTTAACAAATCCACCTCGTTCTGCAAATTCACACAAGTCCAACTATTCAATATAATAATATTAAAAAGAAGAAAAACAGAAAAAAAAAAAAGAAGAATATATTATTAGAACAAGGATTACCTCATATTCTTGCTCAGCATACTGATTTTCACAGTGCAATTTTTTAACAGCAACATCTAAATTATCATCCAAATGAGCCTTGTAGACGCATCCAAAACCACCCTCACCCAAGATGTTAATTTCCTTGAAATTTCCGGTGGATTTTTCTATTTGCTTATAGTCAATTATTGGAACACACCCTTTCTTACCAACCAGCTTTATAGAGCTGAATTTACTCAAAAATGGTGCTGACGACAGCTCTTTTTCAGCATCTTGAGATTCAAATTAACAAAAAAAAAAAAAAAATCTCAGAGAAAACATAGGAAGAAAATCAAATGTCAAATTGTGAAGCAAATCAGAAATCTAAGGGGTTGTTTGGTTTAAGAAAACATTTATTTTTTTACTTTGTTTATTGTTTTCAAAGTTTGTATAGAAAACAGTTAAAACAACTTTACTGTTTTCTGTTTTTCCTAGATGAAATTCAAAAAAATAGGAAATAGAGTGAAAACAGAAAATGTAAAACAGAAAAAGTTTTGTCAAACCAAATTTGTTAAGATTCTAAGAAATGGAATTGTGAAAAAATAGGGAGAGAAAAAAAAAACCTGATCTTTGAACGTTTTTCCCTTTGGATTTTGAAGGGTACTTGGTGTAGTAAATCCAGAAGCACAACACACCCAAAATGATTGCACCAAGTGAAGTGCTGGCTACAGCAATAGCAATTACCATTTTCTTGTGTGAATCCATGTGTTGTTGCTTCTCATCTCCCATCACAATTCCTGATCAATATACAAGGAAAGTTAGAAACAAAATATGTACTATTCATTCAAATTTCAAAAACCATTAATTAATGACAAAGTTAATAGAGTTTAATTAAGCAAAAGGGTAGGATCCAAATCCTCACAATAAAACACATTAGATCAGTACCAGTAAATGAATAAAAGAATTAATTACTATATATTATTTTCTGCATTAAGTGCTTAGTGCTTGTACTGAATTTTCAAATTTAAAAAATTTGAAACTGCTGAATAGTGAATACCAACTCCATCCTAAGAAATTAAGCAAATGGAACAGAAACATAGAAAATGAAACACAGACACATAGAATTGCATCTGGTTTGAATTCTTGTTGAGAAAAAGTATCTACATTTAGTATCTGATATCGTCTCGAACAAAAAAAAAAGAGAAAAACCAAAAGAAAAAAGAAGACATTTTTAGAGAGAGAACCTGGAGAGGAAGCAGACATTGAAGAAAAGGGTGGAGCTTGAGGAGAGGGAGCAAGAGGGTGTGAAGCAGAGGCAAGAGTCCAAGTGGGTGTGTGGAGAATAAGGAGGAGCATGAGAAGCATAAGAAGAAGTTTCGTTTTCATTGTTTCTTTCTAAGAATAAAACATTGAAGATAGATAAAGATATAACAATAGATGTGTGAGGGAAAAAAGTTTGTGCTTGAAAAGGAACACACGCATACAAAAAGTGAAAAAAAAAACACACACGCACACACACACACACTCTTTCTCACTAACTGAGGTTTTGTTAGCCACTGAATATGTGTTTGTGTTTTGGATCTTCTCTGAGGCTTGACCTCCGTTTTTAAAACATCGAAAAAGAAAGAGAAAAATAAATAATATTTGCTTTTTAGTTATCTTTTTTTGAACCTTTTTATATGAGCATTCCCTGTCTCATTTTTCTTTTTTTCTTTTTTTAATCCTCTTTCTCTATATAACTGTTTTTTTCTCTTTTCCTCAGCAGAAGGAAAAAGGGGACAACAATGGACAGATGAGACTTAATTTTGGAGTGGGGGCAAGTGGTGCTGCACGACATTCATGATTCATGTGCACTCAATTTTGGATGCATTGTTTCAGTTTAAGCATTTCACCCAAAATCAAAATGGGGAAACAATTTAAAGCAGCAGAGAAAAACATGTGAGGGCATCATGAGATAGAAAAGGAAAAAATCTTTAAAAAAATATATTTGTCTCTTTTGATAACTTGATTTTTAAATTTTTCTTATATTAATTAATTTAATAACTTTATTAATTATAATTATTTATTAATAACTTATCAATGAAATCAAAATTATCAATTTATAAAATTAGGAAATTAAATATTATAACAAAAAAATTAAAGAATCAAAATTATGAATTCAGATAACCGGATATCAAAATTACAATTTACCTATTTTTTAAGTTTATGACTTTGAATTTTGAAACATGTGTGAATTATATTTGATTCGTATCCTTTTCTCTATATATACACGAATTATTTTCTTGGATGGTTTATTGCGAAAATCTTTTTTTCACAGGACCGTTTAAAACGTAGAGACCACAATCAAAGTATATATAAAAAAAAACATAACAATGATATCTCATACTATAAAAAAAAACAAAAATAAAAATAAAAATTATATCTCGAATCTAATTAAGTCAATTGTGTTGTAGTCTTTCTACTCTATCGTTTATGTTTTCCTTTTTCTTTTCTTTTTTCATTTGGTAGGAAGATCTAACTCTTAATACTCAAAATCATAATTCACAAACGTCATTGTCACAGCTCATGGATAAGCAAAGCCACCAAAAAGTCTTAAAAGCAACATGCAACATCGAATCATTGTTAGCTAATAGGAAGATAATTAATTGGTGAAAAATAATTGCTAACCCAAATTCAGGTGTTTTGTCCCACCTAAGTACTTATTATTACTTTTTGTTTGAAATTACACTTTTTTTTTTATAGAAGATAATCCACCTTAAATCAAGTAAGATTATCAGGGATGACAAAAAAAAAATCATTAAGTATTTACTTTAATGACTTTCTAAGACTTGAACTTAAAAAGAGTTATGTTCAAATTAAGTAGAAATATTTGGAATTAAGGAATAATCAAACTTTTCTTTTAAGTATTTAATGGAGTAGCATATTTAAGACTTGAACTAAAGACCACTTGATTAATTCGCTTGGTGTTTCTACTAGCCTTTTATTATTGTAAACTATTTTCAAAACATTAGAAATTAATCAGGAATAAAATTTTTAAAGAAATGCATTCATTAAAGTGTTCTGTAAAGTTATGCTTTCGTTTTTCCTTTTTATAGATAGATTGATAATGCATTGTAATAAAGTAAGATAATCATAACCATTTATTTATATAATTTTTAAAATAATTATATAAAAATCAATTTTTATCCTAAATTGAGAATTAGGATTATCTAATCATGTAAAATTTTATTATACTATCACAGCATTAACCTTCTTCTAATAATTTTATATTTTCTTTTTAAAAATGATTGCTATTAATAGGAAATGGTCAATTTAACAAGACACTAAGAATTATCTGACTTGGAAGGCTAATGGGTCCATATAAATAAGGGACAACAGCTTTGAGCTTTGAATATGTATTAATTAATTAGTAGAAAAAAATAATACTCGTCACGTGTTAGGTCGATTGGGTTTGAATTTTGGGGAAGATGCACGTTACTCTTACTATTATTCTATATAAGATTATGTATTTTACATGTACGTCCGTTTCTCTTTTTGTCAATAAAACAAAAATGATTTAATGTTATGTTATGGTCCAATAGGTAACGTATTTATATAAGCAAAATAATTCTCAGTGACACAAGAGACTCGGATACTAATCAGAAAAATTGTCTCTCATGTTTGTAAGGATCCAATTAACCATAAGAATAAAGGAAGGGAGAACAAGCCAACTCCAAATAAGTACTTGAAGAACAAACCAAGTCTCAACCATCAACCAAGGAAAAGCTAAATATATTTAAAAAAAAAGGTGGCTAGAATCACTCAAAAAGGTAATAGATTCTTTGAAGAATATAGATCATTTACGAAAATGGCTAATAACATTCAACTCTAACATGCTTTTAGCACATTATTTATTAATAGAAGTTCATTTAAATTATGTGTCTTAATTAAAATTTATATAGGCTTGAATTATGGATAACAATCTATTTACTGTGAAAATTTGTGTTAAATTCACATCATTTGTAAAATTTATTTGGATCCACAACAGTCATGTATCATGACTCATGAGTAAGATTGTTTTCTCAAATGATAGATAGGAGAGTACCATATTCTTTGACATAGAATAAAATAAAATCTTCTTAATATTGTACTTACAAGAAAAGAAAAAGATAAAATTAATTAAACCAGTTAACTTTAACTTAGTTTTCTTAAAAAGAAAAAAAAAACTTTAACTTAGATTTCTTCTTCTTCTTCTAAGTACTTATTGAGAAAATGAAAATAAAAGAATGTTAACTCAGTACTTTTAGGTTTTGTTTTTAAAAATTATTTTTAGAATAATTTAAAAAAATTGTTTGATATTTAAAAATTATTACTAAAGAAAATTATAAAATGTGGGATTTATGTGAGAAAGATATGAGACTTATTTAATAAAAATAAAATGAAAGAAATGAGAAGTAAAATTATTAATAAAATATGTGAATTTTTATGAAAAAAGAAAATAAAAAATATGAGACTTTATGAAAGAAAAAATAAAAAAAAATATGAAAAAACTGTTTTGATTTTTTAATTTTAAAAATTAAAATAGAAAATATTAAAAATAATAATTTTAAAGCGGAAAACAAGCCTACCTAATATAATAATAAAATAATTAAAACATAACTTTTTTCGCCCATTGATCGGTAGGTCCTAGCTAAACTAGCCAACAGTATAATAAAAAGAATTCATGGAGTCCAAACTTTTACAAAGGCATTGCAAACTCTTACAAATGGAATGCTACTCAATTATTGCTTAATTTGCATACATTTGAAGAGATTTTTTTTATCACGTGATTTCTAAAGTGATTACATGGTTTTATAAGAAGTTTTTAATTTTAAACATACATGTAGTTTTATGATTTAGATTTTCTCTTCCTATTTTCACTTAAAAATAACTTTCTTTTATTTTGGAGTTAATAATTAATTCCTTTAAAAGATTAATATCTCTGAATAAATATTTTTTATATGGATTCATTGTTAAATATTGAACTCTTGATTGTATGTTTAAGAGGCAAAATTATTTATTGACCATATTACATTAATATTAAATTTCTGAACATATATTTAAAAGATAAAATTATCTATTTACATATTATGAAAGAATTTATAATAAAAAATAATAAATATTAATGAAATATTGATTAAAATATATTCATACATCATCACTATTCGATACATCCTTATAACAGATTAAATGTATCTTTCTACTCATGTTTTCATATCACTTCATAAATCTTTAAGATGGATCATGACTCATGAGCTTGCCATCTTTATAACAGAAAAAGACAAATGATAAGGAAGATTCAACTTTTAACAAGAAATATGCATTCCAGTTAGACATATTGTCTAATAAGTCAATGTCTTGTGTACGTGGTGGCTGTAGAACAATTACCGTAGCTAAATGCATTTAAGGAGCATCATAATCTTTTTTTTAGGAAAATGAGCATCATAATCTTAAATAATTTGAATTTGAATAATAAATCATTGAATAATTGTAAAAATGGTTATGCAAAATAATCGAGATAATTATTATTTTATTATTTATTTGTTGTTGTTGTTAAGGTTGCATTTATTTGTTGTTAGGTGTTAAAACAAATCTATAAATGGGTCCAGTAGCATTAACATTCCTTTGTCGACTTTGGTACAATAATTGGTGTATACATTTTTGATAAATCGTGTTTGTACTTTACACCAATAAAAACTGTACAAAAACTTATTTAATCATGGGAAGGATAAGAGTGCCATTTTTTTGTGAAAGATTGGACAACGTAACATTTTGTTTAATGCAAAATTCTGTCACTAAAATAGATAAAATGTTGATTCAAGTTATGATTATAAGAAAATAATAAATCCTTTAAGATTTTAAATTTATTTCATAAACAAAATTTGTCCAATAGTCACAAAGTAGCCTAATCAACAAAGATTGGTTTAATTAATAATTATCATATTAACAACTCATTTAACCTTAAATCTTAAACATGTTCTTACTTAGATCATCTAAATAAGAAAATTAGACTAAACTTAGTGTGAATTACATTAAAGAAATAAATTGAACATGAATGATTGTTCAAAAGTGTTTATAGGATCCAACATATATCCAATTAATAGGTTTAGTTGATTCGTTATATAGCCAAGATCCGACAAAAGATGTTGAGTCATACTTTGTTGAATTTTCTGAGTTCCCATATTTCATAGTACATTACTATTATTCAGTAGGGATACCACATTAAGTATTAGGTAACAGGTAGCTTTTACAAGTATCCATTCCCATCTCTATTCCTCTCGAGTCAACAAAAGAGGAACAATTTTCAAAATCCATCAACATCATAGTAGAAATCCACTTCACCTCGATAAATAATAATACCATACTATTAGAAGGAAACTGGTATAGTATGGACTAATGAAAAGAACACGGATTATACAATTTAAATTAATGATCAAATTAAAATGTGTGGGGGGAAATATTAGAATCAGTAAAATTAGAAAAAGTCAAACGATCAAGATGATTCAAGCATTGTGGATAAATTAAAGTATAAACTCAACGAAGCACAAACTAACTCAAGTTAAATGTTATAAACTACCCTTCATTAGAACTTGATATCAAGCATTTATTACTGAGACCAAGGTACAATGAATCTTTTTTTTTCTTATATTTGAGACCGGAGAAACCACTATTCAATACAGATTATAAATCACAAATTCAATCGATTCACGATTTGAATTGCAATTCAATAACCTTGCTTTAGATGATCCATATTCCAAAAATATAACATGTACCCAATTTTTTTTTTCCAAAAATCCTCTGGCTAATGGAGAACCAACCTTATGTGGATTGCTTCAGCTTCTCTTCTACAAGTTCAATGCACCGGTACAACACCAACTCAAGTGGATTTAAGGTGCATACAGTGTCAACTGCAAACTCATCACAATCACTGTTACTCTCAGCCATTATACCTGTCACCAAGGTACGCAAAGGAAGCAACCATTCATTGTAGGCCTTCAATAAACTGTTCCTTGACAGCACTCCAGTGTAGTTTGTCTTTTCTGTTACCAAAAATTGTGAAACCTTCCTTAATTAGTCGTCAAATTTAGATCATGTTTGGCAACCACAGATTATCAAACCACAAACAAAGATGAAATAACTTTAAGAGCTTAACAACTCACAATGTAAAAAAGTTTTACATTGTCAATCCATCACAACTCTTCCATTTGTATGACTTTTAAGATAATTTTATATAAGTCAACTGACTTACCATAAATGGAGAGTTATGATTAACTGTCGGTGTATCACCATTAAACTCATAATTTAATGTCAAAATTTTTGGGGAAAATTACAAAATGAAAATTCTAGGTAAAAACATTTTTGTTTAGGAACAATTAACCATTCAAGTGGTTCATTAACTCAAAAACTTGTAACTCATAAACCACTGTTATGTAATTTTCCCCAATTTTATATTGGTTTAAGTGATAATTAGTTGATGCTACATACCTGCAGATTCTGTCATCAATACAAATCTGTATAGGTTGAGGGCTGACAACACCTGCGGATCATAATACATGATACCATTACTCTTTTCATATTAGTTCATAATCCAAAAGGAAATGATGATCATAATCCCAAATGCTTCTCCAAATAGATTCATTTCAAGAAACCAGGATTACATAAATTTATAAAGAACACATGAAATAGGAAGAATACCGCATCGCTCTGCTCAGGCAGGGAAGGAGGTCCACCCTGTGGAGGTCTTAGAACCAACTCCACCAACTCAATGATCCCGGGATTCCAAAATGATGTATCCAGAAATGATTTGTTATCTGTTGGTGGGGCATCTTTTATTATTGATCTACTACTGCAGATTGCTGTGTGCATTTCCTTCCTGACAAGATCAACAAAAATGGCGATCTTCAAAAGATGCAAGACCACCATTAAATGATTTAACTTTTGATGGCATCAAAATAAGGAACAAAGCTAAACAAATTCTAATTTAGGGAATTACCATTGAGGAAGAGTCGGTATTTGTAATCAAAGCTTTCAAAATGTCAAATCTTTGAGAAATTGGAATATCAGCAAGTACCTAGTTTGAGTAACACCAGCAAAGTACCAATAAAAATCTCAAGAAAAATATTCTGAAGATATTAAGCGGTTTAACAAACATCATATATCTCAATTTCAGAAAATGCTCATCACATATTGCATATATAACTACAAAAGAGGTGCTATAAGAAACTCACTCCTTTTAGCACAGCAAAGGATTTTTTTCGAAGTTCTGGCTCTGGAGCATACATGATAATCATCTTTACAGCCTGAAAGGTTAATGTGTAACCATAAGAGAAATATGTATCAACATTTTCCTTCTTCATTGAACAAGCGAGAGATTGAGCAACATTTGCAATGATAAACAAACAGAAGACACAAATTGCAGGGAATACAACCTGCAAAGCCGAGAAAAGACTTGGCATATAAGATTCAGAATGTTCTTCATCGTAGTTTCTGGAGACACCTTCATCTGTGATGCAAAGCAAGAAGTCGATAGCATGTTTCTTTAACTCCCATGGTAGATTTGCAAAGGAAAGAACATGCTTTAATGTTCCTATTGCTTGCCACCTTTTTGTTTGGTTATTACGAAGTTCCTCCTTGATGGCAATCAAATCCTCTTTAGCAGTTTGAGCAACATCCTCTGAGACATGCCCCCAAACCACTGAAAAAAAAGAATGGGTTTGATGGCTTAGTGAAAGGGAAATGCATAAAACAAATGGCAAGGATTCAATTACAGTAAATAGTAATTTAATTATCCACACAGTTACACAAACCTGAAAGAGCAGCGCCATGTTTGACATGAGATAAACAACCAGTACAGTGATCTGTATCTTCTGGAAAATTGAGGGTGTAAAGGAAAATCATAAAGCAGTGTAAATAGTGCTTACATTAGCATTGATATAAATTAAAAGAAGACAGACAATAACTTGAGAGTACTACCTCCAAACACGGAGCCAGCCACGGTCTCTACATCATAAGTTGTTACTAGACTGAGATATGATAAACCACAATATGAATAAATTTGTGACAGTTGTAATACTGAAGAAGGACAACTGGAAGCTTTATAGCTTATGCTAGCTGAAACAAGAGCCTGCACAGTGCATGGTAACATGTTTAATCATATTAAAGTGGATAAATAAAACCATATCCAAAGTAATCCATTTTTACTGAGAAGTCATTAGCAAAGAAATAAAAATAAGAATAATCATAAACTTTTAATGCAGTACAGAGACATCTACCATGCATTGCAGGACATATAGACTAAGAAGGGCTTGGAGCTTCACCCTTGCATCCCTCTCCTGTTGTAAAAGAGGAAAGGAAAAAAACGTCAGCAAAATAATTGAAAATAAATGAAAATAAATCAGTAATTTAAGCTTTTCTAACAAAGATAAATATAATTGTTTTCAAATTGACAGACCAACTTATTGCAAGTTTCATATATAGAATTTGCAATCTCAACAGCTCTGTCAAATACATCCTCAAGTTCTGCTTCTTCTGATTCCAAGGACATAGCCTTCAATACATTAAGAATTATAGGAACAGCTTCTTTTACTTGCTCAAACTGATGCCTCTGAATGGAAATAAAGACTGAAAAAGGCAAAATAAGAATGAAAAAACTTCAAGCAATGTGGCTTCAAATCATTGACAGAGACAAAGTGAGACACATCTGCTCAGCCCAAAAGTAGCATTTAGGTTTTGCATTTCATCAACAAAGATAACCTTCAATTTTAACATAATAGCTCAAGTGGTAAGACAGATTCTTCTTATTTGGTCATGCTAAAGCAATAATTCAATAGACAACATCTATACCTTATAAAACATCTTTTAAATTGATCCTATTAAGCAAGTAAGGGTGGTGAAAAATAGAATTATAAAATAATTTCAATAGACTCCACAAACCAAGAAAAAATAAAGTTAATATCATATTCAATTTTCTCAAAATTAACATTAAGATACATAAATTTCATGCAACTCAGGCTGAGAAAAACATAAAATGAGCATGGATTATAGATAGAAAGGCCAGAGAGGTAACGAGTAATGACTAAGGAATGGGTTCTCTTCATACCAAGCCCGGAGTAACTAAGATTCAAGAAAAAACAAAAATAAGTTCATAAAATGAATCCAGTCAAGTAATTCACATGCCCAACATTGGAAGTGAATTAACAAGATAATTGCTGCCATCTTTCTTTCATTGAACAGAGATAACAGTTTTATATTTCATTGATTAAAAAATTCACTGCAATGAATTACCCTTTGAGAGCCCTGATAAAGGAGGGACAATGTAACTGGCAGCTGTGGTGATCTTACTTGAATAACCTAATGTCTGTTCAATTAGATTAACAGAAGCATATGATCAATAATAAATAATAAATAAATAAATTAAATGTCACACTGTTGACTGACTTGTAGTTCTGTGCATGACACCTATGATATGATTATGAGAAAATGTGAGTTTTCTTTGGGATAGAAGTCTAGCAAAAGAAAGAAATAGAAGTGGAAATGAGGTGTGAGGCTTAAGTGATGGGCTGTCATAAATGTGGAAGCAAATGGATCTCAAGCGAAGGATATATCATGTGGAATGAGAAGTAGGTATATCTGTAAATATGGAGGATTCTGGGATTTGTGCCTTCTACATTATTGAGGGTATGCTTGGATACCCGTTTGGGTACCTCAGACATACTTTTGGACCCCAAAACTTAGTATGGTATCATGTTTGGATTCTCCAACCTATGTTTAGATCAGAAGTAACAAATTTGTTACTTTCAAAATAAAAGTATTTTTGATTTGTATATTTACAATAAAAAAATGAAGTAAAAGTACTTTTGATTGATATCATCAACACAAATTTCTTTTTTATAAACATACTTTTGAACAAAAAATATCCAAACATAATCTTAAAAAGTAGGTTTAGGTCTAACTCAACTCTACAAAACCGGCTTGTAAGGTAAAGATTATCCCCCACTTATATACACTATTTTGGCCATATCACTAATTGCACTTGGAAGGTGTGGGACTATACCACTAAACCACCATCCTCAAGGTTGCACGTCAAACAACCCCCAAAGAGGTCGCAATTTAGGCGGTTTTCCAACACATAAATCATGTTATAGTAAACTCATTTTTATCAAATTTACGTTTACAACATACTTTTGATTCAAACTTATGTTTGCAAACTTTAATTCAAACATGCACTAACTAATTGGATTCTACATTGAGATTTGTTAAAGCAGCAACCAATAGTCAATACAATAGTATTGCCAACTAGAAGGGGTGGGGGGATAACAAAAGGAACAACAATCAAATAACCTACTTCAACTCTACCAAAGTGGTAGGCTGATGTCAAGATATAAATGACAAGCAGCATCTAGTAAATAAAGCAGAACATGTCTATTTTGATCATCAGAGATAAACATGTTATCAGGTCGATCCTCCAATTAGAAATACATCAAGTTGGTCCTTCATTGTCAATTTATGCCATCAAATTGGTTCTTACAGTGACATCAAATTGATCCCAAAAAGGATGAAACTGTTAATTGTCACTTAAGGACCAAATTGACGACTTTGGTTAATGAAGGATTTAGGTGATATTTGTGTGCAGTGTATCTTTGATGTACTACTATTCATTTACTCACAATAAAGACAAACTCACGTTACAGAGAATTGCGAGCATATCCCTTGGACCACATTTCACAATAAACTGATTGATAATGCTAATTGCAATGTCCAAAAATCTACTTGAAATCCTGGCAAACTTTGAAACAGACTTGGGCAGTTCAAAGGAAAGGGCATCAACAACTTCCTGCAACACCACCAAACAATCAATACATCACTTTTAGTTTTACTCTATGTCTCTATCTCTCTTTTACACAAATCTGTGAGCTTGAAAGACAATGTGATCAAAATAATAACATGTTTTAGCAAAAAATCATCAATCTCCCATTTCTAGACCCACGAAAGATTCTTGCATAAAATACAACCAGATGCCCTCAATGAAACCAGATTTAGTGCTGGCAGCTTTTCTACACATTTACACAGTCAGAGAACATTGTAACCATTGGATGAAGATTGAATGACTTATATCTTGAGTGCATGTTTTAAGTTCGATAACTAAGCTTAAATATGAGTCATCTGACACTGCAAGGAATTCTGTTTACATGTCTCTATATTTTCCTTTTTTTTCTTCTTCTAAGTCTATATAATGGAACACTTAAAATCCAGAATGTGAAACATGATTGAAAAGTTAAAGTTAACCCACCTGGTCAAGAGAAGGAGAACAAATATATCTATGGATCTCAGAGACAGCTTCAAATGCATCATTCTCTGCATTCTCACTATCTGAGTCAGACACAGCAGCATCCAACAAAGAATCAAGGAACTTCACAAGCTCTGAAACTGTGTTTTCAGACTCATGAAAATCTCCTCCCCCAGCCAACTATTATAATAATAAAACCATGTCAGTCATCGACTTTCAACTCACAACAACACAAGCATAAGCATTCATTTTTAATTTTTGAACTTTATATAATCATCACTCATAAAAGTTCTTAGCATTATTATTTGAACAGAAATAAACTGCACAAAATCAAATTCTCCAAAAAATTAATAATTATAATAACAGTGAGCATAAGAAGTGGTTGGTCTTACTTTCGAGCATGACTCGAGAATCGTTAGAAGACTTCTCCGGGTTTCAGAATCCCGAAACGACACAGTTTCGCTCTCTAAAGACATGAGACTGAAAATAATAAAATAAAATAAAAAAAACGAAAGAGTAAACACTGAAATATTCAAACGCAAGTGGCTGAACTGTGTATTGTGCGAAAGTGAAGCTAAGAGTTTGGACTGCGATTGCGGCGGAGCTCTGACGGTGGTGGAGCTCCGGTAGGTCTATTTGGCGGCGAAACTGTGATGTTTCAGACTTCAGGGAAAAAGAAACCCCAAGACGAGGGCAAAACCGACATTTAACTTTCAGTTGAGGGACATTTGGGTAATTTCTCAGTTTTCAAGATCTCGAACTTACAAGTGAAGTGTGAGTGAAATTGGTTTGAGAAAAGAGGAAGTGAGTAACGAACCACCGCGATGGAACCGGAAGTGAGCATCGAGGGATCGGCGATGATCCAGGTGGCGGTGGTTCCGATCGGAGAGGTGCCGTCGAACGTACTGCGGGACTACTACTCGATGCTGCTGCCGCTGCACACGATCCCGCTCTCCGCGATCAGCTCGTTCTACACGGAGCACCAGAAGTCACCGTTCGCCAACCAGCCCTGGGACTCCGGCTCGATCTGCTTCAAGTTCGTCCTTGGCGGCGCGCCGCCCAGCCCCTGGGAGGACTTCCAATCGCACCGCAAAACACTCGCCGTCGTCGCCGTCGTCCACTGCCCCTCATCCCCCGATCTCGACGTCGTCGTCGACCAATTCGCCCATGCCTGCAAGTCCTTCCCCTCCTCCCTCGTCGATCGCTGTTTCGCCTTCTGCCCCGACGATACGCAGGTAATCCATCAGTCTTTTCAGTGCGTGTTTGATCTGCAGTTCGAAATACGTTCCAATGCAAATCTAACACACATGTTCAAATCATGTTCTAATGCAAATCTGACGGATAAACGCAAAATCAGGGCTTCCATTAGTTGGCAAAATTACTTTTGCATCAAACATAATTTTACAACAGATTCCCAAACATGCCCTTATAAATTCAGTTTCCTTTGCTTGTGGCAATTTAGTGAAGGAATTGATGAAATATGGAACAAATCATAGTTTTTTTTTTTTGTTGTTGTTTAATTTACTAGTGAAGGAATAGGTAAAAATGGAAAACAGTCTTATAGTTTTATCTTTTTCTTTTTTTCTTTAAGTTCTTCTGTTTTGGCAATTCAGTATTCAAAATGAAACAATCTTGATCTTTAATTTCCTCTGTTTTTGGTAGTTTAGTGAAGGAATGGATCGAAAAGAAACAGTGTTATAGTTTGTTTGTTTTTTTTTCCCTTTATTTACTCTGTTTTAGCAATTTAGTGAAGAAGTGGATTCAGAAAGAGTTCTGTAGGCCTTTTTTCTTTAATTTGCTCGGTTTTGCAACTTATTGAAGAAATGGATAAAAAAGAAACAGCCTTATAGTTTTTTTTGTCCCTTTAATTTCTTGGTTTTGGCTATTTGGTGAATAAATGGATTGAAATGAAATGGTCTTATAGGTTTTTTTCTTCTTTGGTTTTGTAGCTTGAGGAGGGAAGTAAGAAAGGGGGGAATTTGAGGTTGTTTCCTCCTGCAGATCGTCCAACTCTGGAGTTCCACTTGAACACTATGATGCAAGAGATCGCTGCCTCGCTGCTCATGGAGTTTGAGAAATGGGTGCTTCAGGCGGAATCTTCTGGAACCATTCTCAAGACGCCTTTAGATTCTCAAGCTAGTCTCAGCTCAGAGGAGGTGTTCATGTTTAGGTGTCCTGATTTTATTTTAATTTTTTGCATTTTTAGTGGTGTTATGTGAAAATTATCTGCTTTTGGTTTTTGATTCTTTGTTTTTGCTGTGGTTGAGTTTGGTCAGCTTCATGTTTGAGTGTGTTGGTTGGAATGCAGGTTATCAAGGCCAAAAAGAGAAGGCTTGGGCGTGCCCAGAAGACCATTGGTGATTACTGTTTGCTGGCAGGGTCCCCGGTTGATGCCAATGCTCATTATTCTACTGCATTGGAACTTTCGAGGTTGACCAGTGATTACTTCTGGTATGCTGGAGCATTGGAGGGTAGTGTTTGTGCCTTGCTGGTATTCTCTCTTCTTTCCCTTTCCTTAATTTTTTTATTTAATAATCAAATGGCCTGTATGGTTATGCAATCCATGTGCTGTGTCTTTTCTGGGATTGAGTGTAGAACTGAGAATGTACATGCAATCCTTGGAATTCCTTCATTTGGGTTGTGTGAACCCCATCTCTGATTGTACATTAAATGATTGTTGTTTGATCAAAACTTATTTTTCTGTTATTAGTTTTGCTATTTGAAACTGATTGTACACCATGTGCTATGGCAATGGTTTCTTATTTATATACCTACTTGAGTTAGCTGCTTGTTACTAGTGCTATATTGCTTGTCTTATTGTCTACTTGCTTGCAATGTTTGAAGAGCAAAAGAAGTATTCATTTTGTAACTATTTAGAAATTAGAAATTATCAACTTCTAGTACATAGTGCCAAAGAAAAGGACCTAATGACTAAAATCTCTTTATCCTCATTAGTACTCGAATTAAATAAGATATTTATCTTAGTCCTTGAAAGAGAAAGATTACATGTGCAGAAGACAATCATATGAATCTTTCCTCATTTTGTTTTGCTTTGGATTTTGGTTACATTGTAAGTCTCTGAGGTTAAGGTCAAAATTAGTTGAACTTGGAAATGTTGTATGTCAGATATAATTTGGTTATTGATTCATTCTTTAAACAGTTGCAGTTCTCATGAATCTAAAGGAAAAATTGGGCCAGTTTGTTTAAAATTATAATAAGTGTTTATAAAATAAGTGATTATCAGATAATTGATTATGGGCTAGTTTGTTTAAGCTTATTTGGTGAAATAATCACTTATTTTAATAAAATAAGCAATTATCTGTATTTTTAGTATGTTTGTCTGAATAACTTTTGCTTAAAATAAGCTATTTTCTGCTTATTTAAAGAAGAAAATCATATTAGCTTATGAAATAATCAATTATCTGATAATCATTTTATAAACACTTATTATAATCTTAAACAAACTGGCCCTATTTCATAAGCAGATAGGATTTGCTTCTTTAAATAAGCGGAAAACAACTTATTTTAAGCAGAAGCAATTCAGACAAATATACTGAAAACACATATAATTGCTTATTTTATTAAAATAAGTGATTATTTCACCAAATAAGCTCAAACAAACCGGCCCATTAGGTGTTACTTTTGTTTCTGGAGCTACTACTACATGGCACACATGGTACCTATGGCCTTTTTCACTAAAAATAAATATATATATATATATAAACATTTTAATAGTTTTTATAAATACGAGGTAGTGGCTGTGCAAGGGAAAAAATAGGAGTGTAGATATATGATGACCATGGCTTATCCTGATAAATGGACAGAGTTACTCTTCTTTAGATTCACATCTCTGTATATTTATTTATTTACTTATTTATTTTATCATACCAGATTGACCGTGGGGGCCAGAAAGATTCAGTCCTGGAAGACGAAGTTAGATATCGTTATAATAGTGTCATCTTGAATTACAAGAAGTTATACGATAATGCTCAGCGGTAAAAGCTCTGCTTTGAGCTTTCATTAACATATCCCTTAATGTCCATTCCATAATTGTGCTTTCTCTAATTCTATTACTTGGCTGTATTTATAACTCTTGCCAATTATTCCAATTACTAGTTGTCAATCCTAAGTGTTTTTTTCAATCTTTTTATGCAGAGTTTCTCCCCTAACTTTTGAACTTGAAGCTACTTTGAAATTAGCAAGGTTTCTATGCAGGTACATTCTTTGCTGAGCTTTTACACTGTGTTAAAAGTATTATGTTGATGCATTGTGAATATGAAGTGCAGCTAACTTTGGTATTCTCAAATAAAAATTATGCACTATGTCCATGTCATCATGAATTTTGCATTTCACTTGTTTGGCTTCCAGAAGTCAGACCAACATTTCAGTTTATGCTTCATAAATTAAATCTGGAAAAGCAATACTTCTGATTAATCAAAATAGTTGACATTATTTATTTGAATATCTTTACCATTGTGTTCTTAAATTTTATAGAAATTTGAGGTGCAGTACTACATTAAGAAATATGTTTGTTTTTTTATCATTTTAAAACAATTTATTTGAATTCTCTCAATCAACAGGAGAGAGCTAGCCAAGGAGGTGGTGGAGTTGCTAACCACTGCTGTAGATGGTGCTAAATCTTTAATTGATGCAAGTGACAGGCTAATCTTATATATTGAAATAGCTCGTCTGTATGGAAGTCTTGGATACCAAAGAAAAGCTGCATTCTTCTCAAGGCAGGTTGCACAGTTATATCTGCAACAAGAAAATAGACTGGCTGCAATTAGTGCTATGCAAGTTTTGGCAATGACCACAAAAGCTTATCATGTTCAAAGTAGATCATCAGTCTCCAATCATTCTTTGCACAGTGTGAGTTCACAAGCCCAACCAATCAGTACACCTATTTTTGTTTGACAATTCATATGCTTCATTATATATAAGCTATGCTTGTGCTTTTGTTACTTAGGATATACAAAATACAAAAGTTAGCCGATGTAGTTTTAGAGCTCAAGGCCCTATAAACCTCACACTAGAATCTGATGCTTCTAATGTGGTAGTGGGACTCAAGTTCCAGGCCTTGCAGTTGGATCCAAAAGCATTCCAGCATAAACTATGGAAGATTTCACATTAGGTTTATGAACTGACAGAAGGAAAGATGCTAACTTGCTTAGTTGCAAATATATATTTTTATAAGTTATGTAATTCTGTTGCAGATGTGACTTACTCTATATCTTGTGTACTCTGAGTCACTGACTATGCCCTATTGGGATCTTTTATTTAATTTTTCTTGGTGGATGGCAAAATTTATCAGAAGTTATAAGTCAAGTATGAACAACATTGACTGAAATCAGAGACTCAAACAAATTTGATAGTTTAAAGAACTTTTATTATTAAAAAAACTCGTACATTTATAAAATTATGATTTAAACTGTTGCTTCTTTGCAGAAGGGAATTGTATCAAATCATGCTGACAGTGGGAAAACATATCACCAATCAGCAGTCTCACTATTTGAGTCTCAATGGAGTACACTCCAGATGGTTGTATTAAGAGAAATTCTGCTCTCTGCCGTCCGTGCTGGTGATCCTCTTACTGCATGGAGTGCAGCTGCACGACTTCTTAGATCCTACTATCCTCTAATAACACCTGCTGGGCAAAACGGCCTTGCTAATGCACTTTCAAATTCAGCTGACAGGCTGCCACCAGGGACTCGTTGTGCTGATCCTGCTTTACCCTTTGTGAGGTATTTACTTGGTTAAAGATTTCTTTTCCCACAACTCGTATCATGTTTAACACATACAACAACAACGACAACAATGATGACGACAACATCCACCAAGTCGTTTAGCATTAGGTGGGGTATATCATGACTAAGTCATTGTGTCATAATCCTTTTAATGCCAGTTCATTTGTACTTGTACAAAATGAAGCTAGAGTTAATGATGGATGAGTGATGTTTATTAGCAGAAGTGACTTATAACTACCTTTTTATTTCTGAATATTACCTATCAAAACTTGAACTTCATTCCTTTTTACTGTATTTTGACTCATCCAACTTTTAAAATTAGTCTGCTCATTCACCATATGGTTTTGAATATTCCCATATCAATTTTATTTATTTTGTTTATGTTGCCATATAAAATAGGTGTTTTTTAGAGCTAAAAACAGGATCAAGTTGTTTTCTTGAATGAAATAACTAAACTGTTTGTTATAGCATTAGAAAAAACAGTGTATCACAATAAGAACTGGGTTTTCAGCTCCTTTTTTTTGTGGTGTTCAAAGAGATGGAATTTTCCCTGTGGGAAGTCCCGAATCCTGATCATCTTTCCTGCTTTGGGATCATTTTTAAGTTTATCAAATGCTAATTTCATCAATCACATAAATTTGGAGAACTAAAAAAAGTAGCAATTTGATTATTAATTACTTTCAGGCTGCATTCCTTTCCTCTCCACCCAACACAAATGGACATAATAAAGCGTAGTACTGCTAGAGAAGACTGGTGGGCTGGTGCTGCTCCTTCAGGCCCTTTCATTTATACACCATTCAGTAAAGGAGAGCCTAATAATATCAAGAAGCAAGAGCTTATTTGGATTGTTGGAGAGCATGTTGAGATCTTGGTGGAATTGGCAAACCCATGTGGCTTTGAATTAAGGGTTGATAGCATCTACCTATCTGTGCATTCTGGAAATTTTGATGCTTTCCCCATGAGTGTAAGCCTTCTACCAAATTCTTCAAAAGTGGTCACCTTATCTGGCATTCCAACATCAGTGGGGCCAGTTCAAATTCCTGGGTGCATTGTTCATTGCTTTGGTGTTATTACTGAACATCTGTTTAAAGAGGTTGACAATCTGCTTCTTGGGGCCTCACAAGGGCTGGTCCTTTCTGACCCTTTTCGATGCTGTGGATCTCCTAAGTTGAAGAATGTATCTGTTCCTAATATTTCTGTAGTACCACCACTTCCATTGTTGGTATCACATGTTGTTGGAGGTGATGGTGCCATCATTTTGTATGAAGGTGAAATTCGTGATGTGTGGATACGCCTGGCTAATGCAGGTACTGTTCCGATTGAGCAGGCCCATATTTCCCTGTCAGGGAAAAATCAAGATTCTGTAATTTCATATTCTTCTGAGACTTTAAAATCTTGCCTCCCACTAAGGCCTGGAGCAGAAGTTACATTCCCTGTGACCTTGAGAGCCTGGCAGGTTGGCTTGGTGGATTCTGATGTTGGTGCAGGCAAGACTGTCTCTGGGAACAATATGAGGCATTTCAAAGATGGAAGCAGCCCATCACTGTTGATTCACTATGCTGGTATTGTCTTCAGATACAATCTGTAGTGTTTCTTGCTTCTTCTTGATGACCTTAGCAGTTCAACCTGCATTCCTTACACTGGAATACATTCAGATCAAACTTTTTTCTTTTTTTTTTCAGGATTCCAATATTTAATTAAGTTAGCCAGCATAATTTTCCCCCTTTGTCAATTTTTCCACGTCCTCATCCTTTCTGTCTTTTGTTATATCAATATCATTGTTCACTTGCATGTTATCTTGTAATGAACAATTGACATGTGTGGCTTTGGTCAGGTTCCTCATGTAGCTCCCATCTCATGGCACATTGGGATTATTAAGTATTGTGCAGATTCATGTTTTTTAATGATTTTGTTTGTCTCATTTTCGGTAGCTTCTTGTGCTGCTTAGGACCATTATTAGCTTGTGCTAGTTCTTTTATATCTACTACCAATGCTCTTTTTACATTTATTTCAGGTCCAATGAAAACCTCTGAAGATACTGTGCCCCCTGGCAGACGCCTTGTTGTTCCCCTGCAGATTTGTGTTTTGCAGGGTTTGTCTTTTGTGAAGGCTCAGCTTCTTTCAATGGAGTTTCCTGCTCATGTCGGCGAAACTCTTCCAAAGTCGGATGACTTAAATAATAAGTCTACCGATGGTAACTCAGAGACCAAAATGGACAGATTGGTGAAAATAGATCCTTTCAGAGGAAGTTGGGGACTGCGATTCCTTGAACTTGAGTTATCTAACCCAACTGATGTTGTTTTTGAAATCAATGTCTCTGTCAAACTGGAGAACTCAAGCAACGAGGACAATCATTATGCTGATCAGGGTGCTACAGAATATGTCTATCCTAAAACAAGAATTGATAGAGATTGCTCAGCAAGGGTTCTAGTGCCTCTTGAGCATTTTAAATTGCCTGTTCTTGACGATTCCTTTTTTACGAAGGACTCACAGGCAGATGGGAATGGTGGAGGAAGAAATGCATCATCCTTCTCTGAAAAGAATACCAAAGCTGAACTCAATGCTTGTATCAAGAACCTTATATCCAGGATTAAGGTTCAATGGCATTCAGGGCGCAATAGCTCTGGAGAGTTAAATATCAAGGAAGCTATCCAAGCAGCTCTCCAAACATCAATCATGGATGTTTTACTGCCGGATCCATTGACATTTGGCTTCAGGCTTGTTAGAGATGGTGGTTCTGAATCAGGAAAAACTTCTGATAAAGAATCTGATTCAGTTGAATCTCCTGCTTCCAAAGGTTCAGTGATTGCACATGAAATGACACCTATGGAAGTTCTGGTTCGTAATAACACCAAGGATATGATCAAAATGAGTCTTAATATTACATGCAGAGATGTAGCTGGCGAAAATTGTGTAGATGGAACCAAAGCAACTGTTCTATGGACTGGTAATTTTTCTAATTTTTGGTTGCTTTTCTAACCAGCATGCATTCGAATCAGTCTCTAATATTGTATTGTCTTGCCTTTATCAATCTTTTTCAGGTGTTCTGAATGATATTACTATAGAAATTCCCCCACTTCAACAAATTAATCACTCTTTCTGCCTACATTTTCTTGTCCCTGGAGAGTATACGCTACTCTCTGCAGCCGTGATTGATGATGCAAATGACATTCTTCGAGCTCGCGCAAAGACCACTTCAGCCGCTGAGCCGATCTTCTGTCGTGGACCACCATATCATGTTCGTGTTCTTGGGACTGCATGAAGTTTTGGTCCATAAATCTGATGTGAAGCTTGTGAAAGTTTTGCGGATATCACAATTTACACTTGAGTTACACAAGGTGATGCTTCTGCTTGAAATTCTTTTGAAGTGTACTTTCTAAATTAAGAATTCATCGGGAATTTATCTAGTCGAATGTACTGTGATAAGATAAGATAGAGAGGGTTTGGAAATTTTGTAACTTTTGTTTATTTTTGCCAATACTGATACTTGTTCTAATGTCTAAGAGTTTTTTTGTTGTAAGTATTCCTAACACAGCTTTTGGTTGTTGATTATTTTACATAACAAGCGATCATTAACAAATTGATCAATAGTGAGATAGGCTTGCAAAATGTATTATAGATCTTTTAAATTATTTTTGCAAGAGGCTTGGACTGTTTTTTTATGATCCTTTTAAAAAGATTTTCTATGAAGAGGAACTAGAACTAATGAAGTGATTTTTTTATCCAACCCCCAAGCTTAATGTTTATTTTTTGTTTTCACTTGTTGCTATGAATTTGTTACTAAATATGGAAACATATGAGATGAAATTTAAATTGTTAATCTGCGTAATACATGTTCAAATACGTTAATGAAATTTTATTTAGAAAATTCTTTCTTTAATTTGATTTATATTTCAAATTCATTTAAATTTATTCGTCTGACATGAAATGTTACATGTTTTTGTTCTGAACATATAAGAAGTGTATGTAAGTATTGTTTTAATTTTTTTAAAATATAATATTATTTCTATATTTTTATGAGTTTTATTTTGTGTATATAGATTTCCTGTTGTTCTTATTAGAAGATGTGATTGGATCCACATATGTTTGGTAAAAAGAAAGAAAAATATTCTTCTTTGATAATAATAAAAAAGGAAAGTGTTAATTGGAACATGAAAACGTGTTAGAATTGATCCTAGTTACTCTTTGGAATGGAATAGAAAGAGGGGAGAGATTCTCAAATCGAACTAAGAAACGGATTCAATAACTTCAAAAGAATTGAACTGAGTCATAAAGTGAAAATCTCATGTAGAGTTTTATATAGTGACAGTAAGGATGACTTATTTGTCAACTTTTTTACTATTACACCCAAAAAATCAAATTATATCTTACGTAAAGTTGTCCGACCATGCTTAACCTTTGGATTTGAAATTATTATTTATATACCCGGTATTGGACCATAATTTATAAGAACGTTCTATATTTAAATTTATTTTTTATTACATCAAAATAAAATTAATTATTTTTAAATTACTTTTTATAAGTTTATCCGAATTTTCAATTATGATCAATTATAATAATAATAATTGATTATTAAAATAATATATTTTTTTCCATCTGGACCACACTTTCAAAATCAAATTATAAGCACATATTTCCACATCACTAAACTTCATACCTTCAATTTTTCACTTTAATTCTTTTCCCCTGAAGACTTTGGGAATCTAGAAGCAATGCTCTTTTTTAAAAGCATAAATAATGATGCTGATGTTAAAGCTAATAATAATGATAAGGTACTCCATGCATGAGCTTTATTATTAATTAATATAATATAATTAATACTAGAGAGTGGGAACATTTGTAATTGTGCAATGTTTTTTTTTTTATCTGATTCTGACCTAATTAATCATCTCTCAATTGCTTTCTTAGTTGTTAATCATTACTTTGAAGAAATATAATTATCATTATGATTTGACCCTCGGATGTTCTTAGGTAGAAAAGTTTAAGGCGGAGGAAACATTATTAACCAAGCATAATAATAATAATAATAATTAATGGACATGGTTTGATTGGTTTCATTGTCATTGTGTAGCATGTGAGAAAAGTTTTCTGTTCTTCGTGACTTTAGAATTACGTACTGAATTTAGTCTCCACCTCACTCAACAGAGAAAGCCTACGTGACTCTAACATTATAACTCATGGCAAATATCTAACTTTGACTATAACAATTTAAAATTGATATGTTTAATTACCCACTTTTTTTTTTCATTTTCTAATAATGTTTATGGCGGTTGTGCACAACTAACACGTTCGAAGTGTGCCATAGAATTAATCGTGTTCGATTATATCTCTTCCATGCATATGTCTATATCAATGTTGTTGTTGATATCAAGGTATGTGATTGAATGAATGATTGTGTTCATGTTTCATTGCTTTGAAGCATGTAGTACTTGTTTGTTGTTGGACAATGACACTGGATTTTAAACTACTATTATTTAAACAGAAATATTATTCCTATTGTCCAAAAGAAAAATTCCAAGTTTCTTCAACGTTTTTTATACACAACATTTTTATGGGCTGCATTAACAAATCTGGGCCCAGGTCTAGTATGGTTTCAGCCCAAGGGAAAGATAAAATCATTCACATCCAGGGTTTATTTACTTATTTTTTAGGAAGGGAGTTTGAAGAGAAGACTCAAGTACATTGTCATAAGTGTTTTCAATATTTCTTTTCAATCAAAATTGTATTTTCGCCATATTAACTTGAACAATAAAGGTCAACATCAAATTTTAGCACACATTATTGAGATAATTAACAAGTTTAATTCAACTGATAGTAAATTTAATTAGAGTTCTGATACCCTTTTTATAAATAGTTCAATCACAATTCATTATTAATATCATTTTTAAGATAATTTTATTAAAGTCAATATATTTATCATAAATAATAGGTTGTAATTGAATAACATTATAAAATTATTTTTACATTTGTCACTATATATCATTAAATTTATTCTGTAATATTTGACTTCAATTTCTACAGATAAAATTCATCAAAAAAAATATTACTAAAAAAAGGCATTAGAAGATAAAAATAATAATAAATTAATTGAAAAGTAGTATAAAAACACTTGTTACTATAATAAGTTTTAACTAAGAAAAAATTATTATTTTAAGTGGGCTTATTATAATTTTTTCGTATACTTTGATTATTTATCTATTCTTTTGTCCAGATTATCCATTAATGCTTACATAGAGTTGCACTTGCAAACAGTTACGATTATTTTCATTTTTTTATATCATTATTGTTATCTTCTATAACAAAGACATGTGAGGTTAAATTTGTAGTCAAGGAGAGGTGACCTAGGTTGTAGGGGGCAGATGGCATTGAGAATTAGGTCACCCTCTTGGTGTTACTGGTTGGAAGAAGGGGAAACAGGACATTGTTACCTAAATGGACATAAGGATAGTGACCCCAAAAAAAATATGGGGAATATGGTACTTTGGCAAGCACTTGAAAATGATTGAGTGCCCAATTGATCTAGCTTGTGTGCATTTATATTAATGAGTCTGATTTATGATTTTAAGAGTTATATACAATAAAAATCAAACATAAAAATTTTTGTTAAATAAATTATGTCACACATAAAATACAAGATATTTAACCACTATGTCAACCGCTCATCTCCTCCACTCGTATAATTAAGAATAACGAGGACTAATTCAAATTGTTTGCATAACCATCATTTTTTTCCTTTTTCTAGTCCCTAGTTGCTTTTGTATAAATTAATGGAGAAGCTTCTAGTGTAACTTTTCTCCTGTTTTAACTTAATACTGCTTACTTTTTCTAACATCAAATATAATAATTACAATTATAACTATTATTATTATTATATATCACCACACTTTATTTTTGCCACTTGGCTTCATTTCATACACCCCCTCTTCCTTTCAACTTTGACCAGATTCATATTCATTCATTCACATGGATACTATTGTTAGTCAAGAATCAAAAGATTTTTTTCATAAGAATGATCGAAAGGCCACAATAGTTTAAACAAGTTCCTTGTGTATTTCTTATTCACTTACACAAATATGTCCATGAATAACTGAATAGTCATCAAAGATTTTTTTTTCATCAACTTTCTCTAAAATACAAAATCCAGACATGACTACTATGTCAATATTCTTTCCTTGCCCGTGCTCTTTCATGGCTTTGAGTTGTCATTTTTTTGTACATTTACATTTTCTTTTGTACAATGCCCTATGGTCTATTGACAAACCCTTTTTTTTTTTAATTATAATGCTAATATATTTATTTTTGTTTGTATATAATATACATATATTTTATGACGCGTGCAATTAATAATAATATTTGAATTTAATAATGATGTATTAACATTGAAATAATTTTATCCTGTCCTGTAATCATAATTTATAATTTATATAATTTTATAAAAATAAATTTATCATAAATAAAATTATGATTGTCCGATAAAATGTGCATATTTTTTCTTTTCATAAAATTTATTGTATTTGGTTGATTTTTCTGACTTCTAGTTTCCTTAATCAAGTAACCAGCAACAACCCAGTACCCACCAAACAAAAGATAGTAACCAAAAATGTTTCATCAGATTGGTGTGACAATTCATAAAACTGCACATAGAACAAGAGAGGCAAAAATGGCTACATAGTAACCAAAACAGTTAAAAGTGAATTTTTTTAAAGAGAGAAAATGAAACAGAGAACAATGAAACCATAGCATGCTTTGCTAGATGCTACTATGATATATCTTTTTTTTTCCTTTCAATCAAATGTGTGTAAGTGTTTGTGTGATGCTTTATTTTGTTTTTCCTGATCTATCATATCACACACGTTGCCTTGGTGGGGACACATGGTCCCTCTTACTTACTCTGGTTGGTGTTACTGTTTCTAAGTTTTGTGTAGCCTCACCCTAAATGTCCTATGTTTCTCACGTGCCTTTGGTTGGAGCGTGTGACTCATCGTAGAAAAAAAATTATGTATGTTTGAATCAAAATTTATATAAAAAAATAATATTAGAAACAAAATCTTTAAGATATTTTTTTAATACATTACTTCCTATTAGTTAAAATTGATTAGAATGAATCTCATATCATATTTAATAACTCTATTAATTTAGTAATTTATAATCAATTTTAATCTATGAAAAATAACGTGTTAATAAGAATGTGTAAAATATATTGTTATTACTTCTCTAAGTTTAGGAACTTGAATTTGGATTAAAGTTAAGTTTGCAAACTCTATTTATAAAGGTATTTCAAGTCTTGTTTTTTTAAAACTGTTTTCAAGATAAATTTTACTTGAGAATAATCAAACTAATTTTACCCTCAGACATATTTTTATAGCACACCATTGAAATCCAAACTTAGAGAGAGAGAGAGAGAGGTAATAATACAATGTTTTATAAGAAAAAAATAAATAAAGACAAGTTATACATTATTAACAGAGTGTTGGTGATATGAAGATGTTTGCTTACTGTTGAAGAAAAAAAAAATTGCTCGCATATAATAGAGTGGGAATGCCAGTCATGTGTTCAATTTTTTATGGATAAATATTTTTTTCATGCAATCGAGAGATGTACTAAGATATTGAAAAGTGTAATCCCAACTAGGTTGACACTGTTGAATAAACATTTTAAAGACACTGATATTAATGATAAGCAAAACCTTTTAGTTTTATCAAATATTTATAAAATTCAGTTTAAAATATACTATAAATAATTTAAAAATGTATTGTAGCATGTTTCTGTAGGGCTTCATTATATAAGAAGGTTAACACAAAATAACACATTTGATTATGAACTTAGGTCATTGGTTATGGTGTTTATATTAATTACACAATAGTATTCATCTTTGTGTTTTTGAGCTTCATATGATCAAGTTTTTGATTATTGGTTTTATTATCCATGCTAAATATGTAGGTTCTTATATGTGAATAAACCCAAGAAAAGTTTAAAAAAAGTTGGAGCTAGGGGTCAAGAGATAGAAGATAGTAGAGTAGTGGTTAAGTGGTCCTTAAAGAAAACGATAGAGTGCTCTCATAAGTGCACTTGTGGTCCTAGAGTTGAGGAAAGCCTAATTTGGAGGCAACTGAAAATTAAGAGAGGGGAACATTAATTGGTGGGAAGAGAAGGAAAGAGCGTGCCTTGTTTTTGATCTTTCAATCTCTTACTCCAAAATAGAAGAAAAAAAATATAATGTATTTTATTTTTATATGAGAATATTGATATCTTTTATAAGAGATAATTATTTTTAGTTAGTTTAAGAATATTTGTAGTTTTTTTTTAATGTTAAAATGAGGTGGGATACCAACAAATCGTTGAGTAGTTACTAAATTTGATCTTTTTAAATAAAGTCTTAAATTCTAAATCTTGTAAATAAATAAAAAATGTAATTGAAAAAGGAATCCTCATGAAAATAAATATTAAGATATTATTAAAAAATTTCATAGAAAATTATTACATAGATAAATAGTTTTATCCATGAAAACTAACTTAACTGACTTTGAAAAATATGAGATATTTTTTAAAAATGTTTTTTATCTACCAAGTGAGATTTTAATGATGTAAAAGAATGAGTTAACTAATTGTATCAACTCACATTCGTGAATATTTGAAGTTTAGTAGGATAATTTCCGTCAACAAGTGTCTTTACTATATACAAACTTTTAAATATAAAATTCAGCTTCAAGAAAAATAGATATATACTATTTAAATCAATAGATTGGCTAAAAAATAATTTGGTTCATTTATTTATAAGAAAAATGATTGTTCATATGAAATAAATGAAACATATATTATTATGACCGTCCAATTTATAAAAATAAATAAATAATCACTTTCTTTATCTCTATTAATTTAACTCCCCAAAAAAAGTTGTTTTGATGTAGGATAGGATAGGACTTAGGAGCATCTTGCTAAAAATATTGCAACCTCAATTAATAGTTGGTCTTGTATTATAAGAACAACATATATGCACGTCATTTTTTTTACCCCCACAAGTAGCCAAATTCCCCCCTTCATAATTGTTCTATTATAATAATAATAATATAGATACCATTTTTCTTTTGATGATCGATCTACACAATCATTTTCAGCAATCGACAAAGTGCACCTCAAAAAGCATATACATCAAAATGGGTAAGAAAACAAGTAATGTAATTATGTATTTATGTATAGTCTTTTTTCAAAAACGAAAATATGGATAGATCCATAGATGGTCCTAGTTTGGATAAGGCAATCACATCCTTGAGTGGAGGCAATTCCATTATCACGCGTAAACTTGAATTAGACACTTCAATTCCAAATTCCATGGTCAAATCCACACACCCACGCTCTCCAAAAAAAAAAAAAAGTTTAAAGGTGATATATAGAAAATATAAAATCAAAATGTTTTATTTTTATAAGTTATTTGATTTTTACGTAATTAATTTAAAAATTATATAAATATTAAATTGTAATGGAACGATAATATTATATTATTGTCCATGTATCATCATTAAATTTTTAAAAAAAATAACTATAATTCTTTTAAATAGTGCGTAAAGTTTGTGATTACAAGTATTTGTCTCTCTGTAATCTTGTATTAATCTATGGTCTCTTATTTGTGTCCAAAAATCTCCACCTCATAATGTAGTAGTAGAAAAGGTTAGGGCAATTTTATGATTGGCCAGTAACATGAAATTGGGTTTGGTAATGTTTGGAGTATATGCTTTATTTTCAACTTTACTTAATTAGTCTTGTTGTATGACTTGGAATTTAATAATGCATTAATTTGACTATAAAAGTATTTGGAAAAATTGCAAATTAATTTTGGACTAGCGTATGAGTGAATTATTGGGTCCCCAAAGAGGTGTTTGCATATAATATCTGATCGGAACCCTTGAAAGTCACAATCTGTTTAGGAATTGGTCAAAAAGAATTTAGCAAGGAATTACTTATCACAAGCATTTAAATTGGCCATTAAGGAATTTACAGACATTCTTCTAAACATGGATATTTCCAAACATATATAGCCACGTAATGTTATTTAGTTTATTATCAATTATTGTGTTTTTCAATTTGAGAATATACATTGCAATTTTTTAAAATATGTTCCCAACTCTTAAGTATGGTTAACAATCGTTGCTTATTTCCTAAAAAATAAATATACATTGTCGCGTCAATTTTTTTTTTTTACTAATAAAACCGCATAAAAAGTTGTTCTTAAGAGTAAGAATCCCATAAGAAACTCCAAGAGATGCTCAAAGAATATATATTTATAGTCAACAATAAAAAATAATTGTTTTTTTAAAAATAAATATCAATGAAGTAAAAGTCTTTAACTTATGTACAGTATAAACAACTTCTAGATCACTTAATTAATTAATTAATATATATATATATATATATATATATATATATATATATATATACATACATATTAAATATAAATAAATTTTATTTTTTTTATCAACAAATATTAATTTATTAATTTTTATTCAAAATGTCAATGAAAAATTTAAACCAGTTATTATCTATTATCTCTGTATTTTTCCTTTTTCCTTACATTCTTACGTGGTACTTGGTACGTATGTTTCTCGTTTTTATTTTCAGAGAAATTGAAATTTGTGGTGAAAATATATTTTTTTGGTTTTAGAAAATATTTTCATTATGGAAAATATTTTCAAAAATAAGCTAAAAGCAGAAAACAACAAATTGTTTATATAATAGTAACGTGTTTGTTGGAATGCCTCAACCAATTTTTCAATTTCTTCATATTTGAAAATAGAAAATAACAAATAAAAAAAAATTAAAAATAAAAACTATTTTCAAAAAATAAAAATAGAAAATACTCTCTCAAACTAAAGGCCCCCTTCAGTGTCACCCATCTAACTCTGTAACAAACCTTGTATCTCCTAAAGCAAAAGTTTATAACTCATTGATGTATTAAATGGGTATGCAACATGCTATAGTGCATGTTTACTTAATTAAGCGTCTTTAGTCGCAAATGTGTGTCACATTGATGTTATAAATACTTGCTTCTACGTCAATTTAAAGATTTATACGTGATTTTGCAAGAAAACATGGATCATAAACTCAAATCCAAACACACGAATATACATTTTTTTTTTAGTATTTTTAGTTATTCAAGCCATTACTTTAGGACACAGCTAGCAGATCCGATTTACATGCCTTCTTGTGGAAAAAAAAAAAAAATCAAACCCAAAGGCCTTTAATAATGCAGAATATTAATACTTGTCAAAAGTGGAGTCCCACATACACGAGGGTTTCGGTAAAAAGAATGAGAATTCGAGATTGATCCCTTTCTCTCCAACCTAATTCCTACGTTGGACTATACATGAAAAGTTTGGATTATATTAATATTAATAATGAACATTTACTAACATATAGTATCATATTAAAAATTAAAAACATATAACCGGATTTAGCTTAAATTGAATACGCTGATTGTAATTATAAATAAGTTTAAATTTATGATTCGATGCTCGTACTTTGCCCGACATCAAATGCAGTCTTTTAAAGGAAAAATAAATAAAAATTAAAAGCTTCGTTGCGCTGTCGAATTTCTTTGATAGTGAAGATTTAGTATATGGAATAAATATATAAAGTCATGCGTTCAAACTTCAAAGTTCAAACTACATATACTAACTCTTTAGTATTGTTATGGAAATTATTTTTATGAATTTTTAATTTCTATATTAATAATCTCCCTTTAACAAACGATCCTGAAAGGCGTGAAGAGATCAATCCAAAGAGAACTTTTTCTTTTTCTTTTTTCTGAATAATCAAAGATAACTTATCATAACTAAAACATAAATACTCATAAATAAAAACATAAATAAATAATCATTCACTGCATAAATTAACAGTCAAGGAGTTATTTAAATTTGATTAAGATTTTTTGAGTTTTCGTACTTAAGGTTTTTTATTTATGTTAATTTTATTTACTTGGTTGATCATGTAATATAATATTCGAACATGCACGTATGTTTACAAAAAAAAAAAAAATATACACAAGGGCATGATTCATGTGTTTGTGCACCTTTCCAATTTGCTACATTTAAAATATAAATAAAGCAAGCGCAATAAATTGGTACATTTCAAGTTGAATGATGATGATTCAACGTATTTGCAATATTTAAATTAATTATATTATATATATTCATAAATCAAAATTTGTTTCCCTAAAAAAAACAAATTTTTTATTTATAATAATTTTATTCAACTCTAACAAGATTACTTTCTATTTTTTAATCACCATCCTATTATTAGCGTGAAGTATTTATCAATTGATAACTTGTATTCAACGTTAATCTAATTGTCTATCTTTTATATAAGGAATTTGAGTTCAACATTACTTCATATAATAAAAAATACATGTAATTTATAAAAAGTTAAATACCATATTATATACGGTGACGTAGATGATGCAATTAATTGGATTTAAATAGCACCGTGGCGCAAGGATAAACCTCATTAGACAATGACATTTTGTTTTAATAATATAATAACAAATTAAATATATTAAATTACGTGTGTTGCGTTGGTGGAGCCCAACGAAGGAGATTAAAAATTGATGAACCCAATCCATCAGACACGAAGACATGATGGTCATTATTATTATTTTTAAAAAATGATAGGAATCATCAATCTAATCAATATTAATAAGTTATTTACTTTAGCACGTACCAAATATTCAAAATTAAAATATTTTCAACAGATTAAATATTATTTTAATTAAAAAAGTTGGTTCATTGACATTGTCAATAATTTTTTTAAAAAAATATACTCGTTGAAAAAACGATTAACTACATTTTTTTTAATTAGGAAAAAAAAAAGTTAAATGAAGAGTTGCAAAAAGTTTGGTAAAACGGGACAAGTGATCGAGCAAATGACATAATGCGTGACGATCTACCATTGGTTGGATAGCGGATGCTCCACGAAACCAAAAATGAAAATCCTTTTATTTCCATCAAATCAAATTACTTATATTATTGTTTATTACTACTAGTATTAACTTTAACTTAAGTGCTTGTTTGGATAGTGGTGAATAAATTCAAACTCAACTCAGTTTTAAAAAGTATTTTTTTCTTGTTTTTGTCTCCAATGCCACAATTTCAGTTTGGAGTTATTCCACCCATAAATCAAACATGTTTATTAAATTTGGTTTAGGTAAAAAAAAAAAAAAACTTATTGAGTTATTGATATTACTTTTTAAGTGTTTTATTTTTTCATTTTTCATTCCATCTTTTCGTGATAAATGTTTTTATCATATTTTTTTCATCTTAATTATAAAAATTAAATTTAATGTCACTTTTAATTCATTAAATTAATATTTTTTTATATTTTGTTTCATTAAAGTTTTAAAAATGTCATTTGATGTTTTAAATTATATTTTGACACATTAAAGTTAATTTGGATAAATTTTTTTTAAAAACTTATATTTTTTAAGCATCTTCATCCATTAAGTTTTATAGTGATTTGTTTTGGTTCATTAAATTTTTAAGTTAGTATGTCTTGATCCATTAAATTTACATAATGTTTTCACTCAAATGGAATAAAATGCGTAAAAATTATGAAATTTACTCAATTATTAAAAATGCAATTAAGCAAAAAAATTAGGTATTAATTTTTTTTTCTTCGAATTAGAAAAGTATGTATGCATGTGAAATAGAATATATAACTAAAAACTTATTTGATACACGAGCTTATTTTTGTAGTTTTAACTTATTTTTATAAGTTACTTTTTCTAATTTATTCAATAAAAGTTATTTTTATAAGTTACTGATTTTTTATTTTATTTTTTATGTCACTAATTTATTTGAAATATATTTTTATTTAAAATAACTAAAAAGGTTCTTTTATATATATATATATATATATATTTAAAAAATGTTATTTTATATTTATTAACTAATTCATTATTCAACATTATCAAACACTTTTTAACTTTTCAAACAATTTACAAAAATTATGTGCATATTTGATTTAATGTTAAGAGATATCTAAATAATTATTGAAATAAAAAATATAAATTTTTACTTCTCACATAATATACATAAAAATGTGTATATATTCAATGTAATCTAACCTAACGTTAAACTAAACACATCCTATATAAAAATGGCAATAAATAAATGCATAAATACACGAATTAGTGGTAATGTTAATAGATAGGTCATGATGTATCATTATAAACCCTTAGATAAATTTTAAACCCTCCCACAACCCGCCAATCTCTTCACAACGACATTGATAACCGTTGTTCATGGTTGAATAACCCTATTTTTTTTGGAATTAATATTACTTATGATTATAGTTTTCAAGCGTCACAAAAAGCATGCTAAATTTTAAAGTGTCAGTCTTATTCGTTCGTTGCTCTTTGTTGCCTAATTATAATATTGTAAATTAATCTAAAATTGAAAGATGCATAAAAATAAATAGGTAAAGTGAGTGGTACTATAAAAAGAGAAAAGAAGAACAAAAACGAAAAAAGGGACTAATAATTGTACATGTTGTTGCCAACCCCAGCAGCACTTGAAAGCAAAGTGTGACCTTTTAAATTTGTGCACAGTCTAAAAAGTACTGTTTTTCTTTCTGCTATATCTATCAAGAGATTTTGCGGCTTAATGGTGACACACACCATGTCCTTTTTATTCAACTATGGTTTGAATCATGAATATATATTGGTACGGATAATAATATTGGTTAACCATTTCTAAAGTCAGGTTTAAGATACAAATTTAGATCCCCTACTCTAAGTATAAAAGGTGATGTGATGTTTTATATTTTCAAATCATCTTAATCTTTTAATTCATGAGAATAGTTGAATTTTATTAATTTATTTTAAAAGTTAAAATTATATTATATGGTTACTGTATCATTAATAAACTTATTTTTAAATTAAGTTTAAAGATATTTTTAATTTAATAGCAAGAGGGAATATGAATGATGGAGATAGCATTAAAAATCCTTAAGAAAGCCAGTTTAAAAATTCCTTACCAGGTATAGGCAGGTACTATGAACTTGCTATATTCGATGATGATAAAAATATGTTCAAAACTTATCTTTGTCCTTTATGAAAATTATTATATTTTTGCTTTTGTAAGAAGTTATGATTATTACTTATTAGCATATATAATTTTTTTAAAGAAAGATTAGCATATATAAATAAAAGTGATAATAAATCCAGGTCACTTAAATAAAAATCGATCAATATTTTTATACCAATAACATTATTAGAAAATACACATTTTTTAATGCTCAATAAATTCTTGAAATCTATTATCATGACCCAAGGGTTTTTTTTTTTTAACTGCAATTTTTACTCATCTTACAGTTCATGAGTAATTTTTATTTTCTAATTCTAATAATTCATTTTAATCATTATGATTTATCCACTATAAAAAAATAAGTTTTATATCCTATATTTTGTTCAGTAATTAATAAAGTCATTGAAATATGATATCAATTCATATATATTAACAAGAGAAAAATATATAAAATATTTAAACTAAATAATAAAAAAAATGTATGAATTTTAAGTTTTTCTATTTCTATTTCTATTTAATTATGCTGTACAGTTTTACTTTTGCAGTTTATGTAAATCAATATTCCGTTATACTTTTATTAATTATTAAATAAAATATGTGATACAAATTTAAATGTAGAAATTAAAAATATATAAAAACCATATATAAATCGTTAAAAATTAAAAGAAACAAAAATCACATATAAACTAAAATATAATCATTAAAAATGTAATTATTTTTCTTAAAAGTTATTTGGTTAATTAAGGATCCCAATGAATTTTCGAAAAAGTGAAAAATTAGAATGGGACCACTAGGCTTTGGAGATAACAGCAGGTACGTGGATTTGAGGTGAGCACCCAAAAAGTGCATTATTTTTTCTTCTATTTTTTAATTGAAATTGATTTTTTTTTTTTTTTTTCCATAACTCTTTTATTCTCGTTACAAACAAGTTATTGCTCGTAATGGAACTAAAGTTGGTATTATTTTAAACAAGAATTTATTTACGCATAAAAAAAATTATGTCCTATATTAAAACATTAAACTCAAGATCAAACTCAAAAAAAACTATCCATATATTATCAAATTATGTTGATATCTTATTACAAATAAAAAAAAATATTAACAACATTCTTTCGTAAACTCTTTTTTATATTCTTTATGTTATTGATTAAAGATCATTAATTATGACGAATCTCACCTAACATTTAATAATTATATTTTTTAATTTAATTGATTTTAATAAAAAAAATTATGATGTATAATAAATTTTAACTAATTATAATGAGAATCTTAAAAAAAAATTGTCGTTAACACTCTTATAAAAATAACATTCATTAATATAAGTATAGTAATTTGTATATCTTAACTAAGTGATTCATAATTAAAATTTCTGTTTCTTTATAAATAAAATCTCATTAAAGAAAAATACATAATATACACTTACGTGTTTAAACATAAAAGTCAGTTTCACTTTTTTTTTAAATTATTCGGTACCAATACAATAATAAAAACAATTTAATATTAAAATAAGCTTGACTTTATTACATAATAATAATAATTATTATTATTCTATTTTGACAATTCTTAAATTCTTTGCTAGTTTTAAATATTTCAAAAATATTAATAATATTTTTTCATTATAAAATTGAAAAAGATGACTAACAAATACACGATACATTGATTGAGGCGAGGGCAGAGAAGTCAAAAGTGAGGGTGGTCCCCACAAACTCCACTTGGAACAATCTCACAAACCCTATTTCCGCAGCATGCTTGTGCTGGTCCCCAATGTGGTCCAAACCCACAAAGTGCTGACATGTGTCACTATTTCTTTGTCCCGTGAGTGGCAGAAAAGGCCACTGACGTATTACATGGTCCCCACTCCAATGCAATTTTTATTTACTTCAGTATATTAATACAGCAAATAGTGTTATAATTGTTGATAATAATTTTTTTTATTAATTTAAATAATAGTGAGTTATTTGAACAAAAATGCGTTATATTTCATTTTTGAGGAACTTTTATAGCTATCTTTATAAGATATAATCTTTTTAAGAAGAGTTTAAAGGTAACACTCCAAAATAGTTTTTGGTTTTGGTTTATGGTTAGGTTTTCTAAGTTTATAATCAAGATTTTAGATTTATGATTTAGAAGTTAGTGTTCACATTTTATTATTTAAGGTTATATGATTTATGGTTAAGAGTATTAAGATTTATTATTCTATTTTTAGGATTTAGGCTTACTTGTAATTTTCATTTTTTTGGTTTTATGAATGGGTGATTTTCATGATAGGGTTTAGACTTAATTTTTGAGGTTTTGACCATTATTTTTAACGTTAACTTAGATAATTTTTTTATTAATGACATAATTACATTAATTTAAATAAAAAATTAAGTGAATTTTGACCAACCTAAAATTCAAACTTAACTTTTTTTAATTTTTAAATGTTAGCATAACTTAATGATTTAATCAATAATTATTATGAAACATTTATTTATATAAATATTTCACATAAAATTTATTTATTATCATATATTTATTTATTTTTTATTGTGTTCTCAACTAGAATTTAGTATTTTAAATAAAAGTAAAATAAATAGAGTGATTTATAAAATAAAAAGTGAAATATATAAAAAAAAAATTACAACTATAATCAAAGATGTTAAAATATAAATGAAGAATAAATTAAATAATTTTTAATAATATTAAAAATTAAATAAATAAAATTTTATAAATTTAAAATTTATATATAATAAATATTTTTAATTTTTTTCAATATAGGTTGATCATGCGAACCAATTGATAAATAATTGACTACATTTTAACATTATTAAAAATTTGTATTTTATTTAATTAAATATTTTTATTTTATTTAATTAATTTTTAATATTATTAAAAATTATTTAATTTATTCTTCTTTTATATTTTAACATTTTCGATTATTAGTTGTAATTTTTTTTTTATATATTTCACTTTTTATTTTATAAATCATTCAATTTATTTTACTTTTATTCAAAATACTAAATTCTTGTTGAAAATACAATAAATAATAAATAAATATATGATAATAAATAAATTTTGTGTGAAGTATTTATATATGTAAATGTTTCATAATAATTATTAATTAGATTATTGTTTTAGTGATTATGTTAACATTTAAAAACTAAAAAGAACTAAGTTCAAATCCTAGCTTTATCAAAATTTACTTAATTTTTTTTATTTAAATTAAATACTTAAATCAAATGGTAAATTAGAAATAAAAAATGGTAACTATGTCATTAATAAAAAAATTATTTAAGTTAATAACAGTCAAAACCTCAAATTTTAAGGACAAAAATTGTTTGATTTTGAAAGTAGGGTATCAAAATAGTATGTTTTAAACACCCTTTCATGGAACTAGGGGGATGAAAATTGTAATTAAACCTAGGATTTATAGTTCAACTTTTTGGGATTATGATTTATGACTCCATGATTAAGATTTTAGTGTTTATGGTGTAAGGATTATTGCTTCAATGTTTTAGGGTTTGATAATTTTGATTCATAATTCATGGCTTCAAAAGGTTCATTGTTTATGTTTTAGAGTTTAATGGTCTAAAGGTTATAGTTCATCGATTTATGGTTCAAGATTTAAAATTTATGATTTAGGATTGTAGGTTTTAGGATTTAATGTATAGGATTTCATAATTCACAATTTAAAGTTTTGGGATTCATGGAATTCTAAATCTTAAGTCTTAAAATAAAAAAATCATAAAACATAAATTTTAGATTCTAAAACTTTAAACCCTGCTTCCTAGAATTATAAACCTTAAAACCATAAATCATTAAAATATAAATATTAAATTATAAACCCTAAATCTTGTATCCTAAAAACCTAAACAATAAACTTTAAAACTTAAATTATATACTCTGAATCATAAATCATGAAACAATAAACTTTAAATCCTAAATACATAAACTTTAAACCTTAAATTATAAAATTATAAACCTTGAAATCCAAACCTTAAAATCATCAACCATATTTGAGTAACCTAATTGAACTTTTAATAACAAAAAAATTAAAGACCTAATTGAACATTTCAATAATGAGGGATTGGATTGAAATTTTAGTACCAATAACAATTGAAAATTCAAATGTATAAATAAACCTACAAAATATGATGTGGTTATAGATCTTTCTCCATATTTTCTAATAGTGTAAAGAACACCTTAGAGTATATATAATTCAAGATATGGCATTATCTTTTCATTGTTTCCAACACAAAAATAGAATAATTAAGCTCTCTGTTTTGTTTAGAAAGGAGAAAATAGTGCAGGGTGCTAGGTAGATACTGGACTTCGATAGAAATATAAATTGCAAAAAAGTAAATAGTATTAACTATGTAATAAATGTTAACAAATTAACATTTGTGGAAAAAAAATGTACTGGCGTTTGAAAAAAAAGGAAAAGAGTGTTTTGGGTACTGAGTTGTGAACAAAAATAAATTGGAAAAAAAAGGGTGTTAGGAAAGTATTGATCTTTTGACAGAAAAATCCTTGTTAGATAGACCAAATCAATAACTATCAATTTATATTATGAACCTTACTTTCTATTTTAGATTTAATACGGGGAATATTGTGTGTAACATTCATGATATTGAATTTTATGAATTCTTATCCACATAGTTATGACAAAACCAAACACATATTTTCGTGTGAATTCTTATCCACAGAGTGACACACGTTTTTAATGTATTATAACATGATCATATACAAAGACATGTATCTCATATGGTAATCAAAGCATACACTTTTATTGTATTTTATAACATATTTGTTACATTTCATTTCAAACAGAAAATACAATTAAAAATACGTTTATTTTAATTTTTTAATTTTTAAAAATATCTTTAGTAAAATTATTTTTTAAAAATGATAAAAATTGAAAATAAAAATTTAACGTTTTAAACATTTTTATCCTTTTTGACGACTTTATTTTCATTTTTATAAATAAATTTTTAAACTATTTTAACTATTATAATACTTTGTTCTAAATGTGAATTCCATATGGGAACTAACCACACATTGTTAATCATAAGCGTGTGCTTTTGAGTTGTACGTGGCACAAAATAAACACGTACAAATGACTTAGAAATGTGATTTTGCACAAACAAAAACATATTTTTAAGTTGTGCCATGACACACATCACCTTTCAAAATATTGAGTCATAAGATCTCACTTCTATTAAAAATATAAAATAATTAAGTGTATATAAATAGGAGATAACCCACACCTTATAAACTGATTTTATAGGATTCACATTTCAATTAATGTTTAATTCTGCGTCAACAAATTCATATGCGCATATTTTACGTGATAATTCAAAATCAAGAATGATAGCTTTTGCCAAGATATAAAAATTGAAACACGCATACAGTTAAAATCAAGATGTAATCAAACATAAGCTTATGAGTTACATTTATTCTATTAATTAATGTGACATAGAAAACGTAGAATTAAATATTATTTTAATGTTTATCGTGTTAATTAGTAACAATTAATTATTTTTGACCTATTATGATATGATAATTTACTATTTTGTGCATTTGGATGGGTGTCATATAAGTTGTTTTGATATAATTTATAATTTATAAGACACTTTAATCCCATTTATTAATGTGACTTAGAAAATGTAGAATTAAACATATTTTTTTTTATACTTTAATTAAACATAATTAAGTGCGTGTTTAAATACACGTCTAAAATCATGTCCAACGAGAACATTTCACTTTCTAATACAAAAATCTTAAAATAAATAAAATGTTATTTTTTACTGAAACTTTAAGTTCATTTTAACATTTTCACATACATAACCTAATTATTTATGACATAAGATGATAGATTGCTAAGTCATAAATTTGATATGGTAATCAAAACACACATATAATTATGTTTGGATTAAACTATAAAAGTCATTTATGCATTTTAAAATATTAATACACATAAATAACAATTGCTTTTGCCCTAATAATGGATTCCAAACATGAAACCAAACACCCACATTGTTAGTCATAAACGCGCTTTTGAGTTGTAGCCCAAAATAAGCATGCAGAAATCACTTATCCAAACGTGCTTTTGAGTTGTACAAAAAGGCTGTCTGTCAGCCGTGCCGACCTAATTTGCCAGTCCCAGGAAACCCACTCCCTCAAAGACAAACAAACAAACAAACCACCTCATCCGTTTCCCTCTCCAATCTGCTTTCTCTGACCATTAATACACATTTCATATTACATAAATAAAAGACACTTTAAAATTAAATTCATCACTAACTTAATCTATAATTCACCAATTTTTTCTTTTAAAAATAATATATATATTTTTTCATTCACCCCCTCACAATACAAACAACTGGTTCACTGTACTTTGGATTTTTTCCCATTACAGTAACGCACAGCGGCAACAACAACAACGTCCCTTCTCTTCCCTTCCTCCCTGGTCTCTCTAGTCTCTACTCTACACTCTATACGCTTCCTTTCTTTTCTTCTCTTCTCTTCTCTCTCCAAAACGATTTATCTTCATTTCCTACTCCTACACCACACCACATCACAAAACACAACACCTCTTCTTTTTCTTTAGTTCTATGAATTTCAACTCTTCTTGTTCTTCACTGTGAAAACAACAACTACAACCTCGTACTTGTTTTTTTTTTCTGACACACACAAACACACGGTTTGTGTTTGTGTTTGTTACATGGCGTACCATAACCACAACCTTTCACAACAAGACCTTCCACTCCACCATTTCCCGAACCAATCCATGTTACCAGACCAACAGCTTCCGTCCTCACCCGACCCTAACTCCAAACCTCCCTCCGATCCACACCCTCTCCAAACCGCGCCCAATTGGCTCAACGACGCACTCCTCCGCACTCACTACGCTGACACCACCACCAACGACACCGCCGCCGCCAACAACACCACCGTCAACGGTTCCAATAACTTCCTGAACCTCAACCCCGGCGCCTCCGACGCGCAGTGGCTGGCGCGGCCGGCGCTCCACCGCCACCCCGGCGAGGTCATCGACGCCGGCGCCGGCGAGTCCCTCGTGGACCACGCCGATTTGAAGGGCGACGGAGGCGGCGGAGGTGGAGGCGACGCCGTGAACTGGCAGATTGGGCGGTGGAAGGCGGAGGTTCTGTCGCACCCGCTGTATGAACAGCTGCTGTCGGCACACGTGGCGTGCCTCCGAATCGCCACGCCGGTGGACCAGTTGCCGAGGATCGACGCGCAGTTGGCGCAGTCGCAGAATGTGGTCGCGAAATACGCAGCATTCGGAGGACACAACAACAACAACATCGTCGCCGACGAAAAAGAACTCGACCAGTTCATGGTATATAATCAAACTTTCCTTTTTATTTATTTATTTCACAATTAACGATTCTATTTGTTTTGTTTTGTTTCTTAATCGGCGTGACAATCTGAGGATTTGGATTAATTAACTAATTAACTAGTATAGTTTTATTTTGTTTTATTTTATTTTTTGGTCTTCGCCGTCTCAGTTATGGAATTCGCGTTGCGTGCATTATTTTTTTATAGTGCAGCTGGAGCCAGATGAAATTCGCAGCTTTTGTTTGTTGCGTGAAATTGCGAGAGTTTAAGTTTATATTGCAAATTAAAGTTTTAAACTAGATATTGTCACAATCATTAATATTGCTGGAAATTGCAGATAAATATAACTCATGCTATTACAATTGTGGTTGCAGTCGTCTAAAATATCTAGACAATGTGGTTAAAATTGTGGTTGCAGATCATTTTCTAAAACCTTGATATTTATTGGCTCACGTGGGAATATAGATTTGAGGTCTGATGCAATTGCTTGGCCAGAGAGAGAGAGGGAAATTATAAAGGATTATCTTATAAGATAATACTAATTTAGAATGAAAATTATGTTTGTGAGAAGTCAAATTTGAGTTATTAAGATTGTTTCTGAGGTACTGAATTTGGTAATTAAAATGCTTTTATTTAATTTTATCACTTTAATGAGCTGCTTTGGGCTTATGAGGTTGTGTTTTGAGTTATTGGTAATTAATGCTTTTCAATCCTGGCTTATTAATTTTGGCAATTGCAATTTCATTCTACAACTCATTTGTGCTTTCACTTTCAAGCTTCTGCCATAAATCCTGGTGAGTTAAGGTTGTATTAATTCGAGCTGTGAAGAAATTTCTTGCAATAATGAGCTATGTTGGATCACCATATTCCGTGCATCTTCTTGATTATAATGTGGATTTTTTTTTTCTACATGGAGAAGTTTGTTGGATGTGGTACAGTTACTTACGGTTTTGATGGTTTTTTTTATGGGTTGGATGTTGTTGTTGCAGTCGCACTATGTTTTGTTGCTGTGTTCCTTCAAAGAACAGTTGCAACAGCATGTCCGGGTCCATGCAATGGAAGCAGTAATGGCTTGTTGGGAGATAGAGCAATCCTTGCAGAGTCTTACAGGTGCACAGAAAGTGTCTTCTTTTAGTAATTGTCGCTCGCATCTTCTTCAAATAATAAAATGTGAAGATTTGTTGCGTGATAGAATGAAAAATAACTTGCAGAAAATATTTGTGTTAACCTTAATTTAATTATGTTGCTGTAGTTGAGAAAATTCTGGTTGATTTAAGAAAACATAAACAGAGACAATTTTTAGTTATTTAAGAAAATATTTTATCATAAAGAATTACAAAAAGCCATTTTTTTCATTTGTTTAGGAAACTATAAAAAAAATCTTATTTTCATTGTTTTTATCTCAGTCTTTGAAAATCGAAGAAGAAAATTTGAAAATAATGCAACATTTTTGTTACTATTTATAAAGCAAGAATTGGACTTGCAATGCCAGTGATTTGTAACTGTATGCTTAAATTACCTGACAAGGTGAAAAATATCAGATAATAGTATTCCAAATTTTAGTGATAGCTGATCATGTGTTATATACCAAGAGGAATTATATGGCTGAATGAATTCAATTTTCTCTTTTCTTCTTAACTAACACTTTATTTCTCTATATGTAAGTAACTATCATGGATTTGGAAAAACCTTAATCTTACGGAACTTCATCAGTAGAATCATTGAAATATAAAAGCAAATAGTGAGTATCTATGCATTGCAACTTTGCAACAGATATAATGATGATAGTTTCTAGTGTTTGAAGAAAGTATTCTAAAGTTCACAGTGCTTTGGCCTGTTGTACATACCATATGTTTACCATGTTACTGTTTTCTCTCCAATTAGCCAACATCTAGTGCACAAATTAAACAGCAAAAGCAAAACCTTTTTTTCAAGATGATCATTGTTAGGAAGTCATGCATCGTCTGCCTCAACTCTTGGGGTGTAACTTATATATATGTTGGACAACTTCACTTAGTGTCAATTGGTTTTAAACTGAAATCTAATGGGGTATTAGAGCCTATAGCCCATCTGTTGGCCTCAACTCTTGGGGTGTGACTTATATATCTGTCAGACAATTTCACTTAGTGCTAATTGGTTTTAAGTTGAAATCTAACAATCATGAGTAGTAAACTGATATAAATGTTCACACATGCTGCATGATGAACAGGAGTTTCGCCTGGAGAAGGCACAGGGGCAACAATGTCTGATGATGAAGATGAACAAGTAGACAGTGATGCCAATCTCTTTGATAGTAGCATGGATGGGGCAGATAGCATGGGATTTGGCCTTCCTACAGAGAGTGAGAGGTCCCTCATGGAGCGAGTAAGACATGAATTGAAGCATGAACTGAAACAGGTACTTAAGGATTTTGAATTGTTGATGGCTTTTCATTTTTTTTTTGGTGTACAATGATCGCACTGAGGTTTGAATCTATGACTTCATGCATACTACCTCAGACCGCCCACTACTTGGCTAACCCTAGTGCATCTCTTCCCATATGATTGACCTATTTATACTTTTTTTTAAAAAATATTTATCATACAGGGTTATAAGGAGAAAATTGTAGACATAAGAGAGGAGATTATGCGCAAGAGACGAGCTGGAAAACTTCCTGGTGACACAACTTCTCTTCTGAAAGCTTGGTGGCAATCACATTCCAAGTGGCCTTACCCTACCGTAAGTTTGATAAACAAGAACTCAATATGTACATTACATCATGCTTTTGGGAAAAAAGCTTTTAAACATATATGGCTCAATTTGGATTAATTTTTAGCTTGTAGGAGCTTTTCAATTGAAATAGTATTTAAGTATTTGATTCTTAACTAACAAAGTCCTTTTAAGTTTGTTGGCGCATATAGAGAAATTAAACAAGAGAGCTTATGAAAATGTTGTGAAGTTTGATTTCCTCAGTTCATTTTATTTTCTTTTGCCACGAGTGTTTGTTAGAAATTTATTCAAACTGACTAATACTGCGCAATGTTATTTTTCATATATACCGTGGATATTCCACAATGTTTTGCCGAGCTTCTCAGATTGAGGCTTTAATTGGACAAGTATATCCTAGAATATGCTTATAAACTTTGTCCACATGTTAGCAAAACATTTATCTTAGTATTTATTCTTTGTCTACACTTTGAATTGAAGCTACTCCATGAGATTTATCAAGTGGCCACATCTTCCTTATGAATCTTTTTTATCTGAACTTAAATTGTGTGCTTTTAGGAGGAGGATAAGGCAAGGTTGGTTCAGGAAACTGGATTGCAATTAAAGCAGATCAATAACTGGTTTATCAATCAAAGGAAGAGGAATTGGCACAGCAATCCTTCAACCTCCACTGTCTTGAAGAGCAAGCGCAAAAGGTATTTTCCCATCAAAACTAGTAACTGGTACGCAGCACAAAATTTAGGAATCTATAATAGAAATCACAAATTTTGTCTTTGTACCACTTAGCTTTATTGTTTAGAGTTTAACGGTGATGCACAGACAGTGTAAAATAAAACTATTTTTTACTGTCAAGTGCATCACTATTAAACTCTATTATTTATTACTACATTTTTGTGAGCATTACACCAATTTTAAATTTGAAAAGAAGCAATGCAGGTGATAACTGATGATGGTTGCATGCAAAAATTGGAGCAAAAGTCAAAAACCAATGCATGAATGAACTCTTTCAACTCTTTCTCGTTTGGCCAATCATGTTGCACTTGCACAAGAAGGGATACATGGGAACACAATAATGAGAAAGAACAACATTTTGTTTCTGCAGATCAAGGAGCTGATACTGGTTAACCATTTTACTTATGGTTAAAAAGGCCTGCAAATAGTTTTATATAGTACTTGTGATGCTACATAATTTAGGAAGTTCAATTAGGAATTATATACCAACAGAGAATTATGATTTTTGTTTCATGTTTTATTGCTTTGTGAAATATAATATGTAATAGCTAGGGGGTTATGGGTGTACAGTAATAAGCTGTGCATTTTTTTTCTTCCTTACAATCATACTCTTGTTTTTGTTCTAGTTCTTTCAATTGGTATTTGGGATGTAGAGATTAATTTGTTGTAGAAATTTGGTACTATAAGTTTTTTACTTTTATTATAATTTAAATTTAAATATTCGTTGTCATTGTGCTACAAGTCGTGAACACTTTTAACTGTTGTCGGTTGGAAGATAAATAATATAGTGTGGTGGTGGGTTCTGGTGATTTGACTTGTAGATAGATTTGGAGTGTGAAAATTTTGTGTGGAATAGACACCAAATGGAAAATAAAGTTGATATTTTCCTATTTAACAGAATCTGGGACAATGTCTGTCTTTTAGTGATCTTTGTCTGATGCAGAAATTTGAGGAGTGTTAGTAATAAACACTAATATAATATATATGAGGCTCAAATAATTTGATGTTTTGATAAATATTTGAATTTGATAAATTTTTGTATTTGAGTTGTTAATAAATTTTTATTTTGATTTTGATAAGTCAATGTAACTATTGATGTATGTTGAGATCATGTTATTTATCACTTAATTAATTAAGATGATATATATTTTATTAAAAAAAAATATTGAGATGGTATTATGGGTAATCATCAAACTGTTAATGTATATTATGATTATGTCATTTATCACTTAACTAATTGAAATAATGTTATATTATTGATACAATTTAAAACAAAATAAAAATTTATCACAAAATCAACGTAATACAAAAATTTATTAAAGATTCAGAAAAATAATTATTTAATTCTATATATAATTATACAGTACTATGCACGAAATCAAAACTAAATCGAAGCACAATCATTAGACTTTGAATCTGGGTTTTTGAACATGTTACATGTTCATAAACTTCAATACTATGTGGCTAATTATTGCTTGCAATAAAAATTATAAAATAATATAATGCCGGCACCAGATTGTTGACATTGAAATGATGTAATTAAAATTTATTCATGGCAATGAACTACTGCTTCTGCCGGTCTCGTTTTGGCAGCATGCAAATGGATTCTTCACTGTTATTATATTCACATTTTAGTTAAAGATTTTATTTACCAAATCTTAAATATTCATCATTTCAATTTCATGTGAGTTTTAAGATTTTATTAATAAAAATAAAAATAATTAATGTTTCATTAATGATACCTTAAATAATTAGGATTTTAATTTAATGTTTCACTCATGAAACACAAGTTTAATAGTTTCAATTAAGTTGTTTTATTTATAAACCCTAACCTAAATGTTTATGGTTTAAATTTAGCTCTTCGTTTATCGAAATCCTAAATATTTATGGATTTATTTATGACACTCTAAATATTTAAGGTTTAAAATTATGGTTCTATTAATAAAACCTTAAATAATTAGGGTTTAATTAATGAAACCATACATTTTTAGGGTTTTATAAATTAAACCATAAATATTAAAGGTTTGATAAATGTATCCTTAAATATTTAGGGTTTCATTAATGAAATGCTAAATATTTAGGGTTTCATAAAGGAAAACCTAAAGCTCACCCTAAGTATTTATGTTCTAATTAATGAAACTAGGAAATTCTCCATAAATATTTAGGGTTTCATAAATGAATCCATAAATCAAAACTCTAAATATTATTTCATAAATGAAACCCAAAATTTAACCCTAAATATTTAGGATTTCATAAATGAATCCATAAATAAAAATCCTAAACATTAAGGGTTTCATAAATGAAACCCAAAATTTAACCATAAATATTTAGGATTCATAAATGAGACTATAAATTGAAATCCTAAATATTAAGGTTTTTATAAATGAAACATTAAATTTAAGCCCATAATATTTAAGGTTTCTTAAATGAAACCCTAATTATTTAGGGTTTCTTAAATGAATCCCTAATTATTTAGGGTTTCTTTAAAGAAACCTTAAATTGAAACCTTAAATATTTAAGGTTTTATAAACAAAACCCTAAATTAAAACCATAAATATTTAATGTTTTAGAAATGAAGCCATTAATCAAAACCCTAAATATCTAGGTTTCATAAATAAAATCCAAATTATTTAAGGTTTCAAATATGAAACTCTAATTATTTTAAGGTTTTATTAATTAAATACTAAATTTATAAATGAAACCCTACAAATTTAGGGTTTCATTAAAAATTTTAAAAAATATGAAAAGGCAAGGTTAATGTCTAAAAAAGGTGAAAAAATTAAAAATTTGAAAAATATGAAAAAGCAAGTCTAATATGTTGAAAAAGTTGAAAAAAAATTAAAATTTGGAAAAAATATGAAAAAGCAAGACAAATGTTTATAAAAATTGAAAAAAAAAATTTGATAAAAAATATGAAAATCCAAGTGTAATGTCTTTAATATTGAAAAAAAATGAAAATTTTCAAAAAATTGAAAAAGCAAGAATAGTGTCTTGAAAAAGTTGAAGAAGATGAAAATTTTGAAAAATATGAAAAAGGAAGTGTAATGTCTAGAAAAAGTTGAAATTTTTTTTTCTTTTAAAAAATTAGAAAATTCATGAGGATTGTCTTTAAGAATGGAAAGAAACTGAAAATAAAAAAAATAAAAAATAAAATAGCAAGAGTATTGTCTTGAAAGAGTTGAAAATTAATATAAATTTAAAAAATATTAAAAAGAAAATGAAATGTCTTTAAAATTTGAAAAAACAAATTGAAAATATTAAAATATGAAAAGACAAGAATATATAAGGTTTCTTAAATGAAATCTAAATATTTAGGGTTTCGACTAAATGATTTATTTTTGAAACCGTAATAATTAGGGTTTCATTTTATGGTTTCATTTATGAAACACTAAGCCCTAATTATTTAGGGTTTCATTAATGAAACCTTAAGCTTCACCTTGAAATGAAACCATAAATATTAAATGTTTGATAAATGTCGCTTAAACTATTTAGAGTTTTATTAATGAAACACTAAATATTTAGGATTTCATGAAGAAAAACCTAAAGCTCACCCTAAATATTTATGTTTTGATTAATGAAACCATGAAATTTACCCACCTTAAATATTTAGGGTTTCATAAATGAATCCATAAGTCAAAACCCTAAATATTAAGGTTTCATAAATGAAACCCAAAATGTAACCTTAAATATTTAGGATTTCATAAATGAGATCATAAATTAAAGCTTTAAATATTAAAGGTTTTATAAATAAAACATTGAATTGAAACATGTAATATTTAGGGTTTCTTAAATAAAATCATAATTATTTAGGGTTTGTTAAATGAATCCATAATTGCTTAGGGTTTCTTTAAAGAAACATTGAATTGAAACCCTAAATATTTAGGGTTTTATAAACAAAACCCTAAATACTTAGTGTTTTAGAAATGAAGCCATTAATTGAAACCCTAAATATTTAGGTTTCATAAATGAAACCCAAATTGTTTAAGGTTTCGAATATAAAACTCTAATTATTTTAAGGTTTTATTAATTATGCACAAAATTAATAAGTGAAACCTAAATTTTAGGATTTCATTGAAAATTTAAAAAATATGAAAAGGCAAGGTTAATGTCTTAAAAAAGTTAAAAAATTGAAAAATATGAAAAAGCAAGTTAAATTTCTTGAGAGATTTAAAAAAAAAACCAAGAATAATGTCTTAAAATATTTTTAAAAAAATGAAAATTTTAAAAAATATTAAAAAGCAAAAGTAATGTATTGAAAAATGTGAAATTTTTTTTTTGAAAAAGCAAGTCTAATGTCTTTAAAAAGTTAAAAAATATTAAAATTTGGAAAAAAATATGAAAAAGCAAGACAAATGTCTAAAACAATTGGAAAAAAATGAAATTTTATAAAAAAAATATGAAAATCATGGGGATTGTCTTTAGAAATAGAAAGAAATTGAAAATTAAAATAAAATGAAATGAAATAGCAAGAGTAATGTCTTCACAGAGTTGAAAATTAATCTAAATTTAAAAAATATTAAAAAACAAAGTAATTGTCTTGAAAATTTGAGAAAAAATGAAAAAAATTAAAATATGAAAAGACAAGAATATTTAGGGTTTTTTAAAATAAAACCCTAAATATTTCAGGTTTTGATTAAATGTTTTATTTTTGAAACCTCAAATAATTAAGGTTTTATTTTATAGTTCCATTTATGAAATCCTAAACCCTAATTATTTAAGGATTCATTAATGAAACCTTAAGCTCTACCCTCAATTAAAACCATAAATATTAAAGGTTTGATAATTGTCATCTCAACTATTTAGGGTTTCATTATTGGAACACTAAATATTTAGGGATTCATGAAGGAAAATCTAAAGCTCACACTAAATATATATATTTTTTATTAATGAAACCATGAAATTCTCCCTACATATTTAGGGTTTCATAAATGAATCCATAAATCAAAATCCTAAATATTAAGGGTGTCATAAATGAACCCAAAATGTAACCCTAAATATTTAAGATTTTATAAATGAGACCATATATTGAAATCCTAAATATTAAGGGTTTTATAAATGAAACATTAAATTGAAACCCTTAATATTTAGGGTTTCATAAATGAAATCCTAATTATTTAGGGTTTCTTAAATGAAACCTTAATTATTTAGGGTTTCTTTAAAGAAACCTTGAATTAAAACCTTAAATATTTAGAGTTTTATAAACAAAACCATAAATATTTAGTGTTTTAGAAATGAAGAAATTAATCAAAATCCTAAATATCTAGGTTTAATAAATGAAATCCAAATTATTTATGGTTTTGAATATGAAACTCTAATTATTTTAAGGTTTTATTAATTAAACACTAAATTTATAAGTAAAACCCTAAAAATTTAGGGTTTTATTGAAAATTTAAAAAAATATGAAAAGGCAAGCTCAATGTCTTAAAAAAGTTAAAAAAATAAAAAAAAATAAAAATGAAAAAACAAGTTAAATTTCTTGAGAGATTTAAAAAAATGAAAATTTTAAAACATATTAATAACCAAGAATAATGTCTTAAAATATTGAAAAAAATGAATATTTTAAAAAATATTAAATAGCAAGAGTAATGTATTGGAAAGGGTGAAAAAAAAAATTAAAATCTTAAAAAATATAGAAAAGCAAGTCTAATATCTTGAAAAAGTTGAAAAAAAATAAAATTTGGAAAAAATATGAAAAATAAAGACATATGTCTATAAAAATTGATAAAAATGAAATTTTATAAAAAATAAAATGAAAATCCCAATGTATTGTCTATAATATTGAAAAAAAATAAAAATTTTAAAAAAATTGAAAAAGCAAGAGTAGTATATTGAAAAAGTTAAAAAAAAATGAAAAAGGAAGTGTAATGTCTCAAAAAAACTGAAAAAAATGAAAATTTTAAAAACTTCAAAAATCATGAGGATTGTCTTTAAAAATGGAAAGGAATTGAAAATTAAAAAAAATTCGAAATAGCAAGAGTAATGTCTTGAAAGTGTTGAAAATTAATCTAAATTTAAAAAACTATTAAAAAGCAATTGAAATAACTTGAAACTTTAAAAGAAATGAAAATATTAAAATATAAAATGAAACCCTAAATATTTAGGGTTTCAACAAAATGTTTTATTTTTGAATCCAAAATAATTGGGGTTTTATTTTATGGTTTCTATGAAAACTTAAATGCTATTTATTTAGGATTTCATTAATGAAACCCTAAGCTCCACCCTAAATTGAAACCATAAATATTAAAGATTTAATAAATATCGCCTCAACTATTTAGGGTTTCATTAATGAAATGCTAAATATTTACGTTTTCATGAAGGAGAACTTAAAGCTCACTCTAAATATTTATGTTTTGATTAATAAAATTATGAAATTATCTATAAATTTTAGGATTTCATAAATGAGACAAAAAATAGAAACCCTAAATATTACGGGTTTTATAAATGAAAATTTAAATTGAAACCTGTAATATTAAGGGTTTCTTCAATAAAACCTTTATTATTTAGGGTTTCTTAAATGAATACCTAGTTATTTAGGGTTTCTTTAAAGAAATCCTGAATTGAAACCCTAAATATATAGGATTTTATAAACAAAATCCTAAATATTTAGTGTTTTAAAAATGAAACCATTAATTAAAACCCTAAATATTTTGGTTTCACCCTAAATTATTTAAGGTTTCGAATATGAAACTCTAAGTATTTTAAGATTTTATTAATTAAACACTAAATTTTTAAGTGAAGCTCTAAAAATTTAGGATTTCATTGAAAACTTTAAAAAATATGAAAAGGTAATGTTAATGTCGTAAAAAAAATTTAAAAATAAAAAATTGAAAAATTTGAAAAAGCAAGTTAAATTTATTGAGAGATGTAGAAAAAATGAAATTTTTAAAAAAATATTAAAAACCAAGAATAATGTCTTAAAATATTGAAAAATAAATGAATATTTTAAAAAATATTAAAAAGTATGTATTTAAAAGGGTGAAAAAATTAAAATTTTAAAAAATATGAAAAAGCAAGTCTTGGAAAAGTTGAAAAAAACTAAAATTTGGAAAAAAAACATGAAAAAGTAAGACATATGTCTATAAATTGAAAAAAATGAAATTTTATAAAAAAAAAATGAAAATCCAAGTGTATTGTCTTGAATATTGATAAAAATTGAAAATTGAAAAAAATTGAAAAAGCAAGGGTAATGTTTTGAAAAAGTTGAAAAAATTGAAAATTTTAAAAAACTTGAAAATCATAAGGATTGTAATTAAAAATGGAAAGAAATTGAATTTTTTTTTTTTGAAGTAGCAAGAGTAATATCTTGAAAGTGTTCGAAAGTTAATGTAAATTTAAAAAACGAGTGAAAAGCAAATGATTATACATGTGTGCTGCAATCAATTACAATAATTGACAGCAAGTGTAAATCATATTCTAATACACAGGATAATCGATTACACCTTGTTGCAATTGATTATATATGGTATAACGGTCATTTTTAAATATCTCCAAGACTCATTCTTTGTCTAACTAACTCTGAATCTTTTTGACCCATGCCATATATTTGAATCCATATCATTCTGTGCAGAATAACAACAAAACAGTTACAATAACTTTTCATTCCTTCAATTGTCAAAATCCAAATCTTTGATTTGATTTTTCAAATTTGATATTGCTTTGAACATTCTCTTCTCTCTTCTGCACATTCTCTGATCTCTTAAGTTTCAGAAAAACTCAATATTGCTTTTACTGTTATACCCAATTGAGATTAAACCTTTGAGTTTATATTGTTATATCCCTCTCTTGTTCTTTCATGAACTAAGGTGATTCAACATTTGTTCTTGATTGCTAAATTTGCTCATATTGGAGTTTCTTGAACTGATCTCATATCTACTATATCAGCACATCAAAGTGTTTTCGTTTTTTAATCTTTTTCATTGATCTTGTGAAATTAGCATTGTGGGAATTTCGTTCCTAAATGCTGCGTTGAAATTAGATGGTTATTTCTAATTTTGTTTGTAGTATTGTGTTTAGAAATTGAATGGTGAATGGTGTTTTCACATTCAATCTTCTAGGTTCCTGTTTCAGGTTGTGAAATCAGGATTTGCTGTGAATTGTGTGTGCATGGTGTATGTAATTAAATTCATAATGGAACCCCTTGGTGAAAGGGAGAACTGGATGTAGATCAGTGGTTGATTGAACTAGTATAAATCAACAGGCTCAATCTCCCTATTCCTAATCTTTGTCAATTTAGTTTTTAATATTTATCAAGATAATTTGTTCTAAATCATTTCTATCTTAAGTTGAGGTTATTTTTCTGGTTTATTCAATCAATATAACATTCTCTGAAAATGCTTTTAATAAAACCTCAAGAGCGATGGTGAAAAATCTTTTTAAAGAAAAGAATTTGTTACTTTACGTTAAATCAATTCACCCCCTCTCTTGATTGATTACCCGATTGATCCTAACAACCCTAAACACTATTTATTTAGGGTTTCATTAATGAAACCCTAAGCTTCACTTTAAATTGAAACCATAAATATTAAAGGTTGGATAAATGTCGCCTCAACTATTTAGGGTTTAATTAATGAAAAGCTAAATATTTAGGATTTTATGAAGGAAAACCTATATGAAAAGTTAAATATTTATATTTTGATTAACAAAACAATGAAATTTTTCTTAAATATTTAGGATTTCATAAATGAAACACAAATTGTAATCCTAAATATTTTGTACTTCATAAATAAGACCATAAATTGAAACCCTAAATATTAAGGGTTTTATAAATGAAACATTAAATTGAAACTCGTAATATTTTGGATTTCTTAAATAAAACCCTAATTATTTAGGGTTTCTTAAATAAATCCCTAATTATTTAGGGTTTTATTTTATAAACAAAATCCTAAATATTTAGTGTTTTAGAAATGAAGCCATTGATCGAAATGCTAAATATTTAGGTTTCATAAATAAAACCCAAATTATTTAAGTTTTCGAATATGAAACCTAATTATTTTAAGGTTTTATTAATTAAACACTAAAGTGAGACCCTAAAAATTTAGGTTTCAGCAATGAAAATTTTAAAAAGTATGAAAAGGTAAGGTTAATGTCTTAAAAAAGTTACAAAATAAAAATTTGAAAAATAGGAAATAGCAAGTTAAATTGCTTGAGAGATTTAAAAGAAATGAAAATTTTAAAAACCAAGAGTAATGTCTTAAAATATTGACTAAAATGAAATTTTTAAAAAAAAATTAAAAAACAAGAGTATTGTATTGAAAAAGAGGAAAAGAAATAATGTTTTGAAAAATATGAAAAAGCAAGTAAAAAATCTTGAAAAAGTTGAAAAAATTAAAAATTTTGAAAATGTATGAAAAAGTAAGACAAATGTCTAGAAAAATTGAAAAAAAATTGATTTTAAAAAAATGAAAATCCAAGTGTAATGTCTTTAAATATTGAAAAAAAATAAAAATTTTTAAAAAAATTCAAAAATAAAGAGTTATGTCTCGAAAAAGTTGGAAAATATGAATTTTTTTAAATATTTGAAAAATCATGAGGATTATCATTAAAATTGAAAAGAAATTTAAAATTAAAAAAATATATGAAATAGCAAGAGTAATATCTAGAAAGAGTTAAAAATTATTCTAAATTAAAAAAAATTAAAAAGTAATTGAAATGTCTTGAAATTTGAAAAAAAAAGAAAACCCTAAATATTTAGGTTTCGACTAAATAAAATTCTAAATAATTAGGATTTCGTATATAAAACTATAAATTGAAACTCTAAATATTTATAATTTTATAAATAAAATATTAAATTGATACTCGATATATTTAAGGTTTCTTATATCGAACTCTAATTATTTAGGGTTTCTTAAATGAATTCCTAAATATTTAGGATTTTTTAAATGAATCCCTAATTATTTTATGTTTCTTTAAAGAAACGATCAAATGAAATCTTGAATTTTTAGTGTTTTATAAACAAAACTCTAAATATTTTGTATTTCATAAATGAAGCCATCACTCCCAACCCTAATTATTTAGGTTGCATAAATGAAATCCAAATTATTTAAGGTTTCAAATATGAAAATCTAATTATTTTAAGGTTTTATAAATTAAACACTAAATTTGTAAATAAAACGTACAGATTTAGGATTTTATCAATCAAAATTTAAAAAAATATGAAAAGGCAAGGTTAGTGTCTTAAAAACAAAATAAATTTCTTGATAGATTTGAAAAAATAAAAATTTTTGAAAAAATATTAGAAACCAACTGTAATGTCTTAAAATATTGGAAACAAATGAAAATTCTGAAAAATATTATAATCAAAGGGTAATGTATTGAAAAAGGTGAAAATAAATAAAATTTTAAAAAATATGAAAAAGTTGAAAAAAACTAAAGTTTTGAAAAAAAAAAAATGAAAAGGCAGTACAAATGTCTAGAAAAATTGAAAAAAAAAATGAAAAAGAAGGTGTAATGTCTTGAAAAAATTGATTTTTTTTTAAAAATTTGAAAAATGATGAGGATAGTCTTGAAAAATGGAAAAAAATGAAATTAAAAAAATATATGAAATAGTAAGAATAATGTCTTGAAAGATTGAAAAAAATTGAAAATTTTAAAAATTTGAAAATTCATGAGGATTGTCTTGAATAATGAAAGAAATTGAAAATTAAGAAAAATATATGAAATAGCAAGAGTAGTGTCTTGAAAGAGTTGAAAATTAATCTAAATTGAAAAAAATATTAAAAAGTAAATAAAATGTCTTGAAAATTTGAAAAAAATGAAAATATTAAAATATGAATAGACAAGAATATTTAGGATTTCTTAAATGAAATCTTAAATATTTAGGGTTTCAACTAAATATTTTATCTATGAAACCCCAAATAATTAGATTTTTATTTTATGGTTTGATTTATGACATCTTAAACCCTAATAATTTAGGGTTACATTACTAAAACCTTAAGTTTCACCATAAATTAGAACCATAAATATTAAAGGTTTGGTAAATATAGCTTCAACTATTTTATTAATGAAACACTATATTTAAGGTTTCATGAAGGAAAATACAAAGGTCACCCTAAATATTTATGTTTTAATTAATGAAACCATGAAATAATCCCTAAATATTTAAGGTTTAATAAATGAATCCATAAATCAAAATCCTAAATATTAAAGGTGTCATAAATGAAACTTAAAATTTAACACTAAATATTTATGGTTTCATAAAGGAAACCATAAATGAAACCTTAAATATTTATGGTTTTAATTTACGGTTCTATTAATGAAACTCTAAATATTTAAAATTTAATTAATGAAACTATAAGTATTTAGGGTTTCTATTTAATGTTTAATTTATCAAACCTTAAATATTTAGAGTTTCATAAATATTTAGGGATTTAATTTAGGATTAAATTTAGGGTTTAATTATTGTAACCTAAAATATTTATTGTTGAAATTAGGGTTTTATTTATCAAAACCTTAAATATTTAGGGTTTTCTTTATGTAACCCTAAATATTTTGTGTTTCCATTTAAGGTTCTATTAATGAAACTCTAAATATTTAGGATCCTAAATATTTAAGGTTTCGATTTAATGTTACATTTATGAAACTATAAATATTTAGGGTTTTGATTTAATGTTTCACTTATGAAACCTTAAATATTTAGGATTTTATTTTTGAAACCCTAAATATTTAGGGTTTAAATTTAGGATGAAATTTAGAATGTAATCAATGAAATCCTAAATATTTATGTTTTTAATTTAGGATTTCATTTATAAAATCCTAAATATTCAGGGTTTAAATTTTGGAATAGTTTTAGGGTTTTAGTAATGAAACTCTAAATATTTAAGCTTTCATTAAAGAAATCAACAATAATTAGGGTTTCTATTTTGGGTTTGATTTATTAAACCCTAATTTTAGGGTTTCAATTTAGGCTGTCATTAATGGAACTTTAATTATTCAGGGTTTCAATTTAGGCTATCATTAATGAAACCTAAATATTTGAGGTTTCATTTATGAAATCCTAAATATTTATGGTTTAAATTTAGGGTTTCATTTAGCAAAACCCTAAATATTTAAGGGTTTATTTATGAAACCCTAAATATTTATGGTTTTAATTTATGATTCCATTAATGAAATCCTAAATAATTAGGGTTTTGATTTAAAGTTATATTTACGAAACATTAAATATTTAGAATTTTGATTTAATGTTACATTTATCAAACCCTAAGTATTTAAGGTTTTGATTTAATGTTTCATTTATGAAGTCTTAAATATTTAAGGTTTCATTTTTGAAGCCCTAAATATTTCTTGTTTCAATTTAGGATGTATAGAAGTGAATCAATGAAACCCTAAATATTTAAGATTTGAATTTAAGGTGAGTTTTAGGGTTTCATTACTCAAACCTTAAATAATTATTGTATTAGGGTTTCATTAATGAAACCCTAAATAACTAGGGTTTCGATTAAGGGTTTTATGTATGAAACCGCCCTTATTATTTAGGGCTCAATTTAGGCTGTCATTAATAAAACTTTAATTATTTAGGATTTTAATTTAGGTAGTCATGAATGAAACCCTTAATAATTGAGGCTTCATTTATGAAACTCTAAATATTTATAGTTTCAATTTAAAGTTTTATTTATCAAAACATTAAATATTTAATGGTTTCTTTATAAAATCCTAAATTTTTAGAGTTTCGATTTAATGTTTCATTTATGAATTCATAAATATTTAAGGTATTAATTTAGGATGAAACATAGGATTTAATTAATGAAACACTAAATATTTATGTTTTGAATTCATAATTTCATAAATAAAACTTTAAATATTTAGGATTTTGTTTATGAAACCTTAAATATTCAGGGTTTAAATTTAGGGTAAAGAAACTCGAAATTTAAGGTTTTGTTAAATAAGCCCTAAATAATTTGGATTTCGATTGAGTGTTTCATTTTTGAAACATGGATTATTAATGGTTCCAATTAACCGTTTTATTTATGAATTCCTAAATATTTAGGGTTTAAATTTATCATTTTATTTATGAAACCCTAATTACTTAGGGTTTCAATTTAAGTAGCCATTAATGAAATTTTAATTATTTAGGGTTTCAATTTAGACTGTCATTAATGAAATCCTAAATAATTAAGGTTTCGTTTATGAAACCTTAAATATTTATAGTTGCAATTTAGAGTTTCATTTATCAAAACCCTAAACATTTAGGGGTTTCTTTATGATGCCTTAAATATTTTGGGTTTCAATAATGAAACCCTAAATAATTAATTTTTCAATTTAATGTTTCATTTATGAAATCCTAAATATTTATGGTGAAATACACAATAACACACTAGAATGGGGGTTGAATAGTGGGTTATATAAAGTATAAATCTTTTCACAATAGATATTAGTTATAAAGTTTCCTATAGAGATATATGAAGGTTTTAAAACATGCTAATATATATTTTCAAGACAAAACTTTTAAAACCATTTCAAGATGCACAAAGTGCAAGATGAATAATTATAAGCACAAGATAACAAGAATAGAATGTTTGTTTTTATACTGGTTTACTCAACCTTAAGCTATGAAAACCATTTCAAGATGCACAAAGTGCTAGATGAATAATTATAAGCACAAGATAACAAGAATAAAATGCTTGTTTTTATACTGGTTTACTCAACCTTAAGCTACGTCCAGTTCTCCTTTAACAACTGTTAAAGGGTTTCACTATAATCAACTAATTACAAATAAGTATTCTAAACTGCCACTTCTGGCTACAAGTATTTTAAATCACTTCTGGTTCTAAGTATAAATCTCTCCTTGAGATTATACTACCCAAGTATTATTTAATCACTAAGCCAATCCTAGCTTTCTTTTCAAATAATGAATAAGATTCAGATTACTTTCAAATAGGGGATATATAAATGAATTAAATCTTTGAGCTATAGAAGATGATGTTTCTTTTTCTCTTAGCTCTCTTTCTCATTAAGGTTTGTAAGCTTTCTTCTAGTGTGCTTTGTTTGCTTTTTGACTATTGTTCGCTTGTTCATTTTTTGTCAATATTCGGTCGTTAGTTCATCAGTCTTCTTCTTTCATGGAAGCATCTATTTATAGCAGAGCTTTATGGATTTGAATGTGGTAGAAGATTTGATCTGTTGTCTCACAATTGCGTGTTGAAGTTACTTTAGCTTGAGCTTGATCAGAGAAGAACAGACTCTTGTCTTGTCACAACTATGCTTTAGCTTTTTGTAGGTGTGCTTCTTAAAGTTGATTAGTCTTTTTAGTTGTACCTACTAGACTTCACCATTCACAAGACAAACAAACAGACATTCGAGGTATATATGAAAAGTGTTTCAGTAAGATCTACCTCTCTTTCTATTTTTAGACATAGCGTTCATAAAGTCAAGTTATAATAATTAAATGCGTTGTCTATTCCAAGATTTATATAGTTTGGTTTGACTTTCGCATTGTTTGGTCCATGACTTTTGCATAGTCTGGTCCACGACTTTGCATGGTCTAGTCCAAGACTTTCGCATAGTCTAGTCCATAACTTTTGCATGGTCTAATCCAAGACTTTCGCATAGTTTGGTCCACGACTTTTGCATAGTTTGGTCCAAGACTTTCGCATGGTCTATTCCAAGACTTCACATAGTCTATCTTGAGACTATTCCATAGTCTCTGGTAACTTGAGACTATTCCATAGTCTGGTCCGAGATAGTGTTATCTGATTAAAAACACTTTGGATGCTTGATTTATTATAAAATTATTTTCAAACAGTCAATAACATAAAAAGTGAGATAGAAAAGAGTATACCAAAAGTCTGTGATGATTTTTGGTTCCTGAAATTACTCAATTTCAAACCATTAGTTGATCAAATATGATCACATTTGTTATCATCAACATCAATCAAAAGATTATGGGCCAGACATCATTCAATATCTTAGTTTTAACATAGGTTATTATTTATGAAATGCTAAATATTTAGGATTTCAATTTAGGATTTAATCAATGAAAGCCTAAGTATTTATGTTTTTAATTTAGGGATTCATTTATGAAACCCTAAATATTTTGGATTTTGTTTATCAAACCTTAAATATTCAAGGTTTTAATTTAAGGTAAGTTTTAGGGTTTTAATTTAGTGTTTCATTTATGACACATAAATTATTAATGGTTTCAATTAATAGTTTTATTTATGAATCCCTAAATATTTAGGATTTCAATTTAGACAATCATTAATGAAATCCTAAATAATTAATGTTCCATTTATGAAACCCTAAACATTTATGGTTTCATTTATTAAAACCCCAAATATTTGTGGGTTCATTTGTGAAATCTTAAATAATTTAGGATTTTATATGTGAAACCCTAAATCAATTTGGGTTTCATTTGGAAAATCCTAAATCATTTAGGATTTCATTTTGCAAACACTTTTATTTTTTCAAATTTTCAAGACATTCCTTTTGTTTTTTTTTTATATATATGTTAAAAAATTTAATTTTTTCAAATTTTCAAGACATTACTCTTGTTTTTTCATATGTTTTAAATTTTCATTTGTTTTCAAAAAAAAAATCAAAACAATAGTCTTGATTTTTAATATTCTTTAAATGTTCATGTTCTAAAAAAAAAAATATTCAAGTCAATACATTTGTTTTTTCATATTTTTAAAATTTTATATTTTTTAAAATTTTCAAGACAATCCTCTTGATTTTTAATATTTTTTCAAATTTTCTTTTTTTTTTTCAAATTTTTAAGAATTATTCTTGTTTTCTATTTTTTTTTTTAAGTTTTCAAGACCTTACTATTCTTTTTTCATATTTTAAAAATTTTCATATCTTTTCCAATTTCAAGACATTACTTTTTTTTTTTTTAATATTTATGAAAATTTCTATTTTTTTTTTCAATTTTCAAGACATTACTCTTATTTTTTTATATTGTTTAAATTTTTTAGATAGTGTATAGGATGTCAAAGAAGGAAGCAAAAGAGGTTATGCACTTCATGACAATCAAAGAAGTTGTAAGGAAGAAGAGAATAAGCTATTAAGAATAAGAGCTCAACTTATCTCATGGAAGAAGATAAACTTGTAAGAGGAGAAGGGGAATGAAGAGATAATTGAAAACAATAAATTTCTTGCATTTAAACATTGAGAGTGTTTGGGAGTTTATCTATTTTCCTTTATACACTATCTAACCATACCCCCTCTTACATAACAATATAAAGTCCAAATATCATTGAAATCCATTATACATCCAATAGTACACCAACAACACACTTTATTTTATTTATTAGTTCATTAAATAACATAAATTACAATTTAAATCTTCTTGTATCTTAAATAAAACACTTAATCACACATTATGAAAAATCATAGTGTTACACTTGACAACAATTTCTCTCCCATCTGCTAATTTTTCCTGCATAATTGATTCATTTGAGTAAATATTTTTTCTAACATTAAATCAATACACAAAAATGACATGCTACATAATTGTTCTTAAAAAATTATATACAAAAATTATTTTGCTTTTAATGTAGCATATTAAAATGTTGTATTAATGCTACAAACATGTGTGTGCACAAAAATGATATGTTGCATTATTGTTTTTCTTCAAATTTTTTAATTAAGCCTTAACTGTGAATTTGATGTATTTAGTTATCTTAAATAATTGAAAATAAATAAATAATAAAATGTATATCTTAACTCTTGAAGAGGAAAAAAAAAAAAGGTGACTTGAGAAGAAAATAGAAACCAAAAGAAATAATTAAATAATAAAAAAATTAGGGTGTGTTGAAAAATCACAAAGAACTTTACTTGCTTCTCACTTTTGGTATGTTAAAGTCATGCAATATCCAAAAGATATCCCAAAAACTCCGTCTTACAATAGAAGAATAGTACATGTTCTTCTAGTTTGTGATTTTGCTTAAAAAAAATTAAAAAAATGAAAAATATGAGAATTAATAATTAATATATAATTCACAATCAAAATACCAAAAACTTGATATCACAATGGAAGAGAATCTTGTTCCTCTAGTTTGTGATTCTACTAGATGAGGAAAAAATCTTGTTGTAACCTGTGTAACTTACAAAGAGAATTGCAACAAACAAAAAGATCTTCAAGTTATGGGTGAGAAAAAAGTTACAAAAAGTGGAATTGGATAAATAATAGTTAAATTATATAAACATAATAAAAGAATGAAGTTATATCACCTGTAATTTCAAATGAAAATTACAAGTGTCTATAAAGAATGATGATTTAGAGTATACAACATGTAATTTTTTATGAGAATCATAGGTAGTAGCAGATCCAAGACCCTAGACTAGTGGGAGCAATTTATTTGTTTTTTATTTGACAGTGGATTTAATATGAAAATTTAGGGGTGCAAAAAGTAAAAATCCAATATATTTAGTAGTTACTTATGGAAGTGACGGGGTGCATATGCCTACTCTCTTATTAAAAGTGTTATTAAAAGTGTAAAGATAAAACATTGATTGTAGTTATAACTTTTTTGTTACAATAAAAAATTAGAAGAATGAGAGAGAAACATATTAGCTATAAAGAGTATGCCAAAATATGTTAAACATTTTTGTTGAGAGCCCCTAATGTTTTATTTGACAAGTCTTGATCTCTAAAGTATTTTTTCGTTTGGCTTTTGGTACATTCACTAGTAAGCTCCGTTACTAATATTAATGGATACCACGTGTCTTATTAATAAAGTGACACATGGCATTAATTTATTTTTTTATATATTTTTTTAAAATTATTTTTTTAAGTATTTTTTTTTAGTTTTTTTAATGTCACGTGTCACTTAATTAATAAGATACGTGGTATTAATATTTTTTAAAATTTTAAAAATAAATAAATATATATATTAATTTTTTTAGTGACACGTGTCACTTCATTAATGAGACACGTGATATATATAAGAAATAGATCATTCATTAATAAAGGTAACTGACCGATGGACCAAAAGCGAAACAGAAAAATACTTTAGGGTCAAGACCGATCAAATAAAACATTAAACATTAAAATCGAAAATGCTTAATACTTCAGGAATTAAAAACATATTTTTTCATAAAGAATATTACAAAAAATTGGATACGTGAACAACAAATAAAAATAGAGAAACAATTCAAATAACATCTTCTAAGTTTGTATGTTCGCTATTATATTATATATATTTGGATGGGGTTGAATATGACATAAATAACTTTGGGTAAAATTAATTTTTTGTTATGGAAGTTTAAGTTTTAGTTTTACCTTTTATTTTTTATTTAGTTAAGTATGTTATTCGTTATTAAACATTTTGAAATTTATGTGGTTTTTAATTCCTAAATTTTTTGGCGATGGTTCACGTTCTTAAGTTTTTTTTTTCCGTCCAGTATTTTGGTCATTGTGGTTTTTAATCTAAACCTTAAGTAATGACATAAGATGAGGCTATCATGAGAATTAGCCAAGAGGGTGCATGAAGCAACAAGGAACACGTGAAGTAAAAGTGCAAAAAGTAATTCTTCTTAAAATCTTAACTGCACATCATTTACTTGACGTTTAAATTAAACGACAGAGACCAAAACATAAAACATTGGACAGGAAAAAAAAAATTAAAGATGTTAATCGGTTGTAAAAAAAATTAGGAACCAAAATCATAAATTTTAAAAAATTTAAAGACAAAAAACCCATTTTACCATTTTTTATTTTAATGGACTAATTAAACTTTTTATTTAAATGTTATTTTCATTTTATTTTTTTTGGAAATGCATGGAAGGCCAACAGAGGAAGATGAATCCCAATTAGGTTGGGACCGATCCACCCCAGCAGCCAAATAACACCTGATCTTTATTACTTCAGTTATTCAACTTAATTGTAACGTTTTAACATTATAATTCGTGTTATATTTGGGTTGACAATGAATAAATAGTTTTTGACAAAATTATTTTTTTCATTCGTGTAAGTTTAATTTAAGTTTCAATTTAATCTTTTGATATTTGTATTTATTTTAATAGGCTAGTTTAACTTTTTGTTTGAATTTTTTTATGTTACTTCGGTCATTCAGCTCAGCAATATCATATTAACATTTTTTTTAACAACATCATATTAACATTATATTTAAGTGGTTAAAGAAACTTATGAATATGTAATAATAAAGACAGAGAGATGCTATTATAAGAGAGTTAAAAAGGTAAAGTAAGAAATTACAGATTCAAAAACAAAAATAGGATTAGAGCCTTTAAACCTACTATTGCATTACCAATAACCATAGAATCAAATAACAACACATGATAACTTGATTTTCTGCTGGGATGAACAATGATTAGTCATATAGTGTTGTATCTAATAATTTTATTTTAGCCTTGTAAAACTACCAGGATCTCAGTTTGATTACATCCATCACCTTTTCCCAATCCAATTCAGCTCTATTAAAAATGATATCATTTTTATGTAATCAAAATGTGAAAATCACTACTAACCACACTTCTCTCCACCATGACCTTGGCAATTGTTTAGTAACAAAGTCATCATGATTCCAAAAATGACTTATAACTTCCAAAAATGCACTTCCAACTATTTTCAGCATTTTGTCCAAATACAAGATAAAATTATGCATTCAAAAAATAAAGGAGCTGCAGTTTCTACCAAAGCACCACAAAAGGTACATGTATTATTATTATTCATCCGAATGTTACGCGTTAATCCTTGTTGGGATCCTATTAAGAGATAGTCTCCAAGCAAATGTCACCAATTTTGAGGGCATAGCAATGGACCACAGAGCATTGAAGAATTCTGAATTTTCTAATGCGAGTGATTCTTGACTAAAAATGCCTCATCATCCCAACTCCAAATATCAACTGCCTCCTTAATTAGTTTTAATTAGTTGAGCATTTTTAATCACAGCATACAAATCACTGTGTCAATTGTTGTTTCTAAACAAAAAATTCTCTTCGTCAATCCAATTTTCAACACCACTGCACATTATTCTAGTATCCCATATTAGATAACATAACATCCTAGTGTGGTGAAATAGCAAAAAGTTTAGGACATTTTAACATTGGACTCTCATTACTTAACTAGTTTTTCTTCCAAAAAGATACCCTGTTCCACTTTCTAATTTCCATTTCAATTGCCCCAAAACCAATTTGATTCCCCGTGATGACAAATTTAACATATAAGCACATGCTTGATTTAAGTTAAAAATGTTACATACACATGTTTCATACATGTTTTTTCATCTAAAAGTCAAACAAGAATTTCTGGGAGTGTTATTGAATGTTTCTAATAAAGCCTAGAAAAACATTATTCTGGATAGAATTAAGATTATTTTTACAAATATTGACACAGTGTACATTTTACCTTTAAAAAAATACTTATCTAGAATAAGTAATATTTAAAAAAAAAAGAATAAACATTTTTATTGATGAACAAGAGGGCCATGATTTTTCTTTTAATCAGCCAGAGATCCATGATTGAAACCCAAATTTCCCACTCAAACATTATATACATACCTTTAAATATGAAACATTCCCCAACACTTATTTTTTTCATCTATTCCTATCTTTTTATTACATTATATCACTATTATCCTCTCTCTTGTGCTGAATAGAGTCTGGTATCTATCTAGATACTTGATTTATGTAAAGCTGATGTGGTAATCTTGGGTTTGCTTGTACGAGAAGTGGGTGAGCAAGACATATATCATGATCAGCCTCAACAAGGTTGATGCATGACACATTGGGTGGAAAAGTCCAAGTGAAGGAATGGACCAACCTAGCAAATAGCATCACAGTTATTGTGGTGCCAAGCATGATTCCTGGACAACCACGTCGTCCTATGCTGAATGATATCAATTTTAAATCTGGATCTGTCAAAACTACCTCACTACTACTCTTAAGGTGTCGTTCTGGCTTGAACTTGAGAGGTTCGCCACTCCAAACTTTTGGGTTTTTTCCAAGTTCCTGTCTACTTAATAGAACGTGACTACCCTTTGGGATTAAGTAGTTGCTCACTATTGTGTCTTTCATAGCGACATGGGGAACATTGAAAGAGACAATGGGGTGAAGCCGAAAAGCTTCTCTCGCACATGCTTTCACGAAGTTCAGCTTTGGAATGTCTGATTCTTGTACCAGTCTTTCTTTCCCTACCACCTTGTCCAATTCTTCAGTGGCACGTTGAAGCAACTCTGGTTGGTTTAACATTTCTACAAGAGCCCATTCAAATGCATTTGATGGGTTATCCACTGCCGCCATCATCATTTCCTACAACACAAGTTTCACATATAGTTGATCAGTTATTTAAGACAATACTTAAGGAATCAATAAATGAAAAACATACTATTTTAAAGTATATTTTTTTTATTAGTTATTGAGATGCATGCAAGACACATGTTAATATAGGCTCGGGGTTTAAGAGTATTATATTCATAATTAATTGAAATGTGATAGCGTAGATTAAAAAGGAAGAATATATAGTACTGTGATTTCTGCCTTGACTTCTTGGATTGTCAATAATGGATTATTGTTGGCATCTTTGAGTGAGATGAGAATATCAAGAAAATCCTCTTTATCAATCTTGAACTCATTATTCCATTCATTGATTCGCTGCTCAATGATAGGATTGTGATACTTGTTCACAATTTCTGTGGCCTTCTTCACCTTGCTCTCATGACCATCCAAGTCAAGTCCCCTTAAGCAAGGGATATAATCAGAAATACTAAAGTCATGAATGTAATTAAGCAATGTGAAAATGGATTCAAGATGTTCCTCTTCCTCTTAACCAGGCCCACCATCATTGCTACCCTTCCCAAAATACCTCGTACTAAAGCACAATTTCTTGATCACATTGCAACAGTAGTATTGTGCAACATCCCTCACATTCACAAGGCCAACATTATCGTTGACATTGCTTATGCATTTGTTGTAGACATAAAACACAAGGTTGTTGGCTTCTTCATCTCTCTTATTTTCAAGTTGGTGGTGGACGGTGGTGGTCAACAAATCGTTACCAATGATTTTCCTCATTTTTTTCCATTGTTCCCCATAAGGTACAAGGGTTGTGGTGAGATATCCATGACTAACAAGGGAAGTGGTGATGCTTATGGGTCTAGAAGCAAAATTAGCATCTTGTTTTTTCAAGAATTCACAAGCAATGGTGGGACAACTCACAGGGATAACATGAATATTTCCTAAACGGATACATGCAATTTCGGTATTATTTTCTTTCATTAGATTGTGTATCCATCGAAATGTAGGTCTATTGGTAAGCATTTCAGGAAGGTTACCAATTATTGGTAATGCAAAAACTTAAAATAGTAATCAAAAGGGAGTACTGATCCATAGCTTTGACATCACAATATTTTCTCTGGCTATGTTCTAAATAGAAATAAAACTTGATGATTGTATTTGCGGTGAGATCATCAACAATATAGAAAGTATATTTATAGAGTTTGTAATATAATGTTCTTAAAGAATGATTCATGAGTTTTCTTCAAAAAAAAATGATTCATTAATCTTTTTGACAGCAAAAAGGATTATTTCATTAAAAAAAGAATGATTCATGAATCTAAACACCTTTTTAACATTTTAATAAATTATTTAATGTTATAGGACGGTCATTTGTATAATATAGTAAATATTAATACCATATATGTTTAAATATATGGTATATGTTTAAATACACGGTATATACATTTAATACTATTTATAGCTTTTTATTTTTAGGGAATACTATTTATAGCTATTAAGTTATATTAATTGATACTTTATTAAAGTTTGTATTAATTGATACATGGTATTTTTTTTTTTTGTAAGACATGGTATATGTTTTTTTGATGAATAGACATGGTATATGTTTAAATACAGGGTATATACATTGAATACTATTTATACGTAAATCAATGAGAGCAAGTATTTTGTTTAGTCTTATTTTAATATAATTAATGTAATGTTTATATTTAATATAATAATTTAATTATCATTTTTAAGTTTAAAATATATGTTACTAACTTATAATAAAAAAAACTAAATTTATTACATAGATAAATATTATTTAACAAATATAATAATAATAATAATAATAATAATAATAATAATAAAAAGATGAGGGTTGCATAAGTTCGATTAATAATATAATAAAAAATATGCACATTAATCAAATTAATTTTTAAATTATTTAGATGGATATTCAATATAACTATATTAAAATATAGGAAGAGAATTAATTATATTTTTAATTAAGAAGACTTCATCCAATACTTCTTCAATGTTTTTTAGAAATTCCAAAAGTTTTATTCTTTTCATTTTTCAGTAAAACAAACAAAAAGTTATTTAAATGAACTACTATGCATAAGAATTAATTTGTTGTAACTTCTAATATAATAAAAACCTCTAAATTTTGAGGTAAATATACCTCTTTATCTCACATGCACATGAAATACGGATGTGTATATTCACTCCGTAGTTGGATATTAATTTATTTATGTTTATAGAAATTCCAAAAATTAATTATATATTCTAATTAATATATTTTCACTATTATCTAATATAAATATCAATTTTAGGATGAAAAACTCATGTTCCTCAATTTCTCCCTTTGTATAGCAGGCACTTTCATCATTAGCATAGGTTTAGGTAAATAATTTTTTAAATTTGATTTTATTTAGTGTTATCTTCTTACTCACAATTTAGGTGAGGTTTTTTTTTTTCAATTTCAATTTCTCAGTTTGGTTTGTTTGTGTGTTGTCCTAGGTTTAGTTTGTGCTCTACGTACATTATTTTGTTTTTTTGTTCTATATCGATTTCATCTATGGTTTCGTCAGTTTTTTTACTTCAAATAATCTAATGTATAGTTATTTTTATTTTATAAAAGATAAACGCTCTTCTATAAGCTTCATTTCATAAATACTAACATTCGGTTGGTGGAGGAAGAGTAATGGAATATAATCAAATTAATAAACCGAGTTTCATGAATCATGGGAAAATAAGTGTAAATTTTTAGTATTTTTTTTTAGCTAGCCGAATAAAATATATTAAGAGATCTATATATAGATTTTTAGTATTTGATGTTCAAGTTATCATTGTCAATGTCTAATACATTGAAAGACTTTATTTATTCAACATCATTTGATTCAATTGTAAAGAAAATAATAAACTGTTTAATCTTATATTTTTAACATTATTGTACAAATTTTTCACATATATTTTTATATTTTTTAATTTTACTACTATATACTATAAATAATGCCTATATTTGATTTACATTATAAGTAATGAAATTAAAATAAATATACTTTTGATACAGATATTGTATCACTATTATTACTTTAAAAAATAACAATATTTTTTATATATGAATACTTTGTTTACATGTACTTTAAATTTGTGTGTTTATAATTACTATTTTGTTTTAAAAAGTAGTCTAACCAATTAAATATTACTTAATTTTTATCCTTAATTATTAATTTAAAACAAAATTGTATAATAAAAAATTTATACTACTTAATATTAAAATTTTCAAAATTAATATTTAATTATAATATATATATATATATATATATATATATATATATAATATTGATGTTAACAACTTAATTTTTTTTATTAAATACAATTAGAAGAATTAAATTTAATTACATTTCATAGCTATTGTAAGTGAACTTTATTAGAATAATAAAAATAATATAAAAAAATTATTGCAATAATAATAATAATAATAATAATTCAATTTAAGCGATAATGAAATTAAAAAATTCAAAATTTCAGCAATATCATGTAACTAATATTTATATCTTCAAAATGATTAAATGTTATGTTAAGATAAAATCTTAATTTTGGAAATTAAATAATTTTTTTAATTAAAAACACACAAAATTAAAGTATATGTAAACATAATATTCCTAATAAAAAAAAAACAAATTACAAAATAAACTCAGTCAAACATATCCCATATTAAAGGCTAGAGTAAAGTAATTGAGAAAATTAATTATTAACTAAGTGTATATAAAACTTTCTTTATATATGTTGGATGGAGTTGTAAAACTAATTAATATTGTGATATATTTACGTAGGTGACATGTATATCCAGAATAAAAATGATTTCTTTATATGAATAAGGGAGAAAAAATAAACCACCAAACAAACTAGTTACAATGATGAGAATTCAGAACGAAGTTTCGTGATTGAATCGAGAGTAGAAACTCATAGCCCATTACAATTAATTACACAGGGGAAGCATGATGCATGAACCTTCATCATCACAATTCACCACAATCCGAATACCATTCATTCTTCTTCTTCCGTTTTCGTTCCAATCCCAACGTTCGTTAATTCAATCCCCATGCATGCATGGCATGCACCCCCCCTCCCCAAATGAATCAAACCATCAATTTTTTTTTTTTATCACCCACAGAAGTCAACTCGTTAGTTTTGTTAGAAATGTTATCGAAAGTAAATTCAAACCCAACCCATGACGTATTCTTCCACCTTTTCCCTTCACTTTCTCCCCCAACCACCCTTATATCTTCCCAGATCATCAACTGTACCCAACAACAATCTCGCCGGGGTAATCGACCGGCGGCAACACGGGAGGCGGAGACGGCGGCAACCGGGAGCTGAAGTTCCGGAAAGGAATCAACTCGTCGTCGGGGCTGTCGTCCTCGAAATTGAGGGCGTAGCTTGAGGGGTCGTAGCTGAAGTCCGCGGACTGCGACTGGCGGCTGTGATGGATCTTGCGGCCCATACGGGACTTCAGGCTACGGCCCCTCACACGTGGCTGCGCGTCACCGCCGCTGCCGTACTCAGCGCTCGACGGTGACCTCAGCTTGAACCATGACGCCGATGACGTGGACCCCGACGGGGATAACGGCATTCTGGGTATGCGTAACTTGCCGTAAAAGCCTCCTTCACCTCGTTCCAACGGGTCGCTGTGAGTTCCCGTGAAACAGCATAGCGAAGATTTGAATTTCTCCTTCAGGGAAAGTTGTCGATTAATCCCGTTTTGCATTATCAATAACAATAATAATAAACTGTATAGATTGATTTAATGCAATACAATCACCTCTCTTTAAAGGCAAATTTTGTTTGAGAAGGTGATGATGAATTGTGAGAAAAAGGGTTGTGGGTTTTTGTTTTTAATTTTTGGAGGGTGTGGAATGTGGGGTGTATATATAAGTTGAGGGTAGTGGGGATCTAGGAAGTTGAGGATGTGAGTTGGGAAAGTCCGAAGAATCCGTGGGATGAACGTGGTTGCGATTTTTGTGTTTAAACCGTGTTGTCGTCTTGGCTATGTCAATCTCGGTTGCACAAGTGTCTATTGTTGTTTGTTTTATTCTGTCTTTTCTTTTTTTCTTTTTTTGGCTAGTCTGTAAAGGGGTGCCAATTTGTACCGCACATTTTTAATCTTCTGCTGTAAATTAAAATTAGACCAAACTTAGTATTATTGAGCATTTTTTTTTTATAATTCTTAATATTTTAATTGATTAATATTAGTTCTTAAAATATTTTTATATTTGATTTTTGATCTTTTGTTAGTGAATTTCGTTATTAATATTAATATATGTCACGTGTTTCATTAATAAAATGACACGTAACATTAACTTTTTTTTAAAATAAATAAAAATATTTTTTTTTATTTTTTTTAATATCATGTCTCATTTATGTGATATTAATTTTTTTTTATAAAAAAGATAAAAAAAAATATATTTTTTTTTAATTTTCTTAATGCATTTGTCACTTCATTAATGAGATACGTAACATTTATAATATAAAAATTAATAAAAAAAAATACTTTAAAAACTAAAAATATATTTTATTCCTAAAAAATATGGTGTGATGAGTTGGTTAATTTATTTATTAATCTATACAAGGGAAATGAGAATCATATGCTCGTGTGTTGTCAATAACTTGCTTCTTCAGCTATTTTAAGGTTAAATATATTAGTAACTTCTTTTAGAGCCATAATATAGTGGATATTTTAAATAAGAGGGCATATTTATTATGAAAGATGATAAATTTAAATAGCAGTCAATTGATTAAATTTTAATGGTCTAAATATAATTTTAAATTAAAATTAAATGTGATCTTCACCTTATACAACCATATCTTTCTTAATTATTGTGCATTTATTGTCCTATCATCATGACCAGTGTCGCCACCACTAACATGGTCACCACTGTCATTTTTGCCGCCACCACTAACAGGGCCGCCACCACCACCACCACCATCATAGTCGTTGTCTCCATTGTTGTCATCATCACTGTCATTTTTGCCGCCACCACTAATATGACCATCACCACCATCATCATGGTCGTTGGTGATGGCGGTGACAATGGTCCTGTTGGTGGTGGTGGTCTTGGTGATGGCGGCGCCATCACCACGACCACCACCAACAGGGGCACCGTTACCGTCACCATCATAATCACCGCCACACCAACAAGACCACTGTCAAGGCCACCATCACCACCACCATCATGGTCGTCGTCCCTATTGTTGCCGCCGCCGCCACCACCACCAAGGTGGTGGTGGCAGTGGTCATGTTGGTGGTGGTGGCCGTGGTCATGGTAACGAGGGCAACTGTGTGTAAATGCACAAAAGAGATATAATAATTGTATAGGATGAAGATCACATTTAATTTTAATTCAAAATTACATCTGAATTATTAAAATTTGATCAATGGCTATTATTTAAACATGTTTTCTTACTTGATATGCCGTCTATATATACTTTTATGTTCATCCTAATTTAATAAGTTAACAATCAACATTAGAATATTTGAACTAAAATATTTCTCATTTTCTTATTTAAAATAATTTTTAAGGATTAAGAAAATATATTTTCTCTCTCTTTATTTATGACAAAATTTATTTATAAAGAAAATAATTGATTATAATAGGAAAGAGAAATCATTTATATTTAATTAAATATTAAATTATTAAAATATTCTTATCTAATGCAAAAAAAGAAGAAGATATTTATATATATATTATATGTTTACATTTTTTTTTGAATAATTTGGTCTCTCTTTTGTTTTTTCTATTTTATTACCATTTTTATTCTTCATAGATAAATAGAATAAACTGAAAGGTCAATAACACACTTTTTTAGTCATATTTTTTTTAGATTAGTTAAAATTTATCAAAAATTATAAAATTTAATTTTTATATTAGGAGAATTTTACATTTTATTTAATGATTTTCTTTTAATTTTATAATTTTTAATAAACTTGCATCAATAAAAAAAGAAAAAAGAATGTATCAAAAGAATTTCAACATAACACTCATCAATAATAAAACAAAACTATCGTTGACATAGGAAATGACACGGGAGTATTAATTAACTATTAAGCTTAGTTTTGTAATTATGAGCCTACCACGTGCATGTGTATAAAGTACTTGTAACACTAATCTGCTAGGCACTAGAGATGGGCCACTTTAATCGCCAGCACAAAAAAGTTAGCTAGTTTGTGCCAAATTATGACTTTTCTTGCGGTTCTATCTTCCACTGAAACGGCCGACATTAGTACATGTTTTTTAAAAGTTTTTTAGTTTTTGTTTTTGAAAATTATTTTTTTAATAATTTTAGAAAAAAAAATTATTTGATATTTAAAAATTATTATTAGAGAAAATAAATTTAAAAGATATAAGACTTGTGTATAGAAAAAATATGAGATTCATGTGAGAAAAATAAAATGAAAGATGTGAGACTTGTATATAAAATTATTAATAAAAAATATGAGATTTTATGAAAATAGAAAATAAAATATGTGAAACTTTATTAAAAGAGAAAATAGAAAAATAAAACACAAAAAAAACTGTTATACTTTTTTTAAGTTTTAAAAATTAAAATAGAAAATAATTTTTAAAAATCGAGTAACTAAATAAGTTTTATAATTTTATTATTTTTAAAAACTGAAATGGAAGGCCTCCCGCAGCTTACAAAACAGATTTTTATTTTTCTTTTAGAGGAGAAGAAAGAATAATCAAATAAAAAATAGATAAGTTTCTAAGCTATTTGAATTAAGAAAAATAGAAAATAAAGTAGAAGGAAAGTAAAGAATGTGTGTTACTGTGTTCTAAAGACATGTTTCTCCTAATAACATATTTATATAATCCAAAAAGTAAAAGGTTAAATTCATTTTTTCAACTTTTTTAATTAATGGGTCTTAAAAAAAATAATCAATTCTCATGTATATGGCCATTCATGATCTGTCATTGAGTTCTCTACAAAGTAAGCTCAAAATTGTTTAGGAAGTATTGGAAAAGCTTGTATATAGCCCAATAATGACAAATTGTAGTCTACAGTTCGTTGCAATGGTTAGTTATAATAAATTAATGTTCACTTGTTTTTATACCTTATTTGATGAGTTTGGAGATGATATCTTATTTAGGGATTCTTTTCTCTAATTATAACATCCTCTATCTTGTGAAAGATATTCTCTTTATTTATTAAAATTACTTCGTTTAATTATTCTTTTTTGTTTTGAACCTTGATGTGTCAAAGATATGGTTCAATTCAATATAGCAGGAAAAAAGCCAAATTCCTTATTAGAGAAAACTAAAAGTCGACTTCTTAATTAATCAGATAAGACTAAAATATCGATCTTTTCAATTTAGGAGGGTACATGTTTGAATGATAAATTTTTCTATTGTGAAGTTTCAAATCAATAGAATCATGTTATTAGATCCGTTGCCACCGATCAATCACCTTTTCTCTATGGGTGATTCAAAATGAAAGGCGCAATAATGGATTCATTCAAATAGAGGAGAATGCAACAGATGTTTCATTTGCAAACAACACAATGGCAAACGAGGTTGAATCTAGAAGCTTGTGTTCTTCAAGCAATATACTAGGAGTGTTATTCATGGACTCACTAATAAATAGCGTAAAAGAACTTCTCAACTTTCTACATTGATCAAGAATTTAGGATAATCAAGAGTAACCCTAATTGTGTGTTCCAATGAATTTTAGCCATTAGTTTCTACTAAAGGTATAAAATTTGCATTATCTTGTGTTAGTGGACATTTGGTAAGACAAAAGAGAATTTCTTATAGAGTTATAGTGTTAAATTAGTAAGTTAATTAGCAAGAACAAAGCATAAATATTTCTTGACTATAGTAGGTTTCGCTTTGGTGGAAAACCAATGTATATAGTGTGCATCAGTTAAAGTGATTCAAAGCGATAATGAACTGAATTCCATATGCTGGTAAAGGAATACTAAACCAATGCTCAGAAGAGCGAAAGCATCACCACAACACATATTAATGTTGCTCATGCTTTAATGCTTCAATGTTAACCCTCCCTTCCAAAATTTCTATGTAGCTAGCCTACTCAATTAGTCATACAATATACTTAATAAATAGGGTACCAACTAAACTAAGGTGCTTCTTCATGACAAGTCTCTTTTTCTGGTTCTTTATGGGCAATTGCCTGATTTTACCTCTTTAAAGGTGTTTGATTGCCTTTGCATAGGGGTAACTTTGATGATGGAGGTAAAAAATGTGTTTTCCATAGTTTAATCATGAATCAAAATTTTTTCAATATTACAATTCAAATCTCTTTATTTTTTTTAGTAAATAAAATATTTTTCGAACATTTAAGAATTAATAACTAATCTTTTGAGATACGGAGATTTATTTAAAGATTGATTTTCTAAACAAATGTTTTTTCATACGCAATGCTAAGAGATCAGATTTCTGTATTCACATACTTAAAAAACAAGATTATTACCATCCCACGTTTAATTAGTTCAATTTTTTTTTTCTTATTACTCTATGTACTATTTCAATTTTCGTAAGTTGTTTCACAATTTTGAAAGTTTTGTATTTGTAATTTATTCTTATGTAATTCTAAAATAAAAATAGTATCTAATATTCTCTTTTTTTTTTTATTTATAAATTTTAATGTAAAAATAGTTATATAACAATAAAAGAAAACTTGTTAATTATGACTACATAAATATGTTTAATCTTTCATTGAAGTGTACGTGGCAATATATCTAAATCAACGGAACTCCTTGTTGAAAAATAAGGATGATATTAAATGTTAGTAAATTCACATATTCTATTTTCCCACAAGAAAAGTTACTAATAGTTGCCTTTACGATATCAGTAGGAAATACTGAAATAGAAGTGCATTATATTAGTATTATTTAGAGTTTCTTGTTGTAATTTTCATTCTCTTTCTCTATATTTGTTGCTTTTGATGAGTCCTGTACTTCGATCACTATGAATAAAATCTTTTTGCTTATATAAAAAAAAATTATCTTTACATTATATTAAGTTTTTTCTTGGATCAGTTGGATGTAACATTTTTTTTATGAAAAATAAAAGAAAAAAAAAACTCTATTTTGGAAAAAATAAAATAAAATTCTTTTTTTTTTTTTTATCAATGCTTAGATTTTCTTAAAACAGGCTCTTCAAAAACACACTAATAAATGCTTTATATTTATTTTTTGCATGTTACACAAATATTTTAAAAATTAACTGAAATTATATAAAAGATTATTAAAATGTGTATTTTCAAAAGGAAAGATTAATGGGGTGTGGGAATTTGCTTCTTTGTTTATAGTTGAATCTTTGTTTTTGCAGAAGTATATTAATTCATTTATTATGATTAACTGTGCCTATTGCATAAAAGTTAAATTCTTAAAATAATATGCATAATTCATTCAAAATAAATAAATAATATACACCGTTACTTAATGCAAGTGGAAAACATTTTTGAAAGAGATCGAGCTTCCCTTCGATGGCGATGGCTGACCATATTCACTTGCCAACAAAAGCATAATCTAAAAATAAAGAAAGAAAGAAAAATATAAAACAAAAGCATCTTTTCTTATTACTATATATTGATACGAACAGTAACACGTTCTTTAGCATGCTTCTATTAACAATTTAACACTTTTTTTCTTTTGTAATATTATGTGACTTTTTGAACATATTGTTGAAAAGAATGTGTTAGAGTGGGTGATATATTTGGCAAAACAGTGTGATAGAGTTATATTGATAATTAAAAAAAGAAATGAAAAAAAGAGACGACTTTTTATTTGGAGTTTGAGCCACGGGACACAGCAGAAGAAGTAAGAGTAAAAGCCGCCCCAAGTCTCAACTCAACTACTCTTCTTCTCCAATCTCTTTCATCTGAAATAAACAAAGATTCTTCTCTAACTCTCTTTGCTTCTTCTGACAAACAAAGCCACCAAAAGTGAAGCAAAAATGGGGTGTGGGAATTTGTTCTTCACAGTTCTGATAAGTTTCTCAGTGGCCCTCATAACATACAACATCATAATCTCAGCAAATGCCCCTCTCAAGCAGGACTTCCCGGGCCCCTCTCACCCTTCCATCAAGCTGGATCCCCTCATCAAGATGCCACTCCACACCTCGGATTCTCCGAAGACTAAGAGTAAGAGGTTGTTGTTCCACACTGCTGTTACTGCCTCGGACTCCGTGTACAACACGTGGCAGTGCAGAGTGATGTACTATTGGTTCAAGAAGTTGAAGGATGGACCCGGGTCCGGGATGGGGGGTTTCACCCGGATCCTTCACTCCGGGAAGCCTGACCAGTTCATGGATGAGATCCCCACTTTTGTTGCTAAGCCTTTGCCTGATGGCATGGATCAGGTTTTCTTTCCACCCCTCTTGAAAATTCCTCTCTTTTTGACTATGCAAAAAGTTACTATATAAAAAAAATGTTTTTTTTTGTGGGGGGTTGAATTTCTGTGTGATTTGTGTAAATGCACTTGTTCTTGGAGGAGAACAGTTGTATGAAAAGGTTTTAAACTGTCTTCCGACAACTATCGATGGTCGTGTGTTGACTTTGTTTTTTTTTTTTTTGTGTGTGATTTCAAGTGGTGGTGTTTTGATTGTTGGTTATTTGTTGGGTTTGGTTGGGTTATGTTTCTTCACCGCAATGAGTGTGACTATTCAGAACAAAAGAATAAAGAAAGAAAATGTTCATATGGGTGCTTCAATTTCTGAATGGTTTCACTTGTTCTTTGTTAGAGATCTTATGTTAACTAGTGATATAGATAAAGTAGTGTACATAAGCGGGGGCATCCCTCACTCCTAAGATAACTTTTGGGATAGAGTTAGGCTTAAACTCAAATTATAAGATGGTATCGGAGTTTTATCCTAGTGGTTGTTGATGTTGGGTCTATCAGGTTAGTCGTTAGTGGGAGTCACTGATTATTGGACCACCCTTCATGCTTGAGTCCTTGGCATGAGCTGCATGTGTTAGAGATCTCGCATCGATGAGTGATATGATATGACCGAATAGTATTAATAAGTGAGGGGCAATCCTCACCCATGAACTAACATTGAAGGTTGAATTAAGCTCAAATCTAGATCAGATCATAAGATTTCTATTGGGGAAAAAATGGCTATCAGAAATGTATGCATATTTGTTATTTAGATTATGAAATGCTAGTTCCTTCCATTAATCGGTTTGAATAATTGAAGTACTAAAGTCATAAGCTTGGCACATTTTCAGTTATCAAAATCACTAGTCTATTCCTTATTCTTGTGGATTCTCACTCATCTCTACTCTATAACAGGGTTACATAGTCCTTAACAGACCATGGGCATTTGTGCAGTGGCTTCAGCAAGCAGATATTAAAGAAGAGTATGACCTATTTTTTCACTTTCTCTATATTCAAAACTAGAGTCATTTTCTTCTCTTGGGATTTTGGTTTTGACTTTTGTTAGCACTGTTATATCATCAGTTACGTATTGATGTCAGAGCCAGATCATATAATTGTCAAACCTATCCCCAACTTAGCCAGAGATGGGCTTGGAGCTGCATTCCCTTTCTTTTATATTGAGCCTAAGAAGTATGAAACAGTGCTGAGGAAGTACTTCCCTGAGGAGAAGGGACCAATAACCAATATTGATCCCATTGGGAATTCACCTGTTATTGTTGGGAAGGTATCTGTCAATTAGTTTTCTGTGATAATAATGAATAAGTTTAATGGTGATGCACTGAGAGTGTTAACATTGTCGCTGCATCATAGCACAGTTTGCATGACTTTTATGATGATTTTATAAAAGTCAATAAACTCACAATTAATGTAGTATTGTGATTGAATGATAGTGTAGAACTTGTTTACACGGTTAGTGCATCACCATTTTTCTCATAATGAATACTCTTGATTTTGGGTGACAAACTTTTTATTCTTGTTTGGAAAAATGTTAGGAATTCCTCAAGAAGATTGCTCCCACTTGGATGAATATTTCCCTGGCAATGAAAAAAGATCCTGAAACTGATAAAGCTTTTGGATGGGTGCTTGAAATGTAATTTTATTGTTTTACATCTCTTATCCATATTATATTATATTATCTCCTTTATTAACCACACAACAACACTTTTTTATTTACATCATTGATTTAGGTATGCTTATGCTGTTGCATCTGCTCTTCATGGTGTTCGTAACATATTATACAAGGACTTCATGATTCAGGTTCAATAAGGTTCTCTCTTTTATTTTAATTTTTTTCTACTGACCAGTATTAATAAGTAAATTATACATACAAGGACTTCATGTTAATGTGTAATAGTGAACATCACAAGCTCTCTCTATCTTCAAATTAACTTACATTTATTTCTTTGTTTATTTATTATGCGTGTCAGCCTCCATGGGACAAAGAAATTGGCAAGCCATACATAATTCACTACACTTACGGTTGTGACTATTCAATGAAGGTACTGTGCTCTGGGGTTGAGCTCCTATGTACATATCTCTTATTTTATTGCTTAGAGTTGTTACTCAATGCATGATGTTAAATATTTATTTAGGGTGAGCTGACCTATGGAAAGATTGGAGAATGGAGGTTTGATAAAAGATCTTATGATAAAGTTGCTCCCCCAAAGAATCTGACATTGCCGCCACCCGGTGTTCCAGAAAGTGTGGTATGTTTTCGGTTCCCTCCCTTTAACTACATAAGCTGTGTTTCCATTACACACTTTCCGATGATGTAAACCTAATACAAAAATGCACATAATGTTTGAGAATTGAGAGCATCCACAGAACTTTTAACAAATTCAGATGTTAACCTCCTTACAGGTGACTCTCGTAAAAATGGTAAATGAAGCTACAGCAAATATTCCAAATTGGTGGTCATAGGGGTTTCAAAGGTGGAGAACGCTTTGTATACATCACTGCTTATGTATTTATTTATCTAATTCTTCGTATATAGTTGGGACTTGCACGTGAGACAAACCTGTGGAATTGTATCACCGGTGCTTTGGCAGAATGCTATGGTTCAGCTGCTGCTCTCTATTATTTGGTTTCTTAATTAAAACGTTCTTCACCTTAATTTTCAGTAATCATGAAAGGTGTCAACTAATTAAAGCTAGGAATTTCATTACTCAAGGGGAATCTAGTTTACACAAGATATAGAGCAAAACTTTACATCTCCATGTTGATTGCGTTGCAAAAGCTTGCCTAGTTATATCATATATAAACTAAAAGTTTAGGACCTCCCCGTTCACATTGCAGTAAAGAGAATATTTTCAAGCGTCATGAACATGCAACAAATCACATTTCATTTCCAGCTGCTAATCAGTTCATATAGCGCCTGCAATTTTTTGAATTGCAGTAACATGGAATCTTTCCTTCGTCTTCAGGGTTGAAGTGGTAATCATACGTAATCTCTTCACCAGGAAATATGTCCCTCTCTGCCAAGAAGACAACCTTCAAAACCAAAAGCCAACAAGTTTTTTCATCAGAGTGCAGTCAAAAAAGATGAAACCCGAAACACCCCATTTGCTAAGTTTTTATAATGACATGCAAAAGGTCAAAAAGTTTATGTTATGGGAAGGAAGGGGAGTAGCTAAATATACAAACTACAAGCTTCCAGTGCAGTAAATTACCTTCTTCTCATGTCTTACGGTGATCACTTTTGCCACGCAATTTGGCTGGTCATGCAAATAAACATTAGTTATAATGCTGTTTGAAGTACAAATACTAATGGAATTTCCGACAGCTATTGTTAAAACACATCATCACATCAATCTAGACTTCTAACGGTCATGGGCATAAGTTATGAATGATAGAGGAACGAATTGCTCGAGTATGGAGTTCAAATTTTATGCAGCATGCATTGGCATATCAGAATAAGGTTCTTCTTGTACATGCTGTGTTAGGAATCTCTTTCTGATATTAGAAGACTGAAATCCTAACAAAGAAAGCTCTCCCTCACAAAAGAATTGAATACTGAAAATTGCCTCTTTATTGAAGAAAGAACCTAGAACACAAAAGAACCAAGGTAAATAAGTTTATTCCCAAAAGGAGCACTCTCCTTTTCTCATTGGAATTCCCAGTTAAATTGATAATCCAAAAGCTTTCCTCCCATCTACAACAGAGGGACTATAAGGGAATACATTCTTCTTAATCAACCTAAAAACAAACTGTAACATATTATAACAAACTAATAACTGACATAACCAACTCCTAATCAGTTACAAAAAAGGACCCAATCAATTACCCCCTTTATATCCTATATTTGACCCTTTCTTCCTTCTATAATAAACCTGTAGAGGTTTATCATAGTTAGAATGCATCCTAAACTCATTCCCAACAATACTCCCTTCCTCATAAGCAACCTTGTCCTCAAGGTTGAAATCTGGAAACTAATGTTTGATGGAAAAGATGTCTTCCCACATAGCTTCCTTTGGGAGCTTTCCTTGCCAATGGACCAGCACCTAAGGGGTTTCTGTCCCTGAGAAATTGACTATTCTAGTACCCAAAATCTAGAAGGGCTGGTAAATTTCTGTTGTGCCCTGCAATTTTGTTGGAAGTTCAGGTTCAACTGGCTGGGATCTTGCTGCTTTCTTAAGCTGGGATGCATGGAATACTAGATGTATTCGAGCTTGCTCAAGAAGTTGTAATTTGAAGGCTACAGCTCCAATTTGTTTTAATACCAAATAAAGTCCATAATACTTGGCAACTAGTTTAGGATGTATCTTGGTAGGCATGGAAATTTGTCTGTGAGGCCTGATTGAGATAAACCCAATCTCCTGGCTGAATTTGAGATATTTTCCTATGCACATTTGCATAATGAGCCATCTGATTTTGTGCTTTCTGTAAGTGGAATTTGAGCTGCTTCAAAGCCTCATCTCTGTCCATGAGGTCTTGTGCAAGAGCTTCCACTAATGTTTCTCTAGGAACAAATCTAGCCAAAGAAGGTGGTGGCCTCCCATAAACCACTTCAAATGGTGTGTAGTGTGCAGCCCTTTGGAAGCTAGTGTTATACCAGTATTCAGCTCAGGGTATGAATCCTATCTAGGATTTTGGCTGCTCGAAACAAAAACACCTGAGATAAGTCTCCAAAGTTCTGTTAAGGACCTCTGTTTGTCCATCAGACTCAAGGTGGTAGGCTATACTCATGTTCAAAGTAGTTCCCTGTAATCTGAAAAGTTTCGGCCAAAAATTACTCATGAAGGTGGGATCCCTATCACTCATAATGGAGATTGGCACTCCATGTAATCTGATGATTTCTTTAACAAAAATCTCAACTATGGACCTGGCAGTATATGGGTGTTTGATCAAAATGAAATGTTCGTATTTACTTAACCTATCCACTACTACAAGCATAGCATCAAAGCCTTTTGATTTAGGAAGTCCCACAATGAAGTCCATGCTGATTTCTTCCCATATGGCCTTAGGAATGGGTAAAGGTTGCAGCAACCCTGCTGGAGAAGAAGCCTGACATTTACTCCTTTGGCACACATGGCAAGCTGCCACAAAATTAGTGACTGTCCTCTTCATGCCACTCCAGAAAAGGGATTGAGCCATCCTTCTATAAGTTTTGTAGATACCTAAATGCCCACCTATAGGAGAAATATGGAATTCTTGGAAGAGTTTAGAGATCCATGTTGAATCTGTTGATAAAACTAACCTGCCTTTATAGTATAGTTTGTCTTGTTCCAAGGTATATTGAGGATGTGAGTTGGGGTCTACTTTTAAGTCCTCTCAAATTTTAGCTATGGCAGGATCCTTCTTAACTTCTTCATCAATTTCTGCAATGTCAGGCCAAAAAGGCCTTGATATTCCTTGCAGCTCCTTATCTTCATCCCTCCTAAACAAAGCATCAGCAACTCTATTTGAAGCTCCAACCTTGTACACAATTTCAAACTCATACCCCAACAATTTTACCAACCAGTTTTGTTGATTCTGAGTTGTTATTCTCTGCTCTAAGAGGTACCTTAGACTCTTCTGATCAGTAAACACAGTAAATTTCTGACCTAAGAGATAAGGCCTCCAGTGTTGGATTACTAGAACTAGAGCCATCAATTCCTTTTCATAAACTAATTTAGTAAGTGTTGAATCTGCCAAAGCCTTGCTAAAATAAGCAATAGGCCTTTTTTCTTGAGTTAACAAAGCCCCTATTCCCTTTCTTGATGCATCACATTCTATGGAGAATTTTTGAGAAATCTGGCATTGATAGTACAAGCACTGTAGTGACAGCCTATTGCAACTAGGTAAAAGCCTCAATACTTTTACTAGTCCACTTGAAGTTTCCCTTGTTCAATAAATCAATTAGGGATTGAGCTATTTGTCCATATTTGTAAATGAATCTTCTCTAGTACTCGGTAAGCCCCAAAAACCCTCTTAAAGCTTTAAGAGTCTTGGGTAAGGGCCACTGCAGAATAGCTTCAATCTTTTAGGGATCCATTGATACTCCATCCTTAGAGATAATATGCCCTAGGTACCCTATCTTAGTTTTTCCAAATGTACACTTCTTCTAATTGGCAAAGAAAGAGTGTTCTGATAATCTAGCCAATACTTGTCTCAAGTGCTTTAAATGATCCTCCCATGTTTTGCTATAAACCAAAATATCATCAAAGAAAACCAAGACATACCTTCAAAGAAAGGGCTTAAGGGTGACATTCATAGCACATTGGAAAGTTGCTGGAGCATTTGTTAATCCAAATGGCATTATTAGAGATTTGTAATGCCCTTGATGAGTTCTAAAAGCTGTTTTTGGAATGTCTGGCTCGTGCATTCTTATTTGGTGATATCCAGCCCTTAAATCTATTTTGGAGAAATACACAGCTCCACTTAGTTCATCCAACAATTCCTCTATCACTAGAATGGGGAATTTGTCTAGTACTTCAGTAGCTTTGTTTAGAGCCTGGTAGTCCACACAAAACCTCCAACTTCCATCCTTCTTCTTGACCAAGATGACTAGACTAGAATATGGGTTGTTGGCTGGGTCTAATGATTCCTAAAGCAAACATCTCTGCTACCTGGGTTTCTATCTCATTTTCCTGCAAGTGGGGATAACGATAAGGCCTTACATTAACTGGATCTATCCCAGTTTTAATTGGAATTCAATGATCTATCCCTCTAGGTGGTGGCAACCCTTTTGGTTCATGAAAAACTGTTGCAAATTCAGATAATACTTCCTATAATTTTCTGGTTTGGTCTGTTGTCAGCCCTTCCTCTTCAATGTTACTTCTCTCCACAACCTAGAGCATAGACATTATGTCTACTTCTGCCTTGGCAAGTTTCTTTAGTGCTTTGGAAGAAATCATTGCCTTGGACAATCCAGGATCTCCTTATATGATCTACTCTGTCCTTGATGAACGAAAGACATGCTTAGGGTCTGCCAATTTGCTTTAATTTCCCCCCAAAGTGGCCAGCCAAGCCACACCAAGAATCATGTCAACTCCTCCTAAGTCAAACAAAAAGAAATCTCCTTCCATCATATACGGCCCCAACTGCACCTTCAAGTTCTTACAGCAACCCTGAGTTGATTTTCTATTCCCATCCTCTAATCTTACATAATAGGGTTTGGTTGATTCGAGCTTGAGTCCCAATTTTTGTACCAATTTGTTGGATACAAAATTGTGACTTGCTCCACTGTCTATCAAGATCAACACTTCTTGCCCCTACAATTCACCTTTTAACTTCATAGTTTGAGGTTGTGTCAATTCTCCTACTGAACATACTGAAAGATCCATCCATTGACATTCCACCTTAGGAGCTTCCTCTCTCTTTTCCTCATTTTCGTTCTCCTCTTCCATTCTTGAAATCTCTCCATTATCATCTATCTACTCATCCTCGGCCAAGATTACCACCCTCATGGTTTTTTCGGGACAACAGTGACCTGGTCCAAAAGCATTTCCACAATGATAACACCTTCCTTCGTTTCTCCTCTTGACATACTTAGCATAAGGAATGGTGCGAGTTCCCCTGCTTCTAGGTCCATTGAAACTTGGTTTGGCCACTGAAGATATGGATTCTTGTGAATTTCGAGTCCCCCTTTTGACGCTTGGGCACTGTTTGCACCTCCAAACGCCCCTGCACGAGGTATAATTCCACCGCCACCTTAGTACCTAAAACTAGAACTCGCACCTCATTCCTGTGTGTTCCCATAGCCCCGCATATGTTTCATTGCTTCTTCAATGTCACATGCTACCTCCATGGCTCGTGTGAGGTCCCTAGGATCATGTGGGTGAACCAGACTTCTAATATCTTGGCGCAGGCCAGCCAAGAAATACCCCAAGATTTGATCCACCGCACTAGGTTTGGCTTGAGCAACCAGCAACTCAAATTCTTGAAATCGTAACAAAGAAAACTCTCCCTCACAAAAGAATAGAATATTGAAAATTGTCTCTTTATTGAAGAAAGAACCCATAACACAAAAAAACCAAGGTAAACAAGTTTACCCCCAAAAGGAGCACTCTCCTTTTCTCACTGGAATTCCCAGTTAAATTGATAATCCAAAAGCGTTCCTCCCATCTACAACAGAGGGACTATATAAGGGAATACATTCTTCCTAACCAACCTAAAAACAAACTGTAACAGATTATAACAAACTAATAACCGACATAACCAACTCCTAATCAGTTACAAAAAAGGACCCAATCAATTACCCCTTTTATATCCTATATTTGACCCTTTCTTCCTTCTATAATAAACCTGTAGAGGTTTATTATAGTTAGAGTGCATCCCGAACTTATTCCCAACATGCTGAGTAGTTTTTGGACAAAATCACCAATACTCAACATTCATTTATGAATGCACACTAAAATTGACAAAACTGAAAACGAAAAGAACAATAAACAAATGTAGAGTCAAACTCTAAATTAATATACCAGGCATGAGTGGTTAACAAATCGAGCAATCCCCCCTTTCCTTGTGGCGTCAATAATATGCTCTTTGTCTATCCTGAAGAAGTAGCAAGCACTCTTATACTGAAGTTTCCTTCCAGATTGATATTCCTTTTCTCTTTTATCAGCCACACGCAGACCCACAATTTCACCAATATACTCAACAACCTATAGAAGTACAGGAAATACATAAACTTCCAATCATAGTGGAGAGTCATAAAAATTTGTAGGCCAGTATCATACCATTTTACCCCGTGAAATGAATTGAGAAGTGTAAAGACCAAGGGCATGTATACGGGACTTGTATACAACAAGGTGTTTCCATCCCTTTGCTTGTTTGAACCGAGCATATTCCTTCTGCAGATAGTAGGACAATAGGCTGAAGCTTACCAAAAGAATTAGAATACCAAGTATACAAATGTAAATTTCCTTTTAAAAAATACTAAAAAAGTAATAAGTCAACTGACCAATAAATAAAATTTTAGAGCTTCTATTTCAGCAAAACATATCTACTATCTATAAAATCTGAGTACATAATACAACTGAAACATACTCGACAATCATGTTCAATATCTAAATCTGGGAATTTTGGGAGTCCCTTTGAACATAGTTTCTGCCCATTAATGTGAATCCAAGCATTTAGCTGCTCCTCAGGAACAAAGCATCCACCTTGGCCATGATTATTCTGAAAACCATCCCATCTACGCCCTTTGTAACCCTACAATAGTCCAGAATAAGACATGTAATATCATTACAAGTCAGTCATCCAAAAAATTAAAAGAACACTCAAACAGCCCCCCACTTCACCATAGATAAGTCCCCAAAACACAATGAATGAAGAAAATACCTCCACCCTGGCACAGGTTAATTCCTTTCCTTCTTGACTGCCTATTTCATCAAGACAAACATATATGGACAGGCATCTAGGTTCAATAGTATGAAGCATGCATCTTCCATAAAATCCAATCTTCTCATCATCAATACCTTCAGCCTCACTTTGCAAGAGGTTCTGCAAAAGTAGTTGAAAAGCAACTGTCATGGGAGTTATGGTACCCTAATGGGTATAAAAAAAATTGTGTTGTCAAATATTTATTGACAGCAGATTTCATAATAAATGTTTAACATTCAATAGAACATATATAGTGGATAACGAAATTCTTGACAACTCATCTTAGGTACCAAGCCCAAGAAAAAGAAAATGCATACCACAACTTCATCAATAATAAGCTCTGTCTATCCTAAATTAAGCATAGACTTTGCTCTGGTGCTTAATGACTTTAGTAGAAAAAGTTGCACCTAAGTCCTAGGCAAGCTTTTAGTCAAAACAATATATGCTTTGATCCAACAAGTGATTTATGTAAGGAAGAAAGGAAAAAAAATAAAAGATAGTTAACAAAGTACTGTTTAAAATTTAATATATGATTGACAAATATGATGCAGTATCCTAACTTATTATTCCTAATTATTGGAACAAATACAAATAGTACTAGTATTACTAGTAGAAACCCAAGTCCACCAATTGTAGGACTAGTAATCCTAATATACTCTAGCAGTTCCACTCAAACTAAAAGTCAACTCAGCTTTAATCAGGTCATAAGTAGCAAACCCACAAAAACAAATAAAATAGCCTATCTCACCAAAGAACTCAGACAACTAGTACACCTGAAAAACCTTGGCAACATCCTTAGGGCACATCTAGAGGTAGGGAAGCATAGATCTCAATTATTTCATGGCATATTTTTGTAAGATAGATACATGCACATTTTCCTAGAGAATAGATATCATTAGACAACCAACCTTAAAAATAAACATTATAGTTTCTGAAATATTTTAATTAAAACCGCCACATCAATGGCACAAAGTTGTATGATGTAAACTCCCACCTATCAAAGAAAAGTACCTTTTGATGAGCACACCAAGGATGAAACTTGACAGAGCAATCAGCAATCCTACACTCTATACAAGAACCACCTCGTCGGTTGCAAATGGAACAAACCTGACAGAAATAATGAAGTCAAAAGTAAAGAAAATACTAAATGCCACAAGATAATGTTAAAACAGTTGTAAAATAAGTTTGACCTTACATATCTTTGTTAAGTCAGAGCTTGTAGGGCATAATATATTTCTCTTTTTTCAAAGTTAACACTATTTCATCTATTTCAACTCTATATTGCATTGTATTTGGAATCCTGTGTTAATCCAATGGATAAGGACTTTCTACTAACCTACTAGTTCCAAGGCTTAACCATCCCAAAACGTAAAAATAAAGAGTACAGATTAGTAAATTAACACTGAAAAAGGCACAAATCTGTGTAATCATTGGGAGGAGGGACTAGACTATATTAATCAATTCTTGTACGGTAACCAGACAAAGGAGGAAACAAGGAAGTCACGTGATTATTTATTTCATTACAGCTTATACCGTGTTTTCATTTTGTGAATTAGTTTGTGTCATTCATGTCGGCAATACTAGAATACAGAAAATATAGCACAAAAGAAAACATACACGTGTAACTACAGTAATTGTGCACAATTATCAATAATGGTGAAAGGATCAGAACCCATTGAGAAGGATAATACTTGCTGTTTAACTTCAGAAATTAGTTGGCTCAAACAGCTGAGCAATATAAATTCAGTTAGGTACTCACCACTTCAGCTCGTGGACGTGAAACACCAGATACATCAAAAGCACTCATGGTGTCAACATTGGGGCATCTTGTTCCAGGAGTCCAAAGACCACAAACCATATGAATCCATTGTTTAACATTTGGATCAAGAACTCCAGCTGTAATGCTATTCTGTACCTTGAAATTAGAAAAAGAGGTTGGAGTGTCTTGTATGTGAATTGTAGATATTTGAACTTTCATCAGATCTGTTGATGTATGAACGATTTTGGGCTTCAAAACACTGTCTTGATCAACTTCTAGTCCATCTTTTGAGGAAGGAAATGCATCTATTTCCTTTTCAAAAACTTCAGATGAAGTTGTATGCTTTGGCATGCCATCTTTCTCACCATTCCACAGTTTCAGGAGGCTCTTGACAATCATGTGACTCATTATTGCTCGAGTCATGGCTCCACCTCCATAACCACAAAGGACACAAGCCTTGATGTTGGACCCACCAAAATAAAAAGAATGGATAGAAGTGTTAAATTGATTCCTAAATACAGAACTTGCTATAAATGGCTATATACACTAGCAGAGAAATCACAAATATTCAGGAATAATCAATCAATAGTTGAGTGACTTTATCTTGGGTATGGATATATACACTAGCAGAGAAATCACAGATATTCAGGAATAATCAATCAATAGTTGAGTGACTTTTATCTTGGGTATGGATAGAGAGGCAAGGAAACAAAAATAATATAACTGAGTACAAAATTTGAAGAAAGATGAATGCCTTCATGTAGTAGAAAGGAAAGCAGAAAAACAAGATATTCTATGAGAATTGAGAAATTAAATGGAAAATTCAAAATGCTTATTGCATATACAATATTTTTTGAGTTTGTTCGGCATGGCCTGCAACACCAACTACTTTTTTTGGGTAATGTGGAAACACCATAGCAAGCTTGATGCACCTAATAGACAAGATAAAAGAAATACTATCAAGCACTTGTTTCATAAAATAAAATATGAACAGTTCAACAATATATCTTGATTATTGACATACTCTAATCAGACATCGACTACACTCCAACAAACAGTTGATTTTATCATTGCTTGAGCTTCGACACACACAGCAGAAAGCATCTGAATTTATGGTGGATATGCTCATGTGACCTTGAATAGAACTGCAAGACAGTAAGAGCAATAAGACAACTTTTCAATAGAATGCTTCTAAGAACAGAATAAGCAAATAGGACAACTTTTGATTGCCTCACTTTCTACTTTTTGCGCTACACAAACCAGGATCCCTATCTTGAGCACAATTCATCATATCCATCACTTTGGTTTCTGGCATGCATTTAAAAACCTTTGTGAGGAGGCATTTCTCAAGAAAATAATTCTCTACACAAACAAAAAGCTATAAAATATTATGGTAAGTAAAGCATGGAGCCATATTTCAAATGAAGAGGACATGCATTTGTATAATTGTATATAACAATCTATACCCATTTGCAACAAAATAAATACTGTAGTATAAATTTAATAAAGCATCACTGATATGTTGTCTCTATTAGACTCCTGATTAAGTCACACACTCACTGCACAAGAAACAAAGTCTGGTAGAGTACTTATAGCCAAGAAAACAAAGCATGTAAACCAACAGTTGACAAAATCACCTTGAAGAACACCTTCATATATGTGGCAATCCAAGCATGAAAACCAGCATTTATGTCAAGGACCTAATTACTAAGCTACTCTAAATACGAGTATGTTAATAATCCATACCTCATCATTCTTAGTTCTTTTAAATTCACTAACTAAAATAACATTATTTAGAAAAATAATCATGTAGCTATGCTCAAATTCACCTTTAGCAGTGAGTTCATTAATGCTACGCTGTTTTTGAATTTCCTTGTTCTTCACCTTCAATGAAACATTAGCTCTACTTCCAGCACTCTCACCCTGCTTATCTTTGACATCTTTCTTCCCTTTGTAAACGACAGGTGACTTGCCACCTCTCTCCAAATATTCCATCGACACATCAACATCTGTTTCATTAAAAATTATTGTATTTTGGGTTTCATTGTGTTCCTTAATTTTTAAACCAGGGTTCCCACAGTAGTGCCCACTACTTGTTCCAATGCTCAATCTCTTCCATTTCTTTTTTGAAGTTAGTCTAGGTTTTCCATTTGCATGGCCCATACATCTCTTCGAAGTTTTAAGAACCTTGCTGAGAGAGACAATTTTTGCTGGTTTTTGCACCTCTCTAGCCAAATGCCCATTAGATATTTCACCATATTTTCCACATACTACTGGCCTTGTGATTCTATGAGCATTTTCTTTCCTGCAAGAGAATGGCCTCAACTTATCATTTTCAGGTTCCTCATAGGCTGGTTCTTGCATTTGAAACTGCTCAAAACAATCAGAAGCAAGATTCTTTTTATGCAATAAGGAAGGGAATTCAGAAGATAATGAGGCATCTAGAATCCTCACCACACTTCTTTTTCGCTTTTTTCCTTTGAGGCCCCTGCTGACTTTTTGAGATTTATTGGCTTTACAATTAGCAGAAAGCACAAAATGATTTTGATTCCGTCCTTCCTTCCATATCAAGGAATCTAACAGTTTAAGGTCATCAAGGAGATTGCAACATGGTTGATCATTTAAGACTCTCAGATAACCATTTTTCAAGTTACTCCCAGAGGTCGAGCCGAGAAACTCCTCACTTCTTTCACAATCAACCAAATCTGACGACCAGTCTTGATCAATACCTGACCCTTCATCTACTATAGGGTTGTTGACAAAGCCAGTATCTACAGCATCAACAGTACAGGTATCAATATTGTTGACCTCCACAGATGCCTGAGTAACAACAGGAGCAGAGCATCCAGAAGAAACATTAGAATTTTCTAGGTCTTTAGACATGTCTCTCATATCAATGGTTCTTTTGAAGCGTTTCATAGAAATGTTTCCAAGTTGAACACCGTCTTGCTCTTCCCAATCCAAACCAGTAGCTGTATGATTTAAAGATGTTGCATCACAAACTGCTTTCCTGACCTTACTTGGCACATCTCTCCATTGAGGTGTATGAAAGTCAATTTTGATCGACTCTTGGCCATCTAACTTCCCAGCCTGCTCAATGTGGATATTTTCACCCTTCAAAGTATTCACATCTCTACTCAAATTGGAAGCCATCTTCAAAGAAGTTTCACCACTGGAATTAGCAAATTGTTGCTTTAAGTTACAACAAAGAGGTTCAATTCCTGAGAAAAAATTACTTCTGCAACAGTTTATCCGGGCAGCACAAGTGTACTTGCATCCTAAACATATATTTGACAGTTGCTCGGAGCATTTTTCACATGCAATTGATCTGGTATTGTCTTTGTTTATTCCAAGGCTGCAAAATCAAAATTGTGGGAGAGTAAATAAAGGTTATAAAAATAGTTAGAGTTGTAACTCCCAATGGACGGAAAAGTTTGCAGACAACAGCATAAATGGAACCCAGGTTTGTGATCAGACAAGACAGAATAAAGAATGGGAAAGAAATAATGTTTATGAATCAAATACTCAACGAGACTTTCGCTCCCTCCAATTTATCCCATTTCTCACTCTGTCCCACCACATTCAGCCTAACATTAGATTTGGCATGAATTTGAGTAAACTTAATAAGCACCCATTTAAGAAGTTTTACCACATGAAAGCCTATTTCCTAAATTTGACCATGGAACATATCAAAAAAATAAGTGAAAACCAATTTATTTTCACAAGCTTCACCAGGAAGTGTATTGAAATATAGTAATATACTTAAAAGAACTTATACAAATCATAACCTATTTCATAAACCCAAACATATAAGTTCTCCCAAATGCACCCTCAGTATCTTCCTCCGCACCCCCTTCTAGAGGTAAATAAAATAATTACTACCCTGACCTAATAATAGAATTAGGGGAAAAATACTCCTCAAGAAGCCATAGAAATAGGCTGTAAACTGAACATGCTGACTGATTTAAAAATCAAAGGTACAAAGGATAATTTTCCAGCAAGATGCAACACACAAATATCCCTATGACATTAACATGATAGTTGTCTGCAATCACCTTAAAGAAGTCTCTTCATTTTGAAGATCAAAAGAATGATCACATTGTAATTCCTTTTCTTTAGAATGTAAAGGTATTGGTGACAGGCCAGACAAATGACAATATCTGTTCATACCTGTAAGAAGGACAATGACAAATAAGTGTGTATGCTACAAAAAAATAGATTAATATTAAAATTTCACAATCTATGCAAAAATCGAACTATGAAAACACCGTTAAAAATTATAGGAAAATGAAAAATGCATTGTGCTAGCCTGTGAGGGAAGCCAGTTTCTCTAAACCAGCAGTACTCTCATGATTCCCACAAATCCCTCTATTTTGGGGCAATTTCAATGTTGTGCTAGAAGTGCCCTGTTCAGATATTGAAGCCTCATACATATAATGCTGAACTTTTGAAATACTGCTAGATCTCCCTTGCTTCTGATTCGTATTATTAAAATACAATGCATGATGTTGCTTAGATAACTCCAGTATCTGTGTCAATGCAAGAAACCTCATGTTTTCATCGAGCGAATAAGCATCATTAATGCCCTGCTGCTGCTGTGGCAATGTAGGAGTCTGATTTGACACACAACTTGAAACATGACAGGGAAGGCCTTTCAAAATCCCTTCAAATGGAATGGATGACTGTGGAGTCACATGATTTGCATGTCCAAGAATGGATACATTGTTTGAACCACACAAAATATCTGCACACATGGATGTATCCGATGGCAAGCTTGATTCATATATCTTTCCATTAAAATCCAAAATACAGCTAGCACTACCACCAGCAGCTTTCGTGATGGGCCTTGGATATTCCATTAACTGACCAATACCAAATCCAGAATTTATTTTGGCACCAGAGTCTTTAGCAAAGTTCACCCCTTTATGATTGTCCAAACATTTATTGGTCCTTTCGTCAGAATTGTTTGATTGCCTTCTTACATGACCGTAATCATTCCACAAATTTTCACTAGCTCTAGCAGAAGCATTATTCACAGCAGAGTGAACAGACATATAGTTATTGGGTTTATGCTGAGGCATTTCTCCAACCATTTTGATTGAACCAGCAGCATAGCTAAACTTATTCTGTAATTCCTCCTCCCTGCTGAGGTCTGCATCCAATGTACAAAATACATTTGTTAAGAGGTTTCTTCAAAATGAAACAAGGAGTATACACTAAATAAATATAAATAATAGATACAATATAACACTCAAACATTCAGCTAAGGAAAAACATTGATTCAACGCACTATTAATCGTCTGCTTCAGCAGTTGCAATTTTGGAGGACTGGCAAGGGCATTGAACAGCAGTGGTTCTATAAATGATGGAAGTGGATTTCCTGCCTGAGGTGGTTGACCAAGCCTAAGATCAACATTGGAGGAAGCTGCATCTTTGCCTACAAGACCATCATTTGCATTCTTTTTTTTCATGCAATCATGGTCTTTCAAAAGGTTTGTTGGAGTTTGCAAAGGAGAATGGGCAGTAGACAAATTTCCTTTCATTTTTAGAGAATCAAAGAAAGGAGGTATAGGCTGACAACCATCATCCAGTTGAATTCCAACAAAGTTTGGTGCAGTTGTATACATAGCCAGATTAGATTCCATTAACTGGTTTTTCAACTGATCATGCAAGCTGTTTTGTGAAATACCAGTAAAACCTTTGAGTGGACCATCCTGGATTTGTGTTGCTTGTTTTCTGGACATTGCACCAGTATGAACATTTTTTGGTAACATGACATACTCAGAAGACTTTCCAGACCTTGACATGACTGCAGATGAACTCAACATATGAGACAAATTAGTCTTGGACATATCAAATGAAGATGCATCAGATCTCATCACACTGCTTGTTGTTGATAATACTTCTGGCCAGTCCCATTCATTCTCATTCCCCAGAGACCTAATCTAAAGCATCATAAAAGTATCACCATCCAGTGTTCTCGTTGCTTCAAACACATGCAAATAAGAAATTCAATTCTCAATGCCAACAAAAAAATGACAGGTAAAATGAATGTACAAATTTATCAAAATTTGCACACATAATGTTTAAAATATGGTTCTCTTCCAATAAGCTAGCTAGGGTTCTCACAAATAAATGTCACTGCCTAAGACAATATGTACTACAATGCCCTAATGAATAAATAACTATCACAAATGAAAATAACTACAACTATGTATGAACAAACTTAACAAGACTAGCAAGTTTGTGTTGTCCAGCAGGCTAAAGTCAATCTAAAGTTATTATTGTTACTTTGTTTTGTAGTTGCTATTTTACCCCCATGAAACAATACACTTGAACAAAGCACATCAATGTTCTGAAAACAGGAATGACTGAATCAGAAAAGGAATTCATGCTTAGGTGGTATGAATGTGAGTCAAACAGGATTTTTTCTTTTTTTGAAGGAATCAAACAGGACTTTTAAAAATATATTAACAATATTTGCGAAAAATTACAAGTAACTATGTAAAAAACTTGTGGAGCAAGTAATACGTAAAAAAAAAAATTAACTTGTTAGTGACAATTTCCATAAACAGGACTATTTTATGTTTTATAAATTGAAGTTTTGCTAATTTATGTTCACAACAATTCATTCAAAATTTCAAATTAAAGATGTGCTAAATACTAAGTTTTCTTATCCATTCAACATATAATAGTTTGTAGTTGTAGCAAAGAGGAAGTTTGGCTTCATAGTTTGCTTCCTTGCCCATCAATGTTAGACAGTGTGCTGCGTGCACATGGTAAAATATGTTATTTTCATTTTCATGTGGTAAGTTGGCAGTATCCAATAACATGTAGCACATATATTGCTGGCATGCCACAGGCAAATTATGGCTACATCAATGCAATAATGTGTCAGCTTACATACTGCCACACCATTACACCAAGAAACACGAGAGAACAAATCTGGTTCACTGATTTCTAACAAAATATGCTCATTTAATCCTGTTCCAATCCAACCAGATTTTAGTGAGTGGAGTTTTCAGGCCATAACCAAACCAAACAGGTGGCAAGTTAAATGGCTTTCTGGTCAAACTAGCCAGTCTAGTCTGGATCTCAATACCATGATAACCATAGTTCATTGCATCAATTTAGCATCCCATTATTATGTACAGTAAAATAAAGGTTGACTCCAATTAGATAATTCAATCAGTATATTTGGTTCAAAGAATGGAAGATGTCCCCTTGTTTGGTACTTTGGTATGAGTATGACTGAAGAGAAAGTGAGGGAAAGGTTACCTTATTTGATTCACAAGAGAAGGGAAGGAAACATATAGATAATATACTGTTATTTATATCCTCAGAAATAAATAAGAAAAGGCGGCATAAGAAATAAAATAAAATATCAAGGCATTTAATTTGCAAAGTCCAAAAGTTATAAATCACTTTCCTAGGGCCTGAGGTTGCAAACATTTCTCTTAGATCATGGAAAAAAAAATAGTATCTTCCTCCTGGACCCTCTCTTTTCCTAGGAGTTGATAAAATCCCAATGGAATAATAAGCAAAATATCAAGCAGGAACACTCATCTCCAAAAGCTCAAAGCCACAAAATGCATGAAAGCTAAATCTTACCCCAAACTTCAAGAAGTATAGCTTCTGCCATTGAGAAATGGTCTCCCCACTTTCCATACAAACAGCATCCCCTGGGTCAACGCCATGTAACCCTGAATGCTGCAATATCAGAACACACAAACCATTAAGCATTGATTGTGCAGAACATGTGAAATTGACTGTTCAAGAAAGGTGTGGCTAATGCTAGAGAGTCAAACCAGTTCTGACAGAATTTACCTCACAAAACTTAAGAATAGACATGTGGCAACAATGGCATGAGCAAACAATACCAAGAAGCCCTGTATTGCTAAGAAGAAGATGACCACCTTTAAATTGACAATAGAAATGTGAGTTATCTATATATGTACCAAGGATAAATCTGAACCAAAAGGAAAATATATAACTTCTAGCACTCACTTGTTCCCATGCAGAACACACGAGGACACCCACTCATAACAGGAGTTGCATACTTAGATGAGCTTTGTTCTGAAGCAACAGTTGATGTAGTTTTAATATCAGAGCAGCAAACATGTAGACTAGATGCAGCAGGGCTTGTACCTTGGCACTGACCTGAAGAAGAAAAAGGCCCCCTTGCTTTCTCACCGCCAGGAATTGCAGGCTGAGTAGCAGTATTGCTACTCTGAATATCGTTGAAGACCAAATTACTACTTTTATTCAGACCAACCATTGCCTTGGAAGAAATATCAGGAAAAGTGGTCACCCAACTTTGCAAGTTACAGTTAATTAAATTTTCTGTTATCAACCCCACACCAGATGTTTGGAAGGTTCCAGTTTCTGTAGAGCCAACAACAGAATTCCCAATAGCAGCAATACAATCACCAGATGAAATGCAAAGCTTGCGATCAGACAAATCCTGAAAGTCATGCTGTAACAAGGATGGAGGACCATGAAGGAGACCCAGAAATGAATTTCCAGTATTGGCTTGGCCTGATCCATGGTAAGTTGAGTGAGGAAAGCTTGAAACAGGGCCTTGCTTTCCTCCAACAAATTTTGATATTAAACCATGAGCAACTTGTGGATAAAGACAATAGCTTGCATTCATCTCCTTCTATGTAAAAAAGTAGCAAGAGAAAGGGAGTTATATAAAGTAAAAATAGTAGGAGTTCTAATAAAAAAAAACACAATAATCTATTTGTTTTATGTGGAGGCTGCTGTGTTTTATGTAGACACTATTTGTAAGTGTTCATACTCCTTCGGTTGCAGATGCAGACGAGAGTACTAATCCCAAAGAACAATACTACAACTTTCCCATCATGCTCAATAGAATCTTCAAGGCTTGAAGCTACTATTTCCTTATAGCTGGGCCAGTTATTGCTACTACTAGTCAGCACAGCATCCTCCACATAAATTGTTCACAATTACTGTGCTAAAGGACGATGATGAGACCCAAAACAAACCAATATAATAATAAAACTTTCATAAAATTGAATGAAACCTATTGCTCCAAAAAAATGTTATACAAGTTTCAAACTAAATGTAAACCCCATCTCCTCATATGTTCATCACCAATGTCATAGAAAAATTCCAAAAATAGATTGCAAATACTGTCCATTGTTAATTATAAAAAAAAATACATCATGAGAATTCCAAGCATCTATGTCGTTTCTGATAATATTTATTTTTAAATTTAAAACCAGAATATCTGCAGAGCCTGAGCAGATACATAACTTCCAAAGCAAAAAAAGGCTTTATCACTTGCCGAGGACTGTACTTGGGCGATAAATTTTACTACAATTATATCTCAAATTAAACTTCATTCCAAGAGACAGGAAATAATTAATCACTCACTGATACACACCACATTACAAGTCACGTATGAAAAAATGTATATAGTACATGCAAGCTTAGACGCATTCCAAGTAGATTCCATTTCCAATATTGGAATTTCGTAAATCACTTGAAACCTCAATAAACATGAGAAAAACAAATTCCACAATGCGAATGACGTGACGCAATTCAGAATTCCTTTAAATTGCACTGATTCATATAAAAACATAAATTGATAAAATTACTCATCTGACGTCGTAACTACTATTACTACTACTAATAATAATAATAACAATGCAACAGTACATTACATTGGAGCAATAAAATAAAATCGATTATGCATTAGAACGTTCACGAAACGCACGTGCATCGTCGCATTGAACTGTAACAACCGAAACGCACAAACAATCACAGTCACTGGAAGAAATAGCTGAAACAAAAGCAAAGAAGAAGAGGACAGTGGAGTTACCGGCTCCGGCGCCGGTGCAGACGGAGCCGTCGCGGACAACGACGGCGAATCACATTTCCTCTGCCACGCGCTCTCCATTTCGTAGAATCCCTAACATTCAACGATCAGAGTTCCAAACAAAACCACTCTGCAGAATTGTTAAGAGAGTGTGGAGAAAATGCGTAGAGTATGAGTGAAGTGAGAACCCTAAGGAGAGAGAAGGTAGTGTGTGTGATGAAATTGTTTTTATTTTGAGAGCACAGTGGGAACAGCACCTGAGGGGAGAGGGGGGGAGTAATCCGAGGCAGCAAGGACTGACAATAAACTGACACGAGAGGTGATGTTGGGAGATTTTGGAGCGTTGATTTTTCTGGTCTTTGATTGTGGACCGTTGATTGTGAATACAGCTGGTTTGGGAAAGTTAATGGCCTGTGCTGTCTGGTGTGGTCAAGTTGCGTGACATGGTGATCTGCTGTATCAGCATCAGGTTTCACGGGTCAATCGGTGCGTGGCATTACCTCTGACTCTCTCAGTGGAGGGGCAGTTTGGCTTCACCTATCACACGCTCACACGTGTCTATCTACTTTATTACATTTTTAATTAGTTATTCTCCAATATTTTTAGGGTAAAATAGTCACATTTAATATATGTGGAAGTATAATAAAATGAAATAATTCAGTATGATTATCAATGTAAAATGTCAGAAAATATATGTAAAATCACCATTTTATAATTTCATTACAACATCATTTTTCTCAAAATGAAATTTTAGTTTATTGTGAATATTATTTTTTTTAAAAAGGTAAATTTAAAAAAAAAACATTTCAAACTATAAATGAAAAATTCACAAGGTGTAACAAATTAGATTTTCCATTCTACGTAATAAATCAGGGTTGAGTTAGAAAATTATATTTTTAAACAAAATATATTATACAAAATTAATTTTAGGATAAATAGTTAATTTCTTCACTTTTTAATATAATGTATTAATATTTTAGTTTTTAAAATATGATAAATTAAAATTTATTTCATAAATATACAAAAAATGCGACATATTAATTATGTCATTAAATTATGTCTATCGTTTATTGTGTATAATATTTACGAGTATGTTATATTTTAAGATTAATTTGTAAAAGTGTTACTCAAATTAGTGGGAAATATGTAATCATATAAGTTATTAACCATCCAAGATGAAAAATTTACTATTTATTAACAAACAAGCCCTTATAACAATGTTATTATAGATCCAAATAATATATTTATTATCAATATAATTCACGTATCAAAATAAAATAGTCACAAATATTAGATATATCATATAAAAATTTATGATATGACTAATTTATATTTTTAATTATTAAATTTTAATTTTTCATTATTTAATTTTTCATTTTTCATAAACAAATTTATCTAACACATTCCACTTTCAAAAACAAAAATCCCTATTTAACGTTAAATTTATTACAAATTCAATAATGAAGGGCATTGTACATTTGACATTTCGTTTACGGAGCAGAAAGGACAATATTAGGCTAGTAAATGGGATTCTGAAAATTGGTGCTTTTGGTACAAAACATTGAAATCGTTATCCATATTCCAAGACCAGAACAAAAACCATGGCCGCAAATTCGCCTCTAACGGGTAAGAATGAGGATGACCCTCGGCAACAAACACACGTTACAACTTACATGTTTCCCTTCAACCCAACAAACAAACAAGAAACAACTACCTTATCACAAGTTCTTGAGTGCCTCTCTCGCACCAAAAAGAATACTCCAATGAAAAGTATATATATTTATAAACAAAAATATATTATTGAAAAAAAATCTATTTTATTTATGTAAAATTATTTTAATATAATACAATATTAAAATAGTAATATTTTAAACTTTTAATTTTTTATAATGTTAAAATTACTTTAGTTAGTAATATTTTAATCATGATTTGCAAATAACATATATGCAGGATCTGTGAGGATATATGCACAAGTGACCGTTTAGTCAAATGGTTAAAAACTTGGGATCTAACATTCAAAGATTCTTTCAAACTAATAAATAAATAAATAAAAGCCTGCATATACATTCTACTTTCATCTGGTAAGTTGATGTCTGATCACTTTCTGTTCTTCATCCAATACAAAAATGGCCATTGAAATGTTGCTGCTATCAAAGAATGGTTTCAGATCATAAATGTCATGCTCTTGAGCCTGCACAATGTCAAACAAACTTGAGAGTCAAGTCAGTGGTTGATCAAAGAGGTACTATTCTTTAAAACTATTTTTTTATTATAATAATTCTTTAAAACTATTTACTAAATTGGGTTTGTTTTGAAACAAATTACTTGCATAAAGTTGTTTTTATGGGTATTAAAACAGTCAGAATCAGAAAATGACTACAATCCACCAAAGATAATAATAGGTTATAGTATGTTAATATTGTGACAAAACCACCATAAAATGACAATTTATGGAAGTTTTGTTAGAATTATTTTTTTAAACCCAATCAAAATTCCTTAAATTTTGGATAAAATCCGATTAATTTAACCTATTTTTATCATAAGTCTCAACACTAATATATAATATATCATTATAAATATAATATTATGTTATATAAAATATAATTTATTAAATAAAAATTTGAAACCCACACTAAAAAACAGAAATCAACCAAATAGACATCTTAAACTCATAAATAAACCTCCAATAACTCGTATAAAAAAAGCATATTACATGTCAATGCATCCAAAATCTTAGTTCTCAGAAAAGAGAAAAGTTATCTAAATACCCTATTACAAAGCCATGGTCGTCAATTCCTTTGTGCTTCGTATGTTGCAACCTTGACAAATTTATCATTTTCTCAAAATTCTTCCTCTTTGAGTTATCAAGATGAGATCTATTGCTCTGTATATCATAAATAGAATTTAAATTAATGAACTTAATAATATAATAAATCATCAAGATATTGCTGCTGAGATTTATTACTCTGCATATCATAAATAGAATTTAAATTAATGAAATTAATAATATAATAAATTATAATAATAGTTTAAAGAGCTTACACATTAGTAATTGTAGTGTATGTAATGCTTTGCAATTCCATCAACAAGGCAGACTTCATTCTCAAACTCATATGTATTGGTAACAAAATAGAAGCATCCATGTTGATAGACGACGTTGATCACTTTAATTCCAAATTTATTGTAAGAAATATTATACATTTATGAGTCATGAGGACGTCTTTCAATCAGTTTATCGCATCAACTCAAGATGCCCAAATAATATCTTTAGTAATGGATTTACTGTCCAACCAATGGGCCATATAAAGCATGCTATGTATTTCAACCTAAAGGATTACATATTCAGTGGAAATGTTATGCCCCATTGGTCGGACAGTAAATCCATTACTAAAGATGTACACTTTAAGTAAACAAGAAACCATATATTTGTTTCCACCTCCACCAATGATGAACTTGTGAGTTTTGATTCTGGTTCTTCTACATACAATGTGGTTCCCTTTCTACTTGCATAATATTTCTAAACATGTAATCATTTAGGTTGAAATACATATCACGTTTTACATGGCCCATTAGTCAAGCAGTAAATTTCCATTACTAAAATCTCATCTAGACATCTTGAGTTGATGTGATAAACTCAAAAACGTCCTCATGAACCTCCCTGTCCAAATTAAATATATCATCTTCATGAACCAGTTTATCGATCGCTCAAGCATCAAAGCAAATGGATTGTTTTTATCCATTCCTACAATAATAAACAAAACCAATTATAGGAAAATTGAACAAAATCAATAATAAAACACTACTAGAAATGCTAACAAAACATTGAGTAAATTAGGGGTGTGCAAAAATCGATTCGATGGAAAAATCGAACCAATTCTAAATCGGTTTGGTTTATTAACTGCTTTCAAGAATTGATTTTAAAAATCGGTTCTAAGTCCAAATTGGTTTTTAAAATCAATTCAACTCTGAATCGGTTTTGAGATTTGTTGCTCCAGCATATCATAAATAGAATTTAAATTAATGAAATTACTAATATAATAAATTATAAAAATAGTTTTAAAGAGCTTACACACTAGTTAACTTAAAAGTGTATATAATGCTTTGCAATTCCATCAACAAAGTAGACTTCATTCTCAAACTCATATGTACTAGTAACAAAACAAAAGCATCCATGTTGATGAACGATGTTGATCACTTTAATTCCAAATTTGGTGCAAGAAATATTATACACAAGGAGGTTCATGAAGACATCTTTTCAACCAATTTATCACATCGACTCAAGATGTTCAGATGAGATATTTAATAATGGATTTATTATTGGACCAATAGACCATGTAAAACGTGATATGTATTTCAACCTAAAAGATTGCAGTGGAAATGTTATGCAATTAGAAAGGGAACCAATATATTTGTTCCCTTTCTACTTACATAACATTTTTAAACATGTAATCTTTTGGGTTGAAATACATATCACAATTTACATGGCCTATTGATCAAGCAATAAATCTTCATTACTAAAATCTCATCTAAGCATCTTGAGTGTGTATAATATTTCAAAATTACAAAATTGTTAAATACAGATGTACAAAAGACTACATGCTCATGCTTACATGAAGAACTACAAAATATAAGCCATAATAATTGCTTAAAATCAAGTATAAAAGGTTATAGGTGGAAATGAAAGCATATTATACCTCTAACTAAAGTCCCACTGCCAAGAGCATTTCCGCCAAAAACTTTACCTGCAAAATATACTTCATCAGCTTCACTTGATTGGTCTTCTATTCGCCCTGAAGTGTGAACCTATTAAAATGCCAAAGTATGCCTATTATAAACCAAATGGATCATTTAAAAAAAATAGTTTTGCTAACAATTGAAATATAATTTTCCTTCAATTACCTCAAATTTGCATAAAGGAATATCAGAATTGCTCCAAAAGTTTGCATTATTTGATTGTACTCTTCGCTTAAATGATACAGTGCCCCTAGGAATATCAGTGCTTATACTTTCAAAATAGCGAAGGATGCACCAAATCTTATCTTCCCATGTAAGGTGATGATTAAAAAAGGCGATAAAAATAAATAAAGACTTTTTTTTCACTTTTTTTTTCTTGTATTATTAGATTTTACGTTTTAAGTTCTTTTTAAGTTTCTTTCGATTTAGAAATTTGTAAATTAGTTTCCTATTTGTTTCATTTCTATGTTATTTTACATCAAATTTATTGAAATTCTTTTACTTATAATAATCTGAATTAATGCAACAAGATTTGATAAAAATAGAAAAAATATATATTTTTCTCATTCAATATAATTGAAGAATTAAAGTTCTACACTTTTATCAATAAATAGATTATTATTTTAAAAAATATAAACTTTCAATATAAATAACAAGCACATGAATAGACTACTAGCATTCCAATTTTCATACTAATTTTATACCTTTTTAATTTCAAAATATACAATAGTACTTAATTTTAATTCTTATAAGAATAAAAATATGAAGGTTTTTATTCATTTTTGGAAAGTCCCAAATTTCAAGAATTCAAAACAAAAAGATTTTACTCATGGTAATGGATGATAAAGTATTTTTTTATATTATTTCATTATATTTTTAATGTTGAATTATATTTATCACCATTGATGTTGACAAATAATTTCTAAAACTATTTTACTTTGCAAAGCTATATTGATTAACAAATTTAAAACTCTAGCACCTAAATCAATTATATTAATGTTTGGTTTTGAAATGTTAAAATATATATATATATATATATATATATATATATATATATATATATATATATATATAATAAAATACAGGATGAGTGAGCCGCATAATTAAATTATATATGAAATTATTAGTAACTTGAATTATATATTTCTTTTATGCAGCTTGAAAAAATTCAATATACTATTTAGAGTAATTAAGTCAATGGTTTTGAAACATTGTTAAGAGAGCGAATCAATTATGAGATGTAAAATTTAATTGTATCAGAGAATAATTATAAATACAAGGTCACAAATCATTCACATAGACTTTATTTTAAATCAATTACCTCAATTATTTTTAAATTTGTTCTGTACTATTATTTTATGACACTTTTAAATTATTATTATTATTCTCTTATAAATATAACAAATTTAAGATTAAAGGTAACAAGTCTAATTAGATTTAAATTTAAATAAATATTAATTTAAATTTAAATTAATTATTTGTTATTAATTTCGTTTTATTTAACTAGATTTTGTTTTATTTAAGAAAAATATTAGTTTGAGATCTTAATTATGATTTTTCAATAATAATTGATAATAAAAAAATTGAAAAAATTACAATGATTTAGTTTAAATTTATTAATGAAATTATCTTAAAATTATAATATTTGTTATTATATTAATATTTTTAAAATTATTTTAAGACCATAATATTTGTTCTTTTGCTAGTTTGATTTCGTTTATCATCTAATTTAAATAAAAAAATTATTTTAGAATTATAATTTTTATTTTATATTATTTTCAATCAACTTTATCATCTAATTTAAATAAAAAATTATTTTCAAATTTGTATCGTTGTCATTATTTTATAACATTTTAAGTTATTATTGTTATTATCTTATGAATATAACAAATCTAATATTAAATGTATCAAGTCTAATTGAATTTAAATTTACATCAATTATTTGGTATTAATTTTATTTTTTTTTATTTAAAATATTGGTTTGAGATCTTAAAATTCACAAAGAAAATATGATTTTTAAATAATAGTTGATAATAAAAAAACTAAAAAAATTATAATGAGATATTTTAAATTGATTAATGTAATTATCTTAAAGTTATAATATTTGTTATTATTTTATGATTATTATAATTGTTTTAAGATTATAGTATTTGTTCTTTTATTAGTTTGATTTCGTTTAGGATTATAATTTTTATTTTATATTATTTTTAATAAATTTTATCATTTAATTTAAATAAAAAATGATTTTTAAATTATATATTTATTTACGAATAGATGATTATTTTGAAAAATATAAACTTTCAATATAAATATTATTTGTAACAATTTTTGTTAATTTTTTTTTTTTGTTTAGGTCAACTACATGTCTTAGTTAAAAATGTAATTAACATAAAAAGAATATAAAATTATTTTACATTAATAATATATGAACATTAAACTCTTTATTTTAATATAATCTTTTTCAAAATATTTAAATAAATATTTTTATCTTGTTAAAAATTAAATAATATATATTTTAAAATAATATTCGAGCACATATGATCCAATTTATATTTTACATATTTCAATTTTTAATTTTAAAAAAATCATGATTAAAGTATTTGTCTTACTTTTCTAATAATTACTATTTTTTTTATAAATTAAAATTGTAACTTTAAAAAAAATTAATATAAAAAATATTTTTTAGGTATATATTGTTTTAAAAAAATTATATTATATAACAATCATTAAACAAACTTGTCCATGCTTAACACAAGTTAATGCACTCTTTGTGGGTTCTAATGAAATATCTATATTAATTAAAATTTTAAAATTCAAATTTGAAAATTCAAATTTAACAATTTATTCTAATCAATAAATATAATATATCAATATAATTGAATACTATGACTAATATAATCATTACATATTATAATTAAAAAAATATCAATATATATCATGATTCTGACTAATTTAGAAGGTGAGATAATTATTTATTTTCAACGTTTCATTCCTTCCAAGCACGTTTTTTTTTTAAACAGTTCATTATTATTTTTTGGAATTGGTTCTTCTTTTTCTTTCATGAATATACATGTACGTAAGGTGTTATCAATTTGTTCTGCTTTTTCAAAATTATTTTATAGTGTTTTTTTTTTTTTTTAAGGAAAGTCAATTTAAAAAGTCATGGAATGATTAGAAAGTTATTTTACTTTGCAATAATATCTCCCATCGATAACAAAGTAAATTAATTATTTTATAATTAATCAAAGTATCATCTTCTAATTTATTGAAAATTACAATTTGATTGTTGCAAATTTATAGTCTTGAATTATTTTTTATTGGTTGATCGCAAATAAGATTCAACTTTGAAAAAAAAAAAAGAATTATTTGACTAAAAAAATGAAAAGATAAAACAATATTCATTTACTTTAAAATTAGTTGTAATAATTTTTTTTCATTCACTATAATTCTAACTATTTTTTTTTTCTCACTTTTAGCAGTAAAGTAAAATAGAAGATGCAATTTTAGAAGATGAAATTTTATGTGACAACCATTAAGAATTTTGAGGTAAAACAAATTACTGCATTGCTGAAGTTCTAATTATTTATCATTATTTTATATTTTTTTTATTGAATTTCTAATGACATAGTATTTTATATATATATATATATATATATATATATATATATATATATATATATATATATAAATTTATTTTTTAATTTTTCAAGTGCCACCAAAATATAGAAGATGAATCTTATAAAGAATTTACAATAATTATAAAAGGTAAAAGAAATAATTTAATTTATTATCATTTTATTTGCTATTTACTAACAATACCAACAATAATCTATCATTTTTTTTTAGGAAATTGGAGTCAAAATGAAATTATTGTTTCATCTTCGAGGAAGATTTGAAGATTATAAATTATAAGGATTTTTTAACTAATTGAAATACTTTTTTTTTATAGTATTACATTTTTAAATTAAAAAACAATTTTGTAATGAAACATATTTAAATAAATATTCAGCTACATATATGTGCAAAATCAAGTGCAACTTTTGTTATGCTCGAAGGCGAATGTTTTTATTTGTATTAATATGAGTATTTTACTTTTTAACATTTTTACATTTAATAATGAATCTCCTGTGACTTGCTTAGACAAATTTAATTTCATTTTTTTACATTCTTCTTTTAACACACCTATAACTAGATGAGTAGGGGAAAGATTATGATTATTTGAATCGAAAATTCGATGAACCAACAACTAGTTAGATGATGAAAAATGAATCAAATATTCATGTAATTAATTAGTTTCATATTTGATATTCATCTTTTATATTTTAAGACGGGATAGTTCAAAGAATACTAACTGAATTTCTATTTTTCAGATAAAAAAATACCTATTCTTTGAAAGTTCAACACGACCATGTTAAAAAGTAACACAACTGTGTTACAAGAAATTAAATCAACACGACCGTGTTAAAATATCAAATTGAAACTTTTAAAATATTATCTATCAAAATAAAAAAAAGGCTAAAACTCAATTAATTAAAAATGACATTAAGCCTTTAAAATATAATATTATGTTATAAAGATAAAATTTTAATAATATGAGTTGAAAATATAATAACTCAAAATAATTTTTTGTAATTAATAATTTAATTTTTAAAAAATTATTTCAAAAATTTTAATTAATTTTTTTCGAGTTTTAGTGAAATGTATTTTATTTTAATTAAAAAAAAAGGAGATAAAAAATGCATTTTAGCCTTTATTATATGATAAATGTTTTTTATTTCATCCTAATCAATAATACAAATTCAGTCAAATATCTGTGGCCATATTTTATTATATTACATATTACATATGATTAATTATAGTTATTATTTCTATTATGATTTTAAAAATTAATATATAATCCTAAATAATTAAAGATATTGTGAAAATTAATACAATTACCATTAATTAATTCGAAAACATTTTAGCAAGAGATTAAACAAATTATAAAAATCTAATTTTAATAATTTAAATTAAATTAGAATACCGTATGAATTGAAAATTGATTTAAAAAATAATTAAATTTATTATAAATTATTTTACTGGAAATTTCTAAAGATTAAAAAAACAAAATAACTTTATAATCATATTCAAGTGCAATATTTACGTAACAATGTAAAAAAATTGAAGTGCAAAAGTATTTAAAATGGCTTTTTGGTAGATGGAGGAGGGTAATTGATCTCTGTAACTGTAGCTAGGTTTGAAATCGAATCCTGGATAGTTTGGATTTTGTCTTTTTAATAAAATAACTTTAAAAGAAAATATTTCCTATTACAGTTTTCGTATACGGTGCTCTATCGTGATCGTGACCATCAATAAATTTACCTTTACATCTTGCCTCTAGATTTATAAGTGCACCGTGTGACAAAATCCAGAGGATCCCGGGTAGGTGAGAGTGAGTGGTGCTGTATTGGAGTCAGGGGATAAAGGAATAATAAAGCAAACACACAGATGAGATCTCATATCTCTCGCAACACCAAGGAGATCGGACCTGGATTCGCTGCAGTTAGGACTGGAGATCGAGATCTCTCGAACCTGGATTCAGTACTCTCAGAGGTGATCTCATCTCTCCCGCAACACACACAAGAAGAAACAGATCTGATGGATGATCCTATGCAGTCAGAGATTTGTCATTGGAGATGTCGATCTCATCTCTCCGACGATAAGGATCTCATCCCCATGTCTGAGTAAGTAAAACAACACAAATTACTTTCTAGACTGTTGTCGTCTCAGATTTCTCATCTCCAAATAAAAATCCTAGTCTACGTAAACTGGAGATAAATCATGTTTTTATGCCTTACAGGAATGTTTTGTCTCTTCCGGATCGATGCTCTATTTGCCGACCTTGATATACTCATGTCAAAGTGTTTCTTACGGCCTCCAAAGGTTGGTGAAACTGCTTTCTGTGAACTAAAATATATAATAATTGTTTGTTTCCACTTGTTCTCGCTGTTTTAGTGTGTATTTGGAAAATTGATTTTGGTTAAAGTGATTTGATTTATGTTTTCATGTCCGTCATAGATCTCTGACTTCACCGTTTACATAGATCTCTGACTTTATGCAAGTTTTAATTATATACATTTCTATTAAACTTTTCAAATATAATACCACCACTGACTATCGAGGACGGACATGAGGCTCGCTCAACCAGGCAGTATGATACAAACACTCTCTAACTTGCTTTGTTTTCGTTGCCCCCAAAGAATTGATTTTCAAGCTAATTAGTTGAGGGAAGCTTGTTAATTTCTTGTTATCCTTTGATTTGAAGTTAGTGTGGGTGAGTGCAATTACTGAGTTCTATTGGGTGTTTGGGAATGTTAAATACTTGAAAGTCTTTATGATGTTTTTGTATTTCTTTCATAGTACATTAATGGATTTTGTGGTTGTGGAAGTGGTTGGTATGCTTTTGTTTATTGGTTACTTTCAGTGAGGACTTAGGGAAATACTTGCAGATATAATGCATTCTTGGAGTTTTAAGATAAATATTGTGTTGGAATGTTGTTGATGAAAAAACCTTAAAGGGGAATTGGCAGATTCCTTTGTGACACCTGACAGTATTGAAAATTCCATAGAGATATGCTAATAAATTGAAAGATCATATGCTTTTTAGTAGGTGTGATAACTGATAAGAGACTATTTCAATTATTATATAATTTACCAAGTGTCCATGCCTAAAATATGCCTTAGATGATTATATTATTATCATATTGTATTTGTGTATATATTGGCAAATGAAGAAAAGATAAAATATTAGTATAGTCTAAACCTTGCCGCTTTTTCAGTTTTAAATTACTGATATAGAATCTAATAATCTATATTACATTGCTGTTTTGGCCTTGAATCTTACTGAAACAGAGTGTTATTGGTTTAGGAATAATATTGAAGGACAGGGTATTATAGTTGAAATTACTTTAATTGAAATGGAATTTTGAATATCCTTTTTCCTATCTTATGACAGACCTAAAACTTTTGGGCAGAGTGGGACAAGTGTAGTAAAGATAAGTGGATTTTAAATTCTCTTCAGAAAAGGTTGATTTGATATAATATAAGTGTTTAGAAAAAGGAACGACAATATTGCCTATATAGAAACAACAGTATTTTCACGAACACACTGAAAATATGTGTGTCTAAATGTTATTGGTTGCATATCAAATTAAAGAAAATAAAAATCTTTGACAGAAAAAGACACTTACAATTATATATGCAATTCGTAAAGTTATTTCAAAATATAATGGAACAACAATGATATGCAGTACCATTATTATTCTTATAAACACAATATGTATAAATGTTATTGGGTGAATATCAAATTAAAGAATCTAGCATCTAGACTAGCTAAAGGTAAAATCCAACCCCTGCAAGGTCATCCTAACAGCTAGACCCAGAAAACTAGATTGAGAGACAAATACAGGACCAAAAGAATAAGTTATAACAACTAAGCACAAATATATAAACACAGTAACACTAAAGCAATAACCAGAATCAAGCTAAGAAAAGCAACATAATAACTAAATGCTCAAAACTAGAATCCTAACTGTGACATTTGAGAAAGTATGTTATTAATTATTAACCAAAAGTTCAAAATCCTAGACAGAATAAAAATGTGAAGAAAAACACACAAACTCTGCTAGGAAACAACAGACTAACCAATCACTAATTATCTCAGTCATTGCATACCCCATCAAACCTTGATTTTGAGCATTTAACACTCTAAGAACTAAGATTTAAACTCTAAGAACTAAGAACTGGACAAGTAAAAAAAACTGTTGTAATTTATCACAATAAGTTTATAAGGCTTGTTCCCATCACAACCAACATATCATTAAACTCGTAATGAAAAGTTCCAAGACTCATGACATCCAAACTAGAGAATTCAACTAATATATACAAGTGTCATATATCATTAGTCAGAGTTCAATCTCACAACATCCTAACTAAAAGTAGTAATTAAACATTAACCATAGTTTAATCAACTAAACTGGGGACTCAAAATAAAATACACACAAAATACTATGATAAACACACATAGTATACAAATAAAATCACAATTAAAGAGGGTTAAGGGGATCATGAATTAGAACCTTCTCTCCTTGCCTCTTAAAAGAAAGAAGAGCAAAAGCAGCAAGAATAGAGTAACTTACACTAATGAACACAAATGCCTTAATAAACCACAAATCTGTATGCTCTATTTGTCAAATGTAGTAATAAGAAAGTCTTATTCTCTCTCACCTAAATAAAATGTCAAATTTGAAACAACTAATCAAAGATCGAAGATAATTATACAAAAAACATAGGATAAATTAACCTAAAACGAAAACACCAACTCAATGTATGAAAAGGAAAAGTAGAAATTGATTAAACCTTATCGAGAGAGATGACGAGATCGGAGTTATCATGAGAGATGACGAAATCGATCGGAAATGAGAAAGATTATGAGAGAGAACTAATAGAACAATAAACTAGAAATTACTTGATTACGCCTACCTTTTATGTTCATTACAGACTAACAAAATCATGAGAATCCATGATGAAGAACAATGATAGTGCAAAGAAAGAAGAAAAAGGAGTTAAGAAAAATGCAACTTTGAACTCAGCAAGAGAAAGGAGAAGGGGAGCTGAGATCAAATGCAACTCTGAATTTAGCAAGAGAATAGAGAGACGAAGGTGAGAAGTTCATTTCAGGTCACCTTCGTCTCTTCTGCCGTCTCTATTCTCTTGCTAAGTTCAGAGTTGCATTTCATCTCAACTCCCCTTTCTCTTGTTGAGTCCTTCTCCTTTCTTTGTGCTGTCGTTCTTCATCATGGATTCTCATGGTTTTGTTAGTTTGTAATAAACATAAAAGGTACGCGTAGTCGAGAAGTTTCTAATTTATTGTTCTGTTAGTTCTTTCTCATAATCTTTCTCAGCTCTGATTGATTTCATCATCTCTCACGGTAACTCCGATCTCGTCATCTCTCTTGGTAAGGTTTAATCAGTTTCTATTTTTTCTTTTTTCTTTTCATACATTGAGTTGTTGTTTTCGTTTTATGTTAATTTATCCTATGTTTTTTTGCATAATTATCTTCGATCTTGATTAGTTGTTTTGAATTTGACATTTTATTTAGGTAAGAGAGAATAAGACTTTCTTACTATTACATTTGACAAACAGAGCATACAGATTTGTGGTTTATTAAGGCATTTGTGTTCATTAGTGTAAGTTACTCTATTCTTGCTACTATAATGTGCGCTTTTACTCTTCTTTCTTTTAAGAGGCAAGGAGAGAAGGTTCTAATTCATGATCCCCTTAACCCTCTTTAGTTGTGATTTTATTTGTATACTATGTGTGTTTATCATAGTATCTTGTGTGTATTTTATTTTGAGTACCTAGTTTAGTTGATTAATCTCTGACTAATGTTTAATTACTATTTTTACTTAGGATGTTGTGAGATTGAACTTTGGCTAATGATATATGACACTTGTATATATTAGTTGAATTCTCTAGTTTGGATGTCACTTTATGAGTCCAATTCTTAGAGTGTTAAATGCTCAAAACCAAGGTTTGATGGGGCATGCAATGACTGAGATAATTAGTTATTGGTTAGTCTGTTGTTTCTTGTTTGTGTGTTTTTCTTCACATTTTTATTGTCTGAGATTTTGAACTTTTGACTAATAATTAATAACATGCTTTAAAAATTAGTTAGGGTTTTGTTGGTTGTTCTTGTTGGATTTAGATCTTTTTATATATATGTTGAATAGGAGAGTTTCATTCTCAACCGTCAAAGTTAGAATTCAAGTTTTGAGCATTTAGTTATTATGTTGCTTTTGTTAGCTTGATTCTGGTTATTGCTTTGGTGTTGCTATGTTTATATATTTGTGCTTTAGTTTTTTTGGTTATTGTAACTTACTTTTTTTGGCCTTGTATTTGCCTCTCAGTCTAAGTTTTCTGAGTCAGTTGTTAGGATGACCTTGTAGGGGTTGGTTTTTACCTTTAGCTAGTCTAGGTGCTAGATTCTTTAATTTGATATTCACCCAATAACATTTATCCATACTGTGTTTATGAGAATACTGATGGTACTACATATCATTGTTGTTCCATTATATTTTGAAATAACTTTTTGAATTGGATATATAATTGTAACTATCTTGATTTCTGTGTCAAAGATTTTTATTTTCTTTAATTTGATATGCAACCAATAACATTTAGACACATATTTCCAGTGTGTTCGTGAAAATACTGTTGTTTCTATATAGACAATATTGTTGTTCCTTTTTCTAAAGACTTGTATTATATAGGATCAACTTTTTCTAAAGAGAATTTAAAATTCACCTATCTTTGCTACACTTGCCCCACTTTGCCCAAAAGTTTTGGGTCTGTCATAAGGAAAAAGGATACTTAAAATTCTGTTTCGATTAAAGCAATTTCAGTTATAACACCTTGTCCTTCAATATTATTCCTAAACTAGAGATGTCAAAACGGGCTTGAATTGGCCCACTAACCCATGAAAAATGGCGGGGTAGAGGTGCCCGCCCGTAGCCCGCCAAAAACACCTAATAGAGCCTAGCATTTTCACAATTCTCACCTTTGCCAAAAAGAAAAACCCCAAAATAGAGATAGAGGTCCGTCGTCGCGATCTCCCTCTCTGCCACAACCTCACCACCCAGGCCACCACAACCTTGCCATCGACCACGCGTGTTACCTCGTGATCTTCCTCGCATGCGATGCCCATCTTCCTTGTTTCGCTCACGTGACACTCGTTGCCTCGCTCGCACGATGCAATCTAAGATTTGCTTCTCCCTCACAGTCCTTCCCTAACGCCAGTCTCCTCTCTCTTCGATCTCCCTCTCCCTCGCTGGTCTTCTCCTTGCCGGCTCACTGCCACAACCATTTTGGTATGCTCTGTCTCTGATTATTCTTGCCTTTGATTGTGCGCTCTCCCTTTGGGATTGAAATTGGCTAGATTTTGCAAAGGAAGGAAATGCTTGCTTTAGTTTACTTGATGATTTTGATTTTCAAATTTTGTTTGTGTATGCTCTGCCTATGTTGTGTTGAACTTTTGAATTTTGATTTTGAAAGTTTGTTTTCTTTAATGTTTGAAATGGATGAGTCAATTAGTAAATCCCATTATAATGTTGTTTTAAGTGATGATGATTCTGAACATGAGAATGAAGATACTAAAAATGAGAGGGATGATCATGATGTTGAATTTGTTGAAGCTAAAAATAAAAAGAACAAATCATTAACATAAGAATGTTGGAAATTCTTCACTAAAATTGGTGTGTAAGGATGGAAAAGAAAGGGCAAAGTGTAATGCATGTAAAAAAAAAAAATGTAATTGGTAGTAAAAAATATGGAACTTTTCATTTAAAACGTCATATTGAAAAATGTGACAAAATCAAAACTGAAGATGTGGGTCAATTGATATTAGACATGTAAGGCAAGAAAGATAGATCAAATGATATCACGTGAGTTATGTGCTAATCTGATTCTTAAATGTGGTTTGTCCTACAAATTCGTTATGTTGATTTAAATTGGAAGTTGAATACCAAGATTCTTAACTTTCGTCGTATGCCTCTTCCTCACACCGGTTTTGAGTTGTTCAGAAAGATTAATGATTTTTTGCATGAATGGGGAATAAAGAAAAAAACTTTTTTCTATCACTTTAGATAATGTTTATATCAATGATGTTTTGCAAAAAACTTTAAAAAGTCAACTTGTGATGGTGAATTCTTTTATGAGCGTTGTGGTGCTCATATTTTAAATCTAATTGTTCAAGAAAGATTAAAGGTATTTGGTAATGCTTTGGATTAAATTAGGAATAACATAAAATGTGTCAAAGGTTCGGAGAGTAGAATGATAAAGTTTAAAAATTGTCTTCAAACCTTCAATGACATTGATTCGTTAAGTGGGTTATAGTTAAATGTGCTTACAAGATGGAACTCAACTTACCTTATGCTTTGAAGTGCTATTAAATATTGACGTGTTTTTGTAAGCTTGCATTTGGTTGATGAAAATTACAAGTATCCTTTAGAAAAATGGGATAGAGTGGAAAAGATTTATAAATTCTTGATGCCATTTTATGATATTACAACTTTAATCTCTACCACATCTTATTCTACTTCCAACTTGTATTTTTTACAAGTTTGAAAAATTCAATGTCTTTTAATAGAAAATTTACAAGATGAAGATAAGGTTGTAAAGGATATGATTGAAATGATGATGGAGAAATTTGATAAGTATTGGGATGAGTATAATATTGTGCTTGTATTTGGTGCTGTTTTGGACTCAAGGATGAAGTTGGAAACGTTAAGTTATTGTTTTGAAAAGATTGATCCACTTACTTGGGAAATGAAATTGTAAAAAATAAAGGATAAATTGTACATGCTTTTCTCCCAATATTTTAGCAAAGGTGAAACATCAAACGTTCGAAAGCGTAAGTGTATTCCTGATTCCTCGTATGCTTCCAAACCTAGCCTCTTTGATATAAGTTATTTACTTTGTTTTAATTTAATTTTTAATTTTTTTTTTTTCATGTTGTATAATTCTAACCTTTTCTTTTTCTTATTATATTAGGAATTAAAATTGCATAAGCTTCAAATTGCTAATAAAATAGGACGGACTCAACTTGATACATATCTAGATAAATCAACGTTGGATTTGGATTTTACTGAGCAATTGGATGTGTTACAATGGTGGAAGATGAATAACCAACGTTTTTTAGATATTTCTTTAATGGCTAGGGATTTACTAAGCATTCTTATTACTACAGTTGCATTTGAGTTTGTCTTTAGCATTGGTTTTTGAATTCTCAACAAATATAGAAACGGTCTGAGGCATGGATTTTGTGATGGTATTTCATTTTATCTAACTATAATTAATTTGTTATTTTTAAAACTATTTAAGTATTCTAACTTTAAATTGTTTTTTTTTTTCAATCTAATGTGACGTAAAAAATGAATTGGAGTTGGAAGGTGACAAAGATGGACAATTGGAGGGGAGTTCTTCCCATACTGGATTTAATATGCCTGAAATCAAAATTGATGAATGATTTGTAGTTTTTTCAAGATATTTATTTTGTAATGAATTAAGTTTACATTTCAAGACTTCTTTTTGAAATTGAATGTTTATGAACTCTATTTTTAAACACATGCATTATGTGAATTTGAGGTTATGTGTGCATATAAATTTTCTAATTTTGATATATCTGCTTGTGTTTTGGTTGTTTGTATTTAAATATTTATTTTTATAAACAAGTTTAACTAATTAAATTTTTTAATTTTTATGAATTTCGGAACAATATTTTATATTGGATAGAAAGGTCATACTAGCTATTTTTAGAGTAAAATCCTTTAAACATAAATTAAGTAATTCATGGTCAAATTTAACTAAAATCAAATTCATTCAAAATTAGTTTTGTAAACATCCACCTAAACACTTAATTTAAAGGAATCCAAATCATTAATTAACTTGGTTTTGATTTATCATTTATTGAATAATTAAGTACTTAATTATCACACTTTACAACTGCAAAAGCTAGCGGCCCTACCAGGAGTTTGGAATTTTTCTGGGCTTCTAGTGCTTATTTAATGGAGGGGGGAATAAGAGATAATCCATGAAACATGGTTATTTTTCATTTTTTTGGGGTGGGTCAGCCTGGCCTGTTTTTGGTGGGCCGGCCCACTTTGCCATGGTTAGTTCTCTCTTTCTTTGGTGAGAGTTTATCAAACAGATATCTTTAGTCACATAGAGTGATCGATTGCAACTGGTTTTATCCGATTTTCTACATAATAGCTGTAATATTATTTTTGTTAAGTTATAGTTGAAATAAATATTTACTCATTTTTTTTAATTTTCTATCTAGTTTAATTTGTAAGACTCCACGAGACTATATAATGATAATGTTTGGATTAAGTATTAGAATTTATTTTCGTATCTAAATTCAAGTTAAATATGTTTACTTCCTACCAAAATTAGAAATCAAAAATGAAAAAAAAATCCATAAATACAAAGTGCTCTTAGACAAGGAAGAATAGTTTCTAAAATATATCTTCTCCTACAATTTAGGCACAACTTTTAAAAATGTATCTAGAAATTATTTGATTAGACATTTTTTTTTTCATGCACGCACGTGCTAAGTTGTTTGTTGGTTATTGCAATGATCTATGAATGACTTACATATTTATTTATAATTAAAAACTCTTCCCATACATTCCTCTTCTTCACAATATTATTAGCATTTTCTTAAGAATTATTTAGTGTGTTCTTCTTTGTGCTCTTCATTTTTTGAAGCATGAATAGCAGTGTTTCTATGCCTTACTTTGATCCTGAGTTTGATACTCTCCTAGAAAGAATACATGGTCCACCGTAAGTAATTAATTATTAATTCTTCATTCAAAACTCTTCTAATTTGAATTTTCTATGCATGCATGCAACTCATCACACCCATGTTAATTTGTTTTGTCCCATAGTTGCCGTGTTTGCATTGACAATGAAAGCATTGAAGAATGCACGGTGGTGCAGGTACGTTTATATACCTAGCTTACAACAATATAGCAAAACAAAATTGTTCTAATTAGCAACATTTTACACATATTGTTCTTACAAGTTTCGTCGCGATTCTTTGATATTACAAAAAAAATGTTGTTAATAAATGTGATAGATGAAACTTCAAAAATCTAATGTTTCTATCAAGGTTTTAAAAAATAATATGCAATTGCGATCGAATCTAACATTAGTGGTATCTGTTTGCAATTTATTGTAATACGAAAGAACATGTGAAAATTGCAACCATGACCGCAATATTTTAAAACCTTGGGGTTCTATAACTGGTTAAAGATTTTTTTTTAAATTACTATTGTTAATCAGTGCATGATGACTAATTAACAATTAAGGGCATGGTTTTGAAAAATTTATATATGTCTGTTCGATTTCAGGTAGATAGCGTTAACAAGAAAGGTCTCCTTTTAGAAGTGGTGCAAATTCTTACAGACATGAACCTTCAAATCTGCAAAAGCTATATTTCATGTGATGCTGTTTGGTTCATGGATGGTGCGTATTAATTAGTTAATTAAATCTCTTCTATCAATTTTACATATATTTAAATTAAATTAAGATGTATATGTATGTATGAGTCTAAATTAAATTTCCTTAATTAATTTATATGGCCAATTGCAGTGTTTCATGTTAGAGATGAAAATGGGAACAAACTAACCGACCAGAAAGTCATTAATGACATTCATCAGTTACTGTAATTTCTCATTGAATTTGGTTATCATGGGGCTATTATGGAAACTTGTTAGGGATGTAATTAATTAAAAATAGACTAAATCCAATGGGGCAACTTATTTAATTTTCCAATTAGTAATACTAATAACCTTAAGTTAACATGTTAACATGTGAATGAAAGTTATTTTTTATTATTTTATTAGATATAATATTTTTATGATTGTTGCATATATTTAGATTATTTCTATTTAATTTATTTAATGAGTTACTTTTTTTTTTAATATTTCTTTTTCTCAAATAAAATTGAGAGACTAATACAATCCAACTTGTTTCAAGCCATCAGGGTTGGGTTGAGTCAGCTTAACCAATTTTTTTTTTAACTAATTGAGTTGAATTGAATTAGTTATCTCTAACTATGCTTTATCTCCAAACTTGTACTACAGATGAAAGATTCTTATATCAGGTTGCTTTTTTAGGCAACACTAAATAACTAGAAAACTACATCTAGGTTAAGTTTGAAGTTTAAAAATGATGTACTAATTAGGTAAAATACTTCCATACTTTCCATTTCAGTTGATTTTAATTTTAGGTATTGAAAGAAAGAATGGAAAGGACTCTATTTTTGATTACTTGCATTCTCTTCTTTCTTCTTAAATAGAAATGGTAGAAGGTAAATCTGAAACGCATGCATGCAGGCCATAGAAAAATCAAGAACCTCTCCATCATCACCAAACAACAATAACAACAACAATTCGGTGTTCACCACAATGACAAACTACAAGACCTATTCCAAAAAACTCCTCCTACTGCTTTCCCTCCCAATCGATCAACACACAGCCATCGAAATGATCGATGCCGACCACCCAAGCCTCTTCTCAGAGGTCTCGACGGCCTTGGCCAACCTCTATTGCCACATCGTGGAGGCCCATGCATGGAGCCACAACGCGTGGCTTGCTTGCGTGGCCTACATTTCAGACCAATCCACTGACTCTATCATCGATGACCCCTCGCGGTCAGTGACGGAGCTACGTTGGGAGGTAGGGGGGCCATGGGCCCCTGGCTTTTAATAATATATATATATATATATATATATATATATAAATAATAGTAATAAAACTATAAAAAAATATTAAAATATTAAATAAATATTATAATAATTAATTATATTTTGTAATTAGGTAAATATATTGAAGTGTAATTTAATTTTTTATTTTTGAAAAAATATTTTATTTTTATTTAATAGTTATTATTGTAAAAATAATGATATTTTATTATTTTTTTATATAAATATCTTAAAAATATTTATATTAATGTTCTAGATATACTTATATTTCTTTTTCACAAAATATTTGAATATAATTTATTTGTTGTTAATATTTTTATTTTATCAATTATAATTTTAAAAATTATGGATAATTACATTAACATTACTTTATTATTTTTTTTAATAATTTAAATTTTTGATAATTCTTTATTTGTTATAAATCATTAAAGAATTAAAATTTGTATTAACATGTGTTAAGCTTAATTATGAAAATTATATAATAGATTAATCTATTAAAGTTTCAAATATATTAACAAATATTTTTTCATTCCTGGAACTTATGTGTATATTTTTTTTTAATTATCTTTTATATTTTGAATACATTAATACTTGAATGTAATATTTTTACGCGTATCTTAAACCAAATATATATGGATTTAAACATTTACTTTCTATCAAAGTATATTTTTAGTGTATAACAACATTATTTTATTATTTTTTTTATGATTAAGGAATTATCATTTAATGACTAGTATAATTTAATTTAATTTATTAGATTTTTGAAATATAATAATAATATATTTATCTAAATATTTTAAATTTATCAATTTTTATTATAAATTTATGAAAATTTTAATGATCAAATTTAATATCTATAATATATAATCTTGAATCATAAACCTTTATGATAATGATAAATAAAAGATATATCATTATGATAATGATAAATAAAAGATATATCATTTTAACAAGTTATTATGTACAAATTTATATTATTTTTATTTATTTACTCAAATTTGGTCCCCCAAGTGGTCAATCCTGGCTTCGTCCTTGCTCGCGGCTGACCTCTATAGACCATAGAGGATCATTTAATGGCGGTGGTGGCTCAAACCGCCCCGATGTTAAGACCTCCGAGCTTCTCGGGGGAGAAGGCAACATGACGAAGGTGGAATGGAGGTTGCACCAGCTTATGCTCTCGGTTAGGGACTGAGTCCCCTTCCTCGCCCAAAGAGATGATCAAGGGAAGGAATACAGTGGTCACTATTGAAAGCTGTGACCAAAAAGGGTATTCGATTGTTAACATTGAGTGCAAGGATCGCCCCAGGCTCATGTTTGATACAGTTTGCACGTTAACGGACATGCAGTACGTGATTTTCCACGCCTCCATCAGTTCCCATGCAGGTTATGCATTTCAGGTATGTATAACGTAACTAATTTTACTTACTTGTATAAAAATTTATTCATTTTTATAAAAATATTTTTCTTATTAAAAAAATAAAGAATACAAATTACACAATAAATTAAAAATATGATAAAAAATATATTTTAAAATTATCTATTTTTATCCTTTATTTAAAAATTAATAATTTATTTTATCCTTTCTAATTTTACGAACTTTCTCTCGTGTAAAAATTTCTCATGTAAAAATTTATGAAATTTTATAAAATTATTTTTAAAATTATATAAATCCACGTGGAATGTAATTCACTAATGAAATAGTTTTAAAACTATGCATATGCTTTTCTTGTATATGCAATCAATATATATAGTATTAATTCCTCATCTACCACGATGAATTAAGAAGTATGTTAATGGATTTACAGGAGTATTTCATCAGGCACGTAGATGGATATGCTTTAGATACTGCATGCGAGAAGGAACGAGTAATGAAATGCTTAGAAGCAGCAATAGAATGCCGTGTTTGTGAGGTAATTAATTAACTAAATTAAAAGCATATATATAATAACATATTATCTAACACTCTTTTAAACACATTCTTATAGACTCGAGTTGTGTGCAGACAACAGAGTAGGGCTGCTCTCGAACATAACCCGAGTAGTCCGAGAGAACGGCCTCGCCATTGTTCGAGCGGACGTGGAAACGCACGGAGAGAAATTGGTGAACGCTTTCTATGTGAAGGACATATCAGGCAACGAGGTTGACATTGAGTACTTCAGCAACTCGGTGAAGAGGGAAATGGGTCCAATAGTCACTCTCCATGTCAAGAATGATAGTATCAGAAGAAAGGAAAACTTCCCAAAACAAGCCCCTCTCTCATTCGGAGGCATGCTAAGATCTCGGATTGAACGTCTCTCCCATGGCTTCATTTTATAAGAGTCCAAGTGTAGTAGATTAATCATGAGTAGTTGTACGTAGTTTAGCTTAATTTCACGTAGTTATTTGGATATGGAAGAATGTGTACGTGTATATATGATAGTAGCCTAGGCTGTATTCAGAAGTTCTGAATCATCACAATTTGCTTGCTAGGGCTGTAAATAAAATCATTTAATATTGTATTCTTCTTCGATCCCCTGCATATAGTTAAATCGGAGCTAATAGTTAAATTATATTAAATTCATATTATTTGATAACAAACAAAATTGAAATGACATTTATCTTAACTGAGAGCATAAATTTTGAGAGAAATACTTTGACGTTATTTAACAAGAAGTACATTGTTCTCAGGTTTCTATACCAATGGAATACAATTTGTTGTTTTCTCCCCTGATTTAAATGTAATTAATGCTAATTAAAATTTCATCAAAAGAAAATATTCTCTAATATCAATTATATTTATATTTTATTATTTTTTAATTGTTAATTTTTGAATTCGTAAGTGGTAATTAATTCAGTATTTTTTCAATTAATACTCATTATTTTTTATATAAATTTTATTGAAATTTTAAATTTATAAATTCTATAATATATTAATTAAAATAATTTATTCAAATTTTAAAATTAATATTATTATTTAAAAGTGTATGTTAAATATCCTTTATTTAAAAATTATTGTATGTTAAATAATATATAGTAATACAATTAATGAACTAATATTTTACCATAAATTTGTTGCTGGATAAATTTTTAAATATATTACTACTTAACCTTATTCACGATATTATAATATAATGCAATAATATAATTAAATGATTAAAAAATAATGTCATTATAAAATAAGTGTAATTCAAGTATTTTAATATAATAGTTCTAAATAAATAATTTGATCAATCATTAATACAATTTGATTATCTAATTAAATTAAACAAAAAATTTATAATTAAAATAGTAACTTATCACTCTAATATAATTAAATTAATGGGAAGTAAGTAATAAAAAACAGTATTACCATAACTATTTCGCAAATTGATATGAAGATTTATTTGGATTTTTTCATTAATGAACATAATATTAAATGAAAATATAATTAAATTAGTGAAAATAATTAATAGAAATTATTTATTATCATAATTATTGTGGAAATTCATAGGGAGATTGATTTGGAAAGTTTATTTTATTAATGAACAAAAATCAATTATTACCATAACTATTAAATACATGGATTTTTTAATATTTGTTTAAAATTTCATTTAATAATAAAAATAATTTATTGAATAATATAAAAATAATATTAAAATTTTCTTTTAATTGAATTTTGACTTTTTAAATGTAAACCAAATTTTAAAATATAATATCATATCATGAAGATAAAATTTTAATCGTTCGATTTTAAAATATAACAACCCCAAACTCTAATTCAAAATATTTTTTTTGGTAATTAATAATTTAATTTTTTAAAAACTATTTCAAAATTAAAAAAATAATAATTAGAGACAAAATGACACCCTACAATAAGTTTTTAACCTTTTGAATGCAAATAAAATTGTCCTTGCATTGATTTAACAATAGTTTTTATTTTTTTCTAGAATAAAAATATTTTTTATTATTCATTTCAATGTAATAACTAAGTCTTTATATGTATTTATGATTCAATCAAGACTAAGGTATAATTTTTTATAAAAATAAAAATTAAAAATATGTGCAATTAAATTTGTGATTTTATATTTCTTAACTTTAAATATTTAAAACTCTTATAAATACTTTCCTGATTTTGTTTTTAGGAATGTTATAAATAACTTTTAAAGTTAAAACTTTATAAACATAATTTAGATCAAATAATTAAATTGAATTTACTAATTTTAATTATTTAAATTTATAAATATTACAAGTGAAATCGATAATTTGAAATTTACTTATTTAAATTAATTATAATAATCCTAAATACTTTTTTGAAATTCAAACATAGCAAATCATATGAATGTTTTCTTGAAATTGGAATAGTTAAGATTAAATAATTATATTCAAATTATTATTTTCAATTGTCTTAAAATAATATAAAATTATAATATTTTTATAATATTATAAATACTTAGTGTCAAGAATAGTTCAACATAAATTAGTAATTTAATGCAAAATTATTCACCGCCAGATACTAAATTGAAACATTTTTAATAATTTGAGAACCAAATTGAGATTATAATAATAAGTATAAATAAACAGTCAACAAAAATAAGATTATAATAATATAAGGTGACACATCACGCATACAAAATTTAACGTTGCTACGAAACTTAAGTTTTAACTTTGGTGTATATTATGAATAGTATACATCAATGTAACCATTTTTCCTCCAATGATATAGTGATATGAAGTTTACTTTGCCACGTCATATTTTCAATATTAATTTTCTTCTTTTTACTATTAAAGTATAAAGACATTTTTGATTTTTTTTTAATTTTATATTTTTAAAAGGACAATTTAATCCTACTAGTTTTTAAAATTTTATTTATTTATATTTTTCTCAAAAGACCATTTATATCATGCCGTTCCTAATTCTAAACTTTAATTTTCATCCTCAATCTCAATTCTTGCTCTATGTCTAGAGTCGACAATTTGGCCTTTGATCCGCGGGCTGGTCCCATTTGACCCTCCCTTCAAACCCCATTCTTTCTAGCTAACTTAGAGAGGGCCTAAAAATTATCCCAACTTTTTTAATTCCAAACAGTAAGGCTGGGGCTGGGGCTAGGGTTGTAGGGGTTAACCCCTCTATTTTATCTTGATGCAAGAGACATGCATAGAGGTAGTAGCATGTACTTTTTTTTTTTTTTTTTTTTTAGACATGTGTGGGGGTAGTTGTATGTACTCTTTCTTTTTCTTCTTTTTTTTTTTTTTTTTTTTTTACAGTGAGCATATGGGAGTTTTGTCAAATGATATATATATTTTTTTTAAAATTGTGTTCTATATAAATATGCATAATTGTTGTTTGTTATTCTTAGATAAAAATGAGGGGAGATGAGGGCATAGAACAAGAATTGAGATTAGAGATGAAAATTAAGGTTTAGAATTAGTATGGTAGGGATTAAAGGGTCTTTTGAGAAAAAAAAAACCAATAAGATTAAATTGTCTTTTTAAAAATATAAAATTAAAAAAAAAATTGTAGAAAGGTCCCTAGACTTTAATAGCAAAAAGAAGAAAATTATTATTGAAGGTGTGATATGGCAAATTAGATCACATGTTACTATATGATTGGAAGAAAAATAGTATACACTGGTGTATACTATTCATAATATACTCCAAAATTAAAACTTTTTAATAATTTAAAACTATTGTTAATGTTTAATTGAATTTGAAAACACTTAAAATTAATTAAATTACTATTTACTGACTTTAGTTGTTTAAAAATATTTAATATTTTTGTACATGTTAAAAATATTTTTTGTTTACTTTTGAAAATAGAGAGAATTATAATTCTTTAAATTAAATAATTCTAAAACATTTATTTTCAAGTTGTGGTTGGCATCCATTTATTATAAAATTGATTTTACATTTTTAAAATTTGATAATTAATTAATTCTTCAATAGGGATGACCTATTTATAAGTAAAAAGTGTAACTTGTGGGATAAAAACTTAGTGAAGGAAAAATAGTACACATCCTTCAATACATGAGACCTGTCTTGTTAAAAACTTTGTCAGGAAAACTCAATGAGATAAAACCCTTAGAAAGGGAAAAAGAGCGCAAAACATATTCATTTCTCCTCCTCTTATTGACAATCATATGAAGTTCAATCTTATGAAACAATTACTTAAAAATCTTCATTGGTAATGACTTTGTAATGAAATCTACTAGAATTTTCACAACAGACGTGAACTTGTTAAACACTATATAGGCATGGTTTGTCGGGATATAGGCTTCTTGATGCATAAAAATTCTCATTTTTAAATGTTATAGCATAAACTTTCTTTAAGCAATCTATGGCTTTTGGAAACTCTTCAGAAGTTCTAATAATATTTATGTTATCTAAATAAACAACAATTATGATAAATTCATTTTTATGGACAAGTGCCATCCTTTTATACTGTTCTTTTAATGAATTCGCACTAAGACGATTAAATTACATGCGTCTTGATTACTCTATCTAATCGAATGACTTATTCGATTTGATTGAGTAATCTTTTCTAGAACTTGCTCTACTGGGTAAATTAAATCCTTTGAGAAGTTTTCATATAAAGATAAATTTTCATAGAGTCATATAAATTGGCTATAACAACATTCATTAAATGTAAATTGAGTTCTTCATGTGTAACCATAATAGTTAAATATTGAATTCACAGGTGAATTAATAATGGGTTTTTGTGAAAATCCTTAAGCAACTAGTCGTACTTTGTATTTCACAATTTCATCATTCTCATTTTGTTTTTACACAAAACCCCATTTGTATCCCATTGGTTTTCCATCTTCAAGTGTATAACCTAGGAGTCCAAAAACTTAATAGTTTTTACCTCTTTAAGTATATGAACTACAAGTCCAAAACTTAATTGATTTTACATTTTCGAGTATATAGACTACAAGTCCAAAAACCTTACTAGTTTTATGTCTTCAGGTATATGAATTACATGTTTAAAAATCAAACTAGTTTTTCAATTTGTATGGACTACATGTCCGAAAACCTAACCAAGTTTTACATCTTCAGATGTATAGATTACAAGTCTAATAATTCTTTACTTGAGAAAATGCGTATAATTTTGTTTCAATTGAATCTTTCTATTTTGGTCAATCATTTATTTGTCTACAATCATATGTACACTTAGACTCTTGATCTTCACTTTTATTTATAACATTTAGTGCTACATTAGGTGTTAATACATTGTCAGTGTTGACTTTATTTCAGTTCCATCTTATTCTATTCATGACATAATATAAAATTTCTTTATTTTACTAAATTCAAGTACCTAAGTTCTTCAACTAAATATATAATTATGTCAGAGGAATCTTTCAACATTCTTATAATCTCAATTTGACTATCTTACTTCTTAGCTCTTTCTCGTAATTGAAGATTTTTATCTTTGGAATCAACAAGTCTATCATACTTCATGCATGCTTAAGACTCATTTTGCATTATTGTTCAACATGGAATCAATTTTATTTTATATTATTGGAGCATTAATAGTTGATACACATGATTTAGTCACTCTTTAACTAAACTTTGTAAATGAATTATATTTTGAACTTTTGGTTTAATTTGTTTAGTGTGAGGATCAAGATAATGATAATTCATTACAATTAATCTCTTTTTTCCTATTGCTTACTATCTCCTCCTCATGTTGGAAAAACAAATTCGAAATAACAATCGATGAATTGAGTCGTAAATAAATCTATTGTTGATGATTTCAACATATTACATATAGAGATTCATGCCTAACATATATTTCCAACTCCTTTCAAGAAGTCATCTTAGTGTGTTGTGATTGAACAATTAGACTCATATTTGGACATATACAACACATCTAAAAAATATTAGATTGAAATATAAGCTTGCTAATTAAAAGAAATTTCAAGAGGGGAGAATTAATTAATTAACTTGTTGGCAAGATCTGAATAATATTACAACATTGTATGTTGCATATCCCTAATAAGACATTGTAAGTTTTAATCTCATGAGTAATGGTCTTGTAATCACTTTTAAATATTTAATAAGTGTTAACAAGTCCATTTTTTTGTATGAATATGCACATATTCTACAGGATGTTTAACATAAAATCCAATAGTCATACAATACCCATTAACAACATGAGATGTAAACTCACCAACATTATCAAGACGAATTTTCTTAATCAATTAATCGAGAAGATATGCTCTTAGTTAAATAAACCGAGTTAAGAATCTTGCAAACTTATGGTTTGCAAGTTGAGAACAAACTGACATATGAGATGCATCAATTTAAATCATAAGATACTTAAATGATCCATATGATTGGTTATTGTTCACAAATATTACTGTATGTCCATTCTAAAAATATAAGGAATTTATCCTCAATTTTTAACTTTATTGGGACAAGTAATACATGAGAAATCATTGAATTGGAGGAGGGCTTTTGGCGCTTCAATGAGTGTTCACATGTATTTTTAATTATTTTTCATATTATAATAAACATGGGATGACTCATCTGGTCATGCCAAACAATCAATTTATTTTGATTTGTAAACTTTCGGTTTACAATATTATGCTTTTTCATTCTACTAATATTCACGTGTCATAAATCATAACATACCATTTTGTCAAACAACAAATTTATTTTGATTCGTAAACTTCAGGTTTACGATAACATGTATTTCCATTATACTTAGCTCTTTTGGAGCCCTCTCGATTAGTTATATTTATAGTGCCAAAAATAGTACTAACATTGACTTTTCACATTTTACCAAAAACAAACATAAAACATTTTATTTGTCATAAACTCAAGTATATATTATGAGAAAATTTATTTCTTGACACTCACATTACCAATTAGGTAATCAAATTTTCACATGACTTTTTCACTTTTGGTGGAAAAAAGTATTCTTAAAACCAATTTCATGACCATGACTCTAACTATGAGATTGTCTATAAACAAAATAATTAGATATTTTAGTTATGCACTCACTTCTAGGAGTGTTTTGGCTGAAGTGTGAAAGTTTACTTCATTATCAAAAACTTCTTTTAATCATAGTTTAAACAAAAGATATACATCATATCTACAATCAAATGAGTCTTAAAAAAAAAAAAAACCAAAAGCTAGAAATAGACTACTTCTCTGTTGTGACTTGCAACAACTTTCTAAAAGCTAAAATCCTTTCTAAAATAGTGTGTACACACACACACGCGCGCACACACACACATGCATTGAAACTCACTAACAACACTTGAAGAATAAATGTTTTACTTCAATTTTTGTAGTATTTTCTCACTTGTGGGATTTAATAAATGGTGAAAAAATTTAAAATTAGTGAAAAATGCAATATATGAACGAAAAATATTGATTTGCTTTTTAAATAAAATCTAATGGCACTTCTAGTGACAACAAATCAATATAACTACGGTTGTTACATATGAATCTAAGGCATATAACATTAATACAAATGCATATTGTATACAGTCATTAATAATCTTTTGACCCAATATTAAGCATTACACTTAAACTTTGGGAGAAGTGTAGCATCAAGCGTCAAGTTGATATCTATGAATTGAGATTTTATTAAAAGGTAAAAAAAAAATTATTTTTTTCACTATTTTCCCACTTCGGGTGAGAAAGAATCATTATTCAGGAAATAATCATTCTTTTATATTTATATTCATATTCTTCAAGAATAATATATGTTTATGTTCTCATTTTTCAAGAATGAATTTTTTTTTCTCATTTTGGATAAACAAATAAATAAGCAACATCTAGGTGTATAGTATACATACGACCATCAAAATCACCATATTCATAGACAAAATGGGTTTTAATCCGTTTCCTCTTTATTTTTAAGGGATTCTTGGATAATTGTACACTATTTACCTTAAAGACAATCGTATAAGATAATTGTATACTATCTTGAAAAAAAATATATGAATGTCATAATGGAACATACTAATAAAATTCTTATAATACACATCATAAGTTTAAATAGATTGAGCATACTAATATATAAAACCATTATATAAAAGAAAATTGTAGGTTCACATTAATCATTAATCAAGGTATGTGTCCCAATTGACATTTTAAAATAATAATAAATAAATAAAATTATTCCTCACAAGTTATGTGTACTTCAGGTTCTCTCAGCCACAAATGTGGAGACTGTATAATGTGGAGACTATACACATATACTACATTTAGTGCTATTCCCATCACTTTAATGTCCCCGCTTGGGTCATAAGCTAATGTTATATTTTGTGCACTTATCTCCCACCTCTAGAGAAGAAAATTATCTTTTTATTTTTATTTTTGTATTATTTTCTAGCTTCTAGTGAAAAATAAACTTGTTTTTTCATATTCTTCAAAATGAAAAATTATTATTTTATATTGTTAGTAAAAGAAAAGGGAAAACAAGAAAAGAAAAATTCCTTCTTCTTTAACAAATCTTCACGAACAAGGAATAAAAAAAATAAAAAAGATCTTTCATAATAGTTTATTTATTTTGATGGTGTCTTCGACATTACATGTAATAAAAAAAATCACATATGAAATACAAAAATCAACACACTTTCTAACACAAATTTCCAATAAATTTCCAAACAAATAGTTTTATTTATGCTATGTGCTTATAGAAGAAAGAAAAAAAAAAAGACCCAAAGAGCTTCTTCTCTCCCAGACTTCTCGGTCATTAAGAAAAGAAATAGGTTTATTAATTCTGTTTTATTTAAAGACAATTTTTTTTCAAAATATAATAATAAGACAAGTTTTGAAATGGTATTTCCAGCAAGAATGAAACCTTTATCACGTTCTTGTATTACTCCAATTTCCATCAACCAAAGAAAGTTTTGAAAATAAAGGTTGTGAAAATGGATTCGGTGTGGTTGAGAGAAGCAATGAAAGAAATAAGATAGGAAAGATTTATTTAATCATGGCTGTAATAATGGCTTAAAGGGATATAATATCCCTCATATAGAGAGAGAAATATGGGGTGATGGAAATGAAATATAAAAAATGAAATGATATCACTTCCAAACTAGTTGTATTCGAAATTAATCAAGATTAATTTATTTTGTTATTGGAATAAAGTAAAGAACATAATAAAATAAAGAACCACTTGTTCTTGTTATTTTAATCTTTACATAAAACACTTAGGGTGTATTTAAGATAGTTGAAAAAATTAGATTATTTCAATAACCACATAATTTATTTGAGTAAATTTACTACCAAAAAGTGATTAGAAAACAAAAAATATGCTTTTACATGATAAATTACAAAAAAAATAAAAATAATTATGGATTTGGGTAATTTTCATTAAGTTGACGGCCTTTTGAATGACGCCACTGAGCCAAAAGTCTTCAACTCCAACCTCTATAGGTAGCGCCACAAATTATGACACAAACAATTTCCCACATGTTCCCTCCCCATGCAAGTGGTACTACAAGGTCAGTAACCACCACCCAAGTGGCACCATGACCTACGGAGCAAGCCAAGTAGGTCAACGCTCCTTCCCAGGTGAACCCATTCCCATGCAGGTAAGTGCATCTTCTTGAGAACCACACCGATGGCGCCACAGCCTATGGAGCAAGCCACACAGGTGGCACCATGCCCCTTGGAGTTACTAATGCATATGGTGCCATTCTTCATGTGGTCAAGCTTGAAGGTGGCACCATGACCTCTGGAGTGAAAAGTGTAAGTGGCGCCAGAATTTATGTGCCTTCTACATTGATGGCACAACACCTTCTTGATGGCTCCACGGCTCCTTCATCTTCTATATGTTGTGGTCCCAGTGTGCTTCATTGCTGTTTGTGAAAAAAAAAAAACCAAACTGAATGTGTTGTGTGTTGTGTTCTTGTGGTGTGTGAAAAAAAAAATTGTAGAAGGAAGAAAAGACAAGTGGGACTCGTGGTAGGACCAAGCATTGGTGGCGCCACAATATTTGGAGTAATTGCTTGATGGGTGATAGAAAAGAAGGAGTAGTGGAACTCGACTTAGTGGTTAGTGGGGCTCATGGTAGGACCAAATATTTGATATATTTTTATATTTTAGACTAGTTCATGTAATGTTAATTTTTTTTTTTTGGTTTGTATATTATTAGATCATGTTATAAGTGTGTAGAACACTAATCACCAGTATAAAGTGGTTGTTAAAAAAATAATTTTTTTATTTGAAGCTATTTTAGAGAATTTGTACATAGGTATAGTTAAAGTTTGCTCAAAGTGTGTGAGTTGGTTGTTTTGTTTAGTTGTAGTATATAGTATGTAATTGTAGTATGTAGTTGTAGTTTGCTCTAAGTGTGTATAAAAGTTTAGTTGTAATTTTTTTTTTTTTATATTTTTTTGTTTTCATTACATATTGATTAATTTCATATTTAAATAGCTATTGAATGTTGAAAAATATATTATACATAAAACTCATAAGAAGGAAGTAAATAAAACAAGGGTGGACCTTAAATAAGATATATATATTTATAATAATTTTTTATAACTAATTTTGAATATAATTTTTAATCTTTCTATAAACACACGTCATTTATATTTAATATAATTAATTTTAATGAAGTGAATGATAATTTTAAAAACAAATTATAGATAATTACAATTTTAATAATAATATGAATATAGTTTTCTTATAATTTGATTATGTTTTATGAATATAGTTTCATTAGATTTTTTTATGAATATAATTTTCATTAGACTTTTTTTATTAATATAGTTTGATTATATTATTTTTATGAATATAGTTTCCCTTAGATTTTTTTTTTATCAATATAATTTGACTTGACATTTTTTTATCAATATAGTTTTCTTATATTTTTGTTATGAATATAGTTTTCATTAGATTTTTTTTTTTATGAATATAGTTTACTTAGATTTTAAAATATGAATATAATTTTCTTTGACTTTTTTTTTTATCAATATAGTTTGGCTAGATTAAATTCTCATTTAATATTATACTTAGGTGGTTTATAGAATTTTAAGGTGTTTCTATCAAATTAGGTTGTTTAGGTTAAATTATGAATTTATATTACTTTAATGTAACTAGGTTGTTTATAGAGTTTTAAATTATTTCTATAAAACTAGTTTGTTTATACAGTTTCAAGTTGTTTCTATAAAATTATATTTTTTATCACAATATTTGTCGTATTTATTTTGACCAATCTTCATGTTTTAAGTTAAGTTTAATGGAAAATGGAGCAACAAGGAGCAACTTTGGATCCTGGTCCTCGAGATGCCTTGTTATTGAGGTTACAACAAGTACATGTATTGGAACATATATGGCAAAAAAAGGTGACCATCATTTGAGAGCTCATCTTTCTCAAAGAGATAAAAAAAAATCTAGACACCCAATTGTGCAAGAAGAAGAAGAAGAAGTAGCTTCGGATCGTCCTGAAGGTGTTCCGCAAGAAATTCGTCATTTATTAGACACTGTCAGATTTTTTATTGTGGCTTATATGCCTTTCTTCAACTATGACTTCAAGTTGATTTTCGCATTAGTTGAGCGATGGCGGTCTGAGATGCACACATTTCACATGCTCGTGGGTGAGTGCACCATCACTCTACAAGATGTGTCCCTAATGTTAGGGCTTCATATTGATGGTGAGCCTGTCACTAGGCAATCAACAAACACTTGGGCACAACTGTGTGTAGAGCTCTTAGGAATAAAGCCACCTCCTTCTACTTTTCACGGGAGTAGATTGATGACAAAAGTTTTGAAAGAACACTTTAATAACATTTGTCTTCATGTAGGAAGTCAGGTCCAGTTGGAGAGGTACACACGCGCATATATTTTGTGCCTTCTGGGAGGAGTATTAATGTTGGATCATTCTGGTAGTTTTGTCTTGCTAAGATTCCTCCGGTTTATGCGAGACTTGGAACAGTGCAGCAAATATTCATGGGGTTTAGCTATTCTTGCATACCTTTATCGAGAGTTATGTAAGGCTACCAACCCTAAGGTGTCTGAAATTGAGGGGCCGAAGTGCTACTAATGCTTTGGGCATGGGAAAGGTTTCCCACAATTGCACCATTAGCTCGAGTGAACCCTTTTACAGGATTTCTTCTAGGGACAAGGTATGTTGTCATTGCATATTTTTTTAGGGCATCTGAAATTTTCTTAATAATTTTTGTTACATTATTAAACTGTTGTAAATATAGGTATCGAGGTGGAAAGAATTTCAACTTTACTCCTCATAATTTATCATTGTCTACTTTGCGGCTTAAATTTGACACAATGGAGATTCATGATGTATGTTGTTAATCCTAAATTTGGTCATTACTATTTTTTGTTTCCCTTGTATATTTTGATTTTATTTTCAAATTAAATAGGTTATGTGGGATCTGTACACTCAGCACGCCAATCTTTTTCCTCTTGGATTTTTTGAAGGGATTGTTTTATGGAGAGCAGTGGTGCCACTAATCAACTTTCACATCATTAAGTGGCATCATTCCGACTGAGTCTTAAGCAGTTTAAACTTGCCCAACACATTCCCGACCCACCATTTCAACAGGACAGTCACCATGATCAACTTTGAGACGTAAGGAAACAAAGATTAGGCTCAAGTGCACTTTGTTTTTGTTGAATTATGGAATGCACGATTTGCTAGGGTCATTTTTACCATCCCCATTGACGGTCCTTTCCTACCACCCACACACGAATACATGGTATGGTACCGAGCCCGTACACGATGGTGGATTGGACATTTTGGGGCAAAAATTGGTTTTGCGGTAAATGACTTTTACTTGACACAATTATGTTACGTTAATTTGTATCATTTGTACTATCATTCAATTTATTAATGAAACAAATATTTACATATGCAGACTGACCTTATTGAGCGGGTGTATCATTGCACTATTGATCAACATTGGAACATGAGTTCCAATGAAGAAGTCAGAATTGGATTGACCAACGTGTTGCATGTATGGGGTGGCATTGAATGTGTTACTATGCCCTCACAATAGGCCTATCGCCTAACTAAGCATGTGCCTCTACCTCCCTAAAATGTAAATGTTGGGGTTGGAAGCAGAGAGGGAAGACGACTGGGCCATAGAAGGATGGTTCTCCAACATGAACCGATATACTTTCCACCACCTCCACCACAACCAATAGGTGGTAGATTTTACGTTTCACCATCTCAACATTATGGTGATTACACTCAATATACCTATCAATCGCAACCAACCCCTCCTCCATCACAACCACCTCCATTTAGTTCAAATGATTGTTATGTACCACAGGCTGCCCCCAACACCCCTACCAATTTTGGTTAGTTCATGGATTATACACCCAGTTCATATGTACCAAGTTTGGTAACGCCCGGTGCATCCACTCCCTATCCTAGTAATTTTTCACCATCCAAGTTCGTTAACTTTTTCACCATCCATGTTCTTAGGACAAGGACTATCTTTGTCCCAAAATCCTCATCCGGGAGTTAACTTAAATGAGGTTTTTCGGAATGAGAGTGATGATCCTTAGAGCATTAAACGTGTAAAATTACCTTTGTTTTAATTGTCGAACAATCAGTTGCTTAAAACTTTAATGTTTCAATTACCTTTTATGCACATGTTTTCTTTTTGGCTTAATTGCAATTTTCATCCCCTTAGTTTTATGAAATGACAATTTTCATCCCCCAGTTTTAAAAGTGAACAATTGGGTCCTCTTGGTTTCAAAAATGCACAAATTTGGTCCCTCCGTCTATTTTAAAGAGTTGACCGTTAGTTTTAATGTTGACTCTGTCCATTTAATTTTTTTGAATTAACAATAATGACTCAATACTCTTCTCCTCCTTTCTAGAATCCTAAATTTCCCCCCTTACTATTCTGAAGCCTCATCTCCTTTTCTCCTCTTCCGAGACCCAGCAACCCCACCTCCTTTCTCCTTTCCTCTTCTCCTCTAAGCGACCACCGCAACACCTTCTCCTTCAACCTCGATGGCTCATGTAGCCAACACTGAAAGGGAGGAGAGGAGAAGGGAGGCGGGGTCATTGGGTCTTGGAGGAGAAGAGACTGTAGACAGTGAGGGGAAAAATTTTAGGATTTTGGAGAGAAGGAGAAGAGTATTGGGCCATTATTATTAATTTAAAAAATTATGGGTCGTTATTGTTAATTCAAAAATATTAAGTAGACAAAGTCAATGTTAAAATTAACAGTCAACTCTTTAAAATAGACGGAGGGACCAAATTTGTGCATTTTTGAAATCAGGAGGACCCAATTGTTCACTTTCAAAACTGGGGGATGAAAATTGCAATTAAGCCTTTCTTTTTTAGCTAAAATTTTTGAATTGTTTAAACGAAAATTAATTTTGCGATTACATTTTTGAATTACCTTTTATGCACAGTTAATTTAAACTATGATTACATTTAAAATAAACTAAACTATAATTACATTCATAATATCAATGCGATTACAGTTAATTTAAACTATGATTACATTAAAATAAAACTACGGTTATCAAGGGAACAAAAAAAACATTCACCATTTAACCACATTTTTCGGGTAAAGAAAGTTAGAGAATGGACAAATGAATTATAAGAGAAATATAACTTTAGATAAAATAGCAATGTTGATAGGTGTTATTTTGACAACACCAAATTTTTCAAAACATAAAATAAACTATGACGGTCTTTCGAAAATACATTAAATTTGGTGGCTATGGTAAAAATGAATTGGGAGGAAAGAAAATAACCATTCGGTTAAGTGCGAAGTTTACTTGGTTGGGCGTGATACTTATTGCGGAAACGTGTAAATAACAGTCAACATATGCAAGAAGGTGGCGCCACACTTTTTGGGACTTCTGCACAGTTGGCGCCACACCTTTAGGGACATGTTCTAGGGTCACGCCACAGACTTAGGGACATGTATCTAGGTGGTGCCCCATTTTTTCGGGCATTATAGGTATTTGTAACAATTATAAAAGTTGCGTTGTGGCAAATGATTCAGTTTTCTCCTTTCTGTTTGTTTCTTCGGTGAAAAATTTGTGTTTTCAGTTTCACTTGTGTTTTTGTTTTAAAAATGACTTTTCAAATGATTTTAGTTTACATGAATGGTAAAAAATTGGTAGGTCCGCAAGGAATTACATTTAAAGGAAGAAAAAAAATGATAAAAGTCCCTTCAAATATTTCTTTTCTTGCATTAAAGAATAAGGTTATTGAAAAATTTAAAATTCCAGTTCATGAAGTTATATAAAAGTTTATATGTAGAGTAATGACTTCGTCAAATCCAATGATATATGATGTTGTTGAAGTTTGTGATGACGAAGATGTTGAATGTATGATTGGTGCTATGTTACAAAATAATTTCTCCAACATAATGGAGTTATACGTGGAGATTGAAGAGATTGGTTCTTCATCACAACTATCATTGACGAAACAAGTGGCAGTTGAACCAGATGAATTTCTTAGTGACGAGGAGAATCACGAACGTCTGCAGGAGGATTTTGCTGATGATGGAGTTGACGACAATGAAGGTGAAGACTAGGGTGATCCAGATGACCATTCTTTAGACGATGAGGAAGTCATAGATATTACAAGTAAAATTTTGTTTACATTATTTTTAATGATATTCCATTTTTTTTTGTTACTAACATATTTGTGAGTTGACCTGACAATATTGCTGTAATGGACCTCCTCCCCTTATTTTTCAAGTGTCAACTAGGGTCATCCTGATCAAGAAATGTCATCATTTGGATTTACTGATCGAGATCAATGGAAATTAGGAGAAGAGTTGTATAAAGGATTGACGTTTGAAACAAAAGATTAGGTAAAAATGGCTGTTGCGTGTTATAATATGTGTGTATACCACTCGTTCCATACATTGGAAAGCCATCCAAAAGCAGTGGAGTTTGTATGTAGAAACAAAGAACATGTTGTTCATAGAGAACACGGGCAACGGTCTCCTGCAAAAATAGTTTATGGATAATAACTAAATGGGACGATCCTCATTCATGTCTACACACTAACTTAACTTAAGAACATGTGAATTTGACATCACAACTAATCAACAACTTCATCCTAGGTACAAAGTTTTATGCAATAAGTAAACTTTTTCCGTAGTTTGCTAATACTAATGTATTTTTTTTTAGGCATGGTTAGCAATGATCCATCAATTAAAATTCCACTAATTTAGGAGAGGATGGTTAGTAAGGTCAATTATAAAGTGTCATACAGAAAAACATGGCTAGCAAAACAAATTGCTCTAGCAATAGTATATGGGGACTAGGAGGATTCGTATGATTTGTTGAAGACATGGTTGGAGTGGATGTGCTCAAAGTGTACAGGATTTGCCTTTGAATTAAAGACAACTCCTTTCAAACTTGATGGCATAGTTATCCTTGAATATAGAAAGTTTAAGTATGTGTTTTGGACATTTAAACCAGCTGTGGACAGATTCAAGTGGTGTAAACCTATCATTCAAATTGATAGAACATTCTTGTATGGGAAATACAAAGGTACTTTGTTAATTGCAATAACGCACGATGGGAATAGATATGTACTGCCAATCGCTTTTGCAATTGTTGAAGGGGAGACATTGGATGATTGGCAGTGGTTTTAGCAAAAATAAGACAACATGTCAATGACAAAGATGGTATATGTCTTATATCAAACAGACATAAAAGTATAATATGAACAGTGTGAGCATCAATAGAATGGCAACCACCGCATGCTTACCATGTGCATTGCATTCATCATATCGCCAACAACTTCAATCACACATTCAAGAATGTAAAGTTGGAGTAGGAATTTATAGCATTGGGTAAGTTTCCCTCATTAAATAAAATGAATTATTTTGAATTTCAAATTAGTATGATTTTATTACATAATTTTTTTAATTATAGGCTATACAACTTATATGCACTAGTTTGAGCACAAACTTGAAAAATTCTATGAAAAAGATGACAACATAAGAGAATGGATTGAGATATTCCCAAGGAAAAATGGAGCATGGCACATGATGTGTATGACCACAAATATGGTCATATGACAACAAATTTATCTGAAGCCGTCAATAAGGTCTTCAAGGAAGCACGAAATTTGTCAATAACAACATTGGTAAGGTGTACTCATCAAAGATTAGTTGAGTATTTTGTCCAAAGAGGGGTGCAAGCAAAATCCGAATATGTACAAAGACATCATTACTACAATAAGTTGTTGAAAGCAATGGAAAAGAGTACACAAGCTACCTGTACTTACAGGGTTAAAAGGTTTGACATTGCTCGAACAAAATTTGAAGTTGGAGAACCTTTCAACCATGTCACTCAAAGGGGTGGAATAACATGGGCTGTTATCCTAAAGGATAATTACTGTGAGTGTGGTGTTTTTCAAGCTTATTGATATCTTTACTCCCACGTTATAACAGTTTGTGCTCATATGAACATCAATCTTTATCAATTTGGATAAAGTCTACTCAATTGAAAGCATTATTTAGGCTTATTTTGGTGAATGGAATCCACTTGACAACGACGAAACAATGCCTGAAAGAAGTAGACCTTATATTGCTCTAGATTTTGAAAAACTGTGGGGTAAAGGTCATCCAAAATCAACAAGAATCCTAAAAGAAAAATAAATACCGTCATTGCAGACAAGAAGGTCATAACAAAAACAATTGTCCAAGCTGTACACAAGAAGATGACGACCTTCATTAAGTAAGACATAAGTTTATTACTACTTAATTTTTTTCCCTTAATGTAAAACATTGTCGACTATTTTGTTTATTGTGTTCTACATAAATGTTTGTTGCTTTTTATATGTCTTCATAGGATTTATTGTTTACCCTTAACCCTTCTCCTAGGTCCCTAAACAATAAAGACTAACCATAACCTAACCTTAACCCTTACCCTACCATTAAACCTTTAACCCTACACTTTAAACTCCAAACCATAAACCCTAGACATTAAACCTTACACATGACCTTGACCCTAACCCCAACACTAGCCTTAAACCCTAACCCATACATTACCCATAACCCTTACCCTACACATGACCCTAACCCTGACCCTAACTCAAACTCTAACTCAGATCTTAACTTTAACTATTACCTTTGCCATTACCATAAATAAACCAAAGCCTACCTATACCTTAAACCATACACTTTAAACGCCAACACTAAACCCTAAACCCTAACCCTTAGGCCCTGCGAGTCGACAATTAACCATATCCTTGGGTACTTAAACCTTTGAATGTAACCACGAACACAACCATGGCCCTCACCCTAAACCTAACCTTGGCCCTACCCCTAACTAACCAAACCCTAAACAACCCAAAGCCAACAAAATCATAAAACATAGGTGATTGGTGGTTTTGTGGCACTACCTAGTTAGGTGGTGCCACCTATCAAGGTGTTGGCTGTTTTTGTGGTGCCACCTAGAAGATTGTTTCTAGGGTGGTGCCACCTTGTTAAATAATAGGAAACTAGTCATGGTGTGGTGCTACCTAGAAGGTTGTTTCTGCTGTGGTGATTGGTATTCTTGTGGCGTCACCTACAAGAGCTGGGTCCCATCAGTCTGAAGACCTTTTCTATTGTGGCACCACCAGTTTGATGATTCCACATTTGTTGGCGCCACATTGAAGGTCCCAGGGTTTGTGGCACCACCTAAATTAAAAATCACCCAGATTCATAAATACTTTTAAGATTAACCCAAAAGGAAAAATACTTTTAAGTATTTACCTCTTTTGGTAAAAGAGCCTAACTAAACAAAATGAAATGAATTAAGGAATGCACAAAATGAGATATTTATTCCTCAAACAAACCATACAAAGAATAAATCACTTAATAGTGTATATGCAGAATACAGAAAATAAAACTTTAATATGAAAACAAAGCATATGAAAATTTAAATTAATATGAATCTTGAAATCTAAGCCTAGCTCGCTCAATCCCAACAGAACTTTAATGAGATGTTGTATGCAAATATTAGATTAAATAGTACGGAATGACACTTTGTCATTATGAAAGAAAAAAAAAACAAATTACCTTGTCTAGGTTCTACAATCCATGATAGCCATATGTAAAGTATGCTATAAAAGGTCTTTGAGCCTATAATGCATGAACCAACAATATTGATCATCAAGAACAAATCAAAGCTAAGCAGTATTACAAAGTCTAGTACTACACTTGCTGGACAAATATAAGTTTTGATTTTATCCCATGTCGAAGTTCCCTACTACAATACAAGACACCAAAAAAAGGGCAAAATCAAAAGAAGTTCACATTTCGGGGCTATCTATTGTTTTACATAAAACAATTTCTTGTTTTTTTTAAGAGAATAAGAATGTGTTAGATTGTGTTTTTTTGTTTTTTAGGTTTCAAAATGACAGATCTCAGTGTACGGGTAAAGATAATCATCTAGTTTATTCAGATAACCACACAATGACACCTCCCAGCCACATGTGTTGATAGCTAAAAATATAAAATTACCTGAGAAGCTGCAAGCCAGTGAATCATGGCCTTTATTGTAGGATCTTCGTTAGAAATCCAGTCTCTAGTTGCAACCCCAATGTCATTGCCCTACCCCATCTCATGATGCACAAAACCACATAGTGACTTATTAATCTCACTACAAGAATGAACAAGCTAAGTAAAAAAAAATAATGTTTTATATAATCACCTTAATCCATGCATGTAAAAACACACCTTTTATAGTTAGCGTAGAATTTGCAACTCAAAAGCATTGTTGAAAGATGGTCATCGATGGAGCATTGGAGACGACTCTCATATTAATGCTTGGACAGAACCTTGGCTGTGGAATTCAGACCACAACCATATCATAACCCCTTTGAACCCCAACCTTTTGATGCTCGTTATCCTTAATCTCATCCACCCGGGCCAAAAGAGATGGAATATGGATTTGATCAAAGACATTTTCTGCACAGAAGATGTAGAAGCCATCAGTCTTACCCTTTTGTTTGATTCTGAGAAAGAGGACAAAAGAATTTGGTTCCTAAAAAGAAATGATAATTACTCTATAACGTCAGCCTACAAGCATCTTATAAATCACTTCACATCCCAATCTGACCTGGCTATTCTTGGTAACTAGCTTCACTTGTGGAACAACTTTGCTCCTCCTCGTGTCAAGTTCTTCAACCATTACTCAACTTCAATCTAGAGGTATCTCTTGCCTTACCTACTGTCCTCTCTCTGAGAACAACCTTGAGACCTCTTAGCATATCCTCCTCTCTTGCCCCATTCTCTAATCTCAAACTCAACAAATGCCTTTTCAAGCTTCAAAGTGGCACTCAACATATCAAATGTGGAATTCCACCTAGTCTCAATATCCAAAATAGCCTTTGTATTCAATCTTACAATGTTCACACATGTCTTAAATTTACGTTCCCTTGAAGGAGAAGACTTAACATATTTCACTGCAACACGAATTTTGAAAATAGAATCGTCAATTTCTTTTAGACCCTCCTTCACAATTAAATTTAAGATATGCGCACAACAACGCACATGAATTTGGTCTCCATTCAAAACTAAATCATTCCAAGATCTTAACCTCATCTTTAATTGTTCAATCCCACGATCATTTGATGAGGCATTGTCTATTGTCACACTCAAAACACGAGTCAACCCCTAATTAGTCAAGGACTGTTCAAGCTTCTTCGCCATAATATCTCCTGAATGGCCCTTAACTTTGAAAAAGTTTAGAATTTTCCTTTGCAAGGTTTAGTTGTTGTCTATGAAATGACCAATTATACACATGTAGCTCATATTTTGACATGAAGTCCAAAAATCAGTTGTGAGGCATATACTTTGGCAATGCTGAGAAATAAACTTCTTCAATTTTTCCCTTTCAATATCCCAATCCATCAAAGCATCTCGTGTTAATGTATGACGAGAGATCGACTGAAATTTTGGTTGCATTACACTCATACATTCACAAAAAGCTTTATTCTCCACAAACTTAAAGGACAACTCCATGGATACAGCCATCTTCACAAGAGCTTTTTGACATTTCTTTTGGTTAAAATTGGCTTCTGAAGGAGAAGAAGCATTTGTTCTTGAGGAGGAAGTAGATTTCAGCTTCTTGTGCGCTTCACTATCTGGATTAACCTTGCAATTCTTCTTCAAATGCATAGTCATGGAACTCGTTCTGTAATTGCAATTGAGTGGATGATTACAATGGTTGCATATAGCCTTTTCAGTTGATTTAGGATTTTGCGTGAAGTGATTCCAAACATTAGATTTGTTTTTACGCCCTTGGCCATGATGTTGTTTCCAAGAAGAAGTATTTGAGATAGCAGTGTGCTCTACTTCCATAAAGCCCAAAATATGATCGTCATCAGCCATGATTGTGGTCAATCCTCTTTTTAAAAAAAAATATAAGTTAAAAAAAACACAAAGAAGCTAAGTGAACTACTCAGTCCAAAAAGTCATAGTCTAGACTCTAAACACACAATCACCACAAAAAATAAAGGTAGTCTTTATTTAACCTATATGCGTGTTAGAGAAGGCATTAAAAGATGTAAATCTCCATGAGCATCATATAGTTACAGGTAAATTTAAAATGCCCTGAACCTAACACTCTTTGCCCACAAACTTAAAATAGACAGCTAGAAGTGAGTCAAGTGGCACTTTAATCTGACAAGGAAAGAACCTATTTTAGGAGTATATATAAGAGAACTGCTGCTTCAAAAATATTAAGTAATGAATAGGACAAGCTCCATAGAATAGCATTAGATAGCAGCTCATGAACTCATCCGACCATGAAATTAGTTGATGAAAATGATGTATCCACATCTTCCCTTCTACATGAAGATAATAGTACATCCATCAGGCTTCCAACAACTAACAAGGCATGCAATACAATGGTAACATTTTCATACAAATTAGATACAAATACAACAATGCAACTAAATTTGTGTACACATCTGATAGGAACCAGATTCAATAAACGTGGCAATATTTATTGATTGGAAAAAAAATGGAAATATCACAGGAAAGACCCTTGTAATTCCAAAGCAAATACTCTTCAGAGAAGAGATAATTCTCTCTATGCCCAACCCACTATAATCATCCCCATATTTTAACTAATTGCCACATCCACAACTCTTCTCTAATTTTCCTATTCAGCTCAGTTGTTGAGCTTAAGCCCAAACCTAGTGTCCTAACAGCCTCTATGATGTTTTTCACCAAACTACTAACAATGTTAGGAGTTTAACTGAATTTATAAATGGTTCTTTAGGCAGGGTGGTGCAACATATAAGTATAAACGAAACCAAAATCTCTAGAAGATTTATTCAATGAGTAGTCCAACTCCTAAATACAAACTCAATTGCAAAAGTGGAAAATTGTAACCCTAAGCACGAATTATTGGAATCCCATGCATAATATAAGGATAATACCTTGAATGTCTCTTGATATGGAGAAGGCAGAGATGTGTTCTAAGAGCATGATCATAGATTCATAGCACATTAATGATCCATTATAACTGTCAGTTGAATAAAAATTATGAGGGGTGGATTTAGATTTGTAGCACAGGTGCCCCTTTCACCCAATTAAAGAATAATGATGTCTACACCCACCCAAGGAAGACATGTACTTTCCCTTATAAGAACACAAAAACAAAAAATACTCCATTTGTGATTTCAGCACCATTCTTGGAATTGCTAAAAAAAAGTGAAATTAATATCTGAATACAAAACTCAAACCGAAAATCTCTTCTCTAATTCGAAAATCTTCAAGCTTGGATTCAACTCCGCTTCATTTCATTACACTATTACTCCTTTTTAGGGATCAAATTTGAGAAGGAGGAGAAGTTAAGGATAAGTGAAAATAAGAAAAAACAAGGTAGGGATTCAATTCTTGAACAAAAAATTAGGGATTTAAGGAAAACAATTTTACTTTTGATGTATTCATCGAACATCGATGAAGAAAAACACACTAGCCAAACGCTCGAAACCCAACAACACACTAGCCAAATGTTCGAAACCCAATCGTTATAAAAATAATAATCGGTTATTATATTAAATATAACTTTAACCATTTTAAAATAAAAACAAGTTATTTAAAATAAACATATTTATAAAACTAGTTATATTTTTATAACTACTTTAAAATAATCGGTTATTATATAATTAGTTATGATTAATTATGGTTATTTTTTTTAAAATTGGTTTTTTTGAGCACCCCTACCCTTAAGCACAATTTATTGGAAAAAGGCAAATTTTTGGCATCTAATTTTTCCTCTTATTAACTCGGTCCAATCCCTATCAGAGTTCATCTTCACTTTTCTGTAGTGCCATGATGCCACAAAGCAATCCCTTCTTCTTGGCATGGTCATAATGAAAACATCTAGGATGATAAAATCTCCAGCCCAAGACACATTGCTAGGCAAGCTAGTCAGCACATTCACGACTGGAAATTTGTGTAAGCCACCAGATCCATCTCTGAGCCCTAACCTGCAGCCCTCAATATCACTAAATGGTCCAAACCTCCGGCTGGTTTTTTTAAATGTAATGTGGATGCAACCTTACAAAGAGCCCTATCAATTGTTAGTTGGGGCATGTGTCTTCATGATAATAATGGTCAAATGATCGCAGCTGCATCCTCCTGGTCCAATCAGAATGTCTCCATAATCGAAAGCGAAACTTTAATTCTTTTGCAAGCTCTTCATTGGCTTCAGCGGCTTGACATCTCCCATGTTGTTATTGAAATAGATAGTAAAGGAGTAGTTGATAGCCTAAATTGCCTGCTGTCGAATATATCCTAGCTTGGATCCATTATTAGAGATTGTAACCCTTTACTTTTTCAATTCTCAAACTTTGTTGTGAAGTTTGTTCCAGACAAGCTAATGAGGTAGCCCATAGCCTAGCTAAGGATGCCACTAATCTTAATAAATTATATCAGTTAAGTTTGTTGTTGTAAAAAAAAACGTAGTGAAAAATTTTGAATTTTTTTTAGATAAAACTAAAAATCTCAGTTCAAGCTAAAATAATTAAAAAAAATCCCAATACTCTTAGGGTAATTTAGTTAAAGCTCAAACTTTAACTAAAGTTAAAATCCACAAGAGATAATTTCAAAAGATAAAATAATTTGAAGTTACAAATTTTAGCTTCGACTAAATCTACAGTATAGATGATGATTGCAGTCACTACATAGTATGTCATTAGATTTAGTTTGGACTTGAAAATTTAGCTTCAACTAAAATTTTATTTCATAAACTTCTTATACATGATGGTAAAAGAGAAATAAAAAAAATGAAAAGAATATTGTTATTTCATTTAAATAAACAAATCTCTCATGCCATATTTGGTATAGAATATATAAACAATTTTGGGAGAGATAGAAATAAGTTGATGGTGTCTGGAGGTGAGAGTTAGAAGAGTAATAATTCTGAAATTAGTAGGTTTTATTACGTTATTTCTCACCTGTTCTTTTAAGGCAATTTCTCACAAATTTCTAGTCATGTATATTTCTCTCTCTCTCCCAATCTCTTCACCATCTCTCTTTCACCAAACACCTCTACATTCTATTTTTTTATTTCTCATATATTTTTACCTTTCCTTGTTATTTCTCTGTATACTATTTTTTCCTCATCTGTAGCAAACATAGAGTTTGCTTTTTTTCTTTTTTTTTAATGAGTACATAGAGTTTGCTTTAAGTGTCACTCTCACTGTTGAATCATCTTTAATTATACATGTTTTTTTATAAACCAAAATTTTATTATAAAAAAGAAGAGTACAAGTCTTGTACAAAATTTGGGGAAGACTTTTCAATTTTGTCAATAAAATTTATATTTAGTTTATTGTGATGGTGAATATTTATTAAAACGTTTTCATATACATAAATAAAAAGTGCCAATTATGCAAATTCTCGTGTTTTGTCTTTTCTTGTGATGTGTTTTTATGTATTTTTATACCTAAATAAAAAGTGTCAATGCAAATTCTTGTGTTTTGTCTTTTCTTATTATGTGCTTTCATGTATTTTTTTTTTCAAAAAAGAAGAGTTATTATGAAGCGTGATATTGCTAAACGCACTCTTTACGTTCTTATTAATATATTGTTTTTTATTTATTAAAATTTATTAAAAATTATAAAATCATGATAAAGATTTATTAAACATTAGAATGTGAGACTCATTTAATTGTGTAATTTTCAATAAATTTTGATCAACCAGAAAAAATATATTAGAATGTGAGAAAATTTATTAAATAGTTGTTTACGTGAATTATTTATCTTATATTTTTGTGGATATGGTAGTTTCACCTAAATTTAAACTTTTTATACAAAAATTGAATCCAATGATAAAGATTACTAAAATAAATGTTTAATTTAATTTTGTAAATCCTACCATAATTAAAAAAATATTATTCTATTTGTAATATTCATTTTCTAAACACAGTGCCTTATTTTTCTACTTTTACAATACACAAAAAGATAAGCAACTTACTTAAACTTACTATACTCATTAATCACTCCTATTAAATAAGCATTTACCAGTTACTACAATATACCAATCATAGGTGCTTTCCCATTTTGGTATACTCCATCCGTCTCTAATTACAAGACTTGGGAGATCAAAAAATATATAGCAAAAGATTCCTAACGCAAACAATTGATCGAAGTTGATCACTGGAGGATGGTTTGCAGGTCTGGCATTGACTGGGAATAGACAAAATAATGAGCACCCAAGAAGAGCAGCAATCAACTCCTGAAAAGGTAAAATTGAAAATGTTAACTGTAACCATCTTTAGAGTGCATGTCACAAATCACAGTTGGAATTTGGTCTCCAAACCATGATCCACTATTATTAGATAAAGTCTAATAAGAACTTAACCTGGCTAAGGCACACTACCCCAGGTTGGTGTGATTCCAATATTAGCATTTTCATAGTGTGCTTCCAACAAAGAGGGCAATTTCAAGAGCAATTTTGCCAATGACGGAACCACCTCATTAAACCACTTGCTAGATTCCCCTCTAGACATAACCTGAGCCAACGTGTTATGTCATGATTTCAGCCATCACCCAAACAAATGTACACGATTGGAGCAAAAACTGAAGGAGAAGTTACCTGGTCAAAGAAGAAGATATATCCCCTCAGATCGAATGAAGTCTCAGAAGGAGAATAAAGAGTACCTCAGAGGTCATGAATGACCTTAACCAAGTCCTTGCCCGACTCTAATAGCCCATCTTGGACATTTTTATCTTAGGACATTTTTTAGTATTCGCTCTGCTTCGAGTGGCCAAGACAGAGAGGACGAGCACTTCACCAACGGTGGTAAATATGACAAGAAATCTTCCATTCTGCAAGGTCAGCCATCACAAAACTCAACAAAGAGGGAAATACTAATAGCAAAGGAATTTCAATCACTCCAACAGACAACAGAGGAAGGTTTCCAATGCAAATGAGTGAACCGAAAAGGAAGAGAGGTGGAGAAATTTATTCTACCTTGATGATTCTCTCATTGGTTCCGAAGTGTCAAGACTAAAACGAGCAAATAAACAGGTGAATGAGAAACTTGGGAGATCAAAAAATATATAGACAAAATAATGTGTTAAAATGTTAAAAGCATAATTTCCACCTAGGATCGTCATCACCATGGATAGGGTCGTCGGGTCGAAAGTTGTGACGGTGAACGTAATCATTGAGTACAAAACAGAGAAATCGTGTATAAGATAAATATCATTCCTTTGAAAGAATAGTAATATGAAATAGAGGAAGAAAAATAGTTCTCTCTCTCCCCTTTAAAAGAGCAGTAACATGAAGAGAAGAGAAAAGGAAGAGGGTATTTTAAATAATTCAATTAAAATTAAATATAAATTTATTTAAAAAACTAATAGTAACTTAACACCATTAAAACGGGTACCAAAGTAATAGTAAAAAAAAGGGAATGCATGTGTAATTAAAATAAACCTCAAAATATTATTATAATTTGCTCTAATCTATTCGTTAAATAATTGATTTCTCCTTTGACAGACGGAACCATTGGAAGAAGTTGACATTAGTTTCTCCTTTTGAGTACTCAATTAACATGTTCCATAGGTCACCAACTGTAAATGTGTGCGAAGAAATGCAGTTAACATCCTGCTCACAACATAAATCCCTGGTTAATAATGGGAATTCTCTTGGCACTTGGCAAAATAACCCATTTTCTAAGAGAAGATAACTAAACAGAATGAAATGAATTAAGGAATGCAGAAAATGGGACATTTATTCGTCAAACGAACCATACAAAGAATAAATCACTTAATAGTGTATATGCAGAATACAGAAAATGAAACTTTAATATGAAAACAAAGCATATGAAAATTTAAATTAATATGAATCTTGAAATCTAAGCCTAGCTCGCTCAATCCCAACGGAACTTTAATGAGATACTGTATGCAAACATAAGATTAAATAGTACGGAATGACACTTTGTCACTACTGAAACCCAACGGAACTTTAATGAGATGCTGTATGCAAATATAAGATTAAATAGTACGGAATGACACTTTGTCACTACTGAAAGAAAAAAAAAAAAAAAACAAATTACCTTGTCTAGGTTCTGCAATCCATGATAGCCATATGTACAGTATGCTATAAAAGGCCTTTGAGCCTGTAATGCATGAACCAACAATATTGGTCATCAAGAACAAATCAAAGCTAAGCAGTATTACAAAGTCTAGTACTACACTTGCTGAACAAATATAAGTTTTGATTTTGTCTCATGTCAAAGCTCCCTACTACAGTACAAGACACCAAGAAACGGCAAAATCAAAAGAAGTTAACATTTCGGGGCTATCTGTTGTTTTACATAAAACAATTTTCTGTTTTTTGAAGAGAATAAGCATGTGTTAGATTGTGTTTTTCTGTTTTTTAGGTTTCAAAATGACAGATCTCAGTGTACGGGTAAAGATAAGCATCTAGTTTATTCAGATAACCACACAATGACACCTCCCAGCCACATGTGTTGATAGCTAAAAATATAAAATTACCTGAGAAGCTGCAAGCCAGTGAATCATGGCCTTTATTGCAGGATCTGCTTTAGAAATCCAGTCTCCAGTTGCAACCCCAATGTCATTGCCCAACCCCATCTCATGATGCACAAAACCACATAGTGACTTATTAATCTCACTGCAGGAATGAACAAGCTAAGTAAAAAAAAAAATGTTTTATATAATCACCTTAATCCATGCATGTAAAAACACACCTTTTATAAACAATTACAAATTTCAATGAGCAGACATCAATGAATTTTAGATTATAAATTTTATCCTAGTGTATTCTCCACCTCCCATATATAACAGTGACTCTGACTCTGACTCTGTATTCTAAAAAGAAGTGGCCACATAAACCAAGATTAAAATACCGGACAAAAATATCTGTCGTGCATTCTCTCATCTCTGGGTAACGTAATTCGTTAGCTACAACAATCCTGGTTTTCCGTCCTCTAAGAGTGTCTGTGTCCGTTTCATCTACTTGAAGACCAGAATGTCGAAATGATGATGTGTACCTAAAGAAATCGGGAAATATTATCGGCATCAACTTTAGTTCACCCTATCATATGCATACTATATATCATCATCACAAATGACAATAAAATGTTCGATCATTATTATATTATATACTTGGGAGGACATAAACTTTAGTATTGTAACCAGGTGAGCCAACACAACTTAAAATAGTTCAAGCAACAGAATACTATATGGTTTCATGTTTTCTTTCCTCCATAGAGAAATGGAACAAGAATCTCCTATCACACTTTAGTAAATGAAGATAGCGGTAGGCATCAACAATGGAGAAGATTACAAAATAGCAGTGGATGTTGAATCTCCTATCATGCTTTAGATCACACTTTAGAATATCATCATATAGAACATTAAGTTCACCTCATCAACAATAGAGAAATGCAAAAAGAATCACCTATCACACTTTAGAATATCATCATCACAAGAAAATGTTCAATCTCTATATACTTTAGTATAAAAAAACTGTCATAACCAGGTGTGCAAAGAAGAAGTAAGAAAGTAGAGAAGATTTACTATGCTAAGGATAACAATCAATAAACATGTTTTTCTTCCTCCATGTTCAAATAGAATATGAAGATACCCCATCACATTTTTAAAGAAAATAAAGACAGTAGTAGGCATCAACAATATTCATTTCTCATTTAAGTTTATTTCCATAGAGTAAAACTAACCCTCTGTAAGTCGAGAACCATTCCGCACCAACAATTTCTATAGCCTCGTTATCTGCTATTTCTGGCAAGAAAAGCATGCCAGCAATCAATTCGGGACTAAGCATGAAGCGGATTTCCTCCTATGTAAGTTTACAAGCAAATTTATTAAACATCAATAGGCTAAAACCAAATGTTCAAGTGACAAAAAAACATTTCATCTTACAAAATTTACAAAATTGTTAAATACAAGATGTACAAAAGACTACATGCACATATGAAGAACTACAGAATATAAGCTATAATAATTGCTCAAAATCAAGTATAAAAGGTTATAGGTGGAAATGAAAGCATATTATACCTCTAAAGCCCCACTGCCAAGAGCATTTCCGCCAAAAACTTTACCTGCAAAATATACTTCAACAGCTTTACTTGATTGGTCTTCTATTCGCCCTGAAGTGTGAACCTATTAAAATGCCAAAGTATGCCTATTACAAACCAAATGGATCATTTAAAAAAAAATAGTTTTCCTAACAATTGAAATATAATTTTCCTTTAATTACCTCAAATTTGCATAAAGGAATATCAGAATTGCTCCAAAAGTTTGCATCATTTGATTGTACTCTTCGATTTGATTGTACTCTTCGCTTAAATGATACAGTGCCCCTAGGCATATCAGTACTTACACTTTCAAAATAGCGAAGGATGCACCAAATCTTATCTTCCCATGCTACAAAGCGATGATTAAAAAAGTTCCTGAAAATGCAGAAAAATCTTCGATTTCAAGAAGAAAAAAACCTGGCAAATGTAATATAAAAGAAAGTATTCAATACGGATGATACCATTATCAATTCTATCTATCTCTCTAATTCAGTCACACACACACACACATCTACATATGAAGTGTTGCAGCATGTTGGCACTACTAGTACAGAACGAGATCATATTTAAGACTAAAACGAGCAAATAAACAGGTGAATGAGAAACTTGGGAGATCAAAAAATATATAGCAAAAGATTCCTAACGCAAACAATTGATCGAAGTTGATCACTGGAGGATGGTTTGCAGGTCTGGCATTGACTGGGAATAGACAAAATAATGAGCACCCAAGAAGAGCAGCAATCAACTCCTGGAAAGGTAAAATTGAAAATGTTAACTGTAACCATCTTTAGAGTGCATGTCACAAATCACAGTTGGAAATCTGGTCTCCAAACCATGATCCACTATTATTAGATAAAGTCTAACAAGAACCTAACCTGGCTAAGGCACACTACCCCAGGTTGGTGTGATTCCAATACGCGTAGAGCAGTTATGACTATGGCACCCTCTCCATGTATATCCATATTAGCATTTTCATAGTGTGCTTCCAACAAAGAGGACAATTTCAAGAGCAATTTTGCCAATGACGGAACCACCTCATTAAACCACTTGCTAGATTCCCCTCTAGACATAACCTGAGCCGGCGTGTTATGTCATAATTTCAGCCGTCACCCAAACAAATGTACATGATTAGAGCAAAAACTGAAGGAGAAGTTACCTGGTCAAAGAAGAAGATATATCCCCTCAGATCGAATGAAGTCTCAGAAGGAGAATAAAGAGCATCTCGGAGGTCATGAATGACCTTAACCAAGTCCTTGCCCAACTCTAATAGCCCATCTTGGACATTTTTTAGTATTCGCTCTGCTTCGAGTGGCCAAGACAAAGAGGACGAACACTTCACCAACGGTGGTAAATATGACAAGAAATCTTCCATTCTGCAAGTTCAGCCATCACAAAACTCAACAAAGAGGGAAATACTAATAGCAAAGGAATTTCAATCACTCCAACAGACAACAGAGGAAGGGTTTCCAATGCAAATGAGTGAACTGAAAAGGAAGAGAGGTGGAGAAATTTATTCTACCTTGATGATTCTCTCACTGGTTCCGAAGTGTCATCCAGAAGAAAAAATCGTGGCACTCTCCTCCAAGTTGTGGGAGCATACTTTTTGTTTGATCCGATCACGTTCAAGTCCCTTTCACCACACTGAGCAGACATTGGAAGAAGCCACCCGAGCAGCCATTGGGAGAAGCTGTCTCCTTTCGATCCACATCTTGAGTACATAATTAACTTGTCCCATAGGTGCCCAACTGTCCAACTCTCTGACAAAATCAAAGCAACAACCTGCCACAACATCAATCAAAGTCCCTACCTAGTAAGATATGTAATATTGTATGATCTGAAATGCTGAATGTAAATCTCAGATTGAATGGTACACATGTAAGCTAAACTAAATGATCATTAAAGGGGGGGGGAATGATCCATATTCAAATGTGAAATAAGAAAATATATGATATTTATCACTTTCCAGTGCAGATGCATATCCGGAATGCCATCTATCACGGGTTGAGTTTCCGTCACTAAGAAGGAAAGTTCAAATTACCTTGTTTAGGTTCTGCGATGCTTCCAAGCCAAGTGTGCAATATGCTATGAAAGGTCTGCTACCCTATAAGTTATGAACCAAGACAATATTGGCCATCAAGAATGATAAGTGTGAGGAAAGATGTATAAGTGTCGGAAAAAAAAAAAAAAGAACTCTCAATATAAAATTACCAGAGAAGCTGCGAGCCACTTAATAATGGCTGATATTTCAAGATCTTTTCCAAAGGCATCAAATTCACAATCTCGAATTGAAACCACGGTAGCATCCTGCTCTTCAATCCCAAAAGGATAACATTGGTGCCCAAAAAGATGGGATGCCTTGTAAATCTCACTGCAGGAGTGAACAAGCTAATTCAGAATGCCCTTGAACATCATTAAATACCTAAAAGGGTAAATTGTTAGAAATAAGGAAAGCTTTGTTTTATAAACAATTACAATTTTTAAAGTGCAGACATCAAACAATGAATTTTAGATTATGTATTCCATTGTTGCATATTCTCCTACTCCCATGTATTAAAAAAAAAAAAAACAGCCACATAAACCAAGATACAATACCGCAGGACAGTATATTTCGTGTGTTCTCGTATCTCTGGGATACATAAATCATTAACTGCAACAATACTGGTTTTCCATCTTCCAAGAGTGTCTATGTCCCTTTCATCCACATGAACACCAAAATATCGAAATGATGATGCGTACCTAAAGAAATAAAGAAATATTATCACCAATAATTTACTAAGAACCAAGCAATTGCACTAACAGTGAGTACACAGCTGAAAAACATATAAAGTGGCATCACATCAAAATAAGTTGTTTTTCAATTTAGTGCACCCTATGTATATCACCAATTCACACCATCACAGATAACAGTGGTGTAACCAGGTGAGCAAACAGAACTTAAATAGTTCAAGCAACAATAAATTATAGGTGAAAGTGCTAAGCATGTTTTCTATTCTCCATAGAGAAGTGGAAAAAGAATGTCTATTACATTTAGTAAATGAAGATAGTAGTAGGCATCAGCAATACTCATTTCTTATTCAAGTTTATTTCCAGAGAGTAACACTAACCCTCTATAAGACGAGAACCATTCTGCACCATCAATTTCTATAGCCTCATTATCTGCCATATCTGGCAAGAAAAGCATGCCAGCAATCAATTCGGGACTTAGCATGAAGCGAATTTCCTCCTATATAAGACGTTTACAAGCAAATTTATTGATGTCAAAAACAACTGTATAAAAGCTATCGTAATTGCCAAAAACTATCTCAAGGTTATACAAAGTCTTATCCCACTGGGTTATACGTGGGAGAGAAAAATGTCATACCTGTGAAGTCCCCTTGCCAAGAGCATCTCCCCCAAGCTTTTTATTTGAAAAAAACACTTCAATAGCTTCACTTGATTGATCTTCTGTGGGCCCTGAAGTGTGAACCTATTAAAAATGACAAAGTATTAACAATTAATGATTATTACAAACAAAATGAATCCTTAAAAAAAAAATGAACGAAACTAGTTTTGCTGACAATTCAAAAGAAATTCCCTTGAATTACCTTAAATTCGCATAGAGGTAGATCAACTTTCAAAGAGTGAAGACATGTGGTAAGATCAATATCTGTAGGCAGTACTGTTCGCTTGAATGAGACAAAGCCCCTAGGCATATCAGAACTTATCTTTTCAAAATAACGAAGGATACACCAAATCTTATTTATATAACTTCGTTTGCGAAAGCGAATACTCCTGCAAGTGGAAAAAAAAAAAATAGATTTCAAGAAGATAATGACATGAAATATAATAGAAAGGGTTCAATATGCACTAGACCAATATAAACTTCACATGCATATCCAAGATATATGAGCAACTGAACATGTGAATGAGAATAATTGCTCGGGAGCTCCAAAAATACATAGCTTACTCAAACAATCGATCGAAGTTGATCATTGGAAGATGAAGGTTCGCAGGTCCGTCAGGGAATAGACAAAGTAATGAGCAGGCAAGAAGGGCAGCAATCAACTCCTGAAAAGATAAAATTGAAATGTTAACTATATCTATATCTGTCTGTCTTCAGAATGCATGCTAGAAATCACAATCATGTATCCTACTACAAGTGTAATAAGAAACTAATTAACTTACCCGGCTAAGACACAAGGAGGGGGAAGCTACCTTACGTTTTATCTGTGCAAAGAAAAAACGAAGTCCACTCGACACAAGAGAAGATAGAGGCTTGGGAGAAGAATAAAGGGCGTTTCTAAGGTCACGCATGAAATAGAATAAGCAGTCTCCCGACTTGAATATCCCTTGTTTGAGTTCATTCAGTCTTTCCTCTGCTCCGGGCGGCCAAGACAGATGGAAAGAAGAAGACTTCACCAGCGGCGGTAGATATGACAACATATTTTCCATTCTGCAAACAAGTTGCAAATGCAAAAATCAACACACTCTAACAGAAATGTCCAATAAATTTCAAAACAATCAGCCCTAATCTCTCTTGTTCCAAACGTTGCATGCAGCAAGAAATATGTGTTTCTACCTCTCCAACTTAAGGAAGCGTGCGTCGTCCTTGCTCAGATCACGTTCAGCAGTTGCTCTATCTTAGGGATGACAATATGAACCGAAACCCTACGGGCACTCGCAAAAATACTCATATGCGGGTAGGATAATAACCCGCATATTTGGGAATGGGGATAGGGTGAGTATTTATCCGCAAAATCTCACGAAGATGGGTGTGGTACGGGGATGGGGATAGGGTGAGTACTGTAGTACCCATCCCGCCCCTTATGTGTATACATATTAATTAATATATTATAATTTTATTATTTAAATTATTCAATTAAAATTATTTAATTATCTATTTATTATTTTAATTATTCTTTTTATATGTTAATTTTGATATTCTATTATGATTTAATTTTTATTTGTATTATTAGTTCAAAGCAATATAGAAACTATGGAAATAAATATTTGCAAAATATAGAGAAATTAATTCAGATGATGAAGTTAAAATATTATATATATTTGTGTTTTATTTTTAATATATAATTATAAATTAATTAGTTTTAAAAATATATTAGTTTTTCCCGTTTAATTAGAGTTTTTGTTTAGATTTATGTTGAATGATTATTTATTTATATAAATCAATATTCGTTTGATTTTAATATTATATAAGGGTGTATTGGATTAGGATTTTAAAAGATTTTTTTGGCATAAAAAAGTCTTGAAAATTTTAAAGATTTTGTAGAAAACTAAAAACTATTAATATTTTTTTAAGAAGACTTTTGTGATTAAGATTTTATAATTTGGATTTAATGGATTTAGAATATAGGATTTGAAAGAATTTCACATATTTATAAGATAAGATTTGAAAAGATTTTATGGATTTCTAGAAAACAAAAATTCAAAACTATTAAACAAGTCAACAAGAGCGTGCTTGGAAATATTATTGAACAAAGACTAATCATAAATTATCATAAGCTGAACCATCTCACCTACTAATAATGTACATGAATTCAAAATCAAAGTTACAAACTATTAATGCATTTTGAGATATATTTTTCACAAATTTTCATAAAGTAATAGTGAAAAATAATAACAAAATATTAGTCAAAAATATAAAATGTTTCATTTAACTCATAAAATCAATAATGTCATCAAAATATAAATAAAATAATTCAACAAAAAATACATGATGATCAAAACATTAATCATCTGTCTAACTTGAAGAATATCCAAAGTTGTCTATGTTTTATAGCATCCCAAACATTGCTCTTTGTTTCCTATGTTAAATTGTATATTTTTTCAAAATTGACTGTAATAGTTTAGAAAGATCTTTTAAAATTTTAACTTGATTGTTTGCCCCGAGTTAAAACTTCTTCTAGACTCATATCTACTTCTCTTATGAAAATGTTCATCTCATTAAGAATTTATGAACTTAAAATAAATGAAACAGTGGACTACATTGTAGGCTTGTAAATTGATTCATAGTGATTTTGAGGTATGAATACATCATTGTTAAAATCATATGAAAAATCTCACCTTGAAACAAAAAAATGTGTGGGTGAGAAATTATGTCATTGCGTCCAAAGCAGAGAGAATAAAATAAATAAATAAATATGACTTTTTTTTTTGCGTTATCTAAAATCCCAATCGAATATTACAAGATTTTGTTGCCCTTTGAAAAAAAATCTTAATAATCTTGATTGAATACCATCAGATTATTTTTTATCATTTAACAATCCTGATTGAATACTCAAGACATTTAAAAAAAAAAAAGTCATTCAAATCTTAAACAATTCTAATCCAATACATCCTCTAAATTTATTTTTTTTATAATTTTTAATTTTATGTATATGAAAAGTGCGGATAGCGGGTGCGGGTATGGGTATATAGGTACCCAGAGGGTATGAGGATGAGGATTGAAATTGTTACCCGCACGGGTATGGGGCCGGGTACTTTTTTCAAACACGGGTATGGAGACAGGGTACCCTACCCATTGTCATCCCTACTCTATCCATTGTTATATTACCTTTACATTTTACGCTAGCCTTGTACCCTTATATATTCAATATTGTTATTAGTTTTAACTGCTAAATATATGATTATGATTTATAATATGATTATCGATATACTTGTGTTCAAGATATGATTATTATCAATTTATCAAAATATTTGATATTAATCCCTTAATTAATATTATATAGAATCATTTTGACTTAATTTATTTTTAACTTATAAGTTATTTTTTAAATAAAAATTAAAAATAAGAACTTAAAAAAAATAAGTAAAAAATTGTTTGTTAATATATATATTTTTTAATTTAAAAAAAAAATAAGTTTCACATAAGTAGCTTTGAATGACTTATTATAAATTTCTTTATTTTTAATTTTTCTTTATTAAAAATAAGTATTTTAAGGAGCTTTTACGTATTTGGTCTAACTTTTACTTAAAAAGTTATTTATAAGTTAAAATAAGATGAGTCAAACGGTACCTTAATATAGCAAAAAAAAGTTTTACAAATGTCATTTCCCTTGTTGAAGGGTGTAATATAATTGTAAATAATTGATAAATAAATAAAAAGTATAAAGTATTTATTTAATAGATACTGAAATAAAGAAGCGACTCTCGCTAAAGGTTGAATGAGATTATTTACTAAATTTTTTATATATAATGAATTAAAAATTTCATAAAATCCACTAAAATCCAATCAAGAAACAATCTTTCAAAATTTTTATAATTTTGAATGATGAAATATTTTTTTTTAAGTTATTCAAAATTTTAATAGAATAGTATAAAATTTCATTGCCTTCTAAATTTTTTTTTTTTAATAATCTTGATTAAATACCATTTATTTTATCATTTAACAATTTTGATTAAATAGCCCAAAACATTTTTACAAAAATAAATCTTTTAAAATCTCAAATAATCTTAATCGAATACACCAATTTAAAATGAATATAAGGACTTATCTTTTGCACGAAATAAATAATAAAAAAATATTTTTCTTATTAAAAAAAATAAAGAATACAGATTACACAATAAATTAAAAATATTTTATTGACATAATCAAAATAATATAAGTGTACTTAGTGCATATCATAAATATTAATAGGAATTTTAATATGTACAAAAAAAAAAATTGCACACATATATAAAATTGTTACACAAATGTTGACAAATATAAAAAAAAAAAAATTAGATATATGAAAAAAAAATGTATGATTCTAATATTTAGATATTTACCATTAACACATCAACATTTAAAAAAGAAAAAAAATTATATCAATATAACAACCTTTAAATATTCACCTTAATTTCTTATATTTTGCATACTTTCTATGTTCAATAAAGAAAGCATTCAAAAAAATAATGAAGTTATAAAAAATAGAGATTAATGCTCATGTACCATGTGTAAATAATTTTACATTATCAGTCAATCATAACCCACCATTTTGATGATTTTTCAAATAATTTAATTTTATAAATGTTAATTGTTTTACAATATACAGAGGATTGTAATTGACTGACAGTGTAAAATAATTTTTACACTACTAGTATATCACCATTTTTCTCTAAAAAAATATTCATCATTATGCGTTATATATTTTTATATTTGATTCATGAAAAAATATTTTTTTCATACTTTATATATTTTAGAGATAATAACAAATGAAACTAACAAGATAACAATATAACAAATATTATAATTTTAAGATAACTACATTAATCAATATTTAAACTACCTCCTTAAACTTTTTTCTAATTTTTTTTATTATTATCAACTACTAGTTAAAAACAATGATTTCGTTCTAAATTTAAATATCTCAAACTATTTTTTTTTTTTACATTGGAAACTAATTATGGCTCAAGACTTTGTTTTCTCTACAGATTTGATGAACAGCTCTGGCTTCGATAACGAACCACCAGATGGCGGCAGTGGTCATCCCTTTCCTACTCCACCTCCACGACCATCCTTCCGTGATATGTTCATGGGAGACAAACTCATTTCGACACCCAGGCCTAGGGTGGACCTAATCCAACAACAATTGACAAGAATTGAATATGAAGACGGCAATCCCCTCAAACCAATGGTTCATATCTCTGACAAGGTATTTGATGGGTTATGTGCTCCTTGGCAAGATGCATTAGTGGTGAAGCTTTTGGGCAAAAGTATAGGTTACTCTTTGATGCGAGATAAGCTACATAGACTATGGAAGCTAGTTGCGGACTTTGAAATTATAGACATTGGCAATGGTTATTTCATGGTGAAGTTTGACAATGCAGGTGATCGCCAAAAGGTTATGGATGAAGGGCCCTGGATGTTATTTGATCATTACCTTACAGTGCAACATTGGTCTCCTGAGTTTATCTCTCCATCTGTGAAGATTGAAAAAACACTGATGTGGATTCGCTTCCCGAGTCTCAACCTTATTTACTATGATGAAAGCATTTTGCTTGCACTAGCAACGACCATTGGGAAACCAGTTAAGATGGACTCCAATACCAAAGACATCAGGCGAGGCAAGTTTGCACGAGTTTGCATTAAAATCGATCTTACTAAACTAGTTGTTGGGAAGGTCTGGTTGAAAGGTTTTTGGTACCGAGTGGAGTATGAAGGTCTCCACCGTACATGCTCCACATGTGGTTGTTACGGCCATGTTATAAGGGAGTGCACTAAGAAGCAACTAGAATATCCATTGGAAACCCCACTATCAACCTCGCAGGAAACGATGCCGCCAATTGCTCCGGCAACCACCGCAACAACAGTAGGTACATCTCCAATTATTGAAATTAATGTCCCCATTAATTCATGGTGATTGGCTTGTTGTGCAACGAAGGAAGACAGAACAACAATAATTCAAATTCAAAAAAGAAAGAGAATATGATGGCTCGGGATTTTATTTTTAAAAAGGATAAGAATAAATTCTCTCTCCCACAACAAAATCCCAATATTTGTGGCAAGAAAGAAAAAGTGGGAAATTTAAAAAGTAATCATGCAAATCAATTTAGCCATGTGGCCCCACCTACTCATAGAAGATCACGTTCAGATTTTTCTACCCCTATTGTACAATTAATTCAAAATGCTGCAAAGATCAACATGAATTCACGTGAGACAAATAAAAAGGTATTACCTCTAACTCATACTACTCCACCGGACCCCACATCAACGCCATCATCGTCCATGTTCAATATTCATGCGAATAATCATGTAAATCAAAATGGGGTTAACACCACGGTACTTGGTGTGCATGTTAATGCTATTGCATCGAACCTTAATATTGATGTGGTTATGGTTGAAGATTCTCAAGGTAAGAAGGTGGCCAATGTGGCTCAAGAGTTAGTCCCTGTAAGCCAAGCCATGACAATGTAGGGCCTTGGCTTAGGTTCCCCTCCTCTTTTCATTATGTTGTCATGAATTGCTTACAAGATATATCAATCATATCATGGAATATAAGAGGAGCGATTGGCCGTTGTACGAAACGGCACGTCAAACATATGATTAAAACCCATAAACCTTCTCTTTTCTTCATCTACGAAACTCATGTTCAATTTCATAGGGTTGAAAATTTTTAGAAGTCATTGGGGTATGAGAAGGTATTTATTCAAGAGGCTAGAGGACATGCAAGAGGTATTTGGGTCTTGTCAAAAAGGTTGGATGTCAACTTTACTCTTCTACACTCCACGAATCAATGTATTACCTTCAGGCTAAAGAAGGCAAATAGTAGGTGAAACTGCTTTGCGCTGTATGCCTCCCCCATTCCTACGGTGAGGGCTGTTCTTTGGGACCACTTGATCGAGATTGGCAATGACATGGAAAGACCGTGGTTAGTTATTGGTGATTGGAATGAGATTACTCAATCATCGGAGGTCACAGGGGGGAGCCTTCCACCAAGCCAGGGCCAATGCTCTTTACGGCGTTCTCACCCAATGTGGCCTTATTGATATGGAAACCATAGGGAGCTTTTTCACGTGGCGCAGAAATATTCAAGCAAAGGGGTTCATACAAAAAAAACTCGATAGGTGCGTGGCTAACGCTGACTGGCGTCTTGCCTACCCTAATCCGTTATTAGAAACTCTTCTCTCCTACAACTCGGACCACGATCCTCTCCTTCTTTCTTGCCAAAAAGTTGATTCCCGCATAAACCTTTCCTTTCATTTTCAAGCAATTTGGCTTTCCCACTTGGAGTATGCAAATATTGTGACACAAGCATGGAGTCAAACTACCGGAGACACTTTCCATAAGCTTAATAAGGTTCATGACAACTCTATCATCTTTAACAAATAGGTCTTTGGGAATATTTTTCAAGACAAAAAGGAGTTGGAATTTCATATCAAAGAAGTCCACTGAGAACTAGAGACTCAGGCTACTTCCGACTTGATTCAGTTCGAGAAAGCCTTGCAGGACCAGTACAACCAGATCTATTTTCTCGAAGAAATGTTATGGTTCTAGAAGTCCCGTGAGAATTGGGTGAGATTTAGCAACAAGAATACCAAATTCTTTCATACTTAAACGATTATCAGAAGACACAAGAATAACATTTCTGGCTTGTTTATCGATAATATTTGGTGCACTGATACATCCCTTATTTAGAAGGAAGCTCAATCGTTCTACCAAGGTCTCTTCCAATCTACTGCTAGATGTCTTCCTAATTGCTTACAGCTAGTGCATATTCCTCGATTAGAGGATCATGTCTCCCTTGGCCTAGTTGCTACCGTCACGTTGCGGGAAGTGAAGGATGCCCTCTTTAGCATGAACCCTTACAAAGCCCCTAGGCCAAACGGATTTTAACCTATATTTTTCAAAACCTTCTGGCCACATATCAAGGATGATATTACGCACATGGTAGCTAATATTTTTGCCACAACTGTTGTCCCATCCCAAATGACTAAAACTTTTATAGTTCTCATTCCTAAGTTGGAGAATCCCACGTCCATCAAGGACTTCAGACCGATCAGTGTTTGTAATGTTCTATTCAAATTGGTCTCCAAGGTCCTAATGAATCGCCTTCGGCCACACCTAGATTCTATCATTGGTCCCCTTCAAAGTAGTTTCATCCCCAAGAGGGGAACTTGTGATAATGTCATCATCGCCCAAGAGATTGTTCATAGTATGCATAAGAAGACTGGATATGTTATGTTCAAGATCGATTTTGAAAAAGCCTATGATAGGGTTGATTGGAGCTTCTTAAGATTGACTCTAAAGGAATTTGGGTTTTCGGATAGTACAATAGACTTGGTTATGAACTGCACTACTATTACGTCCTTGTCCTTAAAATGGAACAACGAGAGATTGCCCTCTTTCTCGCCGAGATGTGGTCTTCGTCAAGGAGACTCAATGTCACCTTATCTCTTTCTTCTGTGTATGGAGAAGCTAGTACTTCTCATTTAGGAGAAAGTGAGTAATGGGGATTGGCAACTAATTACGGTCTTCAGAGGTAGCCCTAAGATATCACATTTATTCTTTGTCGATAATTGTCTATTGTTCATTAAGGCATCGGCAAATCAAGTGCAGTTGGTCCAAAATGTTATCCAGCTATTTTGTCTTGCTTCTGGCTTGAAAGTCAACAATCAAAAATCTAAGTTCTTCGTCTCTAAGAATGTTTCGTGTAGCAAAATCCAACAATTTGTCACTATATTAGAGTTCCAACACACTCATAATCCAGGTAGATACTTGGGGTTCCCTCTCTTGGTAGGTAGGACCACTAAGACGAATTTTGCCTCCCTCACAGACCGTGTCAATAGCCGCATTGCAAGTTGGAAGGGCCAACTCCTTAGCCATGCTAGCAGAGTAACTTTGGCTATGTCAGTTATATCTGCTATCCCCTCCTACTCTATGCAAAACCTATGGATCCCGGAGGGAATTTGCAATAAAATTGACTCTAGGTTAAGGTGCTTCATCTGGGGAAGGAATCACAATCATTGGGTAGATTGGTCTACGATCTCTAAAACTCGTGCCAAAGGAGGTTTGGGCATTCGTCGATACTGTCAAGTTAACATTTTCCTATTTGACAAGCATGTGTGGGATCTTTTGCATGACAATGAGGTTTGTTCTTATTAATTGGATATTCAATTTGGTTGTTTTATTTTAAAAATTATCTAATTTAATCATTTCTGGAAATTGATTATTCAATTCTATCCTGTGTTAGACTCAATCTTTTGATTCCCATTTGGTGATCATTAACTTGCATCTCAATTTTGGTTACAAGTGCAAGTATTAATACATTTTCTTAACTTCAATTGATAAAAATATTCAATTGAATAATCTTTACAAATAAAATGACTTAGTTGAATAACAAAAATAATAACAAGAACAAATTTAACACAAAAAATAAATTAAATGAACTATTTGGAAATTATGCCAAATAAATATCATGGTAAACTAAAGAATAATTTGATTACCTGGTAATGCAAAATGCAATAATGTATTTGTTAAAGTAAAACATCAATTTAGAATTCCTAAAGTTGATACGATACAGATCCATTTAGGAAGTAACATTACAAAAAATAACAATTTTAATTTGGAAAACAAATCTCAATCAATTTGGTCGTTGAAGATGATATGTACAAGTAATTAATTTTGTCTTTAATGTGCATCTAAGAACAAATTGACAAATGGTTGTAAAATTAAAACTAAATTTACTATTTTATTTCACAAGGATTAAAATACACAATTATGTTAATCTTAAGGACTAATTTATTGTTTTATATTTGTTAAATTTCTATATCACAGTATATATTATACATACTACGAAATCATTGGATTCATCTATATTAAATTATTAAATACATTTTCATATATAAAAGTTTATTTCATATAGATATATATACCAAATTTTATAAAAATTGAAGATTAATAAAAATTTCATCAAATCATATTTTAGTATAATTAAAATAAGTATCAAATTTGTATGAATGAGATATCAAATTATATTTGATTGATATAAAATTTAGTAGATATGATTTATATATAATGAACTTTCAATCAATTAAAAATTTTGAGATAAAATTATTCATTTGAAAGTTATCAAATAGTGTAACACTTGAATAAACTACACCAAAATCATTTGATCCCTTCTCATTTTATATATTTATTTATTTATTTGAGGAGCGTATTCTCATTAATATTGATCATTATATATGTGTAGTAATGTTTTATTACATAGTTAATGAATTTGAAATTACATGTATTTATAAAAAGGGTTAACTATGCTTTTATTCATTAAACTTTTTGAAATTCTATTTTTAATCCTTAAATTTTTGTTTGACTAATCAAAATCCGTAAAAGAAAATTTCATTAAAGTTTTTAGTTCTTAAACTTTTTAGAAATTCTCCGAAAATCCATTAAGTAAATTGAAAATTATGGTTCAAATTTTTTTGGGACTAAAAACAACGGGTAGGCATGGATTGGATTTAAAATCCATATCCATTTAATTAGATAAAATTTGATTGGATTTTTTCAAATCAGTTTAAAATTGGATTGAATCGAATGTTTTTTTTAGTTAAAAATTAATCTGGTTTTAAATATAGTTTAAATCAAAAATCATTTTTTGGCCAATTTTAAACAAGATTGTTTTTTATTGACTTCAATTAGATCGTTAGGGTTATTTTGGTCGACAAACCAAAACAATTTTCAAACAACTTGATCAATGAACACAGTTTTTATCTAACATTTTGTGAGATAGTTTTCCTTAGAAGAAGTAAAAAAAATGAAAAAAATACTAAATTATCCTGGTGTGTCGGCTATATATATCAAGATATAAAATAAAGATAAATATAAAATAAGCTAAAAATAATAACTAAAAAATAAAATTTGTTTGTTAGCGTTTTATTATTTTAACGGTAAATGACCATTTTAGTTTCAAAATGCATATATGGATGACAATTTAATTTTTAAATATGTAAAAAGTGAAAAAGTTTCGCCCATTGTACTAAGAATGTGAAAAAAAAAAACATTTTGGTTAAAAAACTAGCTTGGAACCAGTTCGAAACCAATTTGGAATCGATTATAAACCAGTTCAAGCCTTGATTTTTTTTTCTCCTAGAGTGGTTTTTGCATACCCCTACGTTATATAGTTTAGTCATTGACGAAATTGTCACAATTTATAAACATTTAGTGATTCAATCATTTTTTTTCTTCTAGGAACTAAATTGTCACTAATTTATGCATTCAGAGGCCAAAATGGTCATTTACCATTTTTTAACTTGAAAGATCCTTTTGTATCGAAAATTATTTTGTAAATTTTATATAAAAAAAAAAAACTTTCGTTTTATCTAAAACTAGTTATCCTCTTCAATAAAAAAAATTATATTTATAAAATAAAAAACATTTTTATAAAATTTATTTAATTTATATAAGATTTTTTTAATAATAATAATAAAAGAAATAAATTCATTTATATATAAAAAAAGCCACTACTGAAAAGGTCAATTATTTTAGAAGTTTAAACAATTTGATTATTAACTTTAAAAAATAATTAAATTATTAGATATAAACATATTCAAAAAGTAATTTACATTTAACAAATGAACTTCTCATGTATTTTATTATCACTGCAGCATATCCAATATACTAAGTTATTATTGTAGAAAAAAATAAATATTAGACACGATTAGACTTTGGAAACTTGAGATACTGGTCCGCATGACTTTATCCAATTTTGGATTTGTTGGGTTTTAACTGGATTCACTCCAAATCCGCAAGAGACTGGTTTTTAAATGGTCGGACAATATGGTGTGGGGACAGTTTGGTTATGGATTGGATAGCTTGACTGGTTATTTTGTCCAGCCCTACTAAAAACCATTTATTTTTTAAGGAAGTTTAAGCACTTTGACTAGTTAAATAAAAATTTAAGGATAAAAATCACAACAGAAAAAGTTTAAGGAGTTTCACTAATCAAACAAAAGTTTAAGAACTAAAAATTAAAATTTCAAAAAATTTAAGGATTAAAAACATAATTAATCCTTATAAAAAAAATATGTTTTAGTTACTTAATAAATAAATGAATTTAATTTTAGGTTACTACTATACATATATATATATATATATATATATATATATATATATATATATATATTTACCTCTTATATATTATAATATTTGTTCTTAGTATTTGATATTTTGTTTAGTCCAAGCTAAATTAGGAATTTTGTTTTTTATTTCTAATAAATTTTGTTCATTTTTTTAGTCTCTTTAAAAAAATTATTGGACATGCATTGAAAAAATCATCATTTGAAAAATGATAAAGTAAAATTTAATATTTAAATATGTAAAAAATGTGACATATTAGTCCTGTCGTAATGTTTCGTTTGTTATATCTAATATTTCATGGACTATATTAACAATAAGTATATTATTCAAGGTCTATAATGACATTATGTTACATTGTTGAGGGACTTATTTGTCAATAAGTTGTAAATTTTTTAAACATCAAATTTACTTGGTTGTATTTTCGTGAACTAGTAACTTAAGTGACATTTTTTCATGTGACAAATTAATTTCAAGATGTAATATAGGCTTGAACATTAGACATAATAAATGAAACTCGACGATATGACATACTTTTTTATACATTCAGGGACTAAATTTTAATTTATCATCTTTTAAAAATGAATCTATTAGTACATTACATTTTCAAATACGAAATTGACTATTTACCCAAAAATATTTGATAAGAACTAATAACAAATTATCTATATTTATTAGAGAACTAAATCAAAATTTATTAATTTATCAATGGATTAAAACAAATATTTTGGTATATCCGAAATCTAAAGCAAAACAAATATTTATTAGAAACTTAAAATAAAATTCATACTTTTAATCCTCTTCTTCGTGATTGATTAAATTTATTAGAAATCATCTATCTTTCATGAGTTTTGCATTTAAACAAGGAAAAAAATTTCATTAAATGATAGATGAATTCTATCAAGTAGTAGGTATTTTTTAAAGAATTTATGTTAATCACAAAAAGAATGTGACTAGCATTCTCATCCTTGAATAAAGTTGTATTCCTATATCACTCAAAAATGAAGGAAAGTATCAATCTCGGAATCTTAACAAGTAGACAAAGCATACCATTTGCATAATTTCATAAAGGTTAACAGCTTTTTCTTGTTTAAAAATAGTATATGTTATATTTAATACACGGGTTCTAATAAATACACGTAAAATATATATAAAAAAACAATATTATATTTCTATCTAAAAAATGATTAAATTAATTAATAGAATAGAATGATATTATTATTAAAAATATAAATATAAATATAGATGTTTGAAACTTTGTTTTAAAAATTCTCAAAAAATGGTTTAATAGACAAAAGATGGTTTTACTAATGATTTGAAAATAGAGTTTAAATAATGATACTATCAAGTAATTAATCACAATATTCATTTATATAATTTTTAATTTAATAAAAATTAACTAATTTATCATAAATAAAAAAAATAAAACATAATAACATGAATAAAGTTTGCCTTTAATAAAATAATAAAAATTTTAAAACTAATAATATGAATCAAAATTCATTTTTTTAATTTATAAATAAATATTAATTATTAATTTATTAGTAAAAAACCAACTAATAATACTCGGTCAACTTTCAAGTTTCCACCACAAGCAACCAATTGTATAACTCCACTTCTAGTATAAAATAAATAAATAAATAATCTCTCTTAAAACATTTTTAAGGTTCCACTCACCGCCCATACATTGAAGCTCTTGGCTGGAAGAATCGAAAAAGCAGTATCCATGTTTACAAGAATGCTCACAGGCGAGGCTCATCCATTAAATCTCAAAATCATAGACTAACCCCGAGTGCATGGCAGCTTAGGAATTAGAACTGTTAGTGTCCAAACCCGACCAAGATGTGAGTGCAACCAGCTTTACGTGACAACCAGTTTGAAAGTCCTTTGCTTTTAAGTCACTGACAATAGCGTATATGTAATAATACTGATCCCACTTGACGCAGGGTGAAGTATCCACATACTTACTATTGTAAGTCGTCATTGGATTGCTGCAATTCATATACACTATATGCTTGAAAACAAGGTTGTCCCAATTACCACGATCTGAATATTCACCTGCTTGGTATGGATAAGTATAAGTGAAATTGGAGCAAGACATAATAACGAAGAAGGGAGAAACAATTTTGTTGTTGTTCAACTCCCGGATCAACAACTCGGACCGTGAAATTGTTGTAATTGATAGCCTGCACATGATATTTTCCAGAAAACAAATACAGCACCATAGTGACATTATTTTCACAAGCTAGCTCATACCTGCTGTAGCCGCATGTTTCTGGATCACCTTTTAATCAAAACGGATAACTTATGTTGCTGATTTTGCTGCATGAAGAAGGAGGACAAACATGCCTTTTGTTATTCTTAGTAGCACAGTTTTGGTGGACTAGAAACACAAGGAGGAGCAGGATGCCCAAACTCTTCCTCATTCAATTTTAAGTTACACATAAATCTAATCTAAGTTTGATTTTTTAAAACTTTAAAACTCAGATTTGAATTATATAAGGTATCACACTTTTCCTCTTACAAAATTCTGCAATAATACTTACAGCCAAGTGTCCGTTTACTATACGCTGCTTCAAGAAAAGTCATGTCCTAAGCATGACGTGAATCCAAACACGGGTAGACTTGATCTTAGAAACCGCGTTCTCCACCGTGATCTTGGTTCATAGCGAGGATTCTGTTGACTTATAATTAAGATATGCAAGACTGGTACTCAACCTTGATCCAAGTTAGATATTTTTTAAATTTCAAACTCAGACTTGAATTATATAAGGCACCACATTTTTAAAAAATATCTCAAGGTCGAGTACCAAAACAGTCTTGCATATCTTAATTATAAGTCAACAGAATCCTCACTATGAACCAAGATCACGGTGGAGAACGCGGTTTCTAAGACCAAGTCTATCCGTGTTTGGATACACGTCATGCTTAGGACATGACTTTTCTTGAAGCAGCGTATAGTAAACACACTTGTTGCAAGAATTATTGCAGAATTTTGTAAAAGGAAAAGTGTGGTACCTTATATAAATCAAACCTGAGTTTTAAAGTTTAAAAAAATCAAACTTAGATTAGATTTATGTGTAACTTAAAATTGAATGAGGAAGAGTTTGGGCATCCTGCTCCTCCTTGTGTTTCTAGTCCACCAAAACTGTGCTACTAAGAATAACAAAAGGCATGTTTGTCCTCCTTCTTCATGTGGCAAAATCAGCAACATAAGTTATCCGTTTCGATTAAAAGGCGACCCAGAAAGATGCTAGCTTGTGAAAATAATGTTACTACGGTGCTGTATTTGTTTTCTGGAATATATCATGTGCAGGCAATCAATTACAACAATTTCACAGTCCGAGTGGTTGATCTGGGAGTTGAACAACAACAAAATTGTTCCTCCCTTCCTCGTTATTTCTTGTCTCGCTCCAATTTCACTGATACTTATGCTTACCTCGAGAATCATGAGAAGGATCCATACCAAGCGGATAGATATCCATATAGTGGTAATAAGGACGACCTTGCTTTCCAGCATGTAGTGTATATGAATTGCAGCAATCCAGTGACGACTTACAATAGTAAGTATGTGGATACTTCACCCTGCGTCAAGTGGGATCAGTATTATTACATATACGCTATTGCTGGTGACTTAAAAGCAAAGGACTTTCAAACTGGTTGTCACGTAAACCATGTTGTACTCACATCTTGGTCGGGTTTGGACACTAACAATTCTAATTCCTACGCTGCCATGCCCTCGGGGCTTGTCTATGGTTTTGAGATTTCATGGACGAGCCTCGCCTGTGAGCATTCTTGTAAACATGGATACTGCTTTTTCAACTCTTCCAGCGAGGAGCTTCAATGCCGGGGGACTATTCTGATGGTAGGTGAAATTTAAAATAATCTTCGAAAAATACCTTTTTTATTCATACTTAGGAATGTTATATGCTACTGTATGTATACGTGTGACCTTTTTGTTTTATGAAAATTAATATTAAATAATTTTGTTTTTTAATTATCCTACTTTATAAGAAAAATCTTTGGTTAACTAATAAGTTTTTAGTTTCTATTTTTTTAAAAATTCATTTTAATGAAAATTTAATTAGCTGGTTAAGATCCTTTCTAACACTTTTTGTTAAGGTTTTGTCTAAAAAAGTTAATAGATCTTGTCCGGTCAATCTTTATACGCTCTTTATAATTTTGTGGAGTTTTCCTCAGCTGAAGCTTTAATTCTACTTTTGGTATTCCATTCTTTTACAAATTTTATGGTTATACTTTTCCTCATTTTTAATTTGAATATTTGATTTCTATTTTTAAAATTTTATCGTTTTGATTCAATTGTTAAATTGGACAATTATATTTAATGGCAATGTAAGATTTAAAAAATAAATGACCAAATGTTCAAATTAAAAATTAGACGGTTAAAATCATGAATTTATAAAATTAAGAAATCAATCGTGCAACTAAACTAAAATTGTGATGAAACTTAGAAACCTTTAGAGGAAATTTTTTTTAATTTAATTCAGTTTGATTAGTGATTTCAAATTAGAATCTTGAATATAGAATTGTGTTAAATATTGAGAAATAATTTTTTTTATTAAAATTGGATTTAATTTTAATATTGATTCTTTTACTTTCATAAATTCATGACTTTAATTTTGATTTTTTTAATTTTTAATTTAGACTTTTGATTCATTAGTTTCAAAATCTTGTAATTTTGGTTTAACCGGTCAAATATAATTATGCATATTTAATGATTAAATCAAACTTGTAAGATTTTAAAAGTAATGAGACAAAATATCTAATTAAAAATTAAGGATATTAAAATTGAGAATTTATAAAAATATAGAATCAAAAAGTGTAATTAAACTTAAATTGAATTACTATTTTTATTTAACTAATTATTTATTTAAAGAAGAATTTTATTTATATCTTTTTATTTTATTGATACTTGTTTTTCTTCTATTAACATTATACAGATTTTTCAAATCACTTGTAAAACCATCTTTCAATAACACCAATTTTTGAGATTTTTCAAAACAAAGTTTCAAACATCTATATTTATATTTTAAATTATATTTTTGTTATTGATAAAATATCATTTTATCACGTCTTAATTACATTTTTTATCCCAAATTTTTCTTCTTTTTTTTAAAAAAAAATTTTACCCTAACAAATGAATTTGACACATTTTAGTCCAACTTTTTTTAATATTTTACATGTATTACCTATCCAACAAATATTTGACCTGTATTTATAACAACCTGTGCATTAAATAGAACCTTTATTGTTTTTAAATAAGAAAAATCTTTTAAACTTCTTAAAACATTTCTTATGGAAGTGTTTAATGAGTTTACTTAATTTTAAATCGCGGATGGTTAACTTTTTTTGCAAAATTAAGTTTAGCTGTCACCCTAGTAACATTAGCAATGAAGTCAATTTTTGTGTAAAATTTTTTAATTTATGTACAATTGTAAGACATACAAAAGTTAGATAGCTCATCTAAATAATTATGAAATTAGTTAAATAGTCCTTCTTTTGTCTAGTTGTTGAGATCAACAGGATCTGAAATTGATATTTTCCTTCATTTTTTTTTTTGGACGATATAGGGATACTGGAAACACTACTAAGCTATGCAAGACTCTATGCAGCAGGTTAGACTTTTATCATCTTATTTTTCCTATGTACATGATAACAAGAACTATAAATATATGTAATTAATTTCAAATTCAGTAACTGTGTAAAAAAACAGTACTACACACATTTGATCGAATGGTCAATATTAATTTATTATTGAAAAATGCTCCACCTTCTACGTGAGAAACACTTGGGTGAGCACTAACTCAACACCTTGCAATTACGCACAATCAATAGAAATTTAACAACTAATTAAATAAAAACAAAAAATTATAACCTGTAAAGTAAAATAAAAAGTAACATTTCAAATAAATAAATAAAATCCATGATTTTTTTCATAATTTTTGTTTATTCGTCTTCTTCTTTTTATTTTGGTATAAAACTTCATCCATACCTCTATTTTTATTGATCAACAATAATATACCTTCTAAACTTTCTCTAACACCAAAAACAACGTGAATGTTTCAATAATTTTACTTTTAGAATTCTGAATCACGTTACAAAACATTACAAATCTGACACCCGTGCATATTTGTACTTTATATAAGAAAAAAAAAAACTGAATACGATCTTAAGAAATATCATCATTTGAGGAACCAAATCTATTACTAATCCGCATAATGCATCAAATTTAGAATAAATACAAATGTCCACTAATAATGGTGAAAATTTATTAGTAACGAAATGAAAGGGAGAAAATGGTGGGTTCCATTTATTTATTTAAATTTTGGTTATTTTTTTATTTATTTTACTGGTAAATTTTTTTTGTTTTTATTTAATTAATTAGTTGTAAATTTTTTATTAGTTGTGTAAATATAAGGTGTTGAGTTTGTGTGCATCCAAGTGTTTCTCCCTTGTATATATATGTGTGTGGAAATGTACGTATTTAATATACATGAATGATGAATCCATTTTTTTTTTTTTTGATAAAAATATAGATGAATCAATTTGGTTGTGTATGTAAATTAAAGTTATAAGGTTAGTTAGGGGTGGAAACAAGAAGCGGAGATTGAAAAGATTATAGATTCAACTTCCTTCCACTAACAAAAATTAATAAATTAAACAATTAACATATGTGGATAATAAATAAATAATTTCATCGTATATATCATAAATAACAACAAAAATTAATAAATTAACAATTAACATACGTGGATAATAAATAAATAATTTCATCGTATATATCATAAATAACAACTGTAGTGTATTAACAAATAAAAAAACATATATATATATATATATATATATATATATATATTATTTGTTAATTTTTCTATACGTACAACCAAATTTATTTATTTATTATCTAGTTGTGAATTTGTTAATTTCTATACATACAACCAAATTTATCGAAATCGTAGTATATATAGAAAATTTGACAAATATAAATAGTCCCTTAAAAATGGCATAATTGTTTATTTTGATACCTTCTGTGACAAAATAGTATATTTTCCTTAAAAAGAAAAAAAAGAGTATATTTAATTTTGACAATCATTAGTCAATTTGGTCTTAGATGCACATTAATGTTAAGGCATAATTTACTTATACATACAGATTTGTCAACAGTCAAATTGATTGATATTTGTTTAAGTTTGAAATTAAATTTGTTTTTATTTTTTTATCATGTTACTATCTAAAGGATCTTTTACTTTAACAAAAATACTTTATTAATTGCATTATAAGTTTACGCTAGATAGGGGTGGGCATGGATTAGATTTCAAGAAATCCAATCCATATCTAAACCATTCAAATCCATATCCATTTAAAATGGATATGTATACTTAAAAGTGGTTTGGATTTTTATTAAACTGATTTAAAATCAGATTTAACCATAAAAATTACTTTTATTTTTATTTTATTTATTTGATAGTATTTCAAAATTATTTTATTATTTACACTTTAAATTTGGATTTAAAATGAGTGTATATAATAAATTTCATAGTAGGTTAATGAAAAAGTATAATATAATTATTTTTATTATTTCTTTAAAAATTAAAATCATCTAAAAGTATGAATTGAAATTTAATTTTTAGGCTTAAATTTAATTTTGATCCTTTTATTATTTCAAAATTTGTAATTTTAAGTGTTTTTATTTTAAAACCAAGACATGTAAGGCCTATTTGAAAGGTTTTATAGTTTTTATTTTTAAAAACTATTTTGAAAATTATTTTTAGAAAAATTTTCAAAAAGAGAAAAGTTGTTTGATATTTAAAAATTACTACTAGAGAAAGATAAATTAGAAGATGTGAAACTTATATGTGAAAAAAATATAAGACGTGGGAAAGATAAAATGAAAAATGTAGAACTTCTATATAAAATTATTAGTATCTTACATCTTATTCTTGAAATTAAAGACGTAAGATTTTATGAAAAAATAAAATAAAAAAAAGAAAATACATTAAAATTGTTTATGATTGAGAGTGACAATAAAAGAAAATATTTATTTATTCTAATAAATTAATATTATTTATTAAATTAAAAAATTGAATCTAGATATACAAGTAAAATATGTTGTCCACATAATTAATTGTGAACAAAAAAATGGATATGGATATCTTAAGTTAATAACCGCTCCATTAAAATTAGTTATAGATAACATCCCCTCCATTTGAAAGTAGTTTTGGACATATAACCAATCCATTAAAATGGATTTATAATGGATTGAATCAATTTGGATATGAATTGGTTGTTCTAATCTGGATAATTTGAACACCCCTAACTAACGGTGTAGTCAAATGATTCTTTAGCATGATATTTTTTTTTTTTTTTATGAAATTCTTTAGCATGATATATTTATTCACTCAAGTAAAATTCTCTTGCAGTTGCCGCCTTAATTTTCTCTATGTTATGGGCATGCAAAATTTTCTTTCTGTTGCCGCTGTTTATTGTGCTTTTGATATGTAAATGGAAAAAAAGACATTTGTCAAAGGTATGAAAGTATTGAAAACTATCTAGAAGAAAATAACTTGATGCCCATCAAATACTCATATAAGGAGATTAAGAAGATGGTGGGAGGTTTTAAAAACAAGTTGGGTGAAGAGTTGCAGAGTGTTTAAAAAGGAAAATTGCATAACGGACCTTGTGTGACAATAAAGATGTTAAATAAATAAAAAAGAAATGGTTAAGATTTTATTAGTAAAGTTGCGACCATTCGAAGAATACATTATAAAAATGTAGTCCAATTAATTGGATTTTGTGTTCACAGGTCAAAACGCATCCTTGTCTATGAATTTATGTCAAATAGATCTCTTGATAAATTTATTTTCTCCAAAGATGAAAGTATACATTTAAGCTATGACAAAATATATAGTATATCAATTGAAATGGCTCATGGAATTGCTTATCTCCACTATGAGTGTGAGATGCAGATTTTACATTTTGATATTAAGCCCCACAATATTCTATTAGATGAAAACTTCACCCCAAAGGCATCTGACTTTGGATTGACAAAGTTGTATCCAATAGATAATAGCATTGTCACAATGACAAAGAGGAACAATTGGGTATATGACTCCAGAGTTGTTCTATAAAAATATTGGAGGAATATCTCACAAGATTGATGTTTATAATTTTGGAATGCTTTTAATAGAGATGACAAGCAAGAGAAAAAATATAAATCCATATGCAGAGTATTTAAGTCAACTTTACTTTTTCTTTTGGATTTATAATCATATTGAAGAGAAGAAAAATATAAAAATGGAAGATGTCACAAATGAGAAAAAGAAAATAACAAAGAAAATTTTTATAGTTATACTTTGGTGTATACAATTGAAATCAAATAATCGTCCATCAATAAACAAAGTAGTGGAAATGCTTGAAAGAGATATTGAGAACTTGGAAATACCTCCCAAGCCTACTCTATATCCAGATGAAACGATCAACTCTAACCAGAAAATATGAAGTTCATCCGATTATTTCATCTAATAAATTGCAACTAATCCGTGGTAAAATATAATATTTGAAAATGCACAATAAGTATATTTATTTGCATCTACCTTATTGTTTTGAAGAGTACTTGTTCAAACATTATATTTCACTTATTTATCTATTCCTATTATTTTACTTCTCAAACGTTAAAAAATGGGTTATCAAATTTAATTTTTCTTTCTCAAAGCCTCCATATATGGAATCGTGTAATTAATGAAGTAATTATTGTAGGAGTTCTAAAAGATTCCAGTTGTTCCAAGTGAAATTCAAATGATTGTTAGTTATCATTTTGTAATTTAAATATAAATTATGATTCTCTTATGATTAGTTTAAAATTCAAATCTCTTTAGCTTTAATCAATTTAGTCGCAACAATCTCTCTGCTGCACTGTTATGAATGCGTGCCTGTATAACCAAGCAAATCATTGAAATCTATTCCTTAAAATAGTTTCTATAATGTTGGTGATATTCACAAATGCTAATGTAGGACAATATTTGTCTTGTCTATTTTTCATACATATTGGATTTGTGTTATAGGTGTGGTTTTTCCAAAAATCCAAATTCTAACAATGTTAAACCTTATATTTATCAGGTTGTCGTGCACAGCCATACGAGTCAACATCACGAAAAATCTATGTATTATAAAAATGTTAAATTTAATAATTTATATTCACATAATAATTATTTTAAAACATAAAGAATAAAAAAAACTTTTTTTAAAAATAAATAATCAAATTGAGCAAAATAAATAAAATACATGACAAAAACATCTACTTAAAAAAAAAAAAAAAATACATACATACAATACATACAGCAGTCTTAGCCTCTTAGGTGATTCTAGCTAGCTTTGACAAACAAACCATTACCCATACTAATGAACGAATTTATTCACTAACAATTACAAAACAACACAATCACAACGCACCCATCCATTTGGAACAGTGGTACACAGAGCAAAGAGTCTCAACCGCAGTCAAACATATAATAAGATTCGCAGCCAGAAACGTAAGACAAGGCCAAGAGGCATAGACATACTTTTTCATTCCACCTTTGACCTTCACCTTCCAATTCCCATCGTAATACGCATTCGCACTCTCAATAGCTCTATCCAACACCGCAACCTTCGTCACCTTCACCGACGCCGTCATTCCGTTAAACATACAGGCCACCTCTTTATCGCTCTTAAGCCTGTTCACCAAAACCCCACTCTCTCTCAGTATCCTCACATCTTCCTCGGTGTCTATTATTCCGTTCATTAAATCCGTGTAGCGCGTGAACACCATCCCCTCCGGTGCAACGCACGCTTCATACGCCACCATGTTCCGCAAAACGACCTCCGAGTTGTCGTTTAGGTGGATTACCGGAAGATGAAACGTCGCTGATGACGTATCGAACCTCACGCTGTTCAACCCTCCGCGCGTGGGACTAAACGTGACACCGATTTTGGTTAACTCTTCCACGCTCGGGATTGCGATCTCTTCTACCAACAGCCCTTCACTCTCTTCACTTTGGGCCTGGGCTTGGGCCACCGCGCTGTTTGCTTCTTCCATCACTTCCCCTGCGGACCAAACGATCTCGCTTATGGCGCTCTTGCCGCGAAATTTCAAAACCGAAGATATCACCTTCCACGGCACGTTGATTAACTGCAACGCCAGCTTGCACTTGAAGATTTTGGAGATGAATTGCAATGGTACACAGATGATGAAACTGATAAAACACAAGATTGAGTTAATCATTCCTGATTTAAAACGACCAGCATCACTGTCGTTTTGGTCCTTAATATTCTCCTTCTCTTGATCATAATCAAGGTCAATAGTATCAAGTGCTAATAAGTTGCAGTGTGCAACAACGGTGTGATACAAAAGCTCGAGCAAATGAGCCTTTGTGAAACAATCCTCCTTGAAGCGTTGCTCATCTATGTGTTTAATAGGTGCAAGATCTTTGCAGAAATTCATCAACACAGAAACCAACGCCTCGTTTCTATTATCTTCTGGATAACAAAGATTATGAAGCTCCCTGAGTAGAAAAAGAGGTATCTGATTCTCCAACATGATTATGTCCCTCAGAACCGTTTGGTGCCACGTGTTTCTTCTAGAATATTCCATCAGGTGTCCTATCTTCAACGAGTTTCTTTTGCTTAGAGAGATTGAGCGTTGCCTCTTTCTATCGGAAGGATATGTTTTGAGGTAAAAGAACAAGAAGCTCGCGTCGATGGCTAGCATCCACGCGAGTGTTTCTTGATCGAAGTTTAAGTAACGATTGTAAAACGACCTCACGTGAGCGTCGTTTTGCGCGACGGTGTGGGTGACGAAATCGATGAATTCGATTGGTCTGAGCTTATTCCGAATCTTCTTTGCCGCGTCTAGTTTGTGACGCTCCATGTCGATGAGTTCGGGCCTTCGGTGATGGTAAGGGCCTAAGGCTATGACTTGTGGAGTGTATGCTTCTTTTTTGGAACACAACAATGATTTTGGGACGTTAAAGATTCTCATTGAAAAGAGTTCTTCGTTGTCCTCAGTGTCCCCTTCGAGGGTGCGGCTTATGTTTATGACCCATTCGTGGTCATGAGAAAGAGAGTGGCTAAGGGTAGGTTCCATGATCTTAGGGAGTTTAGTGTTTGCTTGTGTTGTGAATAACAAAATGTTTAGGTGTGTCCTTATATATAGAAGAAGAAGATTAGCATTTAATTAGCGTACCAAACTACTATGTTAATTATATTAAGTTAGATATTTCAACATGTTGAACATGTGCATATTAAATTGCATTTTCTGCATCCATATGTGATTATTGTACGTACACTTGCTCTTTGCTACTCAATATATAATTGTTAATTTAATTGCCTATTATTTTCATTACAACATTTTAATTTATACTGTAACTCTAGCTTTTTTTTTTATTTGGATTAAATTAATTGTCAGTATTATCCACGCCGAAGTGCCCTAGATTAAAAGTCAATATTAAAAAAAAAAAACTTGTTCTCTGTACCTAGCCGTCTAATGACCTAAAGAAGTTTCAAGCATCTACGCTAAATATATATGCCCTAGATTAAATGTCATTTTTGTCAATATATGTATTTGAACATGTGATAGTTATGGTTAATAATTCGCTTACTATTTTATTTTAAGCTCAAAACTTATTTGTACGTTATTCAGCTCATTTCATATCATGGTTCATGCATGTCTAAATTAATTTACTGAAACCTTGATCAAAAACTAGTTCCTGGGAAACAAGTTAAACTCCCATAATCACTGAAACCTTTACCTTAGAATCTTAAAAAAATGTTAATCATTAGTAGTTTTATTTATATATATAAAAAAAAAAAAAAACCTAAGGCCGATTAATATATAAGACTATAGATAAATTAGGAGTAAATATGTTTTTCTTTCTTTTTTTACTGCATATTTTTCTTATTTTTCTTAAAAATAACTTACTCATCTTATTATAAGTATCTCCCTGTTGGTAACTATTTTGTTTATCTCAGTAGTTAACTCCTGTTAATTTAATTTATAATGTACAGTATATGTTTTATTATTCACTGTTACAAATGTTGGAATGGACCAAAGTTACTAAAATACTGCTTAATTATTGATTATTGATACACTAATTACCAATTACGCTTCTTAAATGTTATAGAGTCATTCTCTTTCCAAATTCTAAGATTTTAAGAATTGAAGTTTTAACAGTAATTATATAGGTCCTCTAAAAAAAACAGTACTTCTATAGGTGAAAAATGATAGTGAAATTAATAATGTCAACCAAAATTAAACACGGATTAGCATTGTTATCAAAGGAATATAATTTGGCAAATTCTAGAGTGGTTGTGATATTTGGATAGTCTTTGTTTTTACTGTGTATAAATTTCAAGATAAAATTCAATGATTCAAAGAAAAATGAATATAAAAGGAAGAGTATGGATCCTTTTACAAAATGGCTTTTGTCTCAAAAGTTATTTTTCACCTAAAAATCAAACATGTGGGAACCCTCACCATAATTTAGCTACCACATCCATAATACATTCTCCATTCCCTGCCAATGCTAATAATGATGATTCATTCACGAGCTATATATTTGTTGTACGAATTCGCCATTTTTTTTTTATAGCTAATTCAGTTTTATTATAAAAATTGTTTTGGCCATTAATTATAAACTTCACCATCCGTGTTGTGTGTTCTAAAATCTACGTACGCAAGGACATTTTAAATGTTATTCAAGTACTACAATGAGTAAAATGAGTATTTTCATTCAATTCAAATTATGCAGATACATTTTGTTATGTAACACACATCACGTTTTAGTTATTGAGTATATTACATTCTTGCATATAAAAATCTCACAAGAACGATAGATTACATGCACTTGACGAAAACAAGAATATCATATCCATATACAGATATACTCTAGCTAGGTGTACATAATTAACGAGAGAGAAAAATAAAAGATGCAATTTGTAATGTGAAAATTAACAGGGAGAGAAAAAAAAATACTGCATTAAAGATATAAATATCACTGCTATTTAATAATGTACCTATGAGAGTCAATTACGTACTCGATCGTTTGTGTTCTAAATATAATTAAGCATTGCAATTTGCATATCTGTATGTAATATATATGTAGCGTGTACTATGAATATACATAGATATATGCGTCATGCTTCATTTGTCGATTTTTTTGTCAATATCAGAAGGTTGCAGTGGAGATAGATCCAAATTTAATACGACAATGTTTTTTTCTACGATTTACATGGGTTTCTGCTAATTGGTCTAAGCTTGGCTTCGGAGAGACTAGGTTAATTGATCCAAACAGTGGGTAAAGAGTTTCAATAACTAAAATCAATTCATTGTAGGATAACGATAAACATATACTCCAAAATAGAGTGCATGACGAAAGTGAGAAAGATGAAAAGAAAAGGAGAGAAAATATAGCTAGCAGCCTAGCACATGTGATTAGTAATTTGATTAAAAATAAAGAGAAAAATAAGAAGAGAGCGAAAGAAAAATAAGATAGAAAATGAAATGAAAGGGATTAGAGAACATTTTTTTGCTGTGCAGGTGAAAGAGAACATGAACATATGTTTATATTTATTGTTCATTAACCTAAGGGGTTAATCCCGAAAGGAATTTTTTTTTTTTTAGATGAAGGTAAAAAGTTATAATTAAGAGATAAAAAAAAATTAATACTAATTTTACTATTTTATCTTTCTAAATTTTTATAGTTTTGCTCCTACAATACTAAAGACAAGAGTAAGTGGGTAACAAACACACATATAAGTCATTGAGAAATTCTTTTTTTTATCATAAATACTTATTTTATAAAAAAAAATATAATATGAAAAAACTCATATTTGATTCACATAGTATGGAAAATACTTTTAGACTAATGATAAGAACCGTATAATGAATGAAATTATTTTCAAACATAATGGGTTGTGGGACATCCAAACCGAACAATCATTGTGCCCCACCATCCAAACCAAATAACCATCTTGCTCCACCATCAAAACCTAACAACGCCCCCTCCACCCAAATCAAATAACCACTACGCCCCACTATCCAAACCCAATAATCACTGCGAGAGAGTGAGAGCAAAGAGGCAAAGACGAATAATGTTGGGCGCAATGGTCACAAACGATGAGGACACCGTGAAAGTGAGAGGAGCTGAGAGGGATCTGCAAGCGAGGGAGGGAGATAATGGAGAGAGGCCGTGAGAGAGACATTGTGTGGAATATGAAAACGTAGAAGAAAAATAACCAAGGATATCCTTACCAAAACCCTATTCTGGAATACCCATTCCAAAATTTGAAAATCATATTCCAGAATAGGATATTTAATTCGAAAGCCTATTCTGGAATACAAAACTTTCATTCAAGAATAGGATACTTTTTGAATGGTCATTCCATAATAGGAGGTGCCTAGACAAAGGAGCTTATGAAGTGTAGAAAGCAAAGTGGGAGGTGCAGGAAGCAAAACAAAACACACTAGAATTAGTGTCATCATTGAATTTGGGCTAGCATGGGATATAGGATTTTTTTTTTGTTTTATCTTTTTAGTTTTGTAAGATATATAATAAATAGTATGGGCCTTTGGCCCTTCTTTTTAAGAAAAAAAGTCAACTTCTTTGAGTTGGTCTAGTTTTAAGAAAAAAAAAATGTGATGTGTTTTAAGGCTGCAATGCTTTGTGTTGGTCTAGGAATTAAAAGTCAACTTCTACAAATTTGCTGGCAAGCATCAAGGTGGTGGAAGAGGGCAATATGAGTAGGTTTGTTGAGTTATTGAATTGTAGGAAAATGCACATACCTTTGGAGGTTGGATAACACTTAGAAATCATGTTCTTTCTTCCCTACCATTGTTTTTCCTATCAATCTTTAAATTTCGGCCAAGTGTTACTAAGAGGGTTGTTAGATACAAAATAATTTTGTGGGGAGGTGAGGAAGAAAGTAGAATGGGTGAACTATGACTCAATTATTAGATATAGATCATGGGCTTGGTTATCTGCAAAGATGAGAAATGAATTAATTTTACTTTTTCCTTCTACGAATGGTATACAAACCCAGCAATTCTAATTCTGATATAATTGAAATTAATTTGAAATGTTCCTATACTTGGACAAGGTATCCCTTGTACCTTTATAATTCTATTTGGTACTCCTATACTGTCCTTTTCTCTTATCTTAATTCTTTATGTATCTCCGATTTGGTTGCAGTCAAATAGGTAACAAGGGGAGGAAAGGCAGAGAATAACAAAGAAATTTTCAAATTTCTCTTATTTGATATGATTGCAATGAAAACCGACGAAATTTTTTAAAAAAATAATGGACCCACACAAAAATATTTCCACTCCAATGTGAAGAGATTTGCATGGAAATTGTACACATTCTCTTTTGCCATTATACATGAATAATGATAAGAATATCTAATGCTCCATGTTCTTACCAAATTCTTCCTGTCCTAGCTGTTCAATTCTACATTTCCTTTCCACTTTTGAATTTTGATCACTCTCTTGTCGAAGTGCGGTGGATATTTACAAAAGGGATTCTCACGTTCAAGTCAGTATTCATGTGCAATTAGATGATGATTTACATGTCAATTTTCATAATAGTGGGTGGCTACCTGGTTAGTGGATGCTTAGCTAGTACACTCTATTTAGTCTTATTTTCCTTCTCTCCAATAAAAAGTCATACATATCATATAAGAGGAAGACATATCTTATATGAAAATGATAAAATTATGAAGTTGATTTGTTGTAAAAGGATATGGAGGATCGGTGATAAAGAAATCGTGAGTTTGAATATCTCATTAAAAAAAAAAAAAAAAAACTAACAAGATACTATCAATTTCCCTTTATCTAGCTATGATATACTATCAATTTCCCTCTTTGATATATAATCTACATCGTTATAGGTAACCGATCCTTATCTCATTAACTTCGGGTACAAGATATCGCATTCAACAATAATAAATAAGGAGAATAAGGGTTACACAATTATTTTAAAAGTATCTTTATTCTCATAAATAAATTAATGTCACCAAAAAGATATTTTCCTAACGTAAAAACTTCAAGAACAAACAAAGCTAGACAGAAACAGTAGTGAAGAAATTCATATGAAAACCATCAATCATTGTGAGGAAATTTTCCAAACACACTTTATGACTATGTATTGTAGAGATAATTAGTGAGTGTCCCCAAAATGGCCCTTGAATATGCTCAAAAGCTACGATAAAAGGGCAAGACAATTTTTCTTTCATAGCTTTTAATTGTTTAGGATAAGGTTTGCCGCCTGCTATATATATCCTCTCACAAGGTCAAAGAAATTGTAGTCTAATGATAAATAAATTGATATTGATATATATAATACTTGGAGGTAAGTTGTAAGTGTTTAATGGCCCAAAAACAAATTAACAATCAAATTGAGACAGCTATAAAATTGTAGAATAATGAGATGAACACGACCAATCATTGTCAATTGTTATCCTTTCAATTTTAAAACAACCAACTTTGTTATATATGAAATTTCAGTCTCTTTCGTGATAATGACAACTGTCTTTCTTCAACAATATACATTGTTTCTAAAAAAAAAAAACAATTAATATACATTGTTATATTCCACAATCTTGTCACACACACACACGACCCCCAAGTGTAACATATATATTGGGGTTTCGTTTATTCCGCAAGTTTGTCATAAAGGGATTTAGTTTTGGTTAAATTAAAAAAAAATATGAATTAGGACGTTTCGTAGGTTTGGTTGGATTGGATTTTTATAAATTCTTGACTTAATCAAATTTTAATAGGTTGGGTTGGGTTATTGAGTTAGTAATGTATTTTTTAAAAAAATTTAATTTTTTTTTAAAATTAGAATAGATTTTCAAATTTTTTTTTTTAGAATAAAAATCATTAATCACAAATGAACATAATTATATATTAATGCACAAAATAAGCTAGAAATAATAACACTTTCAAACTTAATTATTGATCCCTTCGACCTTAATTCACCTAATGCAAAAAGTTTAAAATAAAATAGTTGTCAATCCAAATAGCAAGTTTACTTAACTTAATATAATTGAGAAAATTCAAATAACATTGTAACATTGATACAAAATAAATTTGCATTTTCTTGAATAGTTGACTAGTTGTAAGTTTCATTGTTGAACAGTTATAAGTTCTATTGTCTCTCAAATCACAAACAATAGCAAGAACTAATGTAAACTATATCAAGATGAACCACATTAATTTAACTTTCTAAAGACTGTGGAAGAAATTATTAAATAAAATCTAATAAAAATATTACTAGTGTTTACTGTTGTGTTTTAAAAGTTGTTTGTCATGTAATAAACAATAGTGGAGGGCAAGAGTAGTGGAAGGTCGTGTGAAGAGTTGCAATGACGCACAGATGACTGCGGTGATACAACAACGGAAGAAAGTAATGACTTGCGATGATGCAACAACGAAGAGTGATGGTGACTCGTATAGAGAAAGTTTCTATTTTGAGGGGTTTTTTTTTTTAAAGTAAGGAAGTATATATAGAGAGTGAAAGTGTTTAGTGAGTGATAATAGACTTTTTGTTTTGTTATTATTATTATTATCATTTGCACAAAAAAAAAATCATTATCATTATTATTATTATATGTAATTTGAGTTGGGTTGGGTTGGATGAGTTACAAGTTTATATAATAGAACCCATTACCCAACTTGTAAGTCATCGAGTTGAGATTGAGTTAGATTGGATCTAACCCAAACACTTTATCAACCTGTTCAAACCAGATTGGGTTAGGTTAGGTTCGTGAATTATCCCTATACGTGAACACCCTAATATGAATAGTTTTTTTATGAATAAAATATGCCAGAGTTGAATTTCAATAGACCGTTAGTATAATTAACGATTTATTTTTTTATTTATACAAGTGGACTATTGAATACAATAAAACCCTAGTTAGTGTATACAGATGAATAAGGCTCATGAGTAGACTATGGTTCGAGATATTTTGAATTTGATTACTTCTCCAGCAAGCAAATTTGAGACTGCGAAAAAATGACTGAATACCTATAAAAAGTTTTTTGACACATAAGTCAATGGAAATTATGAAAAAACTTAGATACAGTAGTATCATAGTATTATTGTTGGTAACTTGATGTTGTTCTCCAATCAGATTTAAAGTTTCAAACTTAGTTTGTTAACATTTAGGAAACTAATTTAAAATCGCTAAACACTCTCAAGGACTGAATTAACCATTCTGCTACAAATTTTTATGAACTTCAATAATATTATATAAGTTTGAAATTTTTTTTTCTCAGCAGAAGGAGGATGATATATATATAAAGTAACAATCATATATGAAATACCAAAAGTATCCAGAAGGAGGATGGTATATATATATAAAGTAACAATCATATATGAAATACCAAAAAGTATCCAGAGTACATCAAAGTTTTATCAGCACTCACCCCAACATACATCAAAGCTTTGTTGCATAAAATACACATGTTATAGTTACTATAACTATACCTATAGACAACACAAATAGCAAAAAATATTCCTACCATTAACTTGATCTTTGTACCAATCTACCACATATACAAAGTGTGTGATTCTTGTATATAAGTCAAATACATGTGTCTATCAAAAAGTTATACAAAATTCTATAATCATGAAATCTTTTTCCCAATCAACAATTCACTAGTTCATGTATTAATGCGATACATTTTGTAAATGAAAAGTTTTGTTATTAAATATAATTTTATTTCTAATTTTTTATATATATTTACACAACTGCACACCAAATAATCTTCTATCTAATTTATTTATTCTTATTTACTCACACGAAATTGTATTGTATATAAATTTGACAATGAAAGCTCCGTCAAAAAAAACTTTGAACTATCAAAGTCTAAAGACTTAAATTACTCTAAAAACTCATCACCGTAACTATTTGCAAGATTTTATCCTTCTGTTTATAAAAAAAAGACCAAAAAGATGGTTGGAAGTTGTATAAAGCTTCCAACTGTTGTGTACAAACATTCACTTCTGTTCAACTACTCTTTCAAGGCAGAAACCTATAAAATGAATATTTAAATGCATTTAACAATATTTGGTTGGTAACTCAGATAGTGCTATGATAAGTCGACAAACTGCATATATTCAACCAGTAAACTTTTTAATATTATTGTACTACTGACCTACTTCTTTCCCTATATTAATTTGTGGATATGATAAAATTCTCACTATGAACCAACCAAGCTTCAACACAAACCAAAAGTTTTTTTTTTTTATTGAAAAAAAATGTTAGTGGTTAATATTGTTAATTTTTATTAGTTAGGTAGAATCCACGAGTAAATTTTCATTTCTTTCAGTTTTTACCACTAGACCACTCTTATATCTCTATACAAATCAAAAATATTTTTTTAGAGTTTCTTTAATTATTAGAAATATAAAAAATTTCAATAGAAAACTCTCAAAATCTCTTATAATCTTATTTCCAATCAAGTTTTGTAATGGTCATCTCCATACATCTTAGTTTTTTTTTTTTTTTACAACAATTATTAATTTTGTTATAAATGTTAGAGAAATATTTAAATCTATTACCTATTCCTCTCTCTTATTATATTATAAAAGTAAAAAAGAAATAAGAAATAAATTAAAGTTTTTCTTGTTAATTATATTTCTTTTTACACGTATCCTTATTTAAATTAACTCCATTTGATCTTTACAAAGAATATTCACTCACAACTTAACACTAAACAATAAATCACATTTGCATCTTATATTAAATTTTAAACTAAATATATGAATATCTTACACTTATTAAATACTTCTTAATATGTTTGTATTAACTTTAAACATTAATAGTATTAGAAAAAAAAGAATAAAAAAATGTACATTCTCAACTATAATAAGTGTAATTCTCCTTTTACAATTAATATCAGTCTTTGTACCCGTGCGATGAATGAAACATTTTATGTTGATCGGAGATTATAATAATTACAATAATTTATATTTTGTAGATGTTTTTAAATTTACTTTTCTAATTAATTATAATTTTTGAAAGTCAAAGAAATAATTCTTTTTTTTATTTTTTTATATTCTTTTAAATATTTAACTACTTAAGTTGACTATATGAGGGAAATATGTTTTTTTAATAATAAAATCGAATTAATCTCAGATTTAGGGGACAAAAAATAATACGTTTATTTGTTTTATGTGGGGACTTCAATCAAATCCAGCTGGAATAGCTACATTTTATTTTATTAAACATCATTACAAATTTTCAGTTGTTGACTTTTATATTATTATTAATACAAAAATATTTTATTAGTATTTTTTTATTTTTATATGTTTGTAAGAAGAAGAAAAAAAAAAAAAGATTCCTTGATAGTATTTTCTTCCCGCAAAGATGACTAACCGCTTTTTCTTTTTATATTTGATTTTTTTTTTCACCGTGTTTTACACACACCACTTGATAATCTGTATGTTTCAAAAGAGTTAATTTCTTTAGGCTATACAGCAAAAAAAAAAAAAAAACTTTAGGCTGAAATAAATTAGATGGGTTAATTATTTAGTCATAAGTATAACATCCTTCATAGATCACAATAATGTCATTCACCCAAAAAAACAAATTAGTGAATACGTTCACCTAACGTTACAACTTGTCACGAGAGATATGTCACACTATTTATATTCCAAACATTGGGACAAAGTTTTAACTATGCAGCTTTCGGAATAAAATCCAGCGATAATAATAAATAAAATATTAAACATATAATTTAATTTATTTCCTATACATTAAACTTATTAAATTGATTTTTATACATGTAAACAATATTACTTTGATGAAAAAGTGTCGCTACTTCTCATTATTTTGATATCTGTCACGCTTAACTCTGTTGTGCATTCTTAATTTGATTCTTAATTGCAATTTGCAATGTACTAGTATTATCGTATGTATTCGTATAAGTATATTCGTATTTCTTGTTACAAAATTAGATGAAAGTAGTTAGGCCATTAATTATGCGTCGCAGCAACTTGGTCAAGCCTTAACGCCCCCGCGTCGCGTGAAAGATTATTCAAATGGTAGGGACGCCGTGGACCGTGGTTAATTAATTCGCATTTAACCGATAATTAAGTGCATTAACCTTAACCTCAGTTAATATAGCCACGTGGCAGCCACTGAAGTAGCCGAGGAAACATCCCACACCGAGATCAACGGTCTATGGTTGTTCTTCGTTTTAACAAGCCGTTAGATCAGATCATAAACCACACTTAACCAACCTCACTCAACCATGGTTAGTTAGCATATTCCGAATATACCCCTAAACTTGGTTTTTATTACAACCATGAACCGTTTATGGTGCAGTATAAGAGCAGCCTCCGAGACTCGCTAGGTTTGCCGAACCAACTCCCGAAAGGGGACTTTAGAAAGAAGAAGAGAATACAAAAGGTCCCTTTTGCCCTTTCTGTTTTTTTCTCTCCCAATCATTCGTTTTTTTTTTGTAATGGCGAGTTCTTCAAGAACAAAATCTAGTGGATCAGTGCTTCGTTCTTCTCTTTCACCTTCCAACAGCTTTTGTTCGTATTCAACGTCAAACGTACCGTTTCGTTCATCTTCGTCGAGTTTCTTCAACAAGGCACAATCGCACGTGCCTCCACGCTCCACTTCCCCGACACGTGTGAATGTCTTCAGCGCCGCGCCGCCTCCTTCTTCATCCGTCCGGTTCGCTCTCGATAACCGGTCCATCTCACCGAACCGGAGCGTCTCGAGCCACGTCATCGCGAAGAAGAACCACCACCGCCACGTCACGGTTCAGAAGAAGACGTGCATGTGTTCCCCTACGACGCATCCAGGTTCGTTCCGGTGCAGCTTGCACAAGAACAGTGGCAACCACGCGCCGTCCGGTTCGTTTCCGTCGAACCGGCTCAACATGCGCCGGTCCGCGATGAAGAACTCGCTCGTGAGAATCGGTGGAGTCGAAGGCGAGTGGGTGAAACGCGCCCTCACCGCGCTGATTCGTCCTTCGTCGCATCAACAGCGGAGAAGAGCGGGATTCGAACCGGGACCGAGTCGTCTTTCAATCATGTCCAAAGCTGAAGAAAAAAAAGATCTGTGATTTTTTTTCTCTCTCTCTTACATTACAGGTTCGATTTTATTCCGCCGGATGTTTCGTTTCTCCGCCGTCGTGACAGATTCTCCGATTGCGTCGCCGGAAAATTTGGAAGATTGTGGCGTAGATCTAAGACGCTGGACTCTCGGAGAATTGGTTGTTGTACAGAACATTTGCTATGGAAGGAGAAATTTTTGGACAATTTTACTTTTTAATAAAATTCAATTCGAAAGAAAAAAAAATTAAACCTAGAAAAATGGATGGAAAATCTTAATTCATATTTGATTTGCGAAATTTTGATCGTCAGAATTCGAATTAACGATCGGTGGATTGATCATGAGTTTGTTATGCTTGCCGTTAGCGTTCCGTCATTCGTTCGTCACGTCGTGTGGTGGTTTCGTTGCCGTCGTTGAGCCTCCGTTATCTTTCGTCCAGTTGTTTTGCGTTTGGTGCAAGGTATTTATTTTGTTTATTTTTATTTACTTTTTTTTTATGTTTATATTTAATATTTAATTTGTTTAATTGCAAGTTTGGTTGTGCAGGTGTATGTATTTGGTGCAGGAGCTATCTGAGAAGGAAGGATTTCGTTTTTTAAATAGAGGAAGGTGGACTGACATTTGACGTCTTAAAAATATTTAAGAGAAATAAAAAAAAATTTAATAATAATGTGAGAAGTGAAAAGAAAATGGATAAAAAGAAAACGAAAAAGAAGCACCTTAAACTAAAGTGATTCATATTGACAAAACAATTCTAAGAAAGTTGGAAAAAGGTGGATCGAGTACTACTAATCTTTTGGCAAATACTAGCCAGATCCTTAAAGATTGAAAGTATAAATATTTTTATTGAAATGGAAAAATTTATATTATTTATGATTTTTTTTACGCTTATATATGATTTATACAACAAATATTTATTTTTTTAATCTTTAACCAATCCATTAGTAAAAACTCGATCTTTTCATGAGAAAAAGACAGCTGGCTGCCGTGTGATGTGATTCATTTTAATTAAAAAAAATTAAATTGCATTAATTACAAATAGAAGAGTGCTGGCAAATTACTACTATGATGCAATACGACAGCTGGGTTGTTTTGTGAAAATACACTCAACAATGGTAATGTGGGAAGCACACTCCACAGAATTTGTGTTACTTAAATTAAATTATCTTTAAAAGTTATGTTGAAAATGTTGCCTTAAGAATTTCATAATTTTCCCCCCAAAATAAAATTTCACAATTTTATTGATAAAAAGACTTATTATTTTGTGGCAGGATTTTCTCCTGTTCACGTGAAATGTACAACATTATTGAATTCTAGAAAACATTATTGTGACAGTTCACATGAAAAGTAAACTAATATTGAATTCTAGAAAACAAAAATGAGTAGTGAAAAAAGAAGAAAAAAGACATTCTTACATGGAAAATGCAATAGACAAATACAACATGTTATCTCACATTTTCAATTTGTTATTCTTTCATTCTTTTGGCTTTTTACTATCCCATATTAAACGTTACTTTGCAGTAATTTGATAATTTGATCTTGTAATGGACGAGCAACGCGTGGAAATTCTCAAGTTTTGAATAGGATTGATAATTGATAGTTGATAGTTGATAAACCACTTGTATTTAGTAATTAATAGGTAGGTAAACTTGTTTTTAGGTAAAGTAAAATTAATCACCTAATAACTTGATGATAAAGACTCTGGAAATTAGAATATACTACTAGTCTTTAGGTAAACTTATTTTTCATGACAACTATGAAAGCTTTTAAAAATAGGTGTCGAATACAATTTGTTGGATTGTGTGGAAGTCGCTTAAGAAATTATTGATCAAAATTAATATTGGTGACATGAGTGTGTAAAAATCAATTTGATTTTAAACTGGTTAAACTGTTTGTTATTTTTTTTTTGTAAACTATTTTTTAAAGTCTAAATCAATTTTGAACCAATTATTGATTTTTTAATCAAACTAAAAAATCAGTTTGATTAACCAAATTGATTTTAAAAAAAAATAGGTTTTACTTTTTGAATCGATTTAGGTGCAAACTAGTTTGGTTTCAAATCGATTTTTATACCAATCCCTAATTGGTGGAAGTTCCAAAAGGAATCCAAGTAACTTAGGTTTCAATGGGATTTCCAGAGATCATTTAGGGAATTAAATTTCTACTCACTCTAAGTCATGCGGATTTACAACAAGTATCATGCAAAACTGTTAACCATTTTTTATGCCTTGAATAAAACTTAGAATGATGGTTTCAAATAAGTAATCCTCGACATGATCCAAAAGGACCCTCATATTTATCACTCACACTATCCTGTGATCCACCTTATTCGTAGACTCATGGAGTATAATTGGTTTTTATCCTTCAGCCATTTGCTAAGTTTAGTGCTACTCATGAGGAAAAACTTCAAGTATGGAATGTTTGCCCTCAACAACTAGATATTCATCTATTGGCTGATAAATTAGGAGTAGCTCATCCCCAGCTAGTCTCTCTTTGTTTTTTTTTTCTTTTGCCTTTTTTGTTTTGTAATTTTCTCACTAAAAAAAACTTATTTTTCATGCTTTCCTTTTCATTTTACAACATTTCCCACTAGTTTCCCAAAAAAAAAAAAAAAACCCTGTATATTTTTTAAAAATATTAATGATATGTTTAATTTTAATATATTTAACCAAATAATTTACATACTTTATAACTAAAAATACAAAAAAAAAATAAAATGAAAAGCAGTGGATTTATTTATTTTAAAGAAAAAATACTTTATTTTTTCATCCAACACAAAAGTTTCTTTTAACCTAACCATTCATCGTCTACACTTATTCAAAAGAAATAACCATAAGTAACACATGGAATATATTTATAAAATATATCATATTAAAATAATATATATTATATAATAAATATATATAATATTAATTATTACAATGCTTAAATAAAACGATACAACTATAAAAAAATAATGTCATAATATATTAATTATTAATACATATGATTCATAAATATTATAAATAATATTCTAAACTTATTTATTACAATAGTTTAATATTTATTATAATATAATGTTAATTCTATTTATTACATATCATAATGAAATAATAACTATTTTGAAATTTTCAAAAATCAAATCTTAAAAAAAAAATTCTAAAAGAAATAAAATATAATATATGGTTAGTTCAAACATGTAGTGTTGTGTTTCTCCTAGTAATAAATAACATTATTATTATTACTATATTATTAAAATATTATATTATTATTGTTTCAGTATCAGGATATTATTATTGTTTTGGTATTTAGAAAACCTATTATAGGAACATCAAGTGTGTAAAAGTATGCAAAAGTGTCTCATATGTGTTTGTCTCGTCTCGCCTCTTATATATGACTTTGTGTGATTGTTGTTGCATGCATTCATTTTTAGTACTATCAAACTGTTATGCATTTAAGTAATGAGTCATTATTATCAATAATGATTGTCATAAAGAATTTGTCGAGTGTGACAATATGGTAGGACATATGAGTTATAGGGATCGATTGGGTTGTATATGCAAGTGCATGCTGATCGGTCCAAGATATACACAGTACAATTCCATCAGTCTTGAGTACGTAAGTACAAAGAGACTAAATGAGATAAGCATCAATTGGTTCAAAATATGGACAGTACAAACCCATTAGTCTCAAATGCATAAATATGAAGATGCAAAAGTGAATAAGAATCGATTGATTCAAGGACAATACAAGGCCATCGATTGGTCATATTTTGATAAACATTTTTAACAAAAGTCGAGGATAAATGAACATAATAGTAATTTCACGCATAGATAGTCGTTGAGTTGAATAAATAAATGAAGCAAATTACGTCAGTTATTTCATACATATCGAATATTGGAGCAAAATAAATAAATGGAGTAAAACTTAAGTTGTTGCGTGCATAGCGAATAGCAAATATCCGAGTCAAAGGCATAATGAAATAAAACTAAGTTATTTTGCACATGATTAATTACTGAGTCAAATAAGCACAATAGAGTTAAGTTATTTTGCGCAAGAGTAATGAAATAAAATTAAGTTACTTCATCCATGATTAATTACCCGGTCGAATAGGCATAATAAAACTAAGTTATTTCACGCAAAATTAATTATCCAGTCAAATAACTAATTAGTTACAAGCAAATATTAGCATTAACAATTTTTTCAAGTCAAGAATTTCATTTTGATATTTTTCAAGTTAAAAAAACTAATTTGATATTTTTTGAGTCGAGAATGTCAATTTGACATTATTCAAGTTGAGAAGATCATTTTGATATTTTTTGAGTTGAAAAGATTAATTTGATATTTTTCGAGTCGAGAATAATTTAATATTTTCTGAATTGAAAAGATCATTTTAATATTTTTTTTTTAGTGGAGAAGACTATAATTGTGTGAAGTAATAAATTTCATGTCATTTTATACAAGTCAATGAAAATATCATAATAGACTCATTTAAGTTTAAACGAAAAGAGATGCAATGTAATAATAGTCAACAACAAATCCCTTTTTTTTTTATCAGTTAAATATATGATATTATATATATATATATATATATATATATATAATTAACAAAATACAAGTTAAGGGGTACCAAAAGTACCACTTTTATAGCAAGTATCAACATAAATCCACCCTAGACAACAAGTCCCTCTTAATATATGGACATCCACGATGAAAGACATGGATTATGTTTGACGAGGTATTTAAGCTAGTTTTTAAATTTTTTTTTAGTAGTTTTTCAGTTAGTTTAGGTGTTTGGTAATTGAGCTTTTTTTTAAGTAACTTTTAATGTTTTTTGAAATGCTATTTGGAGTAACATTTTTACATTTATTCCATTTTTATCTTTACAATATTTATTAAATTTCCTTATTACGGTTAATATATACATAAATGATGGTTTTTTTTTTTCTCACATTCACATATCTAAATATCATGGTCACTCATTCTTAAACACTCTTTCTAACTATCGTTTCTCCATGTAATAATCTTTAATTTTCTTTCATTATTTTTTATATTATATTATTTATTTTAATTATTGTACTATTTAAAATATTTAACTTAATATTTCTTAACATTATATTTCACCATATTGACAATGATGAATGTCAGATTTTTTTTAATAAATCTATATTAGACAATTTATTTTAATTATTTTAAGAGTTTAAAATTAATTAAAAAAAAATTAAATCATAACACCTCAAGATATATTTTTATCCATAAAATAAAATTCAGATTTATATAAAGTTTCATATAAATATGTTAATTTTTGTCATTTTACATTTTTCAGCTACTTCAACAAATAGTTTACCGAATACTTATGATTTAAAAAGTTAACTGAAGAGTAGGTATTTCCTTTGGATTTAGAGACCTAGCACATGAACATCAAGTATGTGAAAGTATGCAAAAGTTCCCCCCATGTGTGTGTCTTGTTTGTCTCGCCCCTTATATATAATTGTGCTATTTTTGACATTCATTCCCAATGCCGCCAAGCTGTTATGCATTTAAGTGTCTTTAATAAGTTGTTATTATCAACAATAATTGTCATAAAGAATTTGTCAGACGTTACAATAACCAATCTAGGATATGGACGGTACAAATCTGGTAATCTCGAGTATGTAAACACGAAGAAGCTAAAGCGAGTAATAACTGATCAGTCCAAGGCATGAATAGTACAAGCCCGCCAACCTCAAGTGCCTAAGCAAGAAGAGGCTAAAAAGTAAGAACCAATTGGTCTAAGACATGGACGGTATAAGCAATCCCGGTCTTGACATTTTATGGGCTCAAGGCAAAATCATTGTTAAAGGCCCTTATATATAAATATTATAAAATTTAAATATGTATTTAATAAAAGATAATGATAATGAATTTCACGATTTTGAATGTGTCTAACATAATATTACATTATCAAGTCAAATTTTGAAACCATTTCAATCAATTCCAAAAAAATTACCATTGCTATCTTGATATAAATTTTCATTGGATCCTCAAAAAGCCAAATTATGTTTAACAAGACATTTCACAACCTCTTGTTGAATTTTTTTTTATTAATTGTTTGATTTTTTTCAAATCTTACTCTTTATTCATTCCAAGTATTCATATTAGACATATACTTAAAACTATTCTCATATTGTTTAAGTCTTTCGCTAATACGCTTTCAATCACTAAAGCTGTCATTTGCTAATGAATTTTTTATTATTATCAGATTTGAACAACTTACAACAAAAACAAAAACAATATACTTTGTTAACATGTTTGGAATAAACCAACCATTTTTTATCAGTAGTCTCACCATTACTCAATTTTCTAAAATAATGTGCATATGAAAAAATGTTTAGAAATGTTATCCAAAGGAAAAACAAGATCCATTTCTTTAATAGGTCCATTTTCAACTAAAATATTTATTTGCTTGTTATCAACATTACCCCAATTTTTAGGATCATAAATATCTAAATGAGGAATCAATGCAAAAAGGTTCAATATTAGATTCATTTTGGGACATTATTAGATTCAGTTGAAACATTAATCTCATAATTCTCACTTAGTTTTCAGTATACAAATTTTCATTTGATTAATTCAAATTTTCATGAGAATCTATTTTAAAAATAAATTTATCAAGAGTTCCTTGTTGTGATTTTATTAATTCTTTCTCTCGTTTTCTCTTATTTCTTTTTTCACTTTCAGATAAATGTTTTCTAGGAAACATACTATAAAAGATAAATTAAATAGTCAATTAATACAAGACAAAAAAACATGTAGCTTATAAAACTAATACACAAACAACAATAACACCTGAAAATAGAAGTTGAAGTTGAATACTTGATCCATACACGTTTGCTAATTCTAGTAATTAAATTAGAACACTATAAACGTATAAATTAACAAATTAACATAAAATCAATAAATATTGAATTTGACTCAATTACATAATTAAATTTAACTATAAATATAAATAAATATTCACAAATGAGAGTGAAATACATACCAATTGATCTTAGTTTCATTCCAATAACAAATTAATTACAAACAAGTTGGTGGACTTCGAACTTCCTCACTCCCTCCTGAACAGACTCAGAGTGTAGTAGAAAGAAAATTTATAAGTGTATACCACGTAAAGTAATTTAATGTAATCTTCTTTTAATTTTCATCATCTTTTTATATAGATAATAAATTTATATCCGTTGCACAAAATATGAAAAATATAATCAGTTTTTTAACTATTAGTTATAATAAATTATTTTTTACACGTTGAAGATTTTTTGAAAAAAAATATAATGAAAGGAAATTAAGCTTTATAACCTATCTAAGTTATTAATGCTTTAAAAATAAAATATTTTATTTTAATGTTTTAGAGATATTATAATTGGTTAACCCCTATTCTCATTTAAATTGTCAATATGTGAGAAATAATTAAGGATGAATGAGAGAATATAGATTCAGACAAAATAATCAGATTATATATATTTTTTTTTAAAAAATTAATTAAAATATTTTTTATTATTATTTAAATTATTCAATTAAAGTTATTTTGTTATCTATTGGTAATTTTAATTATTATTTTTATATGCTAATTTTGATATTCTTTTCATGTTTTAATTTTTATTGGTATTAGTGGATCAAAACAATATATAGATTAGGGAGATAAATATTTGTAAAAATATGAAAAAATTGATTCAGATGATGAGGTCAAAATATTATATTTATTTGTATTTTATTTTAATTTATAATATATAGTTATAAACTAATTAATATCAATAAATTGTTTTGTTTCATGTTTAATTAGAATTTTTGTTAAGATTAGAACATTTGTAGTCTTTAAGTATGATGATAATTTTTGTAATATTATTTATTTATGACTTAAGTTTAGAAAAATCATTATTTGTTTGATATTAATATTATATATAAGTATTTTTTTTATGATTTTTAAATTTACACATAAGTAAAGTGCGGGCACGTGTACAGCTATATACGTACCCGTGCCCATAGGATATAAGAATGGGATTGAAGTTACTACCCACACGGGTATGAGATCGAAAACGAGTACTTTTTCAAACGCGGGTATGAGAATGAATACTATAGTACTATACCCATACCCTACTCATTGTCATCCCTACTCGTCAACCTTGAGTGCGTAAACATGAAAAGACTCTAGTGGATTGTAATCGATTGGTCCAAGACATGATCGGTACAATTATAATAAATATTTTATTATATTATGTATTGTAGTTTTCATTATGATTATAAGGAGTGTAATAATTAATATATTATATATTTAAAATGATTTATTATAACAAAAGTAATTAATAACATTATTATAAAATTAATTTATTAATCAATATAGGCTAAAATATGTTTTCTAAATCCCCTCACATAAGTCAATTCAAATAGTCCCTGCAAAATTTTTAGTCTCTTTTTCATCCCTATAAGTTTGAAATGTGTTGATTTTTGACTCGGAGCTAGGTTTGACTATCCGAACTTAGGTGTATGATACATTTTTCTTTCAGTACCTTCAATTTTATATTTTGTACTTCCATTTTGCTTATTCCTATCCCCACTTTGCTTTTTGCACTTCCACATTTTTAATTTTTGCACCTCCAAATTTTTAATTTTTAATTTTTGATTTTTTTTGGCTTAAATATTTTTTGGGTCCTTGTAAAATACCTTCTTTTTTTTTTTTTATACTTTGGATCCCTATAGAATTTTTAAAATGTTTTGAGTCCTTACCAATAATATGATATTATCTCAATTGTTTATATATGTTGAGATGGTGTCATATCATCACGTAACTAATAATTAAAATGATGTCACATTATCAGTAGGGACTCAAAATCAACATAAAAAATAATAGGAACCTAAAACATAACAAAAATTTTATAAGAACTTAAAACTTATTTAAGCCATAATTTATTTTACTGATTTTAGTACTCTTTACTTTGGGTTAATAGTAATAACTAAAATAAAAAAAGGGGGCATTATACATAGTCAACTCAACTATATTTGCATTTTTAGTGTACTTGATATGTTATTTTATCTGTATAGAGATCGGCCTAATATTTTATTAGGGGTAATTCAAAAGAAATGTATATAATAGATTACATATATAAGTAAAGTGTGGGTGAGAATAAGCAAAATGGAAGTGTAAAAAATAAAATGAGAGGTGCTGAAAGAAAAATGTATCATACACCTAGGTTCTAATAGTCAAACCTAACTTCAAGCCAAAAAATCAACACATTTCAAACTTATAGAGATGAAAAAGAGATTAAAAGATTTGTAAGGACTAAAAACATATTTTAACCATCAATATATATTATGATATAAATAAGTGTAACTTTAACATTATTTATAATTATAATAACATAAAAATAATAATATAATAAATACATAACATTATTATATGTCATTAATGATATATAAAACGTTTGGGAATAGTTGAAATGAAATAGAATAAATAAAAGGATCTAGTGTGGTAGTAACTGGTAAGGTGAATAATTGAAATATTATACTGATTAATGAAGTATTTATTACATCTGATCAAATTTCATTTTATTTTACTATGTGCAAAAGGTTTTCGGGCCGACCAATGGGCTAGGATTTCAACCCAACACAAGCAGACGATCATGAAATTACCAAAACGTCCTTTCATTTTTGCCTCTCCGGCTCCGCCCCCGGTTTTCCTGTTCCCTCACTCCTATATTACTGCTTACCCGCGTCTGAGTTTCACCAAACCAACCAACCAAACAAACACGCCACAACTACCATACCATGCCTTCCTTTTCCACTCTCAGAAGATCCTCACTCTTCCCAATCCAACGCTTCCAGATCCGCCACCACGCTTCAACAACCACCTCTTCCTCCGCCGCCTCGTCGCCCCTCAACACCTCGAACCCGGGTCGAACCGGGTTCGGTCGAAACACCGTCCTCGCCGCCGGCACGAGTGTAGCAGGGCTTCTTCTGTACGGCTTCTTCTACGATTCCTCTTCTTCGCCCAATTCCGAGTTCGCATCGTCTCTGCTGAAGACCTCAATTTCAACCGAACTCCAAGAACGGCGTCGTTCCTTCTTTCCCAAAATTTCCCTCCCTGAAAGTTCTGGTGCCTTGCTATTCGGAGGCAAGTTTATCTAGACTTCTATTTTATTTATTTACTAATAATAAATAATAATAATAATAATAACGCGTTTGTGGGGTGCAGAGGCGTTCAGGAGAAAGGTTTTCTTCAACTACGAGAAGCGCATACGGTTGCGAAGTCCTCCGGAAAAGGTGCTTTGTTTAATGCCATAATAATAAGAGAACTCTAATAATAATGTATCAATGTTCATATTTAGTGATTTAATTACTTACTTAATTTGTAATATAATACAGTATCTTTCTACGTGCACAGTGTTCAATTCATGTATTTTATTGTGATTTATTATTCTAGATTTTTTTTTATTCTACTGTAATATCTTCGCTTAAATCCTCCTGCATCCTAAATACAGAAAGTATTGAATGCATTTTTTTTACAAGATAAAGATTTTAGATTGCTTTCCCTTTTCATTTAATTGTTACTACTTTGTAGGGAATTAGGAGGATTAACAATAGTGTATGACATTACCATTTTTAGGGCATTTTTGGTAAACTTCTTTAGAAATATGGGTAGGAGAATAAAATACAAAAAAAAAAAGAAGAAATTATTTAAAATTGGTTAATAACTAATATGTAAAAGTTTTTTTTTTTTTTTTAAGACATGTGACTTTTCCAAATTAACTATTTGGAAGCCAATTTTAGCTTATAGAGTTAATTTTTTTTTTTTCTGGCGTATTTTTTTTTTTTTTTTTCTATAAATTTTTCTAGAGAAGATTATCCAAGCAGATTCTTAGTGTTACCCAAAGTAGTATGCTTTCGTATGATCTCTGCATTGACACTGTTTACTACTCTTTTGATGAAGGTTTTTGAGTACTTTGCATCTGATCGTGGTTCAGAAGGAGAAGTACTGATGAAACCAGCAGACCTAATGCGGGCAGTGGTTCCTGTTTTCCCTCCATCTGAATCCCACCTTGTTAGAGATGGATACTTGGAAGGAGAAAGGAGGCCGGGCCATTTACGATGTCCTACTTCTGAATTTTTTATGCTTTTTGATGTAAACAATGACGGGCTGATATCTTTTAAAGAGTGAGTCGTCTTCTCTATGTTAATGTTGTGTTCTCTATCAAGTTTCTCTTTTTTTTTTCTTTGTGATTGGGGAATCGGGTGTATTGCTTTTTATTGTATGCAGTTTGAGCATGTTTGGTTTCACAAAACGTGTTCTTTTTTGTGCAGCGTTTTGAAAACATGAAACAACGTAAAAATGAGGTGATGATTTTGTAATTGTTTGTGAAAATACAAAATGAAAAGAGAAAATGTTTTCTCAAACTAAACATGTCCTTCATTATCTTCCCTTTCCTTTTTGGTCACAAAGGATGTCTAAGACAGTAAGACCTGTTATGGGAAGGGGAATAGGGTAAAGTGGAGGCAAAGCATCCTATGTAGGATTCAATTTGAGGATGAAGCAGTCCTCAAAGGGGCTTGCTGCCACTTTAACTAAGGTTGTTTGGCTATTTTTCTTCTATTTTGCACTTTCTTTTCAATCTGTCTCCTCATGGTCTATATGTTTGTATGTGTGTCTAATGCTGTTATTTTTCTCTGGAGCAGGTATATCTTTTTTGTAACACTACTCAGCATCCCGGAATCAAGCTTTTCAGTGGCATTTAAAATGTTTGATGTCGACAATAATGGGTGAGTGATACTCCTTTGAAAGTGAAGTATCATTTGGTAGTCTCAATGTACATATAGCCTGAGTTAATATATTGTAAATTGTGATTCTTACTTTTACATTATATTTCGCTCTTTACTCATTTTAACCATTATATTATTCAGTCATTTTTTGAGCATGAGGATATTGTTATTAGTTTGTTGCAAACTTGTGGTGGCATCAATTTCAAGGCTGCACAAAATGTTGCATTGTAATTCTAGCTACATTTGAATTGGATTTGCAGCCCTGTGGGTGCTTGCTTTTCTACTATTATTCGTTGACATTAATTCGTTTTCCCCATTTACAGGGAGATAAGCAAGGAAGAATTCAAGAAAGTGATGGCATTGATGCGATCTCATCATCGACAGGGTGTTCACCACAGGGATGGACTGCGAACTGGCCTAAAGGTGAATGATTCTGTGGAAGATGGAGGGCTGGTGGAATACTTTTTTGATAAAGATGGAAATGGACGCCTCCAGCTTGATAAATTCGTAAAATTTTTTAGAGACTTGCATGAGGAGGTAAATTTCTAGTTGCTTCAATCATACTGTGTCATTATGGGGTTTGATTTATTTTTATTTTGTAGGGAATGGTATGTTGAGGGATTAAGCTATACTCCACTGAAGTTTTCTTCTTAATCCTCTCTATATCATTTTATTTGGAGGATTTCTTATCCTCTAAATGCACTGTAAGCTCTTGTCTTTTGTCTTGATAAATTTCTTCTTTAAACACCCCTCCCCCTCTCAAATGCAGGGAAAGGTAAACTCATAAGTTTGATTTTTGGTTTCTGGTGTTTTGGCTTGAAGGATAGTGATAAATGGTTTGCTTGTCACTTCTGCTTCACATATTTTTAAAACCATGCATTAGAAGTTGTCTGAATATATTTATGATATACTGCATAATTATGCATGTGGAAAAAGATCTTTATACTTTTATGTTTTAATATGTTTAATGTGGAGGTAGTTGAGAGTTGAGACTTGTGATAATAGCATTAAGAACTGCAAATTTTTTTTATGTAGATTCTGTGGCTGGAGTTTGCTCATTATGACTACCAATCTCGACAAACCATATCAGCCAAGGACTTTGCACTCTCCATGGTTGCTTCTGCAGACATGAGTCATCTAGGCAGGTTGCTTGAACGGGTTGATGAATTGAATGATGATCCACGCCTTAAGGATGCACGTATCACATTTGAGGACTTCAAAAACTTTGCAGAGCTACGGAAAAAGTTACTGCCATTTTCATTGGCCCTTTTCAGTTTTGGAGAAGTAAATGGCCTGTTGACAATAGACGATTTTCAAAGAGCAGCATCAAATGTATGGCATTTATCTTTGATTATGAGCAAACATTTTTTTATAGACAATTATTAGATTTTTATATCCTCTAATCAATGTTATAAATCTTTATTTCTGCTATCAACTTTTTGGATTATATGATCTGCAGTGTGGACTCTTGAGATTAAACAAAGTGTTTTTCTAATTTTCTTTCCTTCACCAGTTTTGTAGATTGTTATTCAGTTTAATTGTTATAATTTCAGGTATGTGGTGTGTCTCTCTCGGACAGTGTGGTTGAAATTGTTTTTCATTTGTTTGACACAAATGGGGATGGAAACCTAAGTTTTGACGAGTTCCTCAGAGTGCTACACAAGCATGAAAAGGACATTGCACAACCCGTGTAGACAGGAATACTGGGTTTGGTTGTCTTGCTGCTGGAACTGTGTACACATAACTTCTCATCTTCATGATTGTTTTTCTGATATAGCAAAGCTACTTTCACAAACATTTCAAGAAAAGACATAACTGAATGGATTGGAACCCTTGATGGGAAGAGAAAAATGAAAGAAAAACAAAGCAAAAGATGGGCAGTGGCTGCTGTTGGTCTGGGACTGCAAAGTTTTTCTTGATTATCACCTCACTTTGCAGTACCCTTAAAGAAAAGATGGGCACATAAATAATCTACTTTTTAATAGCTTAGAAATATCAAACAAGTATATTGTAAAGTCAATATGCACTACTGAGGTGGTCACCTGTTTTTCCCCCTTTGTGCTTTTGATTTTGGGTTGATTCCTGATACCCAACACCTGCAACTATTTTGCCTTGTAAGTATGTATGTGCCCGAGCTTTGTACTCATAACTCATTCTGTTCAATGAGTTTTTTTTAAGGATTTATATGGTAGTAGATTTAACTATATATGAATGCCTAAAATACAATCGTTCGTATTTGCAATGTATGTTGATGTAATGTAATACCTAGGTATGGGTATGCTGCATTTGCAAATCCTCTAACTTTTTCTGTTCAGTATGTGGAATGAAATAGAGTGAAAGTTTTGAATCAAAACAGTGTGTAAAAATGAGTCTCACCTCATTCAACTGTTTATTTTACTCATTTTTAGTTCTCTTTCACTCCAAACAAACGGACCCTAGGCTCTTATAAACAGTAGTGTACAATACAGAGTATAGTGAGATGTTAGCCTTGAGGAGAAAAGTGGTGGAGTAAATTACAATGCATCGTGTTATTATAGAAACTTAGTATTCCTTTCAGTCCATATCTATTGATTATGATTTTTGGGTGACATTGGGATATCCTGTTAAAAGATATTAGTTTTTTTAGGTATTGAGATTAATTTTTATCAACAAATGCTTTTCATATACGGACTTAGATTGAATCTTTGACTACATACATAAGGCAGTCAAAGATTTGATAGATGATGAAGAACTGCATGGTCTACTACGCAGGAAAAAGAATACCATTTATAATTGAGTTTAGTTTACATTTACATATATTATAAATAAAGATATTTTCATTATCAATCAATTAAAAATCACATCAAGAATAACTTTAGAGTAACTATTATAAAATTTAATAATCTTGTAAAATTAGTAGTTTATTATTGAATAACAGTAATAAATTTATCTATAATTTCATAAATTAAAGTAAATCTCAGCAACTAATAAAAAAATACATAACATACAATATACAGTAGCACTACTAGTAAATGCAAGAAAAGGACAACAATAAAAACGGTCGCATAGTATCTCATTTGTCCCGTGTGCCCTGTGGTCTCATTAAGAAGTCGTCAAACGTTAATAGAAAAATAAAAGACAGACCAAAAGAAATACTCCGTAGTGCGTATTGCAAAGGGAAAAGTCCACACGTGAAAATTAAATACACCCAAAATCTACATTCAATTCAACAATGGAAGCCACAAAAGCCAGAACCTTGGTTTGGTTCTCTCTTCCCTCGCCACCCAAACAAGACGTGGGGTCTAACTGCGTTGTTTCATCCCTATTTTAGGTGGCAACTTTTTAAAATCATCTCAAGTTCTCAACCCCACCCTTCCTTCCCTCACTCCTCATGCTTTTGTGCTGTGTTTTTATTTTTATTTTCATTTCCTAATAAAGCACCCACCCTTTCTTTCAGCTCGCCGCAATCATTCATATTCATTCGTTCCAACGTTGACTTGAGGCAAAAGAAAACCCTAAGCCAAAGTTGAAAGGAAGGAATATCAACCATAATCACATAATCACTGTATGTAACATAATAAGATCCAATCCAATCCCTTTCTATTTAATTCCAAATTAATTTCATTTATTATTATTAATATTAATTAATCTAATTGAATTTCACCTGAATTGGTTGATTCAGTAAGTTACATGGGGAAGCCGACAGGGAAAAAGAAAGAACCTCCGACGCCTCCGAAGGCGCCGAACGCGAACGGGCACAACCCGTCGAAATCATGGGACGACAACAAACGCGCGTCCTCGGCGGCGTCGAAGACACTGGACGACGACACGACGATGTTCATAACCATGTCCCAGGAGCTCCGCGAGGAAGGGAACAGGCTCTTCCAGAAGAAGGACAACGAGGGCGCGATGCTAAAGTTCGAAAAAGCCCTCAAGCTCTTGCCCAAGCACCACATCGACGTGGCGCATCTCCACACCAGCATGGCCGTCTGCTACATGCAGCTCGGCCTCGGCGAGTACCCACGCGCCATCAGCGAGTGCAACATGGCTCTCCAGGTCTCCCCCCGCTACACCAAGGCCCTCCTCAAGCGCGCCAAGTGCTACGAGGCTCTCAACCGCGTGGACCTCGCCATGCGTGACGTGCGCGTGGTCCTCAATTTGGAGCCCAACAATTCAACCGCCCTCGAGGTTCTCGACAGCCTGAGGCAGACCATGGACGAGAAAGGGATCGTCCTTGACGAGACCGAGATCGCCCTCGCCGCGCTTCGCCACCAGCCTGAGCCCGCAGCCGCACGCTTTAGGAAGATTGTGAGAGAGAAGATCAAGAAGAAGAGGGATCCCAAGGGGGAGGATGAAGGAAAAGCCAAGAACATCATAAATGAGGAGAAGGTCAATGTTAAAAAGAAGGATCATCATAAGCAGAAGAAGCTTGTGAAGGAAGATAAAGATAAAAATAAAGATAAAGATAAAGAGAAGGAGAAATTGGTGAAGAAAGAAAAAGAGAAATTGAAATTGGTGAAGGAAGACAAGGAAACAGGGGTTATGACTAGGACTGTGAAGTTGATATATGGAGAGGATATTAGGTGGGGGCAATTGCCTGTGAATTGTGGGATGAGGATTGTGAGGGAAGTCATAAGGGATAAGTTTCCTGGCTTGAAGGGTGCTCTTGTGAAGTATAAAGATAGGGAGGGTGATTTGGTTACTATTACTAGTACTGCTGAGTTGAGGTTGGCGGAGACTTGTCATGTGCTTGGATCGATCCGGCTTTATGTGACGGAGGTTGAGCCAGATCATGAGCTATGTTATGATGATGGTGTGGGGGATGGTGGTGGGAGGATGAGGGTGGTTGAGAATGGAGGTGAGGGTGGTGGGGGGGATGGAGAGAGGGGAGGTTTGGGGAAAGGGATGAGTACCATTGAGGATTGGCTTGTGCAGTTTGCTAGGCTGTTTAAGAATCATGTCGGGTTTGATTCGGATGCGTATTTGGATATTCATGGGATTGGGATGAAGCTGTATTCAGAGGCGATGGAGGATGCGGTGACGAGTGAGGGGGCTCAGGAGCTGTTTGACATTGCGGCGGATAGGTTTCAGGAGATGGCAGCTCTGGCATTGTTTAATTGGGGGAGCGTGCACATGTCGAGAGCGAGGAAGCGGGTGAGTATACCGGAGGATGGGTTGAGGGAGTCCTCGTTTGAGTTTGTTGAGGAGGCATATGAGTGGGCGAGGAAGGAGTACGTGAATGCGGAGAAGAGGTTTGAAGAGGCTGTGAAGATTAAGCCGGATTTTTATGAAGGGCTGCTTGCTCTTGGGCATCAGCAGTTTGAGCTGGCAAGGCTCTGCTGGTCTTATTTGACTGCGAACAATAAGGATTTGGAAGCCAGCCCTTCGGACAAGGTTCTGCAGCACTATAACAAGGCCGAGGACTGCATGGAGAAAGGCATGTTGAGGTGGGAGGAGATTGAGGAGCGGCGTTTGACTGGACTGTCCAAATCAGATAAGTATAAGGAGCAGTTAGAGAAAATGGGGTTGCAGGGTCTTTTCAGGGATATTTCTGCTGATGAAGCTGATGATCAGGCTGCAAGGATGAGGTTGCAAATATACCTTTTATGGGGCACCCTGTTGTATGAGCGTTCGGTTGTGGAGTATAGGCTAGGCCTGCCAACATGGGAGGAATGTTTGGAGGTTTCGGTTGAAAAATTTGAACTAGCTGGAGCTTCTACAACTGACATTGGGGTCATGATAAAGAACCATTGTTCTAATGAAACAGCAATGGAAGGTAATGAAATGGGAAAATATGTTCCATCCTGTGACTGTGAGTCTTTTAAATTCCTTTTTAAGTTTCAAATATTTAAATATTTCATGGAACTAACAAACCAAGATTTCTCATAATGGCAGGGTTCAAAATTGATGAGATAGTGCAAGCGTGGAATGAGATGTATGATGGGTGGCAGTTTGATGTTCCATCATTTCGACTTGAACCATTGTTTCGTCGGCGTGTGCCAAAGCTCCATTACATCCTGGAGCAATTTTGAGTTTTCTTCTTCTTGTGTTTGTTATTCTTTATAGAGGCAATATTAGTGCTTCTATTTTCTTTATAAGTTTTTGAAGGCTTCTACATTCGATTCAAAGACAGGTAAGTAAGACCATGCTTCTTCAACTACAGTTTTTTGTTTACCTGTTCCTACTGCAGAATATCTTTTAAATTGTCTAGAAAATTTAGGGAGATTTGGTAGAATCTGAAAGTGTCACAAGCTTATTCCTTTAACTTGATGTTGTGATTTGATGAACAATGCAATGCTATGCCAAGTGTTTTCTGTTGTTAAAAGTATTAAGGTTAACTTTTTGGACTGATTCATGATAGGGATTATCTTTGCTGTTGTTAGGCTCTCAAAGTTGAGAGATTAAGATCCTGATTTCTATTTTCAGAATACTAATAGAGAGATTGAAGGGGCATCATAGTGCACAAGGCTCCCACCTGGTAAAAAAAAGATAGTAAAAATTCTGAAAACTTGTATGTAAAACTTTTATACCTACAAGTTATACAACTATAGGTGTATGTGGATGACCTATTACCTAAGAATACTATAATTAATTGACAAATGATAGCTGCATGGAATCACAATTTGATGCTGATGTCTTTAGTACAGTCTGAGATGCTTCTGTGGTTTGTCAGATGCAACAAGTTATTGATGGGGCAATAGACTAGTAAGGTTGCAAAGGTAATCTCAGTTATATTTGTGGGAAAAAAAGGATTATCATGTTAAAATTTGCATTGATTTTCTGGTGAGACTGCATAAGAAATAGGCCCTGTGTAAAATTTGAAACGTATTATAAGAGAGGCTTCTGGCCTCTGGGGGACTGGTATCATCTTCCCTACTCAATATTTTGGGGAATGAATGACATAGTCAATGGCCTTTGCTATGTTGTCCCCATATGAAATAAAAACAGAGAATGTCAAAATTACAAACGGAAAGAGTATAGCAGAGAACAAAACTGAAAAGAAAAGAAAAGAACTAGTGAATTTTATGTGATAAGGTTTTGAATTTTTAGTGGGGTTGATGAAATTTGATGATTTGAATTACTGTTGGTATAATTATTCATGGTGAAGAAGGCCACTGGCTTTTTTTGATGTATGTCACCTGCAAATATTTTTCAAGATCATTTTTTCCCCTGTTCTGAGTTTTGTTCCCCGGAAGGAACTGTTGGGATTTTGCATTAGGCTTGGGGGGTGGAAATCACTTGGCTTAAGATGAAATAAATCATATGATAATTTGAGAAATGTTCATTGCTGGGTTAATAAGATTAATGGATCGGCTAACTAGTAACTTTAGAGAACAAAATTGTAGTTTATCTTCATTTCGTATGATTAACATTTCCATCTTCAACTTCTAACTGGTCTCTATTTTTGTTTTTCTACTTTTCATTGAAGTTTTAAGCTTCTATCAATGATGACAATTTCTAACTGATTGACCTGATGGATTTATTTGCCTTTTGGTTGCAGGTATTTTTTCTCCATACTGTTAGCTTATTGATTGGTGCTACGATTGGATTATTCTTTTCCCTTGCAGTTTTGTATGAGGTTGATATCTTAGGCTAGAAAGCCTAGTTATATGATTTGTCATCTTTTAGAGGGGATGTGTCGTGAGTGTGTCCTTCTTAACAGTTGTGATATGATATCAGTATAGATTCTTCTTTTTTGGTTTGAGGTAGTGAGTATTTGATTTGATTTGTTGCCTTGCAAAAGCTATAAAGAGAAAAAAGAAAAGAAAAAAACAATTCACCCTAAAGGTTGTTTAGCTGGGGTTTGATGATTATTTGTAGTTGTCAAATTGTCATTTGTAACATTATACGAGTGTTGTATAGTACATTATTCATTTTTTTTTTTATCACATATTCTCGAGTGGCTTGTATGTTGTATCTTTTCCCACTTCATGATTGAATATCAAGTGTGAACCATGTTTTAAAGGTTCATTTTATTGATTGAGATTTGTTGACTTAGTTTTACATTGATTTTGTAGAATGATTGAATATTTAACAAAAGACACCCAAATAAGGTGACATTTATGCAGTATGCATTTTTTTAATGTTAAATAGATATCTATTTGTGAATTTATTTCAAATAAATTTTTTAATACTGATACAACTGACAGTGTGACAGTGTAAAATATAACCGTGTGTAAAAATATACATGTAATAGTATTAAACTATTTTATACTGACCGTTCATACCATTTTTAAAAATAAAAAATAAAAAATACATAAGATCATTACTGTGCAATTTTCTATAATATACTGAACAATGATTGAAATTATTCTATTAAAGATAAAGATGACATCAAGATAAAGGTGGCATATCCTATATCTTAGGACTTTATTTAATCCTTCATCGTGTAAATTAAACATCAATTTAGGGGTTAAATCGATGTCTAAAGGTACATTGTTCAATTAAATTAATGTTTACTTCAATGATGTGGTCGTTGGTACACCACATTGCTCATTCAGACTATGCTCAACAATGATTTCTTACAATTTCTCTCAATTTAAAGTTTGATTCCTATTAGTTTTCTTTTGTGTTCTCAAGTTTTTAGATTTTAGTCTCTACTATTTAAGTAGTAGCCCTTATATTTTTCGTTTATTTTGAATTCTCTTATTGTTTCTGCTCAATAGGATAGTAATTCTTAGAGAATAAGGATAGTGACATGAAATTTTAAAAAAATATAATTTTTTTAAATATTAAAAAAATAAGAGGAATGTATTGATTTTTTTTTTGAAAAATAAGAATAATTTCTTAAAAATTTGAAAAAAATAATTTTTTCAATAAATATTAAAAAATTAGAATAATGACTTGAAAATTTGAAAAATATAAAAAAATAAGAGGAATGTCTTGAATTTCTTTTAAAAAATTAAAAATTTAAAAAAATTGAAAAAACCAAGGATAATTTCTTGAAAATTTGAAAAAAATGATAAGATTTTAAAATGTGAAAAAAATGAGTGATGTCTTAAAAGATTGAAAAAAAAAATGAAAAAAATAGTAATTTCTTGAAAATTTGAAAAAAATTGTAAGATTTTAAAATATGAAAAAAAAAGAGTAATGTCTTAAAATATTGAAAAAAAAATAAAAATATGAAAAAAATAGTAATTTCATGAAAATTTGAAAAAAATGGTAAGATTTTAAAATATGAAAAAAATGAGTAATGTGTTAAAAGATTGAAAAAAAATAGTAATGTGTTGAAAATTAAAAAAAAATGAACATCTTTAAAATATGAGAAAACAAAAGTAATGTCTTGAAAATTTGAAAAAAAAAAACACTTTAAAACAAACAAGAACAATGTCTTGAAAAAATATGAAAAAAAGGAGTAATATCTTGAATGATTATTATTTTTTTAAATATGAAAAAAATAAGACCAATGTCTTGAACTTTTTAAAATTTTTTTTTTAAAAAAATATAAAAAAACAAGAATAATTCTTAAAAAAATTGTAAAAAAATGAAAATTTTTAAAAAAAGTAAAGGAATGTCTTGAAAAGTTGAAAAAAATGAAAAATTTAAAATATGAAAAAAAGGAATAATGTATTGAAGGGTTGGAAAAAAAATGAAAAATCAAGACTAATGTCTTGAAATTTTAAAAAATTAAAAAATTAAAATATATGAAAAAACTAAAGTAATGTCTTAAATATTTGAAAATATTAAAAATCTTTAAAAACTAGAGGAATCTCTCAAAAATTTGAAAAAAAAACACAAAAATTTTAAAATTATGAAAAAATAAGAATAATGTCTTTTGAAAATTTGAAAAAAATGAAAATAAAGGAGAAATGTCTTGAAATTTTTGAGAAAATGAAAATTTTAAAATTAGAGACATGTCTTGAAAATTTATTAAAAATGGATAATTTTAAACAAATTGAAAAAACAAGAGTAATGTCTTGAAAATTTGAAAACAAATAAAAATATTAAAAATGTGGAGTAATGTCTTGAAAGTTTGTTAAAAAATGACAAATTTTAAAATATGAAAAAACTAGAGTAATGTCTTTTATATTTGATATATAAATGAAAATTTGAAAAAAATAATAAAAGCAAGATGAATGTCTTGAAAATTTGATTTTTTTTAAAATATGAAAAAACCATAGTAATGTATTGAAAATTTGAAAAATAAAAAATAAAAACAAGAGTAATATCTTAAAAAATTTGAAAAAAATGAAAATTCTAAAAATATGAAAAACTAAGAGTAATTATTAAAAGTTTGAAAATAAAATCCTAAACAATAGTAATGTCTTGAAAATTAGGGTTTCATTAATGAAACCCTAAATATCACCATAAATATTTAGGTCTCATAAATAAAATATTAAATTTCTCCCAAAATTGAAATCCTAAATATTTAAGGTTTTATAGATAAAATCTTAATTTAATTAGAGTTTCATGCATGAAACTCTAAATAAAAACTCTAAATATTTAGGATTTCATAAATAAAACCCTTAATATTTTTGGTTTCATAATGAAACCCAAATTTTTATTAATGAAACCTAAATTGAAATCCTAATTATTTAGTGTTTCATTAATATAACCTAAATTTAAATTCTAATTATTTAGTGTTTCATTCATGAAATCCTAAATTGAAACTTATAATTTTAGTATTTTTTTTAATGAAACCCTAAATAATTAGAGTTTCATTTAAAAAACCCTAAGTATTAAGGGTTTTGATTTAAAGTTTCATTTTCGAAACACTAAATATTTAGGGTTTCAAAAATTAAACCTTAAAAATTTAGGATTTCATAAATGAAATCATAAATATTTAGGGTGTTATCTATGAGACCTTAAATTATTAGGATTTCAATTTAGGATTTAATTTAGGAAATCCTAAATGTAAGGATTATGATTTAATGTTTCATATATGAAATCGTAAATGTTTTATGGCTTCAATCTATAAATTTAGTGTTTGAATTTATGAAAATCCAAATATTTAGGTTTGGATTAAGGTTTCAATGTTTTTTTTTCAATTTTATCAAAGCTTATATTTATATGAGCATCAATGGAAACTTGTAATTAGGATTTTATTTACGAAAATCTAAATATTTCTCAAATGTTTTTAAATTATTTTAAACTTTTTTTAACTTCATCATTTTAAATTATTTTTTTATTCAAGTTTTCAAGAAATTACACTTGCTTTTTAAAATTTTTCAAGACATTACACTTACTTTTCATATTTTTTAAAATATTCTTTTTATTTTAAATTTGAAATTCTTTATTTATATATTTTTTAATTTTAATTTTTTAAAAAATTTTCAAGACATTACCGTTTTTTTTTTTTTTGAAATTTTCATTTTTTTAAACTTTTCTAGACATTACAATTGATGTTTCATAATTTTACAATTTTTCATTTTTTTTTCAAAATTTTAAGGACGCTAGTCTATTTTTTTAATTTAAATTTCCATGTTTTTTTTTAAAAATTTTCAAGCTAGTACTCTTGTTTTTTTTTTTCATATTTTTCAATTTATCTCATGAAATTTAGGGTTTCATTTCAGAAACCTTAAATGTTAAGGGTTTAGATTTAATGTTTCATTAATGAAGCTCAAAACATTTAGGGTTTCAATTGATGGTTTCATTTATGAGACCTTCAATATTTATGGTTTCATAAATGAAACCATAAATATTTAGAGTTTTATTTATGACACCATAACTTTACATGATTTCAATTTAAGGATTTATTTAGTAAACCCTAAATAAATAGGGTTTCATTAAAAACTCCTTAAATATTTAGGGTTTCCATTAAATGTTTCATTCACGAAATCATAAATATTTAGGATTTCAGCTTATAAATTTAGTGTTGAATGATGAAATCTTAATTATTTAGGGTAGCGTAAATGAAACTAAAAATATTTAGGGTTTTATTTATGTAATACTAAATATTTAGGATTTAAATTCAGGATTTCATATATGAAACCCTAAATAATTAGGATTTTATTTAATAAATCATAAATATTTAGGGTTCTGATTCATTGTTTCATTTATGAAACTTCAAATATTGATGGTTTCAATTTATAAATTTAGTATTTCTTTAATGAAACCATAAATGATTACAGTTTCATTTATGAAATTCTAAATAATTAACATTTCATTAATGAAGCCCTAAATAATTAGGGATTCATTTAAGAAACCCTAAATATTAAGGGTTTTAATTTAATGTTTCTTTTTTGAAACACTAAATATTTAATAATTCAAAAATGAAACCATAAATATTTAAGGATTAATTTATGAAACTCTAAATTATTAGGATTTCAATTTAGAGTCTCATTTAAGAAACCCTAAATATTTAGGGTTAATATTTAATGTTTTATTTATGAAACCCTTATTGTTTAGGGTTTCCATTTATAAATTTAGTGTTTGAATTTATGAAAATCTAAATATTTAGGTTTAGCTTAGGGTTTAATTTTTTAAAATTTTATTAAGGGCTAGATTTATATTAGCATCAATTTAAAGCTTGTAATTAGGTTTTCATTTATGAAAACATATGTATTTCTCAAAAAAATATAATTTTTTTTAAAGTTTAACTTCATCATTATTGGTTTTCATATTTTAAAATTATTTTTTTATTAAAATTTTCAAGACATTACATTTGTTTTTTCAAATTTTCATGTTTTTCAAATTTTTCAAGACATTACACTTGTTTTTTTTTTTTTTTCATATTTTTTCAAAATTTTCAAGACATTAGTCTTTCTATTTTCTTATTTTTTAAAATTTTCATTGTTTTTCAAAATTTAAAATTTTTTACTTATATATTTTTCAATTTTTTTTAAATTTTCAAAACATCATACTTACGTTTTGAAAATTTGTAAAATCATCATTTGAAAATAAAAATAAAAATTCAAGACATTACACTTGCTGCTCTTTCATGTTTTTAAAATTATTCATTTTTTTTTTCAAAATTTTGTAGACAATAGTCCTGTTTTGTTTTGTTTTTGTTTTTGTTTTTTTTTTTTTAAATTTCCACATTTTTTTTTTAATTTTCAAGGCAATACTCTTGTTTGTTTAAAGTTTCAATTTATGCTATGAAATTTAGGTTTCTTTTGAGAAACCCTAAATATTTAGGGTTTGGATTTAATATTTCATTTATGAAAACCTAAATATTCAGCGTTTCAATTGATGGTTTCATTTGTGAGACCCTCAATATTTACGATTTCATAAATGAAACAATAAATTTTTATGATTTTATTTATGACAACCTAAGTTTATATGATTTCAATTTAAGGTTTTATTTAGTAAAACCTAAATAGATAGGGTTTCATTTAAAAAAAATCCTAAATATTTAGGGATATGATTAAATGTTTTATTTATGAAACCCTAAATATTTAAGGTTTCAATTTATAAATTTAGTGTTGAATAATGAAGCCTTAATTATTTAGGGTTGCATAATGAAACCATAACTATTTAAAGTCTTATTTGTGAAACCTTGAATATTTAAGATTTAAATTTAGGGTTTTATTTATGAAACCTTAAATAATCAGGGCTTTATTTAAGAATCCATAATTATTAAGGGTTCTAATTAAATGTTTCATTTATGAAACTTTGAATATTAAGGATTTAAATTTATAAATTTAGTATTTCTTTAATGGAACCCTAACCCTAAATGATTAGGATTTCATTTATGAAACCCTAAATAATAGGTGTTTTATTAATAAAAACCTAAATAATTAGGAATTCATTTAAGAAATCCTAAGTATTAAGAGTTTTGATTTCATGTTTTGGTTTTGAAACACTAAATATTTTGGATTTCAAAAATTAAACCCTAAACATTTAGGGTTTCATTAATGAAACCATAAATATTTATGATTACGGAATTTTCAAAGAATTAATGCAAAATAACTATCTATATATTTTCTTAAGACTTATGCTATTGTATTCAGGTAGCATTTATGTTGTGTTTCTAGTGATGGGATTGGCTTGACTCTCCCATCATCACTTTTGTAATCTTGTTATTTTTAGTTAATGCATTTACAACTACCTTTTCCAATAAGGGGGAGCCTTGGGGTGTCAATCTAGTTGGGATTCCTTTGGTTTTTCCCCTTAGGATAGGGTGGATTGAGATTAAGGTTTAATTTTTTTTTTCAATTTTATTAAGGTCTAGATTTATATTAGATTCAATTTGAAACTTGTAATTAGGCTTTCATTTATGAAAACCTATATATTTCTCAAAAAATATATTTTTTATTCAAATTTTTAAGACATTACATTTGTTTTTTTCTTTTTTCCAATTTTCATGTTTTTAAATTTTTTCAATATGTTGCACTTATTTTTTCATGTTTTAAATTTTTTGTTTTCAATAAATTGGTCTTTTTTTTTGTATTTTTAAAAATTTTCATTGTTTTTCAAATTTTGAAAGTCTTAATTTATATATTTTTCAAATTTTCAAGTCACTACACTTGGTTTTGGAAAATTTGTAAAATTTTTATTTAAAAAAAAAATTCAAGACATTACACTTGCTCTTTCACATATTTTAAATTTTTTTTTTTCATATTTTAAATTTTTTTTATTGTTTTTCAAATTTTCAATACATTACACTTGCTTTTTAAAAATTTGTAAAATTGTCATTCAAAAAAAAAATTCAAGACATTACACTTGTGCTTTCATATTTTAAAGATTTTTCATTTTTTTTGAAAAGTTTCAAGACACTAGTCTTGTTTTTATTCTCTCTCTCTATTTTTTTTAATTTATTTATAAATTTCCAATTTTTTTTTTAATTTTCAAGGTAATACTCTTGCTTTTTCATATTTACAATTTATCTTTTGAAATTTAATGTTTCATTTAAGAAAGCCTAAATATTTAAGTTTGGATTTAATGTTTTATTTATGAAACTCTAAATATTAAGTGTGTTAATTGATGATTTCATTTATGAGACCCTTAATATTTATGGTTTTATAAATGAAACAATAAATATTTAGGGTTTTATTTATGATACCCTAAGTTTATATGATCTCAATTTAGGGTTTCATTTTAAAAAATCCTAAATATTCTGGGATCTGATTAAAAGGTTAATTTATGAAACCCTAACTATTTAGGGTCTTATTTATGAAACCCTGAATATTTAGGATTTAAATTTAGAATTTTATTTACAACACTTTAAATAATTAAGTAAGAACCCATAATTATTTAGGGATCTGATTAAATTTTTTGATTTATGAAACTTCGAATATCGAGGGTTTTAGTTTATAAATTTAGTATTTCTTTAATGGAACCTTATATGATTAGGATTTGCTTTATGAAATTCTAAATAATAAGTATTTCATTAATAAAACCCTAAATAACTAGGGATTCATTTAAAAAACTATAAGTATTAAGGGTTTGGATTTAATGTTTCGGTTTTGAAACACCAAATATTGAGGATTTCAAAAATTAAATCCTAAACATTTAGGGTTTTATAAATGAAACCATAAATGTTTATTTTGTTATTTATGAAACCCTAAATTATTAGGATTTCAATTTAGAGTTTCATTTAAGAAACCCAAAATATTTAGTGTTAAGATTTAATGTTTTATTTATAAAACGTTAAATATTTAGGTTTAATTTGTTTTGAATTTTATTAAGGTCTAGATTTATATTAGAATCAATTTGAAACATGTAATTAAGCTTTCATTTATGGAAACCTATATATTTCTCAAAAAAATATTTTTTTTTATTCAAATTTTCATGTTTTAAAATTTTTTCAAGACATTACACTTGTTTTTTCATGTTTTTCAAATTTTTAATTTTAAAATTTTTAATTTTTTTAAATTTTTTTTAAAGTCTTTAGTTATTTTTTTTAAAAAAATTCAAGTCATTACACTTGCTGTTGGAAAATTTTTATTTTAAAAAAAAATTCAAGACATTACACTTGCTCTTTCACATTTTTAATATTTTTATTTTTATTTTTTTAAATTTTCAAGTCATTAGTCTTTTTTGTTTATTTCATATTATTTTTTTTAAAAAAAAATTCCACTTTTTATTTTAAATTTTAAGGCAAAACTCTTGTTTTTTTATATTTTTCATTTTATCTTTTGTAGTGTAGGTTTCATTTAAGAAATTCTAAATATTTAGAGTTTGAATTTAATATTTTATTTATAAAACCCTAAATATTCATTTTACCATTTATGGTTTCATTTATGAGACTATCAGTATTTACGGTTTTATAAATGAAACCACAAATATTAAAGGTTTTATTTATGACACCCTAAGTTTATATGATTTCAATTTAGGGTTTTATTTAGTAAACCTTAAATAAATAGGGCTTCATTTAAAAAACCCTAAATATTTAAGGATTTGATTAAATATTTCATTTATGAAACCTTAAATATTTAGGGTTTCAATTTATAAATTTAGTGTTGAATAATGAAACCTTAATTATTTAGGGTAGCATAAATGAAATCATAACTATTTAGGGTCTTACATATGAAAACTTGAATATATGTAGGATTTAAATTTAGGGTTATATTTATGAAATTCTAAATAATTATGGTTTTATTTAAGAACCCATAAGTATTTAGGTTCCAATTAAATGTTTCATTTATGAAATTTTGAATATTAAGGTTTCAATTTATAAATTTAGGGTTTCTTTAATGAAACCCTAAATAATTAGTATTTAATTAATAAAACCCTAAATAATTAGGGATTTATTTAAAAACCCTAAGTATTAAGCGTTTTAATTTAATGTTTCATTTTTGAAACACTAAATATTTAGGGTTTCAAAAATTAAAACCTAAATCCTAAATTATTAGCATTTTCATTTAAAGTTTCATTTAATAAATCCTAAATATTTAGGGTTCAGATTTGATGTTTCTTTTATGAAACCCTAAATGTTAAGTGTTACAACTTATGAATTTAGTGTTTGAATTTATGACAACCAAAATATTTAGGTTTGGATTAAGGTTTATTTTTTTTAAAGAGATTACACTTTCTCTTTCATATTTTAAAATTTTTTCACTTTTTTTCAAAATTTTCAAGACATTTGTCTTGTTTTTTTTTTTTCAAATATATATTTTTTTAATTTCCACTTTTTTTAAAAAAATTTCAAGGCAATACTCTTGTTTTTTTTTCATAATTTTTAATTTATCTTGTGAAAATCTAAATATTCAGTGTTTCAAGTTATGGTTTCATTTATGAGACCCTCAACATTTAGGGTGTTATTTATGAAGCCCTGAATATGTAGGATTTAAATTTAGGATTTTTATGAAATCCTAAATAATTAGAATTTTATTTAAGAAACCATAAATATTTAGGGTTATGATTAAATGTGGCATTTATGAAAGTTTGAATATAGAGGGTATTAATTTATAAATTTAGTGTTTCTTTAATGAAATCCTAAATGATTAGAATTAATTTATGAAATCCTAAATAATTAGTATTTCATTATTGAAACCCTTAATAATGAAATACTAATAGGGAATCATTTAAGAAACCCTAAGTAATAAGGGCTTTGATTGAATGTTTTATTCATGAAACCCTAAATGTTTTTTCATATTTTTGAATTTATCTTGTAAAAATTAGGGTTTCATTCATATAAAACCCTAAATATTCAGGGTTTCAATTTATGGTTTCATTTATGAGACCCTCAATATTTATGGTTTCATTGACACCTTGTGTTTATATGATTTGAATATAGGGTTTTATTTAATAAACCCTAAATAAATACGGTTTCATTTAAAAACCCAAAATATTTAGGGTTCCGATTAAATGTGTCATTTATGAAATCATGAATATTTAGGGTTTCAGTTTATAAATTTAGTGTTGAATAATGAATCCTTAATTCTTTAGGGTAGCATAAATGAAACAATAAATATTTATAGGCTTATTTATGAACCACTAAATAATTTTAGGATTTTATTTAGGAAATCCTAAATAATTAGGGTTTTATTTAAAAAACTACAAATATTTAGGATTTCGATTAAATTTTTATGAAACTTTGAATATTGTTGGTTTCAATTTATAAATTTAGTGTTTCTTTAATGAATCCTAAATGATTAGAGTTTCATTTATGAAATCCTAAAGGTTTAGTGTTTAATTTTTTAAACCCTAACTATTTACTATTTTAAAAATGAAATATTAAATCAAATCCCTTAATACTCAGGATTTCGTAAATGAAATATTAATTATTTAGGGTTTCATAAATGAAACTCTAATCATTTAGAATTTTACTAAAGAAATACTAAATTTATAATTTGAAACCCCATATTCGAAGTTTCATAAATGAAAATGACACAAGATGGGTCAATTGTCTTTAAATTGCAATTCAATGATTCGTGTAATGTGGTCTTCATCGATTTTGTTTCTAGCTTTTCTTCTTGGGTCCATTTTATTCTTCAGATATGTCCCATCTTGTGCATTTGGGGGTCATTGTAATTTATAGATAGTCATTTAATCTAGTGCTGTAGCCAAATGATACAAACTGAATACGGCGCCCTTAATAAATGACTGCCAGCGTTATTGAACCAACAAATGATGCATTTGTGATCTTAAGAAATTAGAGTAGCATTTTCACATTCATTGGTTTCTTAAGAGGGGTTTCAAGTGTTTTTGGTTTATTATGGGAAATAGGAGGTTGAGAATATTTATTTTTATGTTTGTTAAGAGGTAATAAGATATTTATTTTGGGGTATATTTTATTTTTGGAAAAGTGATGATATACAGATGATTAATCCTTTTATTCTTCCTAGGGGATTTCAGGGGTGATGAGAACGCTTGTGGTTGAGTAAATAACTAAATATACAGAAATACCTTTGATTGCTGCTCACTACTCTCATTACACTCCTATTGAGCAAAAAAAAAAAGGAAAAAAAAAAGGATTTTAATCTTCATACTTGTAAATCATCATTGATGACATGCTTTTAGTAATTATTTTCATAGTTCTTGTTTTTATTTTTTTTTTATATTAAATTTGTTTATTTAACCAAAATGACCCATGTATTTGAGAAGTATGAAATGCAGAACTATTTTTGAAAGAGCCTTGACATGCATTGAAAATGGTACTGAATTGATTGGGTTGGGGGACATGTTAGAATCAGTCAATCACATAACAAAGGTAATAGTCTGAGTGCACTACGTTAGAAAACAACACCTGTAGATTTTTCTGCAAATAGTTATTGTGAAAAATCCATAGGAAACTTGGTGAGTTTTTGTGGGTATAAATAGTTCAAAAATATCATTAAGGGAAATTCAAGAGAAAAAAAAATATAATCTTTCCTATTTAAATAAAAAATTTGGCAACTCATTTTCCTAAGTTCTTTAATTTTGCCCATCCCCAAAAAAAGTTCTTTATCTTTTCCTTGGGCAATTCTACTTTGGTATATTGACAAAAAAAAACTGAAAAATTTTAAAATATGAAAAAAAAAAATAATGTCCAGCAAATTTTTAAAATATGAAAAAATAGTGTGATTTCTTGAAAATTTGAAAAAAAAATAAAAATTTATAAATATGATAAAAGAATTATAATGTATTTGAAATAAAAAAGAAGAGTATTGTCTTAAGATTATGAAAATATGAAAAACAAGAGCAATGTGTTTTCAATGTATCTTGTTAAATTTAGGGTTTCCTTTAAGAAATCCTAAATATTTAGGATTTTAATTTAATGTGTCATTTATGAGATCCCAATATTTATGGTTTCACAAATGAAATTATAAATCTTCTAGGTTTTATTTATGACACCTTAAGTTTATATGATTTAAATTTAGAGTTGATATAATAAACCCTAAAAAAATAGGGTTTCACTTAAAAAAAAACTCTAAATAGTTAGGTTTTCGATTAAATATTTCATTTATGAAACCTTAAATATTAGGGTTTCAATTTATAAATTTAGTGTTGAATAATGAAGCCTTAATTATTTAGGGTTTTATTTATGAAACCCTTAACATGTAGATTTTAAATTTAGGGTTTTATTTAAGAAACTATAAATATTTAGGGTTTTGATTAAATAATTTGATTATGAAACTTTGAATATTGAGGATTTCAATTTATAAATTTAGTGTTTCTTGAATGAAACCCTAAATAATTAAAGGTTAATTTATGAAACCCTGAATAATTAGGATTTCATTTAAGAAACCCTAAGGGTTTTGATTAAATATTTCCTTTTGTGAACACTAAATGTTTAAGGTGTTATTTATGAAACCCTAAATTATTTGAATTTCAATTTAGGGTTTCATTTAAGTAATACTAAATATTAGGGTTACAATTTAATATTTCAGTTATGAAACCTCAAAGTTTTAAGGTTTCAATTTATAACTCTGGTCTTTGAATTTGTGAAAACCTAAATATTTACGTTTGGATTAAGGTGTCAATTTATTTTTTCAATTTTATTAATGGTTATATTTATATGAGAAAAAATTGAAAACTGTAATTAGGGTTTCATTTAAGAAAGCCTAAATATTTCTTAATTTTATTTAAATTATTTTTAAAAAAATTAACTTCATCATTCTTGGTTTTTTTATTTTCAAAATTATTTTTTTATTCAAATTTTAAAGACATTACACTTCCTATTTCATATCGAAGACATTGCATTTACTTTTTCATATTTTTTCAAGACATTAGTCTTATTATTTTCATATTCTTCAAATTTTCCATTTTTTTAAAATTTTGAAATACTTCATTTATATATTTTTCAATTTGTATTTTTTTAAAAAATTTTCAAGATATTACATTTTCTTTTGGAAATATTTTAAAATTTTCATTGGTTTGTCAAATTTTTAAGACAATGCACTTGCTCTTTCATATTTAATTTTTTCTTTTAACAAAATTTTCAAGACATTAGTCTTCTTTCATATGAAAACCTTAATATTTAGGATTTAATTTATGAAACCAAAAATAATTAGAATATTATTTAAGAAATCATAAATATTTAGGGTTTTGATTAAATGATTTATTCATGAAACTTTGAATATGGAGGATTTCAATTTATAAATTTAGTGTTTCTTTAATGAAACCATAAACGATTAGAGTTTCATTTACAAAACCTAAAATAATTAGTATTTCATTAATAAAACCCTAAATGATTAGAGTTTCATTTAAGAAACCCTAAGTATTAAGGGTTTTTATTTAATGTTTCGACGAAACTCTAAATATTTAGTATGAAACCATAAATATTTAAAGTGTTATTTATAAAATCCTAAATTATTAGTATTTAAATTTAAGGTTTCAATTAAGAAATGTTAGATATTTAGGGTTATGATTTAATATTTCATTTATGAAACCCTAAATGTTTATGGTTTCAATTTATAAGTTTAATCCTTGAATTTATCAAAATCTAAATATTTAGGTTTAGATTAAAGTTTCAATTTAATTTATCAATTTTATTAAGGGTTATATTTATAAGAGCGTCAATTGAAAACTTTAATTAAGGTTTCATTTTATGAAAACATAAATATTTCTCAATTGTTTTTAAATTTTAACTTCATCATTCTTGGTTCTCATTTTTTAATCAAATTTTCAAGACATTATACTTGTTTTTTCAAATTTTCATATCGTTAAAAATATTGAAGACATTACACTTTTTTTTATATATATTTTTTCAAATTTTTAATTTTTTCAAATTTTTCAAGACATTAGTTTTGTTATTTTCATATTTTTTCAAATTTTCATTATTTTTTTTTCTAATTTTGAAATTCTTTTTTTTTTTTTTATATTTTTCAAATTTTAAACACATTACATTTGATTTTTTTTATATTTTTTAAAATTTTCATTTTTTTTTCAAATTTTAAAGACATTACACTTGCTCTTTCATATTTTTAAAAATTTTCAAGATATTTATCTTGTTTTTTTTTAGTATTTTGTTTTTAATTTCCGCTTTTTTTGAAAATTTTTTTAAGGCAACACTCTTGTTTTTCATATTTTTCAATTTATCTGGTCAAATTTGGATTTAATGTTTCATTTATGAAACCCTAAATATATAGGGTTTCAATTTATTGTTTCATTTATGAGACCCTCAATATTTAAGGTTTCTTAAATGAAACCATACATATTTAGGGTTTTAATTATGACACCCTAAGTTTATATGATTTAAATTTAAGGTTCTATTTAGTAAACCCTAAATATTTAGGATTTAAATTTATAAATTTAGTGTTGAATAATGAACTCTAAATTATTTAAGGTAAAATAAATGAAATCATAAATAATTAGGATTTTATTTATTAAATCCTTAATATGTAGGATGTAAATTTAAGGATTCATTTATGAAACCCAAAATCATTAGGGTTTTATTTAAGAAATCATAAATATTTAGGGTTTTGATTAAATGATTCATTTATGAAACTTCAAATATTGAAGATTTCAATTTAAAAATTTAGTGTTTCTTTAATGAAAGCCTAAATGATTAGAGTTTTATTTATGAAACCTTAAATGAAGACGGGTTCATTTATGAAACCCTAAGTATTAAGAGTTTTGATTTAATGTTTCATTTTCAAAAAATTAAATATTTAAGGTTTCAAAAATTAAACCCTAAACATTTAGGTTTTCATAAATGAAACCATAATAAATGTTTAGGGTCCTATAAATAAAACCTAAAAATATTTCTCAATTTTTTTTCAATTATTTTTTTAAAAATTTAACTTCATCATTTTGGGCTTTTGTTTTTTAAAATTGTTTTTTTATTTATATTTTCAAGACATTACACTTATTTTTTCAAAATTTTCATATTTTAAATTTTTTTCAAGACATTGCACTTGTTTTTTTTTTCTTCATATTTTTACAAATTTTCATTTTTTTAAAATTTTCAATATATTCGTCTTGTTTTATTTTTATATTTTTTTTAAAAAACTTTCAAGGCATTACATTTGCTCTTTCATATTTTGAACATTTTTTCATTTGTTTCATATTTTTTCAAATTTTCCTAGACATTAGTCTTGTTTTTCTTTCAATTTTTTTTTTAAAAACATTTCATGGCAATACCCTTGTTTTTTCATATTTTTCAATTTATCTTGTGAGATTTAGGGTTTCATTTATGAAATACTAAATATTCAAGGTTTCGATTTAAAATTTTATTTATGAAATCTTAAATATTCAGGGTTTCAATTTATGATTTCATTTAAGACCCTCAATATTTATAATTTCATAAATGCAACCACAAACATTGAGGGTTTTATTTATGACACCCTAAGTTTATATTATTTCAATTTAGGGTTTTATTTAATAAACCCTAAATAAATAGGGTTTCATTTAAAACCCATAAATAATTAGGATCAATCAATTTTTCATTTATGAAACCCTAAATATTTAGGGTTTTAATTTATAAATTTAGTACTAAATAATGAAACCATAAATATTTAGGGTTTTATTTATGTAACCTTGAATATTTAGGATTTAAATTGATGGTTTCATTTAAAAAAAATTGAATATTGTGGGTTTCAATTTATAAATTTAGTGTTTCTTTAATGAAACCCTAAATAATTAAAGTTTCATTTACGAAACAATAAATAATTAGTATTTCATTAATGAAACCCTAAATAATTAGGGTTTCATTTAAGAAACTCTAAGTATTTTGGATTTTGATTTAATTTTTTATTTTTGAAACATTAAATATTTAGGGTTTCAAAAACTAAACCATAAAAATTTACGGTTTCATAAATGAAACCATAAAGATTTAAGGTGTTATTTATAAAGTTCTAAATTATTAGAATTTCAATTTAGAGATTCATTTAAAAAACCCTAAATATTTAAGGCTACGATTTAATATTTATTTATGAAACCCTAAATGTTTAGGGTTTTAATTTATAAATTGTGTTTGAAGTTTTGAAAACCTAAATATTTAGGTATAGATTAGGGTTTCAATTTTATAATCAGTTTTATTGATATGAGCATCTTAATTAAGGTTACATTTATGAAAATATAAATATTTTTTTATTTTTAAAATTATTTGTTTTAAAATTTGCACTTCTTGATTCTTGGTTTTCGTATTTAAAAAAAAAAAAATTTCATATATTTTAAAATGTTTAAATTATTACACTTGCTCTTTCATATTTTTTCAAATTTGTCAAGACATAAGCTTTGTTTATTTTTTAATATTTTAGATTAGTGCTTTTTTATATAATTTTATATTTCCATTTTTTTAAAAATTTTCAAGACATTACATTTGCTTTTTCAAATTTTTAAAAATTTTGAAGACTGTGCACTTGCTTTCTCATAATTTAAAAATTTTCAAGATAATAGTCTTGTTTTTTTTTTTTTTAATTTTTTCTAAAGACAATACTCTTGTTTTTTCATATTTTTCAGTTTTTCTTGTGAAATTTAAGGTTTCATTTAAGAAACCCTAAATATTTAGGATTTGGATTTAATGTTTCATTTATGAAACCCTAAATATTTTGGATTTTAATTTATAGTTTCATTTATGAGACTCTCAATATGTACAATGTTATATATGAAATCCAAAATTATTAGGATTTTAATTTAGGGTTTCATTTAAGAAACCTTAAATATTTAGGGTTACGATTTAATGTTTGATTTATGAAACCATAAATGTTTAAGGATTTAATTATAAATTTAGTGTTTGAATTTATGAAAACCTAAATATTTTTGTTTGGATTAGGTTTCATTTTTTTTCAATTTTATGAAATTTTGAAGACAATACACTTGCTTTTTAAAATATTTTAAAATCTTCATATTTTTAAAATTTTCAATATATTGTACTTGCTTTTTCATATTTTTTAAAATTTTTATTTTTTTCAAAATTTACAAGACATTAGTCTTGTTTTTTTTTTTTTTTTTCATATTTTAAAAATTTTCCTTTTTTTAAATCTCAAGACATTACACTTGCTTTTTTAAATTTTCAAGACATTACACTTTATTTTTTATATTTTTTTCAATTTTCATTTTTATGAATTTTTTCAAGACATTGGTTTTGTTTCATTCATAAATTTTAATTTATTTTTTCAAATTTTCAAAACATTACACTTGGTTTTCAATTTTTTTAAAATTTTGCAAACTTTATAGTTGCTCTGTCATATTTTAAAAAATTTCATTTTTTTTTTCATAATTTTCAACACATTAGTCTTTTTTTTTCATAATTTTTAAAATTTTAATTTTTAAAAAAATTTCAAGACAATATTCTTGTTTTCATCTTTTTCAATTTTTCTTGTGAAATTTGAGGTTCATATAAGAAAACCTAAATATTTATGGTTTGATTTAATGTTATGTTTATGAAACACTAAATATTCAAGGTTTCAATTAATGGTTTCATTTATGAAACCCTTAATATTTATAGTTTCATAAATGAAATCATAAATATTTAGGATTTTATTTATGAAACCCTAAGTTTTTATGATTTCAATTTAGGATTTTATTTAGTAAACCCTAAATAAATTGGGTTTCATTTAAAAACCCTAAATATTTAGGATTCTGATTAAATTTTTCACTTATGAAACAAATATTTAGGGTTTGAGTTTATAAATTAGTGTTCAATAATGAAACCTTAATTATTTAGGATTTTATACATGCAACCATAAATATTTAGGGTCGTATTATGAAATCCTAAATAATGAGGGTTTTATTTAAGAAATCATAAATATTTAAAGTGTTAATTAAATGTTTCATTTATGAAACCCATAATATTAAGGGTTTTCACTTATAAATTTAGTGTTTCTTTAATGAAATCCTAAATATTCACAGTTTCATTGAAGAAACCATAAGTATTTAGGGTTTTGATTTATATTTTATTTTTGAAACACTAAAGTTTAGGGTATCAAAAGTTAAGCCCTAAACATTTATGGTTTCATAAATGAAACAATAAATATTTTGGTTGTTATTTATGAAACCGTAAATTATTAGGATTTCAATTTAGGGTTTCCTTTCAGAAATCGTAAATATTTAGGATTACGATTTAATGCTTCATTTATGAAATCCTAAATGTTTAGGGTTTGAATTTATTAATTTAGTGTTTCAAATTATGAAAACATAGATATTTAGATTTGGATTAGGGTTTTTAATTTTTTTCAATTTTATTAAGGGTTTTATTTATATGAGTATCAATTGAAAATTGTAATTATGGTTTCATTTATAAAAACTTATATATATTTCAATATTTTTTAATTATTTTTTTAAAAAAATCACTTTATTATTCTTGCTTTTCGTATTTTCAAATTATTTTTTTATTCAAATTTTCAAGACATTGCAATTGTTTTTTCAATTTATTTAAAATTTTTATATTTTTAAAACTTTTTAAAGCACTACACTTACTTTTTCATTTTTTTTTCAAATTTTTTGAGACACAAATCTTGTTTTTTTTCACATTTTTGCAAATCTCTTAAACATTGTTTGGTCTCTTTTGTGAGAAAAACTAAACAAACATTTTCCAATTTTTGAAGGACTAAAAAAATGACTTTTTATTTGGAGGACTAAAAAAAATATGACTCATATTTAAAAGGCTTAAATATGATTTAAGCCTTTTCTAAATTTTTAAGACAATACTCTTATTGTTTTTCATATCTTTCAATTTTTCTGGTGAAGTTTAAGGTTTTGGAAATCCTAAATATTTAAGATTTGGATTTAATGTTTTATTTTTGAAACCCTAAATATGCAGGGTTTCAATTTATGGTTCCATTTATGAAAACCTCAATATTTAATGTTTCATAAATGAAATTATAAATATTTAGGGTTTTATTTACTAAACCCTAGATAAATAGGGTTTCATTTAAAAACCCCTAAATATTTAGGATTTTGATTAAATGTTTCATTTATGAAACCTTAAAATATTTTGGGTTTCAATTGATAAATTTAGTATTGAATAATGAAACATTAATTATTTAGGGTAATATAAATGAGACCATAAATTTAGGGTTTAATTATGAAATCGTAAATAATTATGGTTTTATTTAAGAAGCAATAAAAATTAGGGTTCCAATTGAATGTTTCATTTATGAAACCCTATATATTTAATGTTTCAATTTGTAAATTTAGTGTTTCTTTAATGAAACCCTAAAAGATTAAAGTTTCATTTATGAATCCTTAAATAATTTGTATTTCATTAATGAAACTTTAAATAATTAGGATTTCATTTAAGAAAACCTAAGTATTAAGGGTTTTGATTTAATCTTTCATTTTTGAAACACTAAATGTTTAGGGTTTCAAAAAGAAAACCCTAAACATTTAGGGTTTCATAATTGAAACTTTAATCATTTAAAGTTTCTTTATATGCAAACCTAGATATTTAGGGTTTTATTTATGAAACCATAAATTGAAACCCTAACTATTTATGGTTTCATAAATAAAACCCTAAATAGTTAGGGTTTCATATAAGGAACATTAAATCAAAACTTGAAATATTAAAGGTTTCAATAATGAAACTCAAAATTCCACCATGAATTGAAGCCTTGGAAATTTAAGGCTTCATTTATAAACCCCTTAATATTTTTGAAACCGTAAAGTGAAGCTATAAATAATTTGGGTTGACAAATTAAACCCTAATTGCTTAGGATTTATAAAATACACAAGAACACGCTAGAAAGGGTGGGGGGCTGTATAGTGGGTTCAAATAAAACTTTTCGCAAAGATTATTAGTTTGCAAGTTGCCTTTACAGATATACGTAAGTTTAACAAAACAAATATATATTTTCAAGCCAAAGCTTTTAGAAACCTTTTCGAAAGTGCACAGTGTGCAAGATGAACAAATGTAAACACAAGACAACAAAGGTAGAATGCTTGTTTTATACTAGTTCACTCAACCTCAGCTACGTCTAATTCTCCTTTAACAACTGTTAAAGGGTTCCACTATAATCAACTGATTACAAAATAAGTATTCTTTATTGTCACTCTTAGCTACAAGTATTCTTTATTGCCACTCTTAGCTACAAGTATTCTATATGCCATTACTAGTAACTAGTATTCTAAATCACCACTAGTTACAAGTATAAATCTCCCCCTGAGATTATACTTCCCAAGTATTCTTTGATCACTAAACTACTCCTGGCTTTCTATTCAAATATAAATAAAATTCAAATAGCTTTCAAAGAGAGGATATGAAAATAGATTTGAATCTGAATGAGCATCGTAGAATATGGTATTTTTCTATTCTCTCAGCTCTTGTTTCTCACTTGGTACTAGCTTTTTCTCGGAATGCTTTTCTTGCTTGTGCTAAATTGTTCATATTAGATTGGCTTGGAATTGTTAGTCTTCTCATTGCATGGAAGCATCTTTATATAGTAGAGCTTTTAGGATTTGAATGTTGGAGAAGAAAGGTTTCTGTTGTCTCATAGAAGAGTGTTGAAGTTGCTTTAACTGAGCTTGATTTGATAGAAGTAGGTTCTTGTCTTGTCATAGCTTGCATTTAGCTTTAGGTGTGCTTCTAAAAGCTTATAAGCCTTTCCATTGTACCTATAAGACTTCACACATTTCGAGACATGCAAGTAGTCATACAAGGAATAAAAGAAATTTGATAAGAGTATCTTCCTTTCTTTTTGTAATAGACAATGCATTCTTAAAGTCAAAAAATGATAATGAAACGCATATTCCTCAGCACGTGTATTAGATCATGGTCTGGTTCAACACAAACATTGTTTGGCTTGACAAATATTGTCTTGTCTAGTACAAACATGGTCTGGCTTGACAGACATCGTCTAGTCTAATACAGATATGGTCTGGTCTAACTATGCATGGTTTGGTCCAATTATCACATAGTCTGGTCCTAGTTCTAAGCACGGTCTGGTCTAGCACTTATGCATAATCTAGTTTAAGACTTATATTGTCTAGTTTGAGATTTCACATAGTCTATCTTGAGACTATTACATGGTCTGGTTTGAGACTCTGCATAGTCTGTTCCAAGACTATTGCATGGTTTGTTCCAAGACTTCTTCTATTGCTTCTTGAGCTACTATTATCAATGCTTAAGCAGCCTTGTATTTAGCATAGTAATCAGCAAACATTTGTTTAGCTTGATCTTTATCTCCATGCGTATGTGGGGTCAGCAATGTGGGAACAACCATAATGTCTGACACGCGAATGAAGCTATTAGAGGAAGAAGTGTCTTCACCAACAGTTTCAATCTTCTCCTTTTCTTCACGGGAAAGATTGGATAAACCTGTGGTGTGGAGCATGTTATTCATCACAGTCTGCCAGTGGATGCCAACATCAGATTTTGTATGCTCTTTAGGCAGTGCATGCTCTGACTGAGGGAGAGGCTCAATGTTAGGGATGTTCTAAGGAAGATTGTCTACTCTTTTAATCTTCTTCCTTTTTAGCTTGTTGGGGTTGACAGTTTGCAGCCTGGGTACTATAATGTCTAAAGTGACACGTATGTTAGTCTCTTCTTGGATATGCAGGTTGGGGGAATACAATTGTCTAGAAAGTGATCCTTGAAACTTCAGCAGACATAAGGCTCTGTATTCTGCATAGTTGGACAGTTGGGAGAAATTCCTCGTGTAATTAGCCAAAGAGATCTGATTGAGACTCTTGGTCTCGAAAGCCTTCGCAATGCATAACGATGCATGCTGCGGACTATGGGGGCCAGCTTTTGCTTCTCTTCCATCACCATGGGCTTAGGAATGGTTTGTTCATTGAGAAGTAGTCTAGTCCCTCTCTCACATAATTGTACTAGTAAGCTATCTCATGTACTAATTGTCGCATGAGAGGGATGGCAAAGACATATTCTTCTTCTTGCAAGGTCTGCATCATCTTCTACATTTTGTAGAAGGCTTGTGTTGCGAACTAACCTTTGAAAGGGAATGATCCCTTGGCCTATTTGTAGAGGAGGGAGCTTGATCACCAGAGCTACCCTTGGTTCCTCAATTGTCTGCTCTGTAGATGGCTTAATCTAAGTCTCTTCCCTGTATGTTGTAGACTCAACATTCTCTCCCACATAATACAGGGAGAATCTCTGCATCATCTTCTGATGCCATGATCCAATTGGAAGAGATGGAGGAGGTGTATCTGCTCTAAAGTAAGATATTCTATTGGTGCCATCAATGTCGAATGGTCTATTGTTTCAAGATGAAGCAACATATTCTTCAAGAGAATAAATGATAACCTGCACCTCTTCATCAAAACCAAAAGAGATATGAATTGACTCAATGTGGTGATAGGGAACCATTGCGTCTGTCATCTTTGGGATGGTGACAAGTGAGGGGGATTGGTATGGTGGGATGGTAGTGTTTGGAGGAGTTTGTGGTGATGTTGTTGTAGCAATAGTTTAAGTTGATGGTCTAGACTATGCTTTAGACCGAGGGGTGATGGTCTGTCTAGTGGGGATAGACTTAAGGTTTTCTTTTGTCTGAACAGTGGGTTTAGACAGTAGCCTTTGCTCAGTCTGTGCTTAGGCATTAAACTGTGTAGCTACTATTTGAGTCACTGTAGTCTGTGTAAGTGACATAAATGATAAAGGTTCAACAGATAATGCATCTGTTGTGGCGTCTGTTTGGGCTAGTAAGGGTGTTGTTTGAGAAATATTCTTCCTTAGACGCTTAGTGGAACATAGGTGAGTGGGTAAAGTGAAGGACGAATTGGAAGCCAGTCTAGGCATGTCATCTTCTAGCACGACCTTCCGCTTGACAATTAGCTTCCTGGCTTTTGTGCTAGGTGGTCTGATCAATTGAAGCTCTAGTGCAACAGACACTTCAGGTCTCGATGGGATTGAGGGTCTCTTGAAGACCAATCCATCATATTTATCCTCCTCTTCATCCTTAATAACTACAACAATTGCCTTTCCTTTCTTTTTCAGCTTCAAATCCTCCTTTGGCAGCAATGAGTCGTAGATGGTCTAGCAACACCTTTGCCCTTCTGTTGAGCTCTTGTCTTGGGCTTTGATGTAGGTGGTTTGGGAGGAGTTTGTTGGGTGGTTTGCTTTTATTTCTTGGCAACAAGCTCCTCAACAGACTATGTTACAACCTTGCATGTTGTCTGGATGCTCTACAATCCGCAAAAGCAAGTCTCTTCATTTTGTTAGCCAATGGTTGAATGGCAGCTGCTTCATCATAAATGATCATAGCTTTTGCACCCTTCTTCTTCTTTGACTGCTTAGATTGGCCTTCACTTCCTTTTTCAAAAGGTTGAGGGAACTAGGCAGGTGTTTGATGAGATATTTTGGCAAGCATACCAAATATCACATAAGTAGTTTAAAAGGGAAGATCCCAATATCGAATCCATAGGGAATTGTCTGTATTTGACTATTAGTAAAATAATCAGTTCCTAAACACTAATTTGGTTTTTTAAAAGTTGTTTGTGTGTAGAACATAATAACAGCAGAAAATAAATTAAACACTAACAATTAACACTAAAGATAAACAATAAAAACGATAATGGTGATTTAAGACTATGATTGAACAGTTGGCGTGCTTGAGTATGAGATGAGAATGATGGATATGTTGAGGATTTGGTTCAACCGATTTGCTTCCCATGTAAACATACAAGATATATTCTCCATTCAAAACAATAATTCAAATTAACTTTGATCTAGAAATGTTCAAAATGTGATGTCTCATCAAATCAAACCTAAATTGCTCAACCTCACTTCCGATGTCTCAGTAAGTTTAGTTGAGTGGTTTGATGAAGCTCAGAGATCTTTACGAAGCTAATGGAGTCTATCTTATGTTTAGAAATACACTTCATTAGAGTCCAAACTTAGTTCCAAGTTCAAAAGCATTTGTCAATGGCAGTTAAACTTTAAAACATGCATATATAACTGATCAAATCATATAACAAGAATAAAGATAGAGAAATGAACATTAAACTGAATATTTCAATGAATAGATATGAAGGAAAGCGTTTACATATTCAGCACCTAGTTCCAAGTCCTCAACACTAATGGACTAGCCTCTCATTGTCATGAGAAGCTTTGAAAAGGTTACAAAATGGGAGAGGGAGGAACAGGGGAAGAAGCAGCTTAATTTCTCAATCAAGGTCTGAATATAAAAAAAAAATATTACAAATGCAACTTATATACTATCAGTGGACCTTCACTTAGCGCGACATTCCGCTAAGCGTAGGTTCGCGATATTGCAAAATGCATCTCAGAAACAGGGCTTTCGTTAAGCGAGATCTTCTACTAAGTGCATCTTTAGTTCGAAAGAGCCCTCCACTAAGCGAATCTTTAGTTCGAAAGGGGCTTCCGCTAAGTAAGATCTTTCGCTAAGCGAATCTTCAATTCAAAAGAACATTTTGCTTAGCTCAAGTTTGTGCTTAGTCCTACGTAGACTACTTGTTTTGCGTAGCACGAAGTTGGGCTCAACGAGAGTTGCGTTGAGCGAGAGTTATCATTAAGCGTGATATGCCTTCATTCTTGTGTTCTTCCCTTATTGTTGAACTTAGGTTTGTAAACATAAATTTGAGTATATTTCTCATAAAATAGCTTCCTAGGGTTAGAATTATCAAAACTATACAAATCTATATTAAATGATTTCAAACGAAGCTAAAATTCCTAAGAACATTGGATAATCGCTACAAAATATGATGCAATATTTACGTATATAAAGTGATTATCAGTGTTCCCCTTATAATGCCAAATCCAAGATTTAGCTTTAGAAGGCTTGAAGAGGTCAGCATCCTCTGATAGATGAATGGACCTTCTACAATAATGTAGTTTAGTTTGTCTGGTCTTCTTGATTGAAGATCTCTGTATAGTCTGTTGTAGTAGTGAGAGTTCTAGAGAATCTTGTTGATCAAGGTAGTGTAGTAGGTAGCCATTAAGGTCAACGGGTATTGGATGTGGCTGATCATGTTGTAGAAAATAGTGTGAGGAAGGTTGAATGGGATCCCTTTGATGATGTGGTAGATGATGAATCTGTGGAGGGCAGAAACATGATCTCTAGAACTTATCTTGTGTAAGATAGTCTTGTTGATGATGTTTAACATAAGTTTGGACAATGTAGGGAATGTGGCCAGATGAAATACTAAATAATGAAACTCTGATTATTCAGGGTTCATAACCTTAAATATTTAAACTTTCATTTATGAAACTCAAATTGAAACCTTAAATATTTATGATTTCGTAAATAAAACTATAAATAGTTAGAGTTTCATAAATGAAACATTAAATCAAACTCTAAATATTTAGGGTTTCACTAATGAAACCAAAATTTTCCCATAAATTGAAATCATAAATATTCATGGTTTCATAAATAAACCCCTTTAAAATTTGAAAATATGAAAATTCTAAAATATGAAATAATAATAATAATAATATCTTGAAAAATTGAAAAAAAATTAAGAATATGAAAAAAAAAAAGAGTAATGCCTTTAGAATTTGAAAAAAAGATTAATTTTTTTAAAAAAAATATAAAAACTAGAGTAATGTTATGAAAAATCAAAGAAAATTGAAAACATTTAAAAGTATGAAAAAAAAAGAATATCTTCAAAATTTGAAAGAAATGAAAATTTTAAAATATGAAAAAGCAAGAGTAATTAATGTGTTGAAATTTTGGAAAATGTGAGGTGTTAAAAAATTGAAAATAAAATAAAATTTTAAAAAATATGAAAAATCAAAAATAATATATTGTAAATTTGTTCAAAAAGAAAAATTGAAAATATGAAAAAACAAAAGAAATATTTTAAAAAATTTTATAATATGAAAAAATAAAAGTAATATCTTTAAAATTTCTAAAAAAATCAAAATTTTTAAAAAATATAAAAAACAAGTATATTGTCTTGAATATTAAAAAAAGAATAATATTCTAAAAGATTGAAACTGATTAGATAATATATTGTTAAATTTATTTAAATTAATTCAAAATTGATCAAATAATATCTAATGAAATTTTAAATTTTATTATGTGACATGACAAATCAGTCATGTGTCAATAAATTATTAGATGAGTTTTCTTAAAAAAATAATTATTGGATGAGTTATTAAACTATATATAAGTTATTTACAACTTATACCAAAATAATAACCAAAAAATACATCAAATATTTATTATGCACTAGATAATAAATTAGATAATAAAAATATATAATATAATTTTTTTAAAAAATAAAAACAAAAGTACTAACACGACATTCTCTATTCTTAGTTGAAATTTATAAAAAAAAAAACGTATATCAATTTTGATAGATAAATATATAAACCAAATAAAAAATAGTTAATGAATAAATAAAATCTATCAATTTATTATTTATTTTCATAAAAATATTATCTTAAAAAAAGAAGAGAAAAAAATTATTCTATCATATCCATATCCATAGAATATCGTTACTGAATGATATAATAATAACTATCTATCTTATCATCTCCACCAGATCCTTAATCCCAATTCTCAACTTTAAAACAATATATAAAAAACACAACCATTATCGGTGTACATATAATTTTCCAAAAGCAACTTGTTCCAGAGCATTGCATTCAGTCACTTCCTTGCACAACTTGAACTATTTTGGAAGAAACGAATCCTGAATCGGTGAAGTGTGTCACTCACTCACTCTCTTCAATTCTAGGGTTTTACCAGAAACTCAAATCCTCAATCATGGGCACCAAGGTTAGGAGACCCTCCCATGCTGGTTCCTGGTACACCGACAATCGTAAGTCCCTCAAATTAACGTTCATAATTTCACCAATTTCGAGTTCAGTTTCGCTGATCAGGTTCAAAAGATCGTTTTTTTAACCTCTCAGTCGATTTTCCTCACGATTCTCCCAACTGGGTTGAGTTTTATTGTAAATAAATTGTTTGATTGTTAGTGAAAGTTCTCAATATTTTTTGTCTTGGTTCACTCATCAGTTATGACTCTTCTACTTCTCAGTCAGAGAGGAAAGTCTCACTTTAATGAGTGTTTTTATGTTGATTTTTATTTTCAGCTGAGCAGCTTTCAGAGGAACTTGAAGGGTGGTTGCAATCGTGTGGTTTGACCAAATCTTCTGATGTGCGTGGAGTGATAGCACCGTAAGTGGAACTGATTTTTTGTTTTTGAGTTTTGATAAATTTGGTTTTGAGATGAAGTAACAATTCTAATGTGGTGCAACTTGAATGTTATGATGTTAGACATGCAGGTTATTCGTATTCAGGAAGAGCTGCTGCTTACGCCTTTGGAAACATTGATCCATCAAACATGTATGTGGGTTTGTTTCTTTGTTTGCCTCTCTTACTGCTCTCACATTCCTATATGCCCTCTTCCTTCTTGTTGTTGTATTTGTGGGAAAGGGATTAGCTTCCTTGTTCTTTTTCTTGTGCTGTTATTATCCTTGCTAACTTGGGGATTGTTGTTCTTGTTTTTTCTTCTTTGTATTTTATGGCGGTTTCAGTACACGCGTGTTCCTTCTTGGTCCTTCTCACCACTATTACACTCCAAAATGTGCTCTTTCAACTGCAACTGTCTACAAGACACCCATAGGGGACTTGCCTATTGATTTGGAAGGTACAGGTCTAACTGTATGAAATCTTTAAGGTTTTAAATTGTGGTTAAAATTGTGGCCAGTGTGGTTCGCAATCATGGATTATTGGATAGTGTGCTGCATCACATGATGTTGTTTGCAGTTTAAAATCTCCTTATTAATGTAGCTCATTGGTCATTCTTAGCAAAGGATTAGATTTTGGTGTTTTATCGTGAATTTAGGGTTTTCTTTGCAGAATTTGATGAGGGGGTGATCTGAGTTGTGAAAATGGAAATAATTTAATGGTATTGATATAGTGATATGTGAAGTCAAATTTCTGTGATGTTGGTTCTCTTTGAGTTGTGAAGATGGTAGATTATTTGATTTACTGAGAACTGATTCATTTTGACTTTGATATTGATTCTTTTTTTCCTTGTTGCTCACATTTAACTCTGTTTTTACCAGTAACTGAGGAGCTTAAAGCTACAGGGAAATTTGAGCTGATGGATATTTGTGTTGATGAAGCTGAACATAGCATGGAAATGCACCTTCCTTATCTTGCCAAAGTATTTGAAGGGTAAGTTTTGTTCTATTGAGTTTCCTATTTTGAAACTATGCAGCAGGGACTGAATTTGAGTATTGATGCAGGCACCAGGTGAAAATTGTACCCATTTTAGTTGGTGCTGTTAGTGATGAAAATGAAGCTATGTATGGGCAGATTCTTGCGAAATATGTAGATGATTCCAGTAACTTCTTCTCTATTTCATCAGACTTTTGCCACTGGGGAACTCGGTATGTACTGTTTTTCCACATTCAACTACCTCCCCCAACAAAAAAAAAAAAAGATCTTATTAATATGTGCTAACAAACACACAGGAAAAAAACAGACATTCACTGTATGGTAATGTTTTTCATAGGCTTGTTTATTTGATATTACTTGTACATTAAGTTTTTGTATTCATTCCTATAACCTTCTGACCAACCTTTTTCCTTGTGTCAGATTCAATTACACGCACTATGACAAGAAACATGGGCCTATATATAAATCCATTGAGGCCTTAGACAAGATGGGCATGGATATCATAGAAACAGGACATCCAGGTTCATTCAAACAATATCTATCAGAGTATGACAATACAATCTGTGGTCGCCATCCAATTAGTGTTTTTCTTCATGTAAGTTCCTTATAAATTGTCACAATATTCTTATTATGAAAGTAGTCCTTGCCAAATTTGACAATCTCGCTATAAATTGAAGAAAAGAACATTATTATTTGTGTATCATTTTCATTGTTGTTTTAAAATCATGTTTTCTTATCACCTTAATATGAATGGAGTTGATTAATCAATTTGAGAACTTCACAACTCCTTCATCTTTTCAACAAAAACAGAAAGGAGCAATACAGACACAAAAAGTTCACTTGTATAATTGTACTTTGTTGGTTTCTTTAATGCTGTTTGACACCTTGTATATGTTTTCCTTAATTCTTATTTTTATGCTTGAGCTGCCTTTAATAATCCAATTAGCAGTCTGTTGACCAAAGATGTTGGGTAATCATTCAAAATTAGCATGATTTGAAATATTTACCATTATTACCTGGAACTTTTCTGCGCATACATTGAAACTCTATAATATTAGTAAATAAATTGAAGGATGTCCATTGTATATGAAGCCTCGATCCATATATGTTGCACAACTTATAACATAAAATGAGTTTTTATGCCGATGCTGATATTTTGTTTACTTACAACCTTTTGCAATTTTATCAGATGCTAAGGAACTGCTCAACAAAGATAAAAGTCAAATTTCTCCGCTATGAACAATCCAGTCAGTGCAAAAGTAACAGGGATAGTAGTGTTAGTTATGCATCTGCAGCAGCAAAAACTGATGAACCAAGCTCCAGTTGAAGGTCTACTACATATATGGGGCATTCAGCAATATCATTTCCTTTAAATTGGCTATTTTATGTTTTTTAAGCTTTGAACATTTGGATATTATGTTCCATGTTTATAGATCATTCTCACTAACATATCGCTTGTCTTTAGTTGGGGAAGTTGTCAAATAATCAAATCAAATTCCTTTACACTTCTATTTGGCTCCCCTAGCTAACATGCTTGGAAAGTTGTGACTATGAACATGTGATCATGTTTAGGTTGCAACTGTCAAATTATTAATTTGCACTCTGTCAACATCAGCTTTGTTTTTTAATGTAGTCTTAGCTGCGTAATGATGTGCTAGTACTGCTTACACTTACACTGTCATTGCTAATGATGTGGTTAGTGATGGAGCGACTAAATTGCATTTGTGATGCTCTAATGCTATTGAATATTTGTTTTCTCAAACACAACAAGTATTAATTAATGTGGGGGATTATTTTGAAGTTCTTGGTAGTTTTATTGTTTGAGTAAAACGTGGAAATTCTTAAATATGTGGTATAATAGTATTTATCAAAATGCTTCTAGGTAGGTAGAATTCATGTCTAATTCTTCACACTTAATGAGAATAAACGAGAGTTTTAAGAGTTTTAACATTGTTCTAAGGTGTCCTTCACGGGCAGGGGTGTATGTGAGCTGAGCCAAGCATTAAAGATTTAAGTTTCGCTTGTGAAAAAAAATAGGTGGTTTAAGTTTGACTCATTTATTTAATCAGAATCTAATTAAAAGTTTGAGTTTAGCTTGTTTAATTCATTTATAACTTAATTATATTTTAATTTGCAAAAAAAAATCTAAAATTATTTTTAACTTTATTTTAATATTATAAAAATCTACAAATAAAAGTGTTAAACATGTGATATATATATATAAAAGAGGTATTGACAAGTTATGAATGTTGAACTTGCAAAGCTTAGGCTTGACTCATGAAACAATCTAACTTCATCAAAAATTTAAGTTTGTTTGTTTAATTAAATAAACGAGCTGGAGTTTGAGCGTGCATTTAACGAATTGAACTTGAGTATTTCTTGAATAACTTGGTTCATTTACCCCCACGAGGTTTACAACTTTTTTTCCTTTTAAGAGTTTTAACATGTGGGTGTCCTTCATGTTCCTTTCTTTACAACTTCCAATGACATTACAACATATTCATAATATCCCCACTTGATCCATAAGATCATCTTATCAGTGACAACAGATATTTGCTCTTGATCATATTTTTTATTCAGCAAAAGATAATCTACACACAATCTTGAATAACCATCCTTCTTTTAGATGTAATCATCTTTTTCTCCAATAACTTTTCAACTTTGCTTATTGAGTTCCGCCAACTCTATAGGTGCCATCTTGCAATATGCAAATATCAAGGTTTTTCTAACATAATTTGAGGATATGGTTGGAAGATAATCAATTCATGTCTAAGAAAATGATAAACAACTAAGATTTATATTCTATGATTCTCGAACACATCACATAAGTGAATTAAATACTATACTCTAACCCCAAATCTTAAGGTTCAAGTTTATGGATTTTTTTCTTTATTTAAATGGTATTTAACTTTTTTATTCCTATCTGATGTGAGACTCGATCTTGACGTTTGTATTTAACACTTATTCTTGATTAGGGTTTTGATGTTATTGCCATTTGTAGCTAGCAAATGGAACAGAAATAACTTTTCTTTGTGAGGAAAATGCATATCCAAAAATAAAGAATAACCGTGAAAGGAATAAATAACATGAAAGAAGAACTAGCTTGAGAAAATGTGAAGGCAAGACAACCAAGAATAATGTTTAGCATATCCACTTCATATTATGAAACTAAGAAAACAGAGTGAAACCTGTTATTGAGAAAATGGTGTAGCTGGTCAATTTCAATAACCAAAATTTTAGCTTTCCACGTAAAGGAGGGTGCTGAATTATAATTTTCTTAAGTTCAATAATCAAAATTTTCCTAGTAGAATTTGTATATTTGTATGTTGGTTTCAATTCTCGATTTAAGACCAACAAATTAGAAGAAAAAATGCTAAGCATTTAAATAGTTTTTTTTTTTATTTGCAATTGAATAAACACAAACAATTGAAATATACCTTATATTATCAACTGGTAAAAGGTAATCAAGGCCTTTGAATAATAATATTTTAATCCCTTGTGCAAAAACTTTCATATCTTTCGAGAGGATATCCAGGGCCTTGTGAAGAATGATACTATGAAAAACATACAACAATTTTAGATACCAGTTATATAGATAAGAATAACTTTGTTCTTGAACAGAAAAGAACACCCTTTAATATATGTGAGAAAGACTTACATGCCTAAAGCCTCGTAGTATTTTGTTTCCTCAATTGAAAGTATATTTTGATTTAGAAATTATTGTCATGCACCTTTGAAGCCGAAAAGATACTTCTCGGCCTCATCCCACGTACCTTCCTTCAAGCACCATTTCTTCAAAATACTTCAAGTCAAAGTATAACCCAATATCCCACCCAAAACACGTGAATAATTGAAGAAAAAACAAGGCAAAAGAGAGTAATCATAGTTCATAACTTTAAAAACTATACAATAATAAGCCTTTAGTTTGCGATGTGCAGAGACTTAGACACATATATAACATGCATATATGTGTCTCTCTCTTTACAACACGAAACTTAAGGCTTCTTGCATAGTTTTTTTTAATATTATGAATATTAATTCTTCTTTTGCAAGGTTGTTTTACCCTCCATCTTTCATTATTCACAGGTTTGTGGGCACGAGAGTGAGTTATACTTTGTTGAGGACATGGTGCTTTAGGGCAAATGAGATGAGACCGAAACTTATCATTCAGAGTTCACAAAGGTCATGGATAATAATTTCTCAATCAAAATATACTTTGAATGAGAAAGCAAAAATACTTTTAGGCTTTGGAAGTGTAAGTTTTTAGTCTCTAAAATTGATTAGAGTCCTTCTTGTTAGTTCAAGAACTTAGTTATTCTCATTTTAATTTATCTATTCTTATCTAAAATTTGTTTATGTTTTTTCTTAGTAATGTCATCACAATGCCCTAAATATCCTTGTAAAGGATTAAAATTCTTTACAAAGGGGAACGAAAGGGTGTTCAAAGAACCTTAGTTACATGTTGATTGTTAATGACATAAGGTATATTTTAATTGTCTATGTTTATTCAATTTGATATTGTTTAACATGCTTATACTTTACTCTCTTTTTTTTTTCTTTTTCTTTTTTTTTTCTAATTTCTTGGTCCCAAACACGGAATTTAAACCAAAATATCAAGATACAAATTCAGTGAGAAAGAATTTGATGGTTGAACTTAAAGAAATTTTAATTCAATATCCACTTTTAGGTGAAAAGCTAAAATTTTAGATAATTGAAACATGCTATGCCATATACTCAATTAAAAGATTCCCTTAATTTTCTTAATTTCATAGTTTGAGGTACAAAAGATTGTGATAGATTCTTTGCTTGGAGATTAAAAGCATAGTCATCAAGGTGGTGAGAACCAAGCAATTGCGATAAGTCAATTGGAAATAAAAATAAGGAAACCATGATTAATTTGCCATAAATAAAGTACTAGAAGCACACCACACAAACGTTCAAATCGATTCGAATGAGGAACATATCACCAGATGTCGGCGATGGTGATGCTAGCGAGGGAGGGTTGCACCGATTAAGGAGGGAAAAACCCCAAGAGCAATTCAAATATCATAAGACTCTCAGGCAATTAACACAACCTGTTCAAGATCAAGAAACATGATTCTAAAGTCATACAAACTATCCATGACTCATTGTCATTCATGCAAGAAAAGAAATAGAAATCACACTCGGAGGCTACTAGGGTTCAAGGCTTAGAAGACTTCGGAGGAAGAATGTAATCCTTTTAAATAGTAAGCTCATGGGCCACAAAACAAGGCCTAACACTTGGCTCATAATACATTCTCATAAGACCTATTTTTAGCTCCCTTGATTACATAACCCAGAATAGTATTTACTTAATTAATAATAAACTATTATGGGGTTGCTCACGTCCATTCTAATTTGGAAGAGGTTAACAATTAACATTAAAATATTTGGATTAAAATATTCTTTATTTTTTTATTTAAAATAATTTTTGTAAGGATATTATAGTAATTTAATATTTAATTAAGAAAATATATTTTCTCTTTCTTCATTTATGAAAAAATTAATTAAATATTAAATTATTAAAATATCCTTATTTAATACACAAAAATTAAAAAAAAAATGGATATTTTAGTCTAAATATTTTTGTGTTGATTGTTAATGTCCACCCTAATTACATTAGCAACCTCTTCTATATATATATATATATATATATATATATATATATATATATAATGGTTTATTATTAATTAAGTAAATGTTATTTTGAGCGAGAGAAGTAAATCCCCCCACTGTTGCCTCCTTCATTGCTACCTAAAGGGTCATTGAAGAGGTACCACTCGTTCTTGTCGTCACTAGAGAGGAACTTCTTCAATGTCTCCCAAGCATCTCTAAACAACTTCAAAATAGAGAGCGATTCTCCTTCTGGATGGATCCATACCTACGAGCACCTAAAGGACCACCATCGCCTGCCACCACATGATCTAACATTGTCAATGCGAGATCCAACACACTCAACCACCAACTCGATGATCATTGCCAACTACTTTAGTTTTGTTTGACAGAAATTTTAGAACTGATAATAAGAACCGCATGAGTTTGTAGATCTGAAGTTTGAGTTTTTTTTTTTTTACCCTTTTGTGTATTTTGGTGTACTTTTTATGTTTGTGTTAGTCAATTTTGACATATGCTTCTATTGTTTGTGAAGAAAAGAAAAAGAGGTGGTGGTTGCATGAAGGTCATGGGCAATGATGGTGGTGGAGGAGTTGATGCAGGAGGTTAGTGTGGAGGGTTGTGGTGTAAATATGGGAAAACAAAATCAAAATTTCAAATTTATTGTTATTTTTAGAATATCTCTAAAAAAAATTGATTTTATTATCTTTATCTTTTGGAAATATGATCTTCTTTGTTGGAATTCTCTTGAATGATACCCAAGGTATTTTAAAATATTAATGTTCTTATTTTGAGATTAAAATATAAATGTGTATAATTTTTATTCAAAATTTGAATTTTGAAATGGATTAAGATTTAAAATTTGATTTGAAATTGATGCAAATTCAGATTTTGATCTTATGAGTTTAGCAGTAACAAAAAATGATGATGGGAAGGAGTTGAACTCACCCCGTTTTGAGATTTAAAGAAATATTAGTAGAGGTGTGTAAAAACATGGTTAAATGGGTAATAAAAAATAATTAGAAAAAATGGGGTGAATTTAGAAAACTTTAAGTGTATTTAGCAAGAACCAAATAAAAAGTTTTTTTTTCTTTCAATAACAGGTCCATCTTTGAAAACAATACATAAAACTTCAACTAAGGCAAAAAAAAAAAAAAAAGACTAGATGTGAAATTGGCCCCATCATTGTGACTAAACTTAGAAAAGTTATGTGAAAATATGTCACATGTCAAATTTTGTAATAATAATAATAATAATAATAATAAAATAAATAAATAAAAGACTCTTTCTAAACACACCTTATATTTTCTAAGTTAACCTCCTTTCTTCTAATTAAATTTTATCTTTTCCAATTTATCCTTTTAAACATAATGTTATACACCTCCATATGATTTTGCTACTTCTAAACCTTTTTCCTTGTTCTTCTTCCTCTTTTGTTTCCTTCTCCCCCTACATCTCCAATCAACCCTTTATCTCTAATTGTAAGGTCTAAAATCCTAATTTTAATTCTAACAAAACCTTTAAGGATTCTATTAAGTGTTGTAGATATAATTTCATCAGCTATTACACATAAGCATTACCTTGATTTTGATAATAAGAAGCAATATTTAGAAGCCTACTCAAGAAGCAATGTTTAGAAGCTCACTTAGAAGCAGTGTTCAGAAGCTTACTCAAAAGCAATGCTCAAAAGCCTATTCAAAAGCATGTTTAGAAGCAATGTTCAGAAGCCATACTCAAAAGCAAAGTACTAACAACTGTCATTTTACTTTTATAGCTCTGCCTTTTCTTTACAGCTCATGTATGAACTTTGTGCCTTCAAGATCTAGCCTATAAATAGAAGTCTCTATTCATATTCAAGGATCATCCAACTACGAAGCAACTACACAAAGATTAATCCAAATAGATCCAAGCTTGCTTCTCCTCTTTATTCAAGAAAGATCCCTAATTGTTCATACTACTTCAGATTACTTTCTAAACAACTTTGAGAACTGTATTTCCTATTAGGAAAATCCCTAGTTGGACAAACCATTCTAAATCACTTTGTAAAGATTTAGTCATCTATTAGAGACTTGGATCTGAGTTGTGAAATCTAGTTGAGTGGACTGGTGTTGTTGTATTTGTGAAACCCAACAAGTGTGTCTGGGTGTCCTGCTATGTGCTTAAAGCTGAGTGCCAACAAGAAGTTGGTTGAGAATTAGTAGGTTACTAATTTAGTGTGAGAAACATTATCAACAGAGTGTTGAAGGTGTTGTACAGTCTCAGTTGAAACTTTTATCAGATTTAGTGGAAATCTCACTTGTTAGAATGAGGATTGGACATAACCCAAGGTTAAGGGTGAACTAGTATAAATCTTCTGTCCATTTCTCTTATACTTATTCTCATTATAACTATCTAGTTTAACTGTTGGAAGAGTATATTTCAAATTGTTTTATAAGAATACTAATAACAGTTCAAAAGCATTTATCCTTTCTTCCGAATTGCTCAGAAGCAAACTACATATACATTCTGAACTTCTCATTTGATAATACATTAATCTATTTTATTCTAAAATACATAAGTTCCATATTAAAACAATCCACCCCCCTTCTTGTACTACTTTGATCACTTCACTAACATCATCTTTGAAGATTGACGCCTCGCCTCTTCATTTAGATTTTTGGTATCTTCATACCTTAAGTCTTTTCCGTTCTCTTAGTCTAGTATTTTCTTTTTATGTCATAACATGTATGAATGATGACATTGTATTGTTTGTTATAGGCTAAGCCATATCATTCTTGCTTGATGTTTTGATTTGCCCTGTTTTCTATTATCTTCAGCATCACTAGATGATTTACTTCTTAGGAACTAATTTTGAGTGATTGCAATCAATTACAAGTTGTAGGAATCGATTACTAGATGACCTAATTAGTTTTGAAACCATTTCTAGTATTGGGTTAATCGATTACCAACCACTACAATCGATTACAATGTTAATTTCAGAGTTCAGATATTGCCTTGTATTCATTGCAATCGATTACCATCGAGCTACAATCAATTACAAGACAATCTCTGAGATTCAGAAATTGCTCTGTTTCATTTGCAATCGATTACCATCTTGTGCAATCAAATTACCAGATGATTTCTGATATTCAGAATTGGCTCTGTCTCGTTTGTAATCGATTACAACTCTACTACAATCGATTACAACAGTTGACAACAAGTGTAAATCATATTTTGATACATGGGATAATTGATTACACCTTTTTGCAATTGATTATATCTGGTATAATGGTCATTTTTAAAGATCTCCAAGACTCATTCTTTGTCTAACTAACTCCGAATCTTTTTAACCCATGCCATATATTTGAATCCATATCATTATGTGCAGAACAATAGACAATCACAATATCTTTTCATTCCTTCAATTGTCAAAATCCAAATCTTTGATTTGATTTTTCAAATTTGATATTGCTTTGAACATTCTCTTCTTTCTTCTCCACATTCTTTAATCTCTTGAGTTTCAGAAAAACTCAATATTGCTTTTATTGCTATACCCATTTGAGATTGAACCTCTGAGCCTATATAGCTATATCCCTCTCTTGTTCTTTCATGAATTAAGGTGATTCAATATTAGTTCTTGACTGCTAAATTTGTTCATATTGGAGTTTCTTGAACTGATCTCATATCAGCACATCAAGGTGTTTTCGTTCTTTAATCTTTTCCATTGATCTTGTTTGATTAGCATTGTGGCAATTTCGTTCCTAAATGTTGTGTTGAAATTAGATGGTATTTCTAATGTTGTTTCTAGAATTGTGTTGTTCTAAAGTTTAGAAATTGGATGATGAATGATGTTTTCACATTCAATCTTCTAGGTTTCTGTTTCAGGTTGTGAAATCAGGATTTGCCGTGAATTGTGTGTGCATGGTGTATGTAATCAAATTCATAGTGGAACTCCTTAGTAAAAGGGAGAACTAGATGTAGATCGATGGTTGATCGAACCAGTATAAATCAACAGGCTTTTTTTCTCTATCCCTTGATCTATTTCAATTTAGTATTTGATCTTTATCAAGATAATTTGTTCTAAATCATTTCTATCTTAAGCTGAGGTTGTTTTTCTGGTTTATTCAATCAATATAACATTCTCTAAAAACGCTTTTATTAAAATCTCAAGAGTGGTGGTGAAAAATCTTTTAAGGAAAAGAATCTATCACTTTACGTTAAATCAATTTAGTCCCCCCCCCCCAATTGCTAGCTAAATGTTTAATGAAGAGGAACCACTCATTCTCGTTGTCACCACAAATGAACTTCTCCAACGACTCCCAAGAACCTCCAAACAACATTAAAACAACGAGTGATTCTCCTCCTTTATGGATCCAAAACTACAAGCACCTAAAGGACCACTGCTGCTTATCACCACGAGATATGATAATAAGAATTGCATGAGTTTCTAGATATGAAATTTGAGTTTTTTTCTTTTCTTTTTATTGTGAATTGTGGTGTACATTTTATGTTTGTGTTTGTTTGTTTTGGCTTATGCTTTTGTTGTTAATGAAGAAAAAGAAAAGAGGTGGTAGTGGTAGTAGGGAGGTCATGGGCGATGATGGTGGTAAGGGAGTTGCTACTTGAGGGAGCGTCATTTGTGTAAATATGGGAAAAGAAAATCAAATCTAAAAATTTGCTAATATTTTTAAAATATCTTGAAAAGATTGATTCTATCTTTAGTCATGGAGCAACTAAATTGCATTTGTGATATTCTCACTACAAGAATTTTGCAGATTAGCGAGGGATATATTTTGTCAATTATTAGTAGCAATTTAAAGACAGATTTGCGTAAACTAAAAAGTCATTTGAATCCTTTGCAAATTAGTGAGGGATTAGCAAAGACAAATATTTCCCTTGCTATTTGAATCTTTCACTTAATTTATTTTATTTTTAAAAGATTTTACACCCATTCTTTATTTTTTAAATTCTAGTTTTTTTTTCTTATAATTTTATATGTTATTTTAATTTTATTGAATAATGTATATATAATAATGTTAATTTGTATATAATTATGAATTTTTTAAGAGTAATCAATAGATAAGATAACAAACATAGTTTTTATATAAGATAAGATTTGAATTAAATATCTAATTAATTGAAAATTTGTTTTATTTAACAAATGTGTAACGACTCATAATTACATTTTTTTCAAAATTATTTTATTCAAATTTGAAAATTATATCTTATGTATAAGATTTTGTTTCTAATTTAATTAGGAATAATTGTGAACCATGGTTATAGATTCTAAACCTATATATATAATATAGACTGATAGAATAGAATCAATAGATAGATAATATAGTAATTTTATTCAAATATCTAGAAAATTTGAAGTTTTATATAAATGTGCATCCTTTTAGTTTTTTTGAAAAATTGTCCAATTTATTTTATTTTTATTCATTGTTCAAATAAACAACATGTCGGCTCAGCCACTCGGAACTACCCCTCATAGAACTTCCGTTGCTTATGGCCACGAAAGAATAGCTCATGCAGTTAGGTCAATACTTCCTACATGGTACCCAATAACACTACTCTGTAACATTATTATTGTTATTGATGAGATCATGAGAAGAAAAGCAAGCTCGATGGCCAGAATCGTAGCCAGAAACACTCTTCCTACTACTTCAAAGAACAGCGAGAACGAAGAGATGAAGAAGAAGAAACTACTGACTACTTCAAGGAAGTAGAGAAACAAAAACAAGTTTGCTATGTCGAAGCTGCTTTGGATTTTTCATTGAATAAATATTGGTTGGATATAGTTAGTTTATGACTTGAGACAAGAGAAGGAAAGTAGATGATATATTTTTTTATTTTTTGTTTTGTTGATTGTTGGTGTTGTTAATAATCGTACTCCTACTCTTGGTACTTATATCATTTCCCTGGTTTGCTTCATCTGTTTTGGTTTTTTCAATAAAATTATCCTTTTCTAAAATATCCACTGTAAGAATCAAGACGTTAGATTAGCTTAAAAGTATGTTGCAACGTGATCTTTTTCTTTTTTTTGCTTAGCAAAAGGAGATACTATATATATATATATATATATATATATATATATATATATATATACACATCTGGTCACTACGAATGGAATGTGATGGCTATGGGACTTAAAAATGCCCCATCAAGAATTTCAAAACATAATGAACTAAATCATAAATCCCTATTTAGACTTTGCTTTAGTCTATTTAAATGATGTGTTAATCTATTCCTCTTCGGTGGAACAACACATAAAAAACTTAAATACCTTTAAAAATATAATTAAAGCAAGTGGAATTGTGTTATCTGAAGAAAATGAAAATAGCTCAAACTAAGATAAGATTTCTAGGGCATGAAATAAATCAAGGCATAATAACTCCAATAGCTAGAAGCATTGAGTTTGCTAGTATATTTCCAAATGAAATAAGAGATAAAACCCAGTTACAAAGGTTCTTAAGATGCCTAAACTATGTAGATGATTTCATTCCCCATATTAGAATTATTTGTAAACCCTTATTAGGCTTAAGAAAAACCCCAAGCCTTGGACCCCTGAATTGACTAAGACAATTATCAAGGTAAAGTCTTTGGTAAAAACCCTTCCTTGTCTAGGAATACCCCAACTAGATGCATTTATGATAGTCAAAACTGATGCCTCAAAGGTCGGATTCGGAGGAATCCTTAAACAAAAATACCCCCAATCTAAAGAACAAATAATTCATTTTCATTCGGGATCGTGGAGTGAAACCCAAATTAAATACAACATTGTAAAAAAGGAAATTTTATCTATAGTGCTATGTATCACAAAATTTCAAAGTGACTTAATCAATAAAGAATTTTTATTAAGGGTAGACTGTGAGTCTACAAAAGAAATTTTGAAAAAAGATGTTCAAAACATCGTTTCAAAACAGATATTTGCTAGATGGAAAAGTCTTTTATCTTGTTTTGATTTCAAAGTTGAAATTATAAAAGGAAAACATAATTATATCCCTGATTTTCTAACACGAGAATTTTTACAAAGTCAGACCCCGAAACATGAGGCCTACAGCCCCTTCGTCCACTCTGTCCCTTGATGATTTGGCCCCTTCCTTCTCCAAGGTGGCAGCCAATAAATCCTTAAATAACCTAAGAGTTCTTCCTAAATCCCTAAATGCTCCTTCCTCTTCCAATAGGTTTTCTCCATTAATTCCTCCTCAAAAAAACCAAATTATTGATAATCCTTAAAAAATTGAAATTCACAAACCTTTAGATCAACACATAAAAGAGTCATGTCAAAGGATAATGTCCATAGAGCATGAATTTGATCAAATGACACATACAGATATTCTGGCTGAATTCTCTCCTGAAGGATGGGGATGGATGCCAAAAGATCAAGATCTAAAAAAGAACAAAAGGTTTTATCAGCTCATCTTGTTAGATACTGGATCCGCTGAAATAACTCTAGAAAGACAAAAGGGGTCCTTTTGTCGTTAATTATTCAAAATTAAAAATCTTAAAGGTTCTTACTTTGACAGATTGGAACCAAAACCCAATTACTAAAAAGAGGTTTTCCTAACCTTTTGACCCTCCTACCTTTAATTATTTTGATTATCAAGAAGCATGGCTCAAGATCCTTCTTGAACCTAACCTTGGCCATTCTTGGTACATTACCTTTAAATATGCCCTTCCAGCCAAAATTCCAACCTAGTTTCAAGATTGGTTTCTACTTGTAGGGCCTATAAAAGCTATTCTACCTACCAAGGTAGTCTCAATATATGAAAACTATAAAAAGTTAACTCCCAAATTACCAATACATGAAAAATTAATTAGCTTTTGCTCAATAATGGGGGTGAGCTGGTTAATGCAGCATCTCTATGAATTCCACTAGCATAATTCAGCTCATTATCCGAAGGCTTTATGTCGTAGGGTAAAAGTTTTTTGGTCGAAGAAATTCGAAGTTAAATTTTTGGAAGATAAGTTTTCTCATTGGAAGATTGGAAAATCATTCCTTCCCCCTACTCCTAAAAAGAAGGCACTCCAACATCCTGCAATGTCTTTACAACTAGTAGAAAAATCCAAAGAGGAGAAAAGACAACACCTTTTGGCAGCCTTATCTTCTCTAGACTCGGATGAAGAGCGAGATGTCTTAGAAGGAGAAACCCAATGCAGTAATTCGCATTTGAATAATGAGGATGATTGCTTCGAAATTCAAGAAATTGAAGACTTGGACCAGCCGTGACTAGGATCCAAGACAACATTAAAAATAATTGATAAAGAAGCTCCTAGCAAAATAATAGGGGTAGTGGACATAATAACTACAACAGTTGATCATCTTGGCAATACTATCGTATATACCAAGAAAATACCAATTCGGCTACCCAACCAAAGGTAGCTGGCAGAATTTTCCATCAAAGGTCTACTTTAAAAGAAATAATAGAGCCTACAACGTCACTTCTGTCTTCACAAAACAACAAAGGCGACACTCAGATAAATGCTTTTGAATTATAGATTGAAATCTGTCAAAGAAATTCATGTCTGGATTGGATTTCAATAAATTGGGATTTATAATTTTGGCATCCGTCTGTGGTTGCCATACTATAAATAGGTGAGCTGAAGAGTTGAGAGAGACAGCTCTCCTGAGCCTTAAACTCTCTTCTCTCTCTCTACCCTCTTGTAACCTTTAAAAGCTCTCTCTTGTAAGTCTATCTCTTTCAATAAATGCTTTGTCAATATCAATGAACTGCTTAAATAACTACTGTTTTCTATTTATTACCCTTACCCTTACCTTCCGCCATATCTGGTATTAGAGCCAGAAATTAAAAAAAAAAGAGTTTTTATTATATTATATTAAGTATGCTTTATGAATGCGGCTTAGGCTGATTGTTCACATTAGAAATCTTGTTTTGTGATTCTATTTTCATATTGTATTTTGTGTTTATCTTTAACTTGTTAAATCCAAATTTATACTTTAATTTTCCATTAAAAGTTTCAATTTAATTAATCTTACACCTTAAGTAAAGTGAGGTGTTACCTTGAGCATTGATCAGCCGGTAAGGGTGGTCCTGGTAGTAAGTCTTAGAGTGAGGTAGTGAAACTGTTGGTTTAGCCTGGTGGTCCCGGTCAAGGTTAATACTAAGCTTTATTTAATGTCTAGATTAATTAGAATGTTATCTCTAAAGGGAAAAGAAAAGGTAGAAGATTTGGAATTACAACAAGAAGAAGCTAAATCTCACATAATACACCATGAATTAAGAATCCAAGAAATAGAAGAACAGATCCATAAATGGAGCATACCCAAACTCGAAATATCATCATTATATAAAACTTTGTTAAAAGACATGTTCACAGGAGAATATGTCATTAAGACAGTGGAAAAAGAAATTGATCTTAAAAATAGTCATCAGAATATACCATTAATATCAAACCAATTAATTGCCAACCACATTAAGAACTATAGGTACCTTCATATAAGGTCTATACAGATAGCAATCAAACCATTGTTTAGACTGGATCTAGACACACCCATGTTTGCATCCCCAAGAGATAATAGACCAATAAAGCTTGAAGATCAAATACTAGCATTATTCAAAACCAACTTGCATAATGGTCCAATTTATATTAATAATTATCCCAATTACTTAATAGCATTATCAAGCTTCCATAATACTCCTTACAATCTCATGTTAGATGTAAAGATGTTAGAAAAAACCTGGAATCCTAATACAATACCCATAACTATATATATATATATATATATATATATATATATATATATATATATATAAGGGAGAATATACAATGGTACCAGGAGTACCCAAGACGCAATAAGGATTTAACCCATTCCACCTCAAACAAGCATGAAGCTCTGTTGTAAGACAATCCTAGTTATAACTTCACAAGCAATACCCAGGGGCAATAGAAGCCAGTAATGTCATATCAAAAGAATTCCATCAAAAAAACACTCCGAATCAATGTAACTCACATTGTGTATTCCTATATCAACAACTTGTCTCTGTACCCACCATAAAGCTATACAACATTCCTATAATCAAACAAAAAGGCGATCTAATAACCTAATACCACAACCTATGCACTCAACAGACAAGCACCAGGGTTAAGGCACCATTGTGTGAGAGAATAACAAAATGACACATTATAAGCTTTTATCCAACTTCAGGAACAAAATAGAATCCCCTGCAATAGATTTTGTAAGTTGAAAACCTTGTTATTATATAAAATGTCATTTTTAGTCTTCCAAACCATCCATGCCACCGCACACCATAGGATCTTCCATCTATCTTATTTAGTCTTGTTGGCTCCCAAAAGATTGTGTTAATAAGCAACCATCCGAGGAAGCACCACAGATAATTGTACCCACCCATAACATGTGTTTTACACCTCTATGATAAGCAGACACCAAAATAACAAATGATCAATTATTTCCAAGACATTAAGGAAAAAATTTACAGTTATAATTTCTTTCACCTACACAAATTTTCCTACATAACAAGTTATCACCTAAGGGAATTTGATTCTTGAATACCCTCCACAGTAAGAAATTAATATTCAGAGGTACCTTCAGTTTCCAAGTAGACACTAAAATCTCACTCTTAGAATTTTCTACAATAGGTTCATTGATTCCAACATAAGATAACTTCATAGAATAACAACCATTTGTTTCACTGTGCCAAAGCCAAGAATCCCCCGTTTGTTGTCTCATATTATAGCCATTCACATAAGAAGTAAGCCTGTTTACTTGTTCCAATTCCCACAAAAAGTGATCTCTACACCACTCAAATTTTTAAGACCACACACCATCACACCAAACACCCATCTCACACACTTTATAGTCCCTTTGAGAAGAGATTGCAAACAAACGAGGATATTGATAAAGTTGTTCAACATGATATATATAAATTTGATTTATTTATCTATTTATTTATAATATAATGTTTATTTATAAGATACCAGATTTATTTATATATTTTGTTAGATGAAAAACTTTATTTGTATTGTAACTTGAAAAAAAAATATTTTATGATTATCAATATATTTAAGATTATTCAATAGATAAGATAGCAAATGTAATTACTTTTTATATAAGATAAGAGTTAAATTAAATATCTAATTAATTAAAAATTTTAATTTAACAAATTTGTAATGACTCATAATTAAATTATTTTATTCAAATTTTAAAATTATATCTAACATATAAGATATATTTAAGATTTTGTTTTTAATTTGAATTTGTGACGGATTAGCAATTAAAACTTGTGAGAGAATAACGAGAATAAGGCGAACAAAAACTTAAATTTAATAGCGATAGATTTTTGATGGATTTGTTACAGAATTTTTTGTGAGAAAATTGTGACAACTTTGCAATGACACATTTGTGACCGACTTGCAACCACTCAACTAAACATATTGTCTCATAAATTAGCGACAAAATAGTTCATTAAAAGTAATCAACTTTGTGAGAAGGTTGATAAATTATTAGTATGAAAATAATGAGGACAAATTCCATCACAAATTAACAACTTGAATATAATAATAGATATATTTCTCGCTAAGTTGTCAAAAATCCATCACAAATACTCATTAATAACAAATTTTCAATGAATTTGCAACGAAAGTGTGTATCACAAATCCGCAAAATTCTTATAGTGTCTAATGCTATTGAATTTGTTTTCTCAAACACAAGTATTAATTATGGGAGATTATTTTGATGTTCTTGGTAGTTTTATTGTTCGAGTAAAAAGTTGTTAAAATTCCTAAACATGTGGTACAATAGTATTTGCCAAAATGCTTCTAGTTAGGTAGAATCTATGTCTAATGCTTCACACTTGAATAAGAATAAAAGAGAGTTTTAAGAGTTTTAACATTGTTCTAAGTTGTCCTTCACGGCCAGAGGTGTAAATGAGCCAAGCCAAGTATTACATATTTAAGCTTGGCTTGTGAAAAAAATAGGTGGCTCAAGCTTTACTCATTTATTTGGTTGAGTCTAATTAAAAGTTTGAACTTGACTTATTTAACTCATTTATAACTTAATCATATTTCAATTTGCAAAAAAAAATAAAATCTAAATCTATTTTTAACTTTATCAATTTATCATTTAAAAAAAAATATTTTCATACTATAAAAATCTACAAATAAAAAAGTGTTAAGCATGTGATATGATATTGTGGAATCTAATTATAAAAATGTGTTAAACATGTGATATATATAAATGAAGTATTCACGAGTTATAAATGTTGAACTTGCAAAGCTTAGGCTTGTCTCATGAAACAATCTAGCTTAATCTCAAATTTGAGATTATTTAATTATACAAACGAACTTGAACTGAACGTTCAGTTAACGAATCAAACTCAGGATTTTATGGATAGTTTGGTTCATTTATGCCCACGGCTTTTACAACTTTTTTCCCTTGTAAGAGTTTTAACATGTGGGTGTCCTTCATGTTCCTTTCTTTGAATGAGAATATCATTGCTAGACACAATAACAATCGTGTCTATGAACATATTTTTCTTATTCATGTAATCCATGAACATTGTTAGAGCATTTGTCACACCTAATGACATTACAACATATTCATAATATCCTTATTCAGTTTGGAAAGTAGTCCTAATATATCCATTCTCAACTTCCAAGATAGAAAGGATCATGTATCTTGAGGCTCTTTCTTCTAACGCAACCTTTACTTACCATTTATATAAATAGGATGGTATTTCATCCAACTCACCTCATTAGAATCCATACATAAGTGAATTAAACACTACACTCTAATCCAAAATCTTGTTCAAATTTATGGATTTTTTTCTCACTTATATTGTGTTCAACTTTTTTCATTCCTATTTAATGTGAAACTTGATTTCAACACTTGTACTCAACACTTATTCTTGATTAGGATTTTGATGTTGTTGTCATTCGTAGCTAGCAAATGAAACAAGAAATAACTTTTCTCTGTGACCAAAATGCATATCCAAAAATAGAGAATAATGGTGAAAGGAATAAATAACGTGGCAGAACAACTAGCTTGAGAAAATGTGAAGGCAAGGCAACCAAGAATAATGTTTAGCATATCCACTTCATATTATGAAACTAAGAAAATAGAGTGAAACCTATCATTGAGAAAATGGTGTAGATGGTGAATTTCAATAACCAAAATTTTAGCTTTCCACACAAAAGAGGATGCTAAATTATAATTTTGTTAAGTTCAACAATCAAAATTTTCCTAATAGAACTTGATTGTATATTTGTATGTTGGTTTCAATTCTCGATTTAGGACCAACAAATTAGAATAAAAAGAAAAAAAAATGTTAAGCATTTAAACATTTTTTTTTATTTGTAATTGAATAAACACAAACAATTGAAATGTACCTTATATTATTAACTAGTAAAAGGTTCTTAGAATAGAAAAGAACACCCTTTAATATATGTGAGAAAGACTTACATGTCTAAAGCCTTGTAGTATTTTGTTTCCTCAATTGAAAGTATATTTTGATTTAGAAATTATCATCATGCATACCTTTGAAGCCTAAAAGATAGTTCTTTGCCTCATCCCACGTACCTTCCTTCAAGCACCATTTCTTCAAAATACTTCAAGTCAAAGTATAACCCAATATCACACCCAAAACGCGTGAATAATGAAAGATTAATTGAAGAAAAAACGGCAACGCAAAAGAGAATAATCATAATTCATAACTTTAAAAACTATATAATAATAAGCCTTTAGTTTGCAATGTGCAGAGACTTAGACACAAATATAACATGCATATATGCGTCTCTCTCTTTACAAAACGAAACTTAAGGTTTCTTGCATAGTTTTTTTTCAATATTATGAATATTAATTCTTCTTTTGCAAGGTTGTTTTACCCTCCATCTTTCATTATTCACATGTTTGTGGGCACGAGAGTGAGTTATACTTTGTTGAGGACACGGTGCTTTAGGGCAAATGAGATGAGACTGAAACTTATCATTCAGAGTTCACAAAGGTCATGGATAATAATTTCTCAAATCAAAATATACTTTGAATGAGAAAGCAAAAATACTTTTAGGCTTTGGAAGTGTAAGTTTTTAGTCTCTAAAATTGATTAGAGTCCTTCTTGTTAGTTCAAGAACTTAGTTATTCTCATTTTAATTTATCTATTCTTATCATCACAAGGCCCTAAATATCCTCTTAAAGGATTAAAATTCTTTACAAAGAGGAACAAAAGGGTGTTCAAAGAACCTTAGTTACATGTTGATTGTTGATGACATAAGGTATATTTTAATTGTATATGTTTATTCAATTTGATATTGTTTAACATGCTTATACTTTACTCTTTTTTTTTTTTCTAATTTCTTGGTCCCAAATAGGGAATTTAAAAACATATCAAGATACAAATTCAGTGAGAAAGAATTTGATGGTTGAACTTCAAGAAATTGTAAATCAATATCCACTTTTAGGTGAAAAACTAAAATTTTAGATAATTGAAACATGCTATGCCATATACTCAATTAAAAGTTTTCCTAAATTTTCTTAATTTCATAGTTTGAGGTACAAAAGATTGTGATAGAGAGTGTGTACCTCACATTCTTCTTTGCTTGGAGATTAAAAGCATAGTCATCAAGTTGGTGAGAATCAACCAATTGCGATGAGTCAATTGGAAATAAAAATAAGGATATATAATGTTTTAGTTTTTATTAAGTAAATGTTATTTTGGGCGAGAAGAATTTTTTGTAAGGTGAAAAAAAGAAGAAAAAATGCATATGTAATTCAATTCACATGAAATTGATGTAACTATAATTTGTTGTAAAAATTATTTTGTAGACTTATATTTTTCTTATATTTGTCTTTTTGGATATCCTGTTATGAAAAAAGGCTTGTTGTATAATAAAAGGCTTAATATTTGTTAAGTTCTTCTTCCTCCTCTATTCCCTTCTCCCCTATCCTCATCCATCTCCAACCAACCATCCATCTCTCACATCACCCCCACCACCATTGCCTAAAGGACTGTTGCCTCCTTCATCACTACCTAAAGGGTCATTGAAGAGGAACCACCCATTCCCGCCATCACCAAAGAGGAACTTCTTTGATAGCTCCCAAGCATCTCCGGACAACTTTAAAATAGAGAGTGATTCTCCTCCTTGATGGATCCATACATATGAGCACCTAAAGAACCATTGTCGCCTACCACCACAAGATCTAACATTGTTATTGCGAGATCCGATACACCCAACCACCAACTCGATGATCGTCGCTAACCACTTTGGTTTTGTTTGCAAGAAATTTTAGATTTGATAATAAGAACTGCATGAGTTTGTAGATATGAAATTTGAGTTTTTTTCTTTACCCTTTTGTGTTTTGGGGGTATTTTTTATGTTTGTGTTCATCAATTTTGGCTTATGCTTTGTTATTTGTGAAGAAAAGCAAAAGAGGTGGTGGTGGTAGTGGTAGTGGTGGCATGGAGGTCATGTGCAATGATGGTGGTGGGGGAGTTGAGGTGGGAGGTTAGTGTGGAGAGTGGTGTTGCTAGTGTAAATATGGGAAAACAAAATCAAATTTACAAATTTATTGTTATTTTAAAAATATTTGAAAAGGTTGATTTTATTGTCTTTTATCTTCTAAAAATATGATTTTCTTTGTTGGAATTCTCTTGAATGATACCCAAAGGTATTTTAAATTATTAATGTTTTTATTTTGAGATTAAAATATAAATGTGCATAATTTTTATTCAAAATCTGAATTTTGAAATGAATTAAGACTTAAAATTTGATTTGAAATTGAGGATGAAATTGGTGCAAATTCAAATTTTGATCTTGTGATTTTGACGGTAACAAAAAATGATGATAGGAAGGAGTTGAGCTCACCCCCTTTTGAGATTTAAAGAAATATGAGTAGAGGTGTGTAGAAACAAGGTTAAATGGTTAATGAAAAATAATTAGAAAAAAAAAGGGAGTAAATTTAGAAAACTTTAAGTATATTTAGCAAGAACCAAATTAAAAGTTTTTTTTTTTTTACTTTCAATAACGAGGTCCAACTTTGAAAACAATACATAAAACTTCAACTAAGGCGGAAAAGGCTACATATGAAATTGATACCATTATTATGACTAAACTTAGGAAACCCACCCAAAAATATGTCCCATTTAAGTCCACAAGTTCGATCATTATTTTCCTAATCCTACCCAATGGGAAATATCCTTTCCTTTTTTGGCCGATTGTGAGTAAGAAGGGATTCGAACCCATGATTCGAAACGAGCTACAAGTATATTGGTTAAAATTTCATTAATCTCATAATTACGTTTTAACGGTCAAGTACATTTTGAATTTGATAAATATATTACCAGTAAAGTATGTGTTTGTGTAGGATAGATCTATCCGTTATTGATTGGAAACTAGAAACTAATATGCAAAAGACTTCAATTCAAATAAGAAAATGTTATGTGCTTTTAGTTTTGTTTTTTTTATTGACAAATATTTCATAGAGAAAGGCTCAAGTCAAGTTGTCTGATATAAAAATAAAAGTACAAGTTGTATAAAAACAAAAAATACATTACTAGTCAAAAATAAAAGTGACAAATTATAGATCCCTTCAAAAAAACAATGGAACATCAATACTCCTAGACCCACATTAACATGACCCCTAAATGTGCCAAACTTCATGATATCAAGAACAAAGATAATTTCATCACTCCACTCTTATTGATTTTTTATCCAATCACCCCCTTGACTCCTAGGCTCAAACACATAAACACTTCCATCTGAGAGCCCTATTGCAAATTGGGTTGATTTCTGTGGATGTGCAGCTATAGTAATTGGATAAACTCCCAAACTGCAATAAACAAATTATATATAATTTATATTTGATAGAAATGTCATGTATGTAACTAATAAATATCAATGCATGTATAAGTTTTGCAGATCTATCCAATCACTAATGAAATCACGAGAAATGTTCATTTGTCACTCTTATTTAGTTGCATTTTATATAAAATATAATGGTAGTGCACTAATTGTAAAATGATTTTTCATTAGAAAATTACATCCTTCAATCGATATAATTTTTAAAAATAATTTTATAAAAGTTAAATGACTTATTATAAATGAAAATTTATGATTAATTGAAAATATAAAACTAGCTAGTACACTACTTTTAAACTATTTTATATAATTTTTTAAACAAGAAATGTATTATAAAGAAAATGATATTTTAAAATAAAATTATGTAAATCAGTATATTTATAAACTAACAATACCAAGATGCAATATTTGAGTAGAATGTAGGACACTGAAGATTTTTAATATCGTTATCCAATCTTAGATTCTCGTGTATAGAATGATTATTATTTTTTTATAATATTTTTAAAAAAATTATATCGAAGATCATTTCTAATTAGTGTATAGTAATTTTAAAATGAACATGTAACAAAATTAAAGTCTATAATAATATACCTTGAAATTGAAGGGAGATAACAAGATGGATAGACCCTACAACGAATTTCAAAATTTGAAGTACCAAATATTGCCACAGTCCCATCAACAAAAATGGAATACACAGTGTGACCATCAGATGAGAATGTTGCTTGAGAGATAAGCACTGGAACTTCTTGAACCCACTGGCATAAATGTAGAAAAAAAAAATCACTAATTTGAAAAATAAAATAAAGAACTTGCATGATATGTGAGGGGGGAAAATAGAGAACCTGGTTGACACATCTGAGTTCTATTGTTTTATAAATTGCAAGATGGCTACTATGTACAATAAGGAAATGTAGTTGATTAGGGTGAAATTGAATTTGAGTTTCAGGTACTGGCACCCTGTTTCCATGAATTTGCAAGTGCTTTTCTTTAAGCTTTTTCCACCCATTTGTATTCCATAGAATAATCTACCAGAGAAATCATAATTGTTACAAAGCAATTGATACAAAAAATAATGATAAAATAATATGATTTTTTAACTAATCACAAGAAAAATATATGAAAGAGAGTATTCCAGAGAGTATAACCAGTACACCTCACTTTTGAGATATTTTAAGAAACCAAAAAGTAATAATACCTAAGCAAATAGATCGTATTGTGATATCAATTATCATTAAAATTTAGCTAAAATTCAATTGGTCTATAAAACAGGGAAGCTAATTCTGCATAGTTGAGCAAATAGATCATATTGTGATATCAACTGTTATTAAGTGGAATGAATATTAAATTCTAACCTGAGCATTTGCATCACCAGATACAAGAATGTTCAAACTATTTGAGAAGGCTAGAGCAGTAACTCTTGTAGAGTGACCTTCAAGCTTGAATAGAACCTGGCATAAATGTTTCATATAGAAAATTTCAGTACCCTTTAAACATGTAATGAATGTTACTTTAATTTCATTCTATAAGGAATTAAAAGATATACCTCATCACGACGAGCATGGTATATAAGTATAGTGGAGTCATCAAAGCCAATACCAAATATATTGTTATCTTTAGGGTAATAGGAAATAGATGTTACCATAGGTGGTAGAGACGTGAGAGTTGCCAGAGTCTGCATTAGGCAATGTGCAACATACACATTAGGTTAAAGAAATAAAAGCAACTAGCATGATCTCAATCTAAAGATTAAAGAAAGAGAAGAATATATACAAACGTGGTAACAAAATGAAAAATAAATATTTTTTCATCCTAGAATTAATCTTTGTCAGAAATCAGATTGACCACTTTTAATAGAATTCTCTCTTCCTAATCATGTTTTTCATTCACACAAGTTTGAATATGAGTCATCTTTTAAGGGAGTTAACTCCATTATCACTCGAAACAACAAAAATATATGACTATATATATTGTAAGGCTAATATTTTATGAATGTCTAGGTGAAAGGAATTCCAACTGCCTATAATCATTGTAAATATCAGCATTAAACAGTTTCATAGCAATGGAATGTGAATTGTTTAGTGAAACAGAAATCTTGCTTTTAAGATTATTACCTTAAATGTCACCATGTTGAACAAGGAGATCACTCCCCCTGATGTTGAAATGACATATCCATCCATTTTTGATAATGCAAAACAGGAAACTGGATTTTCACCTTTGATATTTGAAAGATCATTGATCATAAATTGCGGAACATCCTTTGGTTGCCACAGTATAGGGCAAACTTGTGCACTAGCCTACAAGCAATAATTACATTATTATGAAAAAAACACAATCTCTATAAACCTAAATGGCTAGTAATACACTCATACCAATAATTTCAATCAATAAGAAGGAACGTGTTCATAACGTTTATCTAATAAACCAAAAAAGAAGAGAATAAAAGAGAAAATAAAATCATATATCAAAACAAAGTGAAAACGACATTACCTTGCCATCTGAGTTAGAAACATTACATTGCCAACGCCAAACTAGATGAATACCATTCGATGCCAATGCCAAAATGGAATCTCCCGCGTTGTTGTATGCCAGTCTTAATATCTGCGTCATGTATAGTTAGTTAATGATAATTTCTTTGTTATTAATTATATGAATCTAATAGTCTATTTAATAGTTATTTTGTATATATAACTCATCTTATAGTTTGCACACATAAAAAAATCTCATGTGGATTAAAACCTCCTTTTTGATATTGGTACAAATAGTTGATGTGGTTATAATATATGTTAATTATACTTGAGTTTAATTGTGATATATTGAACTTATAAAATAATTTCACTATTATTCAATTACAACTTAATATTTATGTGATTTTTAAGATATTTTATAAAAATAAATAAATTTATCATAAATAATTTGGTTGCGAATATTTGAGTGTTAGTGTCTATGGATCGCCATTAAAGTCTATGTTGGTTATCAATACCTTACTAATGAAATCTACAAATGGCTAGATGTTAAGAGATTAAGGGATCCTGGTATGTTTATTCATGGTGGTAATACTTTAGCCTATTAGAAAACAAATAATCTCAACAAACCATATAACAATGACATACCTTTTTTACTTCGGGATGCATAGGAAGCTTTGAGAACCGGCATTGAGATGGTGTACGAATCTCAAACATATTCTTTGAACTGTCATGGGATTCTTCAATTGAACAAGGTTTTGCATTCCCCAAAATTAAATTGCTTCCTCTCTAGAAAAAAAAATGTTGACATGTTGGTTATGGTTGCCGAGTTAGTAATGTTGTAAGATTTCGCCCGAAAAAAAAATCAAGAAAACAAAGTCTTCTCCCATTAATCAAAAGTATAGCAAATATACGCAGTTTCGGTTTTATCCAACTAACCTCATCTAAATCGATATTTGGCCTTGCATCCATTGAAGGTTTCCAATCCATATTTTTTCCTAAAGAAAAAAACAAAGGCCACATCATAAGGGTGGAGCTAGGATTAATTGAAATAATTAGATGAACAAATTAAAAATATTTCAAATATTACATTGATATTTTTTTGAGCAAATTACATTAGCATCCCTAAGATTTTATCAAATTATACATAATTTTATTTTTTTTATTTTCATACACTAACATCTTTTAAGTTTGAAATTATTACACTAACACCTCTTGTATGTTTCAAAATATTACACTAATAGTCTCTCAAAATATTATACTAACACCTCCTTAAGGGAGGAAGAGAGAAAGTAATGGTTGTAAAAACAGAGATGTTGGTATAAGACTTAAATAAGTTTTAGTCCCTATAAAATATTTTTTTTTATTTTGAATCCCTATAAAATTTTTATTATGTTTTGTGTTTCTATGATATATTTTTTTGATTGTAGATCCCTAATGATGAGTGACATCATCTCGATCATTAATAAATGTTGAGATGGTAAAATGATGTCATGTCAGGGTCTCAAAACTAAAAAAAATATATTATAAAAATCCAAAACATAACAAAAAAATTATAGGGACTTAAAGTAAAAAAGAGATATTTTATAGGGATTCAAAACTTATTTAAGCCCCTGTATAATTACATTAAACTTGATGGGATGTTGCTAGAATTTTATTTTTTATTTTTACAATAAACATGCATCAAATTAATTGCTTAACAAAAATTAAAGCCTATACCTGAATTTCTTGGAGCAGAAGTAGATGGTTTGGAATTACTGTAATCCATTGAAAGGTTTGGTTCTTGATTAGGATTTTGAAGCCGCTGGAATTTTAAGCTAGCAAATAGAACAAAAAATAAGTTTTATGTGAGGGGGAAATACATATTCAAAAATCAAGAATAGTATAGTAAAAAGATTGAACAATTTAGCACAATAAACCTAAGAAAATGTGAAGGTAAGACAAACATGAATTAATGTGTAGCATATCAACCTCAAATTATGAAATTGAGAAAATAGAGTGAAACCTTTGATTGAGAATATGGTGTAGCCTCTGACTATGAATAATCGGAAATTTGAGCTTTTCGCCTAAAAGTGGATGTTGAATAATAATTTCCTTAATCTCAAGTATCAAATTCTTCCTCGCAGAATTTACATCTTGATACATTGGTTTAACGTCCCTGTTTAGGACCAACAAATTAGAAAGAAAAAAATAAATAAAATAAAGGGTAAGCATGTTAAACAATATCAAATTGAATAAACATAAACAATTAAAATATACCTTATGTTATCAACCATCAACATGTAACTAAGGTCTTTGAACAAACTTTCGTTTCCCTTGTTAAAGACTTTTAGATCCTTCAAAAGGATTTCTAAGGCCTTGTGATGATCATTACTAATTAAGAAAAACATAAACAGGTTTTAGATAAATGCAAGTTCTTGAACAAACAAGAATGACTCTTTAATATATAAAAAACCTTACACTTCCAAAGCCTCGAAATATTTTTGCTTCCTCAATTCAAAGAATATTTTAATTGAGAAACTATTATCCATAACCTTCGTGAACCCTAAAAGATAGTTCTCAGCCTCATCCCACTTTCCCTCAAGCACAGTGTCCTCAAAATATTTTAGGTCAAAGTATAAGCCACTCTCATGTCCAAGTCTGAATAATGAAAGATTGAAGGAAAAACAGCATTGCAAAAGAAGAATAATTATTTGTAACATTTATGTTAAAAAAACTATACAAGAACCCTTAAGTAAAGAGAGAGAGAGACACATACGTGCGTGCTGCTTCCTTCAAATTTTCCTCATTGAAGTATTGCAAAACCAAGAGGGTGAGGTCCTTGTTGAGGGGAGACATGTTAAGCTTCGTTTGTTTTCCAACACTGGGTGAACACTATTAGTATGTTTCTCTGGTCAATATCAAAGTGTCTATTACATAAAATATTTATAATGCAGTAATCCAATATTCTTCTACAAAATTTTGTACAAATCTTTTTAATACTAAAGATAGTATATATTTACAGAAAGTAGTAAATAAAAAGATAAATATATTTGATAAGATATGATAAAAACATATATTTTAAACATATTAAATATTTGATGCGCATTAAATAACAAATCATTTAAAATTCTCTCTACGGTCTATTTTCAATACTCTCTGATTGATTAAAGTTTATTTAAAATTATCAATTTTATTAAATATTAACTAAATCAAAAATCAAATCAAATCCTTAAATAATAGGTGAAATTAATTAATTTATTATTTGTTTACATAAAAATATTAATTAGAGATGAGAGAGTAAAATCTTATCTTATCTTATATTTTGATTTTAATCTAATAATCAAGATAAAAAATACAACCTATATGTTATTAAAGGATATGATAAAAAAAAAAAAAAACCACGGGTCTCGATTGGGCCGGATTAAAAAATTAATATATTTTTTTTGAGTTCAAAAATTAAACCTAGCCCACTAAGAGCTTGGTCCACCATAGACTAATCCATGGTGAATTGAATTGACCCACAAACCTATCCAAAGTTGTTTTTTCATTGTTTTTTAATATTTTTTAATGTGATTGATTTTTTTTAAAATTAAATGTTTTTTATGTAAAAAAAATATAATTTGTTTTCTTTTTAAAAAAATATATAATGTACTCAAATTTATTTATTTTTTAAAATTTTTAAATAAATTGATAGATTGACCCATTTAATCCACTAACTTATGATAGGTCAATATTCATTTTTTTAAACTTTTGAGTAAATCCGATTGATCTATCTCACCAATAAGATGGATCAAGATAGGAGTCAATAAACTAATCCAATTTTACCTCTCTAGTTATCATATTCTATCTTTTATGTCCAACGATCCCAAGAAGTAAAAGATGTGGGAGAGAGCATATATAGTTGAGTCACTTAAAACAAATAATCATAAATCAAATCTAAAACATGGAATGTAGTTAAATCTTGATAAACTTATTGGTTTCCTGAAATTAATAGATTCTTGAAGTGGGATAAAAAGTGGGATAAAAATTGAATTTGTAATAACATAATACTGTTATCCTTTTCAAATTTACATAAATAATTCATAATCGCGCAACTATTTTGAATCTTGGAGAAAAGAGAAAGAGAGGTAAGATTTCTCATGAAATTGAAAATTCTCCACGCAATAAAAAAAATAGGAAAGTTTTATTTTATTTTTTTACAGAATAGGAGAGTTGATATATATAGAAAAATGTGACGCATCCAAAAAAACTAAAGATATATGTAGAAAAATGCTCATAAAATTAAGAAGAAGAAACAAAAAAAACACTTTTGGATTGTCAATGTTTCTCAGTGTTTCTGTAACTAATAATAGATGATGAGAAGAAATTTGTCAGAAAACTTACCTGAAAGAAGGAAGATAACAAGTAAGAATCGAAGAACGAATTTTGAAATGAAAATGGGACTAGCAATTTTCACTCTACAAAAACTGTGTATTATTCGAATGAAAATGGGAGTGAGAATTACCACTGCATAATGTACTATTTATTTAAATACAAAGCATTGATATAAATTTCCTAATCTGAAAACATTTCTTGATCTCCAAACTCAAGGGTGGAAATTTTGTGTATCAATTTTAAAATATGTATAAACACTCTATCTTTTTTTCTTCTAATCTGCATAACCATTGTATCTTCTAACTCTTAAGGAAAGTGGATCCATCAGTACCTTTTTAATTTATATTAATAATTAATAGCTAACCTTAATTACTCACCAAAAAATAAATAAATAGCTAACCTTAACTATGAAGAGACGCGTTGATTGAAAAAACAAATTTAAGATTAAATTTGCTTTCGTTTATCCTTTATTGAAAAGATTGTTTTGGTAACATATCTCTTAATTACCAGCTAGTATTTACTGTGCTGCTTTTGTAGAAAATAATTTATAATTTATTGGTCTATAATTTTTTATTTTAAAAAATTATACATATATTTCCATATATATTTATATTTGGACTATACTAGGCTTTTATTTTTTTACATGACTTAGATGTTGTTTGTCTTCCATTTCATTCAAAGTTGCAATTGGTGTTAGGAATTTATTTATTCCTAATTAATTAATATGGACTAAATATTAATTTTAACATTTATATTAGTTATTCACATTTAGATGGCTCAATTTAAGTGATCTAATTTAGAGAGTCCTTAGACTGCCAATAGAAAATAATATGGAATTAATAAGTGAATTACCAGTTTTACCTATTGGGGCATAATGAGAACTCTAATGGGTTAAAAACATAAAGCACGATGATAGTCCCTAATATACCAAATCAGAAAACAGTTTTCTCCTCTCCCCATCTGAGAGAAAACGAAGGTCCCATCAGGAGTAAAGGAGATTTGGTTGAGGAAGATCAATCAACCATTAGTTATTGATCAACAAAAGGCTTCCGTTGTGTGTATCAATCACAATCTCTATGAAGTCAGGTATTTCTAAATCTCTCTTCTTCAATAATTTGACGTAATGCGATCTGTTCATTTGGTTATTTTATTTGGTCAATCTAAATAACCAATAAGTGGTATCAGAGCCTCCATTACTGTTAGATTATTGAGATTAAAGTATAGATTTGTTTTACTTGAATCCATCTTTTAATTTTATGAACCCTAATTTAATTTTGGAAAGAAATATTACGTGTGATTTTTTAATGTTACTACGTTTCAATTTTCTTGGAACTGTGTACGTATTGCGGTTTGTTCCTATGTCTTTTTTATTTTCTGGTAATTACACGTACGATTTACGTTGTGTGCTTGGAGTTAGTGGTGCATTTCTTTTTTGGTCTTTTTTTTATTTATTTTTTGCCACGTTTTGGATCCAGGGTGCTTGCCTTTTTTCTCCATGTTTTTACATGTTGATTAAAGAATTAGGCGTGGTACTGTGCAAGTTTCTGGAATTGTATGGTATCATATTTGCATTTAAGAATATACCTAAACGCAATGTTATTATTATTATTTTTTAATTGTACGTGTACAGTGCACCTTTATGCTTTTTAGTGTGCATCTTTTATTTTGCTTATGAAACACATCACAAATTTATTTGTGCATTACACATATGTGTTTATTTTCGTGTTGCATTTTTAATCTTTTGTACACAGATTAAAATTGGTATATTGTTTATTGTTCTTTTTTTGAAATGCACATTGCATTGCTTAGTTTGGGTGCAAATTTTATGGACTCTTCTTATTTTTTTTATGTCTGGTAATTTTTAATTGAGTTGGTTGAAACAATACATTGCCAAAGTAATCCCTATTGTGTAAACTGATTTGATTAAAATTACATAAATATTTGTATGAGATTATTTATGCGAATTGTGCTCGGCCCAAAGGAAGACACAATTTGGCCAAATAATAACATACTTTGTGATGATAAGTATGTAACAATCATAAAGTAATTTTTTTTTCATGTGAATAATAGTCGGTCCAGAGAAAAGTTATTATTTGACAGAACTGATTGTTAATATTTGATCATTGCGTAGAGAGTACCGTTTACAAATTAATTTTTTCTATCCAAAGATTAAGAATTAATGTTGTGTTGGGTATCTTGTTACGAGTTCATTGTGTGAAATATTTGCATGTTTTGTTTTATATATATAATTTTTTTTATATATATATGGATTATTTGGTAATTTATAATCATGTTTATTAATTTAATTTTTGTTCTCTATTTTAGTTGTCACTGCTGTGAATGTTTCTGCTCAAGTAAATTCTATCCCAATGTTGAATGGGACGAATTTTAAGGTCTGGAAGGAAACCGTAGAAATTATTCTCGGTTGTATGGATTTGGATCTAGCACTGAGGGAGGAACCACCCATTTCCACTTCGGAAGTCTCTAATGAGGCAAAAATTGAGAAATGGGAGAGGTCCAACCGAATGTGTCTTATGATCATGAAGCGCTCTATACCAGAGGCGTTTCGGGGCTCTATTGTTGAGGGTCAAAGTGCAAGGAATTTTCTTGCAAAAATTGAACAATACTTTGCCCAGAATGAAAAAGGTGAAGACAAGCAGCCTTTTGGCTAAACTCATCTCCATGAGGTATAAGGGTAAAGGAAATGTCAGAGAGTATATTATAGAAATGTCCAATCTTGCATCAAAACTTAAGGCACTAAAGTTAGAGCTTGGTGAAGACCTGCTTGTGCACTTGGTTTTGATCTCACTTCCTCCACACTTTGGACAATTCAAAGTGAGTTATAACACTCAAAAGGACAAATGGTCCTTAAATGAGCTTATATCTCAATGTGGGGAAGAGGAAGAGAGGTTGCAGAAGGATAGGACTGAAAGTGCTCATTTGACTTTGACCTCTCACAATAAAAAGAGGAAAAATGCTAAGGATGCTGCAGAAGGGTCTTCTCAGCAGAAGAAATCAAAGAAAGTTGAAGAATTTACCTATTACTTTTGTAAGAAGTCGGGACACATGAAGAAAGAGTGTCCTAAGTATGTCGCTTGGCGTGTAAAGAAAGGTAAATTTTTTACTTTTGTTTGTTCTAAAATTAATTTAGCTTTTGTACCTATGGATACTTGGTGGGTGGATTCTGGTGCTACTACTCACATAAGTATAACTATGCAGGGTTGCCTGTGAAGTCGACCGCCAAGTGATGATGAAAGATTCATCTTTTTTGGCGATGGACAAAAGGTTGCAATAGAGGCTATTGGAACTTTCAGATTACAGTTAAAAACTAGATTTTATTTGGATTTGTTTGAGACATTTGTTGTACCGTCTTTTAGGCGGAATTTGATTTCTATTTCTAGTTTGGACAAATTTGGATTTTCTTGTTCATTTGGAAATAATAAAGTTAGTCTCTACCAAAATTCAAATATTGTTGGTTCTGGTTATTTAATTGATAATCTTTACATGCTTGATGTTGTTGGTTCCTATATTGAAATACTGCAAACAACACGTGGTACAAAACGAAAATTAATTGAGAATTCAGCCACTTTATGGCACAAGCGTTTAGGTCATATCTCTAAATAGAGAATTCAGAGACTTGTGTTGGATGAAATTCTTGATCCATTGGATTTATCAGACTTTGATGTCTGTATTGAATGCATAAAGGGAAAACGAACAAACATAAAGAAATCAGGTGCCGAAAGAGTTAAAGACGTCTTAAAACTAATACATACTGATATTTGTGGTCCATTCCCTTCAGCATCTTGGAATGGACAACAATATTTTATTACATTCATAGATGACTTTTCTAGATACGGTTACCTATATTTAATACATGAGAAGTCCCAATCCCTAGACGTTTTTAAGGCTTTCAAAGCTGAAGTTGAACTTCAACTTGGAAAGAAAATTAAAGTTGTCAAATCTGATCGTGGTGGTGAATACTATGGCAGATATGACGGATCAGGAGAACAATGTCCAGGGCCTTTTGCGCTTTTTCTCAAAGAGTGTGGAATTGTTCCGCAATACACTATGCCAGGCAAACCTAGCATGAATGGTGTAGCAGAACGAAGAAACCGGACTCTTGAGGATATGGTAAGGAGTATGATTAGTCATTCATCTTTGCCAGAGTCACTTTGGGGAGAAGCATTAAAGATTGCAGTTTACATCCTTAATAGGGTGTCAAGTAAAGCAGTTAATAAAACCCCTTATGAACTTTGGATTGGCAAAAAGCCAAGCATCAAGCACTTGCACATTTGGGGTTATCCAGCTGAGGCACGGCCTTATAAGCCGCATGAAAGAAAGCTGGACGCAAGAACAGTTAGCTGCTACTTTGTTGGCTATGCTGAATGCTCTCGGGGCTATAAGTTTTACAATCCCACTTCAAGATCATTTTTCAAAACGGGAAATGCGAGATTTCTTGAGGATATTGAGTTTGGGAAGGAAGAGAACATAAGGAATGTTGTCTTTGAGGAAGAACCTGTCATTGACAGTGATCAAGTCCTCATACCTATTATTGTTCAGGACACCACTCCAGTAATAGAAAACAATGTTCAAACTGTTGTTGATAACATTGTTTTAGAACAAGACAACAATGAGGTTCTCCTTCCAATACCTATAGAGAAACCTCAACAACCTCAAGAAGTGTCATTAAGAAGATCCATTAGAGAGAGGAGAAGTGCAATCCCAAATGATTACATTATCTTTTTTCAAGAACATGAGGATGGTGTTAGTTTAACAGAGGAGGATTCAATCAACTTCTGTCAAGCTATGCACAGTTCTAACTCTCAAAAATGGATTGATGCCATGAAGGATGAGATGAAGTCTATGCAAGACAATGACGTTTGGGATCTCGTTGAATTACCTAAAGGTGTGAAACCTATTGGTTGTAAATGGATATTTAAAACCAAGAAGGATTCAAAGGGTAATATCGAGAGATATAAGACTTGTCTAGTTGGCATTGACTATAAAGAAACATTTTCTCTAGTATCTTCAAAGGATTCTTTTAGGATAATAATGGCACTAGTAACTCATTTTGATTTAGAGTTACATCAAATGGATGTTAAGACTGCGTTTCTAAATGGTAACATTGAAGAAACAATCTATATGGTGCAACCAGAAAACTTTGTGTCTGGTGACCAAAAGTCTATGGTGTGCAAACTAAAGAAATCTATCTATGGTCTCAAACAAGCTTCCCGTCAATGGTATTACAAATTCCATCAAGTCATTACCTCATATGGTTTTGAGGTAAATGTGGTTGATGATTGTATATATCATAAGTTCAGTGGAAGTAAATACATATTCCTGGTATTATATGTCGATGATATACTGCTTGCTAGTAGCAATATAGGCTTCTTACATGAGACCAAGAGATTTCTAACGGAAAATTTCAAAATGAAAGATCTTGGGGAAGCCGCCTTTGTGCTAGGCATCAAGATACTAAGAGATCGCTCTCAAGGTATCCTAAGGCTGTCACAAGAGAATTATATCGATAAGGTTCTAGAAAGATTCGGCATGAAAGATAGTAATCCAGGGGACACCCCTATAGCTAAAGGAGACAAATTTAGTCTCAAACAATGCCCTAGTAATGACCTTGAAAGAACTGAGATGCAAAAGATTCCCTACTTATCAGCAGTGGGAAGTTTAATGTACGCTCAAGTTTGTACTCGTCCCGACATATCGTTTGTTGTGGAGTCTTGGGTAGATACTTGAGTAATCCTGGAATACAGCACTGGAAAGCAGCAAAACGTGTAATGCGTTACTTAAAGAGAACAAAAGGATACATGCTTACCCATCAGAAGTCTGATCATCTAGAGATCATTGGGTACTCAAACTCTGATTTTGCTGGATGTCAAGATAGCAAACGCTCCACATCTGGATACATATTTATGTTAGCTGGGGGAGCTATCTCTTGGAAGTCCGTTAAACAGACTTTGATAACTCCTTCGACTATGGCTGCAGAGTTTGTTGCTTGTTTTGAGGCATCTAATCACGGAATGTGGCTGCGAAACTTTGTCACTGGTCTAAGAGTGGTCGATCACATTGAAAGACCATTAAAAATTTTTTGTGACAATAACTCAGCAGTTCATTACTCCAACAGTAATAGGAGTGCAACCAAGTCAAAATTCATTGACATTAAGTTTTTGGTTGTTAAAGAAAGAGTTCAGAATAAACAAATTTGCATAGAACATATAGGGACTCATTCCATGCTAGCTGATCCACTTACTAAAGGTTTGGTACCTAAAGTCTTTCATGAGCACACTGCTCATATGGGTGTAATTCCTAATAGTACCTAAGTTTAGTGGGAGTCTTAGTTATGTTCTATATTTTATGTTTCTCAAACATTTTATTGTTTGGATTTTCTGTAGAAATAAAGTTGATGTTTATCATCTTATTATGAATTTATGTTATGTTTTATATGCGATTTTATTGCATTTGGATTGATCTCTATAAAGAATAAAGTTTGAACTAATTGAAAATAAACATGATTAAGATCACATGACATGTTATTTTCATATCACTTATCCATATTTGATCTATGTCATCAAATATAAGTAACAATGGTGATCATTGTGGTTTAGTCACGTTGAGTTTGTGACGAAAATTGCAGTAGTTCCTTATTCTTATATGAGATGGACCAGATTGTTAAAGGGGAGTCTAAAAATGAATAGCGTACAGTTGCGCGCCTAAAGAACTCTGTGATATAAATGTCTAAGATTAATATGAAGTCCAAGTGGGAGATTGTTAGGAATTTATTTATTCCTAATTAATTAATATGGACTAAATATTAATTTTAGCATTTATATTAGTTATTCACATTTAGATGGCTCAATTTAAGTGATCTAATTTAGAGAGTCCTTAGACTGCCAATAGAAAATAATATAGAATTAATAAGTGAATTGTCAGTTTTACCCATTGGGACATAATGGGAACTCTAATGGGTTAAAAATATAAAGCACAGTGATGGTCCCCAATATACCAAATCAGAAAACAGTTTTCTCCTCTCCCCATCTGAGAGAAAACGAAGGTCCCATCAGGAGTAAAGGAGATTTGGTTGAGGAAGATCAATCAACCATTAATTATTGATCAACAAAAGGTTTTCGCTGTGTGTATCAATCACAATCTCTATGAAGTCAGATATTTCTAAATCTCTCTTCTTCAATAATTTGACGTAATGCGATCTGCTCTCTCATTTGGTTATTTTATTTGGTCAATCTAAATAACCAACAATTGGTTCAAACATTCAATTGCTTTAAAGCTAATATATGATCCACGAAAATTTGTCTTCAATGGAGAATGAATCTTATATGAAACATAAATAGTAGTAATCAACATTAAGTATAGATATTAGAATAGAAGTAAATTTTATAAAAAAGTGAAAGTCAACACTAAATCATTTTAGAACTTAAAATTTCAGAATGGATTGTCAATATTTATTGATAAATAGTTAGACATAAAACTATATCTTTATTTTGCAATCAACCATGCAAATATGAATCTCAATTACTTTTGATCCAATCACTCCTTGGTTCCTGAGGCTCAAACACATAAACACTGCCATCTGAGAGCTCCAAAACAAACTGGGTTGGTTTATGTGGATGTGCAGCTATAGAAATTGGATAAACCATCCAACTGCAAAAAGCAAATTCAATGAAAATGTCATGTATGTAATTAATTAATAAATATCAATTCATTAGCTTTGAATTTCTATTCAATTACTAATAAAATCATGTTCAAAGTGGATGTTATCACTTATTTAGTTAAATTTTATATAAACTCACTAAACAAGAAATTGTACTCACAAAGAAGAAAATGGTATTCTTGATGAAAATTAATTAAACTAAAGTGATTTTGGACTAACAATAGTTCTCTTTCTCTACTTAGATGCAATATTTGAGTAGGAAATATAAAGCTATATGCATGATAAATGTTAAAATGGTAACCTTGGTAATAAAATAGTATGAATGCAAGTAACTGATCGAAAAGATTTTTAATCCTGATATCCAATTATAGATTCTAGTGTATATTGATATTTATAACAATTACTTTTAAAATCATACTATCTAAGATCATTTCTAATTAGTTTGTAGTAATTTTTACATTGAAAAAGTAACAAACTGAAACTTTATAATAATATACCTTGGAACTGGAGGAAGATAACAAGTGGCATAGAGCTTACAACAAATTTGAAAATTTGAAGCATCAAATATTGCCACAGTCCTATCAGCAAAGATGGAATACACGATGCGACCATCACATGAGAAAGTTGCTTTAGAGATCTGCTTGGGAGCATTTGGAACCCACTAGCATGAAGAGAAAAAAAATATACAAAAATTCACTAAGTTGAAAAGAAAAAATAAAAAGAAAAGAAAAAAATGCTTATAAAATAAGTAATTTTCAAATAAGTTATTATTTCAAAAGTATATAGGATTTTTTTAGTTAAATAAGTATAAAATTATTTATTTTATTAAAATAAATATTTATATCATGAAATAAATTTAGGAGGAGAAGAGATAACCTGATTGACACATGTTAGTTCATTTGCTTCATAAATTGCAAGATAACTTTCATTTACAACAAGAAAGTTTATCTGATCAGGGTGAAACTGAATTTCAATATCAGATACTGACACTTGCATTTGCACGTGCCTATCTTTAAGCTTTTCCCACCCATTTGTATTCCACACGGTAATCTGCTAGAGAAATCAAAATATTGTTAAAAGCAAATTAAACAAAGAAAGAAAATATATATGGTACCATATGTCTATCTAGAAATTCGATTTTAATCCCAGTAAAAGTTTGGAGTCCCTACATTTACTAAAGCGATGTGGTTTTAGACTTTTAGTTCCTCATTGAGGAAAAAAACCCATGTTTCTTATAATTAAGTAAAGACAAGAAACATATTAAACTTTTAAAGGGATTAAGGCCTAATTTTGAGATAATTCAAAATACCAAAAGCACATTTACCCAGCAAAATAGTAGTAGTTGAGGAAATTAAAGATCATATTATTATATTAAAATAACAGCAAAGAATTAAAGTATTAATGACAATAATTTTGTTTATAATAACAATTTTTGTAACTAACCTGAGCATTTGCATCACCAGATATGAGAATATTGGAAGCATTTGAGAAGGCAAGAGTAGTAACTCTTCTAGAGTGGCCCTCAAGCTTGTGTAGAACCTGGAACAAATATATGATATAGAAATAAAATATATTCAATATACAGTTTAATGATGCAGATCTTCTAGAAGGAAGAAATTAGCGATATACCATATCATGACGAACATGGTGAATAAGTATAGTGGTGTCAGCACAGCCAATACCAATGATATTGCTATCTTCAGGGTAGAAGGCAAGACATGTTACCATAGGTGGTGGAGACATGACAGTTTTCAGAGTCTGCGTTATAAAATAAACATTATGTGGAAACAAATAGCATGGTCTCAATCAAAAGATTAAAGAAAGAGAACTATACAACATGGTGACAAAATCAAAAGAAAATATATTCTCATCCTAGAATATGTGTTAATTAAGTGAAACAATTACAATTAATCTAACTTTCTAGAATTATTCTAAAATAATTGATGTTCTTAATTAAACTATATTAATTCTGGCACGGAGGCAGAACCGCAGAAGTAAAAAGAATGTAGCTTTTCGTATTACCTCGAATGTCGAAATACTGAACAAGGAAACCGTCTCCCCTGATGTTGAAATGACACATCCATCCCTTTTTGGTAAGGCAAAACATGAAACTGGATTTTCAGATATGCGATGTGGAAGGTATTTTAGAATCGATGTAGAAACTATGTGGGAGGTCTTTCTTGTAGTAGTGTCCCCACTAGAAAGTTCATTCTTCATAAATTGTGGTCCTTCCTTTGGATGCCACAATCTAGGGCAAACATGTGCACTAGCCTACAAGCAATAATTACAATTATTATAAGAAAATCACACTACAAAAATTGTTAAAAAAATTTACATGTAAATTGTTTTTTTTTTTTTCTATTGATAATCAATCTAAAAAAAATAAACTTAAAATCATATAAAAATAAAGTGAATATGGCATTACCTTGCCATCCAAGTTAGAGTCAGAACGTGGCCAGACCCAAACTAGATGAATACCATTTGATGCCAATGCCACAATGGAATTTCCCGAATTGGTGTAAGTCACTCTAGCAATCTGCTTAATGTATAATTAGTTAGTCATCATTTCTTTTTCTATGAAAACAAATTGTTTATGCACGGATGGGATTTAAATCAGAAAAATAGAAAATTATTTATTTTAAGCAGAAAAACAATTTACCAACATTAAAAATCAAAAATTACTTATTTTATTAAAATAAATATTTATATTATAAAATAAATTTAAATAAACCAACTCATATCATGTTATAATGAATAACTTTTATGGTGTGACTCTTCCGAGATTCTTATCAATCTCAACAAACCATATAAACGTCATACTTTTGTTACTTCGGGAAATATAGGTAGCTTCAAGAAATGGCAATGAGATGATTCGTTTTCAGAATCTTCAATTGGATGAGGCAAGAACACCATTAAATATATGAGAAGTTAAATATATTTCTTCATCAAACAAGAACACCATTAAATATATGAGAAGTTAAAAACAATAGCAACAATATATAGATAAGAATAACCATATTCCTAGTAAACAAATCTAATTTATATCACCCATTAATGTGATCAAATGGCAAGAGATCAAATAATTCAATTGAAACAAAAAAAAATGATCCATCAAAAAGTAAAGGAAAAAGGGTAAGAGATAAGTTATGAATTCGAATACCTTCTACTGACATTTCTAATCAATTAATATTTTTGTAATAAAAATAAAACTCCAAAAGTAACTCATGGATTCTTTTGATGTCTCCTCCTTTTTAATATATATACACGAGACATAAAAACTTACTTGTCCAAAGCCTCAAAATATTGTTGTTGTCTCATTTTCAAAGCATAATTTGATAGAACAACTATGGTCCTTGTCTTTTGTGAACCCTACAAAATAATCCACAGCCTCATTCCAGACTCCCCCAAGCACCATGTCCTCCAAATGCTTCAATTCAAAGCATGAGTCACTCTCACTTCTAAGCCTATGCATGATGAAATTAACATTAATCAAAGCAAAAACAGCATATGCATATGACAAAAGAATTAACAATCATTCATAAATAATGTTATAAGACACATACATGTTGTCAAAGTTACGCTTGTTGTTCATGATCAAAGTGAGTACTGTGAATGTATATATGTTTCATTGATTAATACTCTCAAAATGTGCAAAAAGGTACTATTTATATAACCAAACAAACTTGTACGTTTCTTCATTGTTTTTGTAGAAATCTTTTTAGGAATATTTATATAGAAAGTAATAAATGAAATATTAATGAAATGCATTTAATGCCCTGAATGTATTAAAAGAAAATATTTAATGTCCCGAAATTAAATAAAACATTTAATGTAGACTTTAAAAACTTCACTAGTTAACAAAAGTACTGGTACAATTCATTAGAGAGGTATAGAGAAAGATAAAAGTCTAAGAAAAAAAAAAATTAAAGAGAGAATTCTTTAAGAACATTTAATGCAGCATTTTTGTTGGGTACTCTAAGGCAAGTAACGGTGCTTCAAAGCAACCATTTATAAAAATAATTAATACAATAATTAATGAATATTTTAATAATATATTTAAAATTACAATTCCTCCAATATTATTATGTTATGTTATTTTTATGTTTTTTATTAACAAAAATGTAATTTAATCATGTTTTTTTATTTATATTCTTTTATTGCTCACTTTTTTTAACATAATATTAATCTAATATATTTTTTAAAATTTTTAGACTTTATTAATTTATAAAAATTTATTAATAAAATATAATAACTTTTTTTTTTTGGGATCCATTGGAAACAACTTTGAAAAATTATTTATCATTGGAGGGATTTGATGGTTAAAATTGTTTGTATGAAAAAAATGTAAAAAAAGATTATGTGTAATGGTGGATCCCATTTAAAATAAGAAAAATCGAAATAACCATGGTGGATGTTCTAAATAGTTTCTTGAATTAATAAATAATAGATGAATTGAAACAAAACAAATTAAAATAAATTAAATATATTAGCATCCAATCTAATAAGTGGTAAATACCATTGAAAAAAAAAAAAAACAGAATAATGCCTCATAGTTATGCTTTATTTGAATATAGAGGGGAAAGGTAGAGGTAGAACGATGAAAGGATATGAAAGAAAATAAAAGATTTTATATTTTTTTAGTTTTGATCAAATATAAAAGGGGAGAAGAAAATATTTATTTTTTCCCTATTTAATCGAAAAAAAAATGAAAGAAAAATGTATATGTGTATCATTTCAATAATTAACAATGAATCACTTACAATAAACTATAAATTGGTTACAAATTATTTTAATATATTAAGTATTAAATTGAATTTTTCTTAAACACAAATATTAAATAGCATTAAATACTAAATATTAAATTTATGTATTGATTTTAAAAACCTCATTAATTTAGTATTAAATATTGAATATATTAAGCATTAAAAAATATTTAAATATATTAAACATTAAATTGCCTTTAGTATTAAATATATGCATTGATGTTAATAAAATTAGGGTAAAATGTAACTTTTCTTCTTTTATGTTTTAGTTTTTATTTAGTTTAATAATTTATGTTTTAGAGATATTAATTTGTTCCTTTACATTTTTTAAATAAATACAAATGGTCATTTGGAAACAAATTTTTTTTGAATTTTGTAACGTAATTTTAAATATTTTTTTAAGTAATTTGAGAGATAAAAAATGTTTTATTAAATTATTTTTATTATTTAATACTAAAGCCAGTTTAATGATGTGTTATGATTAAAACAGTTTAATATTTAATACTAAATTTATTAATATCAATAAATAATTCAATTTAATATTGTAAGAAAGTTACAATATCAACTATCGCTCAATTACAAATAGTTATTAATAAGACTTTTATATATATATATATATATATATATATATATGTAATAGTTATCATTCAACAAATTTATCATGATGTGATAGTGTAGTTTAATTAAATTATTTAATAGATTAATAGTGAAATTTAGTGAAAATCTTCTTTCAAATGATAAATTAAAATATAGTTACGAAGGTGTAAAAAGTATGATATATTAGTTTTATTAAGTTTTATTTGTTATATTTAATATTTGTGCTAATTTTATTTTGATTCATGGAGTATATGACAATAAGTGTATTCAGGTAAATAATTGTTTAGGAACTTATTTATTAATAAATTATAAAATTTTCAAATATCAATTCACTTGTATCTTTTGTAAGTCAACAATCCAAAAAACACTCTTTCGTATACAAATTAATCCCAAAATATAATATAAGCGTGAACGTTAAATATAACAAACGGAATTTAACGACAAAACTAATATGTCGTATTTTGTATACATTCAATGACTATATTTTAATTTATTATCTTTCATGAATGAATTTATCAAATTATTACACTCTCAAAACGAATTTGACTATTTACTCTTCTTTAATTTATCTTCAAATTAATCCTTCACTGATTTTGTACAATTTTTTTGGTGGGTACAAGGGTTCGTTGTCTACCTAGGAATACACATATAGTGTGTGAAATATATTGATATTGGGTATGTTTTTTGGTGGAATTTATATTGTCAGGTATCAGTTGCCTCTCAATATTGTTTGTGGCTATAGCCAAGGCTTTCTGCAATAGAGCTACCTGCTCAATATTGGATAGGGATGGGATAAAACTTTGATGTATTTTGAAAATCAAAATTAGTTTCTACTTATAGGACATGTAAAAGTCATTCTACCTCTATATCTTTTGCTGAGAAAAAAAATCCTTCACTAATTAACAAGTGCAAAAGAGTGGATAATTTTAATTAAATAAAAATTTAAAATTACAGGAAAAATAAGAATAGTTTAAGGTTAAAAAAATAAAACATTATAATTTTTATAAGCAATTAAAGCTAAAATTTATGAAAAACTCTTCAAATAAAAGAAAATTTTAAATATATATATATAAGAATGCTCGACCTCGGACCAAAAAATTGTTTTTCTCTCCTCTTTCAACAACACTAAATTTTCCAAACATTCTCTCCTCATTCCTCATTGAGTCAATTTGATTCTTCCAGAACAATGATTTTTTTTTTTTTTTGCAAAACAATTTTTCTGATTGCTGAACAGAATCCTGCTTGCAAGAATGTTCAAAGGTTTGATGGCATAACAAATAATAAGGCAAAAGAACCATAAAAAAAGAGTTGCAGCAAAATTTCAATGCATGCCTCTCAGCTTGACAGATTCTACAGTTTGTTCGTCAGCGGTTCAATACATTAATGTTTTGTATATAGGTTTCTTTCTCTTCAATGTTTGGTCATCAATATCATCAACATCTGTTCGTTCTGTATATTATAAACAATAACAGAGAAAAACTACAATCATAGAAAAACTTCAACTGAGCACCCACCAATGGCTGAACTCCATTATTCTGTAGTTATCCCTCAATTTCGCTGCTAACATCTAAAAGAATGAACAGATAACTGGATCTATAAAGGAATTATCTCGCTATTGTCTACAAAGAGTGAAACGTAATCTTCAACTGATACTGATCTTCGGACAAATTTGTATGAGTTTCCCATAATAGTAGGGAAGGATATGCTTTGTGAGTTGAGTTGTGATCCTCCAATCAAGCCAAGGAGCATACCTTCTCTGAAAATGAGCACAGGTACTGAGACAAGTTCTATTTGAAACTTGAGTTGGTAAAAAACAAAAATGTATTTGAATAAGTGACGTTTGCTTACAATTTTGTTTTCATTTTATATTTTCATTTTTTAATTACGAAACTGTTACTTTGTTTTCATTCTGTTTTTTGTTTTCTGAGATTTATAGAGGAAACAGATAAAACAATAGAAAGATGTTCTCAGTATAAATCTTAGTAAATAGAAAACAAAAAACAGGATGAAAACAAGGTGGCAGTTTTTGTAATTAAAAAATGAAAACTGAAACATAATTGTAAGCAAATGTCCCTTAATAGTTTGATGTTTAATGAAAAGATAGTTCAATTATTTTTTTCCTAGATTCCATTTTCTACTGATTCAACTCCAACCCCTTTTCCCCAGTTAAATGCATGAAAACAACCACACTGCAAAACATGAGAACCGGGATTTCACCTTGTCTGATACTACTGCAGCAAAGCCGGCTGTCGTCTATGTAAGTTGCTTGGATGCCCATCATCCATGATCCCAACGATGTATCATCAAAGGCATAGGTCTTCAAAGATACACTGCATTTTGTTGGGATAAAACAAAACAAATATTATCAAATATAAAGCGAAAATACAAGGAGTAGCACTTTCAACTAAATTTTATGCAAAAAATTGGAAGGTGGAAAGGACTAGCACTCAAATTTCAAGTTTCATCTGTCCTTATTTTTACTGTACCGAGAAAATAAGAAGCAACTTCATTTTTCAAATTTAAGAGAGCCAGGTCTTTCAATTTGAAAGTAAAAAGTTAAGTACTTCTAGTATATCATCATTGTCAATAAAATTTTAGTGTCTAGTGTAATCCTATGAACACATAACTACAAAAATAAATAAATTAAGTAGCTTTAGCTCAAATGCCAGCTATAAACATGATTAAGTACAACAATCAATTAATATCCAAACCCACCTCTTTATCAAGTTCTCAAATATGGGTATCTAGAGGCCATGCCTTGTCAGCCTAAATGCTGAATTAAGGCACGCATACCAGAACAAAAGCTGCCTACTTCAGTTTATAAGGTTCCTTCTTGTGAAGATACCACGTTGATAACGTTGAAAACTAACCTATTTATATTAACGTATTGCGCCAAATTCTTTGAAATTATAACAAGTGAACCAGCCGCATGTCGGAAATACCTAAAGACAAAATAATTAAATAGTGATTCAGATTCACACTAGCAAAAATAAAACAATTCAATATGGAGATCCAAACTCCTGAAAAGTTATAACACCACACCCCTGAACTATAAAATCAGAGAGATCGTAACAAATAATTATCATAATGGTAAATATTCAAATATTATACTAGTTAAGGGACACTTGGAAGATCAAAGTATTCTACCAATAATCTTGGTATCGCAGAATAGAAAATTATAAATTATAAAATTAGCAGAACAATATGTCATCCACTGATCTACTAAGGTATATAGAATACTATTTATCATTGTTTTCATGGCAACTAGTTTTACTGAGCAGTGTTGGATACAATGATAGAAAAATAAATAAATAAAAACTAATGTAAAACAGATAAAAATTAAATAAATAAATAAACTATTGTGTCCTATCCATTTTAATCGGAGTAAATGTCAAAAAGATTATTAAGAATTTATAAGACCAATCCATTATGACTCTAGATAGTTTTTGGCATTACATCCAGTATTCACTAACAATGACATTTGTAAGAAACAACTAAAGCAAAGACCATTCAATTCCACTAATCATGATTCATATATGCACAGGCAAGAAAATTAAAAGTAGTTTTCAATCATCAATTGCATAATCAGCTCACAGTTTTCATTATTTAGCAATATGTGACTGAAACAGTTTATGTAATCCTTACAATTTATAAGTCATCTGTTTCAACAATCCAACATTTGGCAGAGAGAAAAGCATATGTGTATTTAATATGCATAAGTCACAAATAATTGTTCCCTCTAATGTTTGCTTGCACTTAGCACTGATGTAATATATTGTCAAGATCATTCATTTATTCAATGATACAAGACAAGAAAAAATAATGAAACGGTATCAATTTAAGACACCAAATCATCTCATGCAAAAGGCATATTACTTACGATTTATCATCCCCAAATTTCCACCAATCAGGTTCATACCATGGCTTTCCCCTGAAAAACTCTCAAAATAAGATGGCTATTAGTAGAATCCAAAACCTCAACCACAAGATTCAACATGTGAAAGTTTATTGAAATGAACTTTGATGAACAAGAAAATAACCAGCAACAAATAAATTAATTGTAGGTAGGTAGAAAGATTCGGCAGATAAAAAGTTGGCATCAACCAAGTTAGAAATTAACAAAATGCAAAAGGGCATCCACATCTGATGGCAAGCTCTAACTTTCAGGAAATGCAAATTTACTTAGCAAAAACTGGGGCAGGTAAGAAAATCTACAAAACCCATAGATGAGGTAACTTCAGATAAAAAGTAATGCACTGCAATAATATTCAACATCAAATATATGATAATGAATAAGTTTCAACACAATTTCCATTCAGAAACATGAACAGTGTCAGACAGCTTTTAGCATTATCAGAACCAGGGGGTGAAAATATACATAGCAAAAATGGGGCTGGCAGTCTTGCAAACAAGTGAAAATTAAGAAAATCTACCACACCCATATGGGTAACTTTAGATAAAAACAATGCAATAATATTCAACATAAAATAGATAATAATGAATAAGTTTTAACTTTTAACATAAGTTCCATTCAGAAACATGAACAATGTCACACAGCATTTAGCATAATCAGAACCATCTATACCACATAAAACTGTCTAATATATCCACAAACCAATTATCATATACAGATATACAATCACAATAAACTCAGATAAAGAAAGTACTCTTCTGATATCACGTCTCCTGACTTCATGCATCCAATATATGCCCCATCCTGACCACGGCGTTTGTCAAGAAGTTCAATTAAACCCTCTACAGGCAAGTGAACAGAATAAAGAATGTCTCAATTTCACATTGGGGAAAATTTTGTTTTTCAACAAAATCTCACAAATAAGAATATATAAAAGCAATCTTTACCCAGATCAATATCAATGCCATCCTCAACTTTTACATAAAAGTCAGCATCCCAGTTCTGAACTGCAGTACTAAAGAAGGTTTTAACTTTTTTAGGCAACTCTTCTTGAGCTTCCTCATGACCTTCCTGATATTATAATATTATAATTAAAAATAAATTGTCAAGATATACACTTAGCTTGTTTAACAAGGTTCAATGACAAGGAAGCATGTTCAAAATGACCGTCAATGTATTTAAAATATAAACTACAGCTATCTTGCTTACAAGAATCAAGAAATCATTTGTTCTGCGATTTTCCTCATCAATATTGCGATCTAAGCTATCACCTCGATTAGCACTGTCAATTACAAAGTATTAGGTCATAACTCATAAATAAGCTTGAAACCTCGATAGTTATCTCAGACTACTGGATTAGTGCCATGGGAAATAAAGAAGATAAATAACCATTATAGCTTAAAAAGAAATCACATGTGAGTACTATAATAGCTAATAAGGATAAGTGAGTGGAGAAACCTCCGACCAATAACAAAACGAATGACCACTCCTCTTTCTTCAAGTTTTTTCAAGGCATCGCCTGCCAGAAAAAAAGATGAGATGTCAGTGACTCAGTAATATACAATTGAACCAAAAAGATAACCATCTATGAAATAGTCAAGTGTTTACATTCTCATCATTCATAAAGTGTATGCAATATATCAAATTTAGTTATGGCTTTCAACATATAAAGCATGTGGTGTGCTATAGTTTTAACATATTGCTATAGAAAATGCTAAAATTAATCCTAGGGATACAATCATAGAAAACTAGAAATTTTAAAGTCATGAAAATGGAAATCAATAGATCAAATCCAATCTTCAAGAAACTTAGAAAGAACAAGCAAACTAAAAACAATTACAGTAAAAGCAAGCAATGTCCAAATCAATCCAAAATTTGAACTGAGGTACAAAATCACTGTGAAATTCAAATAAAAACAAACATCTTCATTAACTAATTATCAAGACCACTATCTTCTACAAAAACAAGACAAGAAAATACTCAAAGTCTGCACCACAGCCAATGAATTTGATCCCGATAAAGACAAACCAAAAGAGCATCTAGCCCTATATCAAGTGGCACCAAGTCCCTTCAGGCCAGAATCAATTCCCACTGAGGTAACTCTGTCTCTACCTAACCCTGCCCGCCCACTTGCCAAACCAATTCTCACACATTCTTCATAGCCAAAAATGCAAATAAAGAACTCGAGTGCCAAAAAGTTTACAAGAACTATTATCTTAGTTTATTAATAACCGAAATCAAAAACAAACCTCTGGGCATCCAAGACCCCCTGAAAACATTTCTCTTCAATTTACTTCCAAATCCAGTATACACTCCAATAACAGCAAGAAGCCTACGATTGGAAGAGCCGCTTTTCTGGATCTGCCCCTTGAGGTACCCTTGGCTCTTAGCCAATGTCAATTCCATTTCAGCTTCCACAATCCTCCTCTCCAGATCCCTACAAAAACAAAACACACACAAACATAAATCCCAATTCCATGATCCATCCACAACAGTATCACTCAAACAAACAATATTTCATCAAACAACACAAAAATCAACCCAAGATAAAATTAAAATTCAAAAAAAAATAAAAATAGAAATAGTAATTTACCTGCACCCTAGCACTACTAGCTTATCTTCCACTGTAAGTACCTTAGGCCTCTAGTAACAAAAAATAAAAATAAAAATACAACAATATAAATTTATAAACTAAAAATGAAATTTAGAATCAATATATATATATATATATATATATATATATATATATATATATAAAGACAGACACTGAAATTAAAAAAAAAAAAAAAAAAAAAAACCTGAGCTGAATTCTTCCTGAGGAGACTAGCGAGTAAATTGCGATTCTCTGCGTCTTGCCATAACCTAACAATTTCAAAAACAACAAAAAAAAAAGGTGAAAATCCATTACGTTCAAAACGAACGGCAGAATCGCGTTGAGAATCACAAATCAATGTATTTATTCGACGGATCCAGAAGCGATTCAGAGAAACGATTATCGCGAACCTTCCAGCGACGTAGAGCCACGCCACGCAGGAGAAGAAGGCCATGACGAGAGACGATTTCGAGGTCTGAACGGGCTTCGATCTCGCTCCTCCTCGCTTCGCCGTCGTCGGTAACGTCTCCATCTCCGACGAACGCTGTTGAATTAACGATGCGAAATCGCGGTTACGCAGAATCAATCACCTGCTCACTCACACACAGTGATGATAACAGACAAGGAAGGACTCTGTTTTAAATTCGAGTTTTTGTTTGGTTGTTTAAAACTGATACTACTAAGTAACTACTACATAATAATGTTACTGTAATATGGTTTTACTCTGGGTTTACTTCAATTTAAGAGAAAAATTTTGCAGATTTTTTCTTTTTTTTTAGACAATTTGCAGATTTTCTTCTTTTCTTTATTTGTTAATATTGTTTTTTTTAAGAAAATTAATTTTTATTTAAGCACAGATTTTACTTTCATTTGAAAATCCATTTGTATCCTCTTATGATTTTGGTGTCAAAGAATAAAAAAAAAAACATATAGTCTTACAAAAATTCAGATAATAAACTTAACAAGTATGTTTTTTAGAATTTTATTTACGGTTGAGGGTTTTATTACCATTAAACTCTATTTTTTAAATACTACAAATAGATAAAATTTTATGAGACTAAAAAACATATTTATAAAAAAATGAGGGACTAAAAAGAAAATAAACCCATAAAAATTGTATGATTTTTAAAATAATTGTTATGAAATTTAATAAAATTGTAAATTTTTTATATTTAAAACTATTTATGATTAGATGATAATATAAAAATATATATTATCATTGTGTAGACTATTTTTTAAAAATATTTTTTTAAATAATTAAGGGTGATGGTATATAAACATTTATATATATATTTAATTTTTATTAATATTTTTTATTTTTTTCTTTACCTTTCTATTATACTATTTTATATCCATATATACATTTTTCTTTGTTTCTCTCTTTAGGTATGGTCAAAATGTTAGGTGTTATCAGTTATGAATAATTACTTTTTAATTAATGAGTTTTGCAATTAATTAGAATGAATCTTTAGTTGACAAAAATTATGTACTTTTCTCCAATGCGATCGTTGATCACATGAGAAGATCCGAATGTATTAAAAAAATGATGTAAATGGTAAGAAATTAACTACTTAAACATCTTTAAAAAAAAAAATCTACTTAATCATTCCTTCTTTTTTTTCATTTTTAATACAAAATTTTTATATTTTATTTTAAATTTAATTACATTTTTATCCCCAGAATCTTATCTTTTACAATGTTGGTCCTTAAACTTTTTTTCATTACTTTGTCTCAAAAAAAAAAAATTTAACATTTTTGGTGCAAGTCAACAGTAACACATCCCATTCAATACTCTCATTTGGGGAAGGTTTTAATTCATTGCAATGAATACTTTTAAGAATTATATTAAAATGTAATGAATCATATTTTTTTCTATAATACCGAGGAATGATACGTAAATGTTATTTTTTTTTAATAATATTCTTGAGAATAAAAGAAGATTCTGTGAAGCAAACGCAACAATATCAATGATGTTTTTCTTTTTCTTTTTTATGAACTCTAAATATGTAATTATCAAAAGCTTTGACATTAATTCAAAATCCTGGATTTTTATTAAATTCAAACAGTAATGTTTAAGTGAATATTATTATTAAGACATAAAAAAAAAAAAAAAAGGTAAAGCAAATGTTTTGCATCACCTGAAACTGATTGTGGAACTAAAATGATATGTGACATTGACACTGGCACCTTCCAAGCCTTTTAGTTAGGGTTTGCTCATTCAGGTACACTTACAATTAGAAATGGCATCTGGCAGAGACAGGGACAGATAATGCACCCTTGCTCAACCTTAATTTCTATAGTGAAAAATTATTTATGTTATATTGATATTTATATATTTATAGCTAGATCTAAAAGTGTATCCATGATTATTTGAAATATTCTCCAATCTCATTAAAAATTTCTGATAAACTATCAAATTAGTCCCTCAAAATGTTTTTTTTTTTTTTTTGCATTTTAGTCTTAATTTTTTTCTTTAAAATGTAAATCATCAGATATATTCATTAGATTTTCATGTGTTATTTAAGTATGCACTATCAATTATCATGTGTACAAATAGGGTGTTACTTAGACACAAACATTAATTTTAATAATTTTTTTTTTAACAAAATGACTAAAATCAATATGATAAATAGCTTCTTCATCGACTCTCTTTATTTTTTTTTCAATCAAGAAAATTTTCAGGATAAGTGACATTTTTATTCATTCGGACATCATCGTTACTTACATTTTATTGAAGTAACAGTTCACCATTAAAATTCATTTTAACATAAATTATTAAAATAAAACACTAATTCTGATTGAAGAACATCATCAAAAACACCTTTTATATAAATTTTGTCCATCAAATCAAAATCCTTATCCTTATCCTATTTGGTCCCATAATCCCCTCACATCTCAAAGAGCTCATAAGTTTTTTTTTTTGAAAGGCAAGAAACTCAGAAGTTTATCAATACTTTTTGTTTTTTTTTTTTTTATTATTCTAACTCATGCTTATTAAAAAAAAAAAGACTAAATAGAGGCTCCTAATGATATGTTTAAGAAAGGAGTTTTAGAGGGAAAGTAAAAGAATTTTGGTTTCTAATTTAAAACATTTTTAAAATGAAATGATATAGATAAACAACTTGAAGTGCTTATTAAATATGTATTTATTATGTAAGTATTTATATATAAGTTGTTTTTATGATAAGAGGAAATAAGATTAAGGGTTGGTTTATTTAAACTTATTTGATAAAATAATCACTTATTTTAATAAAATAAGCAATTATATGTATTTTTAATATGTTTGTCTGAATTATATTTACTTAAAATAAGTTATTTTTTGCATATTTAAATAAACAAACCCTATCAGCTTATAGAATAATCAATTATTTGATAATCATTTATTTTATAAACACTTATTATAATTTTAAACAAATAGCCCTAAATTGTTTCCAATTCCCTTTTTAAGTTTTAATGAGATCCTGGATTTCTTCAAGAAGGCATTCATTTACTTATGTAGCCACTATGTAAAAATTGCTTCTTTTACATCCACGACCACAAGCTCATCTTGGACACTTAACAATTTACAACAAAAATCCTCACTCTAGAACCATATATATATATATACACAGAACAATACAAGATGGAAAGCACACTTTTGTAGCTTTCCTTGGAAAAAAAGACAACAAAACCAGGGATTAAGGCATTGGTTTTTTCAACATGCTGACTTGTGGTATTAGCACTCAGTGGTGGAAAGTAAGAATGCGCTATAATTCCACCTTCTTGGTTGGCCTATCTGAAACATTAGCTATCACAAAGCCTGCAAATACCTGCAGCACAATGCCAAAAACAAATCCTTTAATGTGTGAACAAAAATGTTTAATGCTTTAAGAATTGTGACATCCAAACATGAGTTAATAACTATGTATGAAAACTGTCATGTAAATCATAACTAGATGACAAAGAATTATGGATGTGGAAGAGATACTCAAATTGAACCAAAAACTGAATCATACATTCATGAACACAAACTTGGAACAACAAAATACAATGTGCCATGTGGAAGCTACAAGCCTACAACACCTAACTTCCTAACCAATATGTAATACAGAACTAACAAATTGCAATAACTTACTAGCAGAAACAGAATTGACTATATTGTGCAATAATAGTGAACAGAAACATGCATACACAAACTTGCATAAATACATGGAACCAACAGCATGACACCGAGAAACGAAACGAATAGTGTTTTTTTTCATATTTTAATTTAATTTTTTTGTATGAGAGCTGAGAAAATATCAAAACTGAAGACATCTTTAGCCATAACAATACCTGAACTGAGCCAAGAATATACAATGCCGAATAATGCCGGCCATGGATCACCATGTCAGCCAACATAGCAAGAGGAATGGTGAGTGACATGCCCAAAGTGGCCACAAGGGGAGTTGTCCATACAACACAGAGTGCCCTAGGTAGATATAAAATAAACTTCAATGTAAGAGTTTGGATAACTGTGTATATGTGTGTAAATTAGTCAGATTTATTTCATGTACCAGAAGTAGTCTGAGAGAACACTTCCAACAAATCCATTAGCAAGAACCACTTCGTCCAGTCTAGCCGAGTGGGGAATCTTAAACTTGGGTTCAATTCCTACGGCTGACAATGGCCAGACTGAGAAAAGTATAGAGAGGAGACTTAGCAATCAGTTTAGACACAAGAACCAAGTTAAATGAGCACATAAAAAGAAGTGGACTCATAGAACCTTATAAGTAACTATAAGTCTATAGAATTATGAGTTTAAAGGTGAAGCACTGATAGTGTAAAATAGTTTTACACTGTCAGGCAATCACAACCATCTATTATATAACTTTTAAAACAGTTTTGTAAAAGTCAACTTATTATAAATAAAAGGTTATGAAGTGATTGTCTGATTAAACTCTAGAATTATTGCTAGTAAAAACTTACTAAGCCACCATAGTGCTACAAGTGTAAACAACCCAATATATCCAAACAGCTTTTGCACATCAACCCGTTCTCCTTCTTCACCAGAAACTTGTTTAAGAAGAACTGTGTGACATTAATGTTAAAGAAGCTGTCATTATTCGTCTAAATCATCTGACATGTATGAAAAACAAAAGAAAACAAACAAAAAAGTTAAGACATTGTCTAACCTGTAAATAGACCATATGACATGGCTGAGAGAAGGCCAAAAAGATCTCCAACAAGAGAGCGCTCTCCATTGCTGAACACAAATACCAACTGTCAACGCCCAAAAAATAGTATTACATAGAGCAAGCAGCTGGTAATACATGAAGCTGATTTTTTTGTAAAAGCAATAGGAAAGGCTTACGAAGCATTTGATTGCTTGTCATCTGCGGCCCATGTTTTCCCTAGAGTTGTCATCGCAACCCCAGCCATGCTGACCAAGACAGCAACTACTTTTGATACATTTAAGGTTTCTTGGCCCATAATCACACCAATGAAGAGAGTGAAGAGTCCTGAAGTAGATGACAATACTGTTGTACTTGCAACACTTGTTCGTGCAAGGGCAGCATTTGATAGATACTGAAAGAATGAGAAAAGGAGTTAACAAAATAACACTACTATACAAAAAACTAAACATTGAAACTATGCATGCACTGTTAAAAACTGAGAGATGTCAACTTTATGTGATATCAAATTAATGAAATTACTTCACAGATATGAAAATTCATCAATATTATCATGCAGGACCAGATATGCCAGACTTTTTCAAAAGTGTACATTTTTTCATGTATATCTGTGTTTTACTCCACAAATATAAGTTGCAGATTAGCTTTTATACAGTGCAATCCAAGGCATAATGAATGAGTAGTTCAAAGAGGGTGTGAGAATGCCTTTTGCCCCTCTGCGTGTGTTTTGCAATACAATTATAAGTCCGAATACCAGTTTAAAAATGCAACTGCATGACATGTTTAACAACCTAAAGGAAATTATTGCTCATAATAGTTAGAGAAATGCTAACAACACACTTTTTTAAACACACTCTTTATTATTAGTTGAAATTTATTGAAAATCACAAAATTGTGAGGGTCTCACTCCTTAATTAATGAGCCCCCCACACATGTTTTTGTAGTTTCCAAAAAAAATTAACCAGAAGTAAAGAGTGTGATAGAAACAGTGTGTTGCTAGCACTCCTCTGACAGTTAATAACAATCATCTGTGTATGAAATCAATTGCCATAACAGCCATGGGGTAGGAGACATGTATAACTTAACCAACATGACCTTGATTTAGTTTCACAATCTGTCAATTCAAAGCTTCTTTTAATGTATAGTTAATAGTTAATGAAATATGATGGAATTACACTTGAAAGCATGCTTTGGCCCTACCTAACTACAAAATCAAGATATCAATCTTAAGTTACTTACCTCTGTAATAAACCAGATAGGTGCAATGTAAAATCCATAAATAGCAATTTCCCTTGAAGTGAGTTCTTTCTCTGCCTTTAACGCATTAGCATCATTATATTTAGCCACCAATGGCTTACTTTCTTCATGTATTAAAAGGTTTAAATCACTATCTTTTCGAGTCACGTTCCCCATTTCTACTTCAGTGTTTTTTTGCACTCCAATGCCCTTATGAGGAGAGGAAGCCCTGATAGAAAACTCATCCACAATTTTTGCATTTTTCCCAGTTTTAGAAGAGCGGCGTTTGAATAACTTATACAACAAGTCCTTAAAGTATGCTACCGGGAGGTAAACTACCATAAGAGAAGCTCCGAGATATGTCACTGCAAATGGCTGCTTGTAATCTATAAAAATATCCTGCATGGAAATAAAAAAGATAGCCCTTGAGCAGAATTTCAAACTTTAACAGTTTCAACAAAATATCTTTGACCATGTGTATATAAGGATTCAGATATAGAAATTCTATAAAACTAAAGTGAACACAACAATGACTTTCAAACATAACATCTTCAAGCATACTCAGCAGAATATCTTCTGATGAACATGTGTAAAACACAAGATCACAAAATATAACTGGAATAGTGGATCCCCTCAGTGACACATTATAATGCAGGTCTGCAATTTTCATTCAATGAAAGCTATTTGTAAGCAAACCATTCTAGCCAACAGAACTTCCAATCTCACCTAGAGTTTCGTATGATAGACAAGTGAGGTTTCAACTTCAAGTAGGGTATCGCTACAAAGGGTTGATTCTTAGGATTTAGGAAGCTTCAAAATCAAGTCACATTAAGCCAAGACATCATCCTAATTGAGGTAAAAATGCCATCCTAATTATTTGTCCTGTGATTAAAAGAAGTCCCTATGTTAATTTCTTTTTTATTTTTTTAATTTATGTTTCACACAGGTATTTTCCTTAAGAAACAATCATATTCAAGACAATGTCAGACACCAATTGAACACCAACGGAGAAATCACGTGTTCCAAGGCAATAATCCAGAAGCTATGTGAGGGAAGTTTTTTTTTTTCAAGTTGGTTGTGTTTTTTCCAACTGGTATCCAAACACACACTAAATGTCATGTAACCTCTCTCAGCAGAGATTCAAACTAAACCTAACCCTCGTTGGTTAAAAAAAAGGGTCCAATATACCAATACAACAACCAACCCCACAACCGTTTAATCAAATTGAAACTGGTACCAAAGGTGCTTAAGGAGAGAAAAGGACATAATTTTTACCCAATGTGAACATACACATGTCCACAAAACAACAACAATTAAAAGACATAATTTCCACCCAATGTAAACATACGCATATCCACAAAACAATAACAATTAAAAGACATAATTTTCACCCAATGTGAACATACACATCTCCACGAAACAACAGCAATAAAAGCAACAACAAAAAAAAACTTTTTTTAAGCACATTTACCAAACAAAGCATTCACCCCAGACTCAAAACAAAATCCAATCAAATTGCATGCATAAAGAAGCTTGAAAAGGGGTAAATTTTTGGAAGAAACTCTACCTGGGTGACTTCAGCAGAGGTAACCCATATGACAACCACAGTAAGTATGAGAAACAACCCTGCTTTATATCTCCACCCCATAACAAAAACAACAACTACACCCAGATGAAAAAAACAACAACAGAGGAATTGAAAGAGATCCACACGTTCTTCTTCTTCTGAAAGATCCCAGAATTAACCCTTCAACGCATCAATTTGCCAACCCCATCATCATCACAATGACAAGAACACCATGGGGAAGCACAAGCTTCAACCTTGCTCACAAAATTGCGCGAAAAGGCAGAGAAAACGGGTGGAAAAAAAAGAAATAACAACATAGGAAAAAGCGAAGTGTCAACGTTAAGTTTTGTCTCAATTCTCAAACATGTCAACGTTACTCGGTACTACGTTAAACGCTTTCTTTTTTTGTATTTATTGCATTTCCCTTTCTTTCATATTTTTCATTCTTCACCCTTTTTCAATTCTGTGAATGCGTTCTCGTGCTTTAAATTTGTGTTACAATTTTTGGGCATGTGCTTCCTTTTCAAACCATCAAATTTTGAGTAACACCATTTTTCTATAAAAAGGAAATGAGAAAAAATTGTGTTTATAAATAGAAACTAAAATAATTGAGACTACCTTCTGTAGAAGATAATGGGTTTCAGTAAGGATCATCAATTCCCATAAAAAAAAAGAAGAAGTAACGATCATCAATTTTTCAAGTATCGGTATTCATTCAAATAAATTTAAGGTTTAATGCACAATTTATCATTAAAATATCATACTTTTATAATTGTAGTTTTATTTTATAAATTTTACCATTTAAGTTTCAATTTTTGGGTATTTTATCATTCAATTTTTATTTTTTTTTTACGAATTTATTATTATTTTGTAGTAAATGATGTATTAAATAATTAAATAACTGTAAAAAAATCTTAAATGATTAAGTTATAGGATTTGATTACGTTAAGTTAGAGGAGCTTATATTTTTTTTAAATGGTTTTCCCATAAATCCAATCCATTTAAATTATTCACAAAACTTATAGGATTGGTGTAGTTGTGTAAAGTTTAATGTGAAAAAAATGATGTCGCGTTTTAACTCTTGGAAAAAAAAATCATAAAATTAATTATCTTTTTATTCACACAAACACGAAAATAATAGTTGAACTAGAACCCTTCCACGAGAATTGCTTTCTTAATATTTAAATCCATATTCTCATCCTAGTTGATAGAAAAATATTTTATTTTACTATTGGAAATTGTTCACTTTCCAGAGTGGAAATTTTTCTAGAATAATTGTGTTAGTTAAAGAGTCATTGGGGTATTGACAAATTGTTAAATAATAACAAATAGGATTAGTGATAAATATTGGCAATTGTAGGTGAGATGACGTTATATGGTTAGGAATTTGTTTATTTATTTTGAAGAACATTCTTAGATGCATAGAACTTAGGATTATTTTACCTTAGAAATATAATTTGATACAGTTATTAATATTTAGTCCTTCTATTTAGATGTATATGACAATAATAAAAAAAACACTTCAAATTAAAAATGACTTTGTGTAATATGAAAACAACCATGACAATCACAAGGACAAGAATCACCCATACTCCCCATTGTTCTTATTTCTCTTAAAATGATTTATCCATGAAGGATAGTTCTCCAATTGTGTTTTTATGTGAGAATGAGAATAAATATTTTTATCATTAAATTAGATAGTAAGGATTATCGTAGTCTTTTAAAAAATTAACATGCATCTATTTTATTTGATCATTCTGCATCCAAGATTAAAAAAAAGAAACTTTCTCCTTCCCCTCTCTATTACACCAAAATTTTAAAAAAAAATATTATTTCATTCTCCCTCTCATAAACCTGTTTTATAGTGGCATTACATCCTACGCCCTAAACTTTAAACAAACAAACACTGTTTTACCTAATAAGGATATTTTCTTATTATAAGAAAATTTTTTCCATTGATCTTCGTTTTTGTAAGTATGATGATTATTATTTTTCTTGTTTCTTTTTCTCACGAATATGTTTTGTTTTGGATTAACATATAATTACATTTGTTGTTTAATTTCTCATTTTTTTCAATTCTTTATTTTCTAGGAACATGAAGATGGAGACAATTGCTACATAAGAATAAGTAAATTCTACAGATACAACAATATGAATTTTAAAATGTGACGAATAACTCATGAGTTTGAGATAATATGTCGCTTGCTATCACTAATGTGGTATTATGCCAATTGGAAATTATGATTAGAGGGAGAGTTAATTATCTTGTATTTGTCATTCTAAAGTTTATAACTTCTTGTAAGCCAAACAAATTTTATTAATAATATTTTATGTCAGCCTATAAATAAAGTGTTTGATCTCTAGCATTTGTCTCATTCTTTGAAAAAGATATCTCATATTACCAATTGAACCAATAATGTTTGTGTAGCATGTTACTTTAAAACATGTATTGTAAAATTGTTTAGTGGAGGTTTTAAAGCATAGCGACCCTTTGTACTTAGAATAAATGATAAAAACATGAATTGTAAAATTATTTAGTGGAGGTTTTAAAGCATAGCGATCTCATTTGTACTTAGAATAATTGACCGTCAACGTGTATATTATGTATGCACTTTTTTAATTTTTTAACAAATTATACATATAACCAAAATACAATTAAAAACTACTAACAAAATAAAGTAATAGGATACTTGTTTTTATTCAATTAAAGTAATTACTAATAGTAAAAGATTTACATAAGAAATTTAATTCAAAACTAAATAATAGTCACCATAAACCAAAATACAATTAAAAACTATTAACAAAATTGTTCAAAACATCATTTACAAGGTCTTCAAGATTTCAACCTTTCGATGATACTCTTGCATGCATAAAATTCTCACATCATATTTTCTAGCAAATGGCAGACCTACAAAACATTATTAAGTAGAAATGTGAAGCGTGATTTAACAAAAAAAAAATGAAAGAAACATGATTTGACCAAAATTGAAAAAAATATGATTTAGTTATATAGTTTCTTACAAAAAAATTAGGAAGAAGTTTTCTCCTTCCATCAAGGTATCAAATACCTTTCCAATGATAGGTTTAAGTTCTTCGTCACACCCTAGAATCCAAGTCATTGTATCTGCAAAATCAGTTAATTTTTCTAATGCAGCAATTATTTCTATGTTCATATTCCTAGAAAATAAAGAATTGAAAAAATGAGAAATTAAACAACAAATGTAATTACATGTTAATCCAAAATGAAGGATATTCATGAGTATAAGAAAGAAGAAAATAATAATCATCATATTTACAAAAACGAAGATGAAAGGAGAAAATTTTCTTTTATTGAGAAAACACCTTATTACGAGGTGAAACAATGTTGGTTTGTTTAAGGTTTAAGACATAAGTGGTTTATGAGAGGAGAGTGAAATAGTATTTTTTATTTTTTTTTTTAATTTTGGATGTAGTAAAGAGGAGAATGAAATTTTTTATTTTTTTAAAAAAATTTTGGATGCAAAAAGATCAAATGAAATAGATGCATGTTAATTTTTGAAAGACCGTATTAATCCTTACCATTTAATATAATCAAATGGATGAAAATATCTATTCTCATTTTTACATAAAAACACAGTTGCCCCTTCAAAATAAATAAATAAATATATATATATATATATATATATATATATATATATAAATAAATAAAGTTTTCCAGATTGGTTTTAAGAAACAAGAAATGTTAAAATTTTATTGGAAAGTTAAATTTCATTACATTTCTGTTTTTTTTATATATATATATATATATAATGAGTACTTTTTCTTAATAAATCTTACAAGTTTTGAGTTATTAAAATCGCGTGATTAAATGTACATATTATTTTCTCTTATTATTTAAATTTGGACCTTATTCACCTTCACAAAATCTACTTATTGAGTTGTTTTCCATCTATATAGTTAACGTGAAATCTTCAACTCACATTAACATTCTCCTGAGAATTGAATAGCTTAAACGTAAAGTTTGTAGGACTAGACATGTACGTTTTTGGTTTGTGTTAGAACTAAGACATTTGATGATGTATAACTCCTAATATTTTGATAAGTTTTGATGACAATAAATGTGATAATATTTGATCAACTAATCATTTCAGATTAAATGATTTTAGGAAATAAAGTAAGAACAGACAATGGTATAATTTCTCTAACTCTTATTTTCGTCTGAACTATCTAATAACTTATGATGATTAAGTCACATACTATAATTGCTTATAAACAGACTAAAATAAGCTCTTAACGAATCATACAAAGTCTCAGGGCCAGACGATGTCTGATGTAAGGCCAGACGATATCTGATGCTAAACTAGATGATATTTGAAACTAAGCCAGACAATATATAAGGCTAGAACAGACCATGTCTTTTAATTAAGAATGTGTTTGTTAAGCCAGACGATATTTAAAGCTGAGCCAGATGATGTTTAAGGCTAGAACAGACCATGTCTTTTAATTCAGAATGTGTTTGTTAAGCTAGACGATGTCTATGCACGAACAGACCATACTTAATCAAGACCAAATTATGTCTGTTAAGCCAAACTTTGTTTGTGCAGGAACAGAACATAATCTGTCATATGTGCTGAGAAATATATGTTGTATAATTAATTCTTTACTCAAATAAAGACATTGATGCAACAAAAAGAAAAATGGAGACTCTCTTTAACGTTACTTTATTTGATTCCTCATATTGCTTGTATGTCTCGTATTATGTGAAGTGTGTAGGTACAAATTCATGAAACTCACTTCATAAGGATGTCTCTATGCAACAAGAAGACTAATGAATGAGAACAGAATAACAAAAATTAATCTAGACAGCGAGAGAAAGCATTCTGAGACAACGTCTTGAACACAAGCTGAGAGAAGAAGAATATCCATCATTTACAAGCTCACGGAGATTCAACATTTGTTTATATTCTCTCTTTGAGAGTTATCTAAATCTTATACATATTTGTATAGAAAGCCAGGAGTGGCTTAATGATAAAAGAATACTTGGGAAGTATAATCTTAGGGAGAGATTCATACTTGTAACCAGAAGTGGTTTAGAATACTTGTAACTAGGAGTAACATAGAGAATACTTGTAGCCAGAAGTGGCAATGAAGAATACTTGTTTTGTAATCAGTTGATTATAATGGAACCTTTTAACAGTTGTTAAAGGAAAACTAGACGTAGCTTAGGTTAAGTGAACCAGTATAAAAATAAGCTCTCATCTGTTGTCTTGTGATTACATATATTTATCTTGCTCACTATGCTCTTTTGGAAAGACTTTCTAAGCTTTTACCTTGCAATGATATATTTACTAATTTAAACTAACATATATTCAAGAAGGCAACTTGTGAACTAATAATATTTACGAAAAAAATTTAAACCCACTATTCAACTCCCCATTTTAGTGTGTTCTTATGTATTTCAGTTTGATAATGAGTGACCATTTAGATCTAATAATAATCATTAGGACAAACTCAAATATTGTATTAAAATTTGAACACTAGCTTTAGTTCAATTAGAGTGAAACCAATCTAGGGTTTGGTGAGTTTCAAAAGGAATCAAGGAAGGAAGCTAGGATTTTGACAAAGTAGATGAACTCAAGCAATGGTTGGTGACTGTCTAAGGTAGAGTTGCATGGAGTTGGTGGCATTCGACGGAAGGAAGAGGAGTGTGTGAAGCGATAGAGAAAGAAAGACAATCACAAAAATGAGTGTGTGAAGTTTTTACTCAAATTAAAAAATAAATGGAATTAAAAGATTTTACCTACAAAAACTATATGTATGGGTAAAAGTTCTACCTACACTAAATTATGAGGGTCACTCAGTGTAGGTGTAAGTAACTTTTTTTGTTTTTTTATGTGAATGAATTGAAATATTATTATATTAATTATCTTGAAATAAATTTAAGTTTTTATAAGCATTAATTAGATATTAATGATCTTGAAAAAAAAATCTTTCCTAAATGGAAGGTACTAAAAGAATTTTTTTTTATCTAACTAAAATAAATATTAACAATAGAAATTAGTGTTTTATTAAGAGAAATACTAGCAACATCCTATCTAATACTCTCTTTTATATATATTCTTTTAGAATTTTAGAAATGCAAGAAAGGAAATTTCATCCTTTTATTTATATATATATATATATATGATCACTTGTGAGAGCCATTGTAAATGGTACCTAATTATAAGGCCATGGCTAGTGGCTCCTTCAACTGCAACACCTCACTTGTACTATACCCTGCTCTCTTTCTCATACTCTGTCTCACATTCATCACCCATTACCTACACACATGTTCCTCCCCTTCTTCTTCTTGTTATTCTTCCACTACATCATCAGTCTCTCATGGAAAAACAACACCAAGCACCAGTAATATTGTAAGCTTTACTTTTATGTGTGCCTTTGATTCAATAATGTATGATATTTTGAAGAAATTATCCCGTATTTTTATCAACTTTCTTACAAATTAAACCTCTGAAAATAAGTTATTATTTCTCAAAATTAAGCTATTTAATTTTCAAACACCCACGAAGACACAAACTCATTTTACTTTATCAAAGACTTGAGGGTATTTGAGGTTTTAAATCCATGGTTGTAGTTTTGTCGTAATTTTTTATGTTGAGAAAAATTGTGGATAATTATATATAGTCACAATTCACAATATGCAATCATAGAAACTCCCAAAAGCTTCACATTGTGGCCGTTGCAAATGTTGTTGCCAATGATCTTTTAAAACTTTTGTAAGTATTCTTAGGTTTTAATTAATTAATTTGTCCACTTGCATGTATATTAAGCTTCATGCATGTAGATACTAATTGGTAGTAATAGTGAAAATAAGTTTTTTTTTTTCTAATATAGTTATTTAAAATTCATTTCATGTTGACATGCATGCAGAGACATGTAGATCTAGAAAAGGGTTTGGCAATAGCTCGATCTGCAATACGAGAAGCTGCTCGAAAACGAAGCTATGGTTCATTTGAAAAGGGTGATTTTCTTCCCATGGGACCCGTCTATAGAAACCCTTTTGCCTTTCATCAGTTAAGATCTCTTGAGCCCAATTTATAATTAACATCTTTAATTAATTTGGATATCCGAATTGTTGATTGCATCAAACTATAAGTGTTAGTTAATAAAAAAAAATTTAGAGATTTAAATATTTTAATTTTGTTTGACAATGCATAAGCAAGTGCAAATTAACATTGGAAGAACCGTGGTTCTTTTGTGTTTATCTTCCCCGGCTAGGAATCATAATTTATCCAACAATCTATTTAAAAAAAAAAAAAAGAGTTTTAAGTAGTGATCTTAAGAAAGTCATTAAATATATTTTCAATTTAAAGGAAGTATAAGTTTTATGTATTTATTTACTTAAAATATTAAAATATAAAGAAAAAAAAGAAAATTAACTTATCTGATAGTTAAAATTATATTTTTTAATAACTAATCAGTGAAAGCTTTGTATAACTTCATTTAAAAAATATAAAATTTTTATAAATTAACTATTGGAAAAGATAATATTAATTTTTAAATAAGTTAATTTTATTATTTTTTTATATTTTTATCTCTTAAAAATATTTTTATATTTTTAGAGTAATATATCCAAACATATCTTAATTTTCTAAAAAAGTATTTTCAAACGGAGAGAGTAACAAAAACAATTTAGTCAAGATTGAATGAAAGAGTTTGGTAAAGTCATTACCATGCATAGGGTGATGGCCACACTATACATCATCATTGTATTAGTTATTCCAGCACATGGTGTATACTTTAGCTTTGAAATTTTTGTGCAACATTGACAGCTATATATGTTCCTTTGGATGATGACATTTATATATATCAAATTCAGTTCATCAACTTTATTTTGGTCTATTTCTCTCTTTTAATTTTATCACATTTATATACCCATATTTTTCTCTCTTCACTCTCATATTTTGGATTATTTTCTTACTCTTAAATCCTGTTACGTGCATACACTAGTGTTACATGCGTGCAAATTGATTCATTATTCATACATATATGTAGCCACTACTTAGTTCTTTTTCAACATCTATAAAGTAGAGTTTGTTACTTTAAAGTTCTTAAATTGTCTCTATTACTAGGGGTTGACTTGGATATGTATATATGGCCCCCATCCCTCAAAAGTAATAGCTTGAAAGCCCTTAGAGGAGTTTTTATTTTTTTTTATAAGCAAATAATTGTATTTACTATTTAGAGAACTTTAAAGGTACACTTGAATCACAATTTGTGACCAAGCATGATACAAAACTCCCCCTACCCAAACTCAACAATAACACAAGCAAACTCTAATTAACCACTCACATTACTTTCGCCAACCCCAAAAGAATAATCTTTGAAGACCACTAGTATTTTTTGTTAAGATAAATGTTAATTTATTAATTTTATAAATATCACATTTGAATTTCTGATCCTCCTCGTTTCTTCCCCATTCATCTTAATCTTCTTCACATGCTACTAAACTAACTTTTTTTTTTTGTAGAAAAAAAAATCATTAGTACATAAGAAAAGAAGAGAAACTATTGGGTGCTAGCTATCTAGTTCTAGCCTTTAGAGCAGTAACAAACCAATGTAGTAGTGAGATGAAAAAATGTACCTCTCAAATTTTAAAAACTATTAGTAAAAATGAAATCGATAAAAAATTATAAATAAAATCTTATAATTTTATATTTAAATATTTTAATTTATATTTGTATCAACTGATATAATTTGAATCAATCAACTAACTCAAACTCAGGTGCTGAATACACCACTGCTTTATAGGCTTAATTACTATATATCATTTGCTTGAAGGAATTCAATTAATATAATGTGTGATATGTATAACCTAAAGCAAGTAGCTAGTAATTAATCTTACCCTTAATGTTGATGCATTTTGATATCTTAATGTAAACATATATGTATAGGAGTCGCAAAGAGATGGAGAAACGTTTCCGAATATGGGTTTACAAGGAAGGAGAGGTACCCATATTCCACCACGGGCCAATGAAGGACATATACTCAATTGAGGGGCAATTCATGGATGAGTTAGAAAATGGGATTAATAGCAAAACTCCATTTTTGGCTAAAAACCCCAACGAGGCCAATGCTTTTTTTCTTCCCATTAGTGTTGTTAACATTGTGAAATACGTGTATTGGCCATACACCAATTACTCTAGGGCACGCCTTCAGAATATTGTTAAGGATTACATCGGTTTGGTGTCAAGTAGATACCCTTACTGGAATAGGAGCATTGGTGCTGACCATTTTCTGCTATCTTGCCACGATTGGGTACGTGTTTTTTTTTTTTTTCTTCGTTCTTAATTTCCTGTGTTTAATTTTGGATCGTTGGTTACTATGGCCATTGTGTTATATTAGTTATTTTCAGTAACGCTAAGGAATGTATTAATTGCTAATTATAAGGTAACAAATGCTACTTTCAAATAATTAATGACACGGGATCTTGACTTCTGGTTGGTAATAAACTCACCAAACAAAAAAAATTATATTCCAAAATAAAGTAGACATTTGTCATCATTCAATTAAGAAACTTATTACATATAAATAAAATAGAATTTAATTTTCCTGAACATTTATTGTAAGAGAAATTATATTTTTCAGCTAATTAAAAATTATTTTAGATATGTTTTTAAAATAATTATTACAAAATTCAATCTTTTATCATATATGCCAGTATATATTTAGATGATAATATAATACTTTATATAGTGATAGTGTAAAAAAAATATCATTGTTATTTAATCATAAATAAATGATTATACATGATAGGTTTATTAACTTTTATAGCGATTATTTTTTTTTAAATAATAAAAAAAAAACTTAAAAAATTAAACTTGTTGTTCATTCAAATTAAATTCAATGAAACTTATTGTTGAGCCTTTTCATGTACATGTATGTTTCTTAATTTATGTGAATTGTGCATATCTGAAATTAACTAATTATGGTTCCTAATTAATCCCACTTTATGATATAATAATAATATTCAGGCACCAGATGTTTCAGCAGCAGACCCTAAACTCTACAAGAACTTGATCCGTGCACTCTGCAATGCAAATTCCTCAGAAGGTTTCCAACCGCAAAGGGATGTCTCCGTGCCCGAAATTAAGGTCCCGAACCACCAAACCTCAAACCACAAAAATCGCACCATTTTCGCATTCTTCGCCGGTGGGGCCCACGGCCCCGTGAGAACCGAACTCTTCAAACACTGGAAGAACAAGAAAGACACCGAAATCCAAGTCCACGAGTACTTATCCGAAACCTTGAACTATTCATCCTTAATGGGGCAGAGCATGTTCTGCCTCTGCCCCAGCGGGTACGAGGTTGCGAGTCCGAGAATCGTGGAGTCCGTACACGCGGGCTGCGTTCCCGTGCTTATATCCGACGGCTACGTGTTGCCGTTTAGCGACGTCCTGGATTGGTCGCAATTTTCGGTGCACGTTTCGGTTTCGATGATACCGAGGTTGAAGGAGATTCTTAAGGGGGTTTCGGTGGAGGAGTATGCGGAGAAGCAGAGGAACGTGATTCGGGTGCAGAGGCATTTCGTGCTCCATCGCCCCGCTCAACGTTATGATCTCTTGGACATGGTTATGCACTCTTTGTGGCTTAGGAGGCTTAATTTGAAGCTTCCACGTTGATGATTCCATTTAATTGTGTACGAAATTGTTATATGAAGTCTGAACTAGTTCGACTTTTGGTTTAATTTGATTTAAAAAAAAAAAAAAGATAAATAATCACAGTGTCGAGCTTTCACAATTTAATCTTTGAAAGATGAAAAAATATAAGTTGAATTTACGTCAAAAGATGAGACAAATTAACTCGTTAACTTTTTTCATTACCGTTAAAAATTTTGTCGGTATACATGTTCAATAATAAAAAATTTGATTTTTTAATAACATTATCCACATTTAAAAAAATTTGACAAATTAATATTTAAAATTACAAACGGTCAATTTGTTCTTTCAAAGATACACAGATTAATCCATAAAACATCAAACACTTTATTAAATAATTTTAGACACAACATAATTACATGCATGCAAACTAAAATTACATCTATCAATCAAAAATAATAATTTTTATCTTGTTTTAACATGAATTACAAGTTGGTCATTCCAATTTTATTTTTTTTTATTAATAATGATTTTAAATATTTTTTTTAATTGATTCGAGATATAAAATATATGTCATTAAATTTGATAATGCGGATTAATTTTATTTTTTTTTAAATGTGGATGGTGCTCTAAAAATATCAAACTTTCCATATTCACAATTTAGTTTAAGATTTTAAGATAAATATATATATTCACATGTTAGTCCAATACAATTATTAATGACATGAAACACATGAACTACCATATATGTATGTAGGTAGAAACCATATATGTAGGTAGAAACGTTAATTATTATGAAGAAAGTTAAGCACATGATTAATTTGTTGTATTTTTTTTAATATTTTCATGACTTAATTTATATTTTTTTTCTTTTAAGAATCAAATTGGCAGCGTTACACATTTTCAAAAACCTAATCAATTATTTACCTAAAAAATAATTCATGGATAAAATTATTTTATATTAGTGTGTAACACTGTTAAACTCGTCTTATTTAGTACCAAACTTTATTAAATTAGCATTTTTCTTTTCCTCTCTATAAATGTGTCAGAAAATAAAGTCAGGTAAGATACAATTATTTTCATCTATTCCTAAAATGTCAAAGGAAGGAAAAATGAGAATTTTGAAAAGAAGCAATAACCAATTGAGAGTCTTTATACAGAGAACTAGTTCATGTAAATTAAAAAAATTTTATTTACAGGTAGTAATATTAAACTTGTTAATGATTTATATTATTTCTAAAATTATCCTTAAAATTAATATTTTTTTATCCAATATACTATTATTTAATTGATTAATCTGTGGAGAGAGAATAATAATATAAATACATCTTATTAATTTATGGTTAATCCTTTCATAGAAAAAAAGAATATATCTATTAATTTACAATATTTTTTTACTTAAAATTATATTTAATAATTAATTTTTTAGTAAAAAAATAATATAAGAGATAGTTTAGAAGGAAACTTATATAAAGGAAAAAAATCTAAAAAAGTTTTTAAATAATTAATTTTTTCATAAATAAATATAATTTATTTCTTTAAATAAGTAAAAAAAAAACTATTTATTTTATGTAGAAGTAGTTTAGATAATAACATGCACACTAAGAAAACTGAAAATTATTTATTTTATTAAAAAAAGTGAATTTAATTAAATAAATTTAAATAAACTGGTTCAATATAAAGATAAAATATTAATTTTAAACACGGGTGTTAATATAATTAGATATTTTCCTTACACTTTTATTAAACATAATTATTTATAATAAACAGAGATTAAAAGGGTTTAATTGTAAATTTAGAATAATCTCTACGTTTTAGTCCATACACCTAAAATTCACGTGTTTTAATTCTTACAGATTTACTTTTTAATCCGTTAATTGGTTTTTTTAATTCCTATGTATGAATTAAAAACATTTTTTTAATCTCTACAATTTTAGATGACAAGAACGATAGCTGATTAAAATTACATGTGTAGGAATTAGAACTGTTTAAAAAATGTACATGTAACAACTGAAATTGGATTAATAAGTGTATGTGTGGAAATTATTAATTTAAAGGCTTAATTACAAAAAAAAAAATTCTACTTTTTCAAATTTGTAATTTTAGTAATTCTAATTTAAAATCCGTAATATTAATCTTTACTTTTAAAATCAAACAAAGTTAGTCTCTCTATTAATTTTGAAGCGCTAAAATTCAAACCTAATTCTCTCTGTTTCAAATGTTACAATAACCAGTAATGATTTAATTAATAATTATTATGAAAACATTTATATATAAATCTTTCACGTAAATTTTATTTATTATCATATATTTATTTATTATTTATTATGTTCTTAACGAAAATTTAGTATTTTGAATAAAAGTAAAATAAAGGGGATAATTTATAAAATAAAAAGTGAAATATATAAAAAAAATTATAACCAATAATAGAAGATGTTAAAAAATAAAGGAAGAATAAATTAAATAACTTTTAATAATTTTAAACATTAATTAAACAAAATCTTATAAATTTAAAATTTGTATATAATAAATATTTTTTTTTCAATATAAGTCGGGTCATGTGGATCAATTAGTGACCCACTGATTTGAATAATGACTCAGTGACCTAGTATCTTTATCGTTTTGATTACCAGTCCAAATTTTAAAACTAGGACAAAGATGTCAAGATACTAAAGTTATTTAAATTATTCTTCATTTATTTTTTAACATCTCTTGTTAATAATTGTAAATCTTTTTTTATATATATTTTTTACTTTTTATTTTATAAATCACTCTTTATTTAATTTTATTCAAATTACTAAATTTTTCTTAAGAATAAAAAAATAATAAGTGAATATATGGTAATAAATAAAATTTATATAAGATTTATATTAGTAATTTAAACAAGTAAGTTTTAAGTGTGTGGATTAAAACCTAAACATTATGCAAGTGAATAATTAAACTAATTAAAAACATTCATTTTTTTAATTTTAATATATTTTTACATATTTAAATTATATTTTTTATATTCAAATAATCTCGAACAAGAACAGCGTTCCATATTACCACTAATTTCCAGATGGTAAGTAATATTAATATTTTTTTTTAGAGGAAATATTAATATTGACTATTACTTTACAAAATGAAAGTATAAAATATTTATTAATTAAAATCATCAAAGCTATATATAATCAGAGTCAGAGACATTGATGCTCAACAAGTTCACTTTCGTTCTCACATTCACTCTCTGAATCTGCATCACTTCACTCTCACTACTCTCTGAACTGTTTCCTTTCACTTTCTCACATTTTCTCGAGAAAATACAATAAAATCGCTCTCTGTTAAATGGAGATTCCACGCAAATATTTCTTCTCTCCAATTCTCTCTCTGATTCTACTATCGTTCGTCATCGTCGTGGTGCTGCGTCGAGTTCAGTTACTCGAATTCGCAACGATCGCCGCTTTAAAACCTGCACATTCCGTTCCTCTGGATCGCCTCCGGACAAAGCTCTCCGGCGAGAGTCAACTCCACGCCGTCGTAAACTCCGGCGAACTTCGCCGGAACAAATTCCGCAACCAAACCGCTACCGTAAGTTCTACTGTTTCTTTTTTCTCTCACTTTCTCTTCCGTTGATTTTGTTTCCTCTGTTTCGATGAGTTTTACTTTCCGAACGTTTATAAAACAGCAGATTCTGTTGCATTAATTGCCGGCGTTAATTTGGATTCTGATTTCCTTTTAATTTTAGCGTTCGCTTTTTTTTCTTCTTCTCTGATATTCATTATGTGAGAATGAATATGGAAGTGAAAACCTGAATTGATTGTTATGAGTTAAATTTGAATGTGAACAGAGGAAGGTAGGAAAACTCGAACAAAGACTCGCGGCAGCGAGAGCTGCGATGCGAAAGGTTGCGTCGGAATCAGAAGGTGAGAGAGGCAATCTCAGTGTAGCAACCGCCGCGCGTGACGGCGACGACCGCCGTTACGTCCCCGCCGGAGCTATCTATCGTAACGCCCGCTTGTTTTATCGGTAACACCTTCCTCCCACCACCTCTCTTATTTTACGAGGGAAAACTATTTTATGGATAGTTTTAGATTTAAATAGATTAATAAAAAAAAAAGAGCAAAAAAAAAAAAAACAAGTATATTGATAAGTGATAGAATAAATAAATCGTAAAAAAATAAAATAATAAAAACATTTGACAGAATATATAATGTGTGAAAATACAATATTAATTACCACACTAATATTAATATTAATATAAGAATTTAATTAGAATATACTAATAATATATTTCATACTGATAACATAAAAACACTTTGAAGCTTACACAATAGGGATTCATATACTAAAAACAATCCTGAATTATCATTTCACTGATCTTAAATTATTATATCATTAATTGATAATTATTAACTTTCAAAATAGTTATTTTAAAAGTTAAACGTAAAATTTGATCTTATTAGTTATTTGAGTAAAAAAGTGTGTCAAAATTAAATTTCTAACAAATATAATTACTGTATTGGTTAATTTAAGGGATTGTTTTTTTTTTTTTATTATTATAAACTAACGAATTATACTTTGAATTTTCATTACAAGAGGTACTCATGTTTAATTGTGTTTAGAAATCGAATATCTAGCTACTGTTGTAAAAAAGAAATAGGATATCTATAAAGCAATTATTTAAACATTATAATTGATTTTATGCGTGCATATATATATATATATATATATATATATATATATATATATATATATATATATATATATTTTATCATAGTTTTATTAAAAATAAACCATCACTGCTTTGCTTGCAAGTCACCGCCACCGTAACATTTTGATGCCACGAAAGAGATGTTTACTTTTTTTTCCATAATAATTTGCTCGATCGATCTTTTCTTCCAATATACGATAAGGGAGTGGCGATCGATTGCGCTAGTAATAGTATACTATTTGATTCATTCATTCGCTTAGTAGTTTCACACTCATCCTTGTGAATCATGAAAAAAGGGTGTAGAGAAGAAATAACCAATTATGATACTCTTCTGCAAAAAGCTCCTTTGCTATATACGAATGAGCCTTTTTATTATTTCAACACTGCTATCCCCTATTTCCATGATTCATATAAATCTTCCACTATAAGAAACAAATGGATAAAGGGGTACGTCTTAAAGTGTTTGTTACTTAACCTGTCTAAACATATATTGGCAAATGGCAATGTAATGTTGGAAGCTTAGTAGCCATCATTGCAGATCGATGCAGAATGGTCCCAAACCCATGTTTGCTATGCATTAACTTCAATTAGCAACCAATCAACACATTTAAAGGATGATCAGGTGAACCATTATTGGGTGGTATATTTAATTAGCCTTTGTACATTTAAAAAAGTTTCATTCTTTTGTGTGTGTTTCTGTTAGTATCAATTTACCATCATCATTAGTATTTGGAAATTATTTAATAGGAATGCATTACGTAAGACTTAAGAGCCACGTGATTCTAAATGGGATGAATATTGCTTAAGAGTGCACAAAAAAAAAAAAATGGAAACCTTTATGTATGAGGATTAATTAATTAGTAACTGTGCAATAATTGAAAACAAAAGTGAATATGACAACATTGGAAAATGATGGCGGCTAAATATTTTGATCCGTTTTTGTTATTTATAGATATCATCACATTGAGGATTTTCACATGAGATTATTGTTAACTAATTAATATTTATCATCCTAATTATTTACAAAATATTTAAATATATTTAACTTTTTAAGATATTAAATGATTTTTTTATTTAATTGTTAATTGTACTACCCTACGTTTCGATCATTTTATGTAATTTCTACGTATTCGATTTATTCTTCCCTAACGTACCGCAGGTATCCATTGATTTCTCCCGATACGTTTGAGCTTTCCAGTGATCGAATGTTCCAAACATATTAATGCGTCACAATTAATACACATGGCTGACCACTATTTCTTACTATACAATTTTGTTTTTAGTAAGCACTAAGCACAATGAAGTGCTAAGTCTAGCGACACCAGAAGTCTTGTCATGAGTACAAAAGATGGGCCAAGGTAATTATTGTACATGATATCCTAGTATATCAATCGTGAAATCCTCCATAACCCAACCAAATATGGTTGTCGATTTCACATCCACTAACTAATGTGATATATACCAAATTAATGTATACGAGTATTAGTGGGTACAACTTTCATTTTGTAAGATTGTCAACCGGGTTAGAGTATTTATATTTTTTTAGTGTCCAACAATTAGGACTTAATTTTTAATTATATATGTTCCAACTTCAAATTTGTACATCATATCCTAGTAAAGTGTTTATAAAATGAAATTTATTCTTCTTGTTAAACAGGAGCTACTTGGAGATGGAGAAAATATTAAAAGTATACGTATACCCAGACGGTGATGTACCGATGGCTCACGATGGTCCTTGCAAGGACATATATTCCATTGAAGGGAGGTTTCTCCACGAGATGGAGCACGGCGCGGGGAGGTTTAGGACCAACGACCCCAATGCTGCTCACGTTTACTTCTTGCCCTTAAGTGTGACTTGGATGGTCAAGTACCTTTATACTCCACTCTCATACGATGTCACTCCTTTAAAGCAGTTTGTCTCTGACTATGTGAGAGTGATTTCCACAAGACACCCCTTCTGGAATATAACTCATGGTGCCGACCACTTCATGCTCGCTTGTCATGATTGGGTTAGTTCAATTCCCTCTCTATTGCTGCTTTTACTTGGGTTGCTACACCTCTTCTTTCTTTCAATTTTTTCAACAAATTTTAACCAATGAAAAAAAAAATGTTAGTCAGAATGTGTTGATAGCACTCTTTAACTATTAAGGACTTGTTTGCATAAATGTATATAAAATGATTTCAAGAAGTAAAAATAAAATTTATTTTTCCATAATTAAATTTGATTTCTCTCCTAATTACTTTGTAAAAGTCTTATATTTTTTTTTTATGAAAAATCATATGAGAGCTTCAATAAATTAGTTATTAAAAAAAATTAATTTTAATTAATAAATAAGTTAATTTCATTTTGTTTAATTATTTATAAAATAGTATATCCAAATCTTTGATAGATAGTTAAATGCCGAATAATTTGACTAATTTTCATATGATAGTCAAATAGTATTTTTTATTTAGAGATTAATTGAGATCGACCACATAATTTAAGTCCATACAGTAATTTATCCATGATATAATGCTATAATTTTTCTTTTTAGTGAGGTATATAATGCTATAATTGAATCATGGGATCGCACAGAACTAGCCATGCATTAAGGCACGCGTAATGCATTTGTCAAATTTTGCTTACAGCTGGAAATTAATGCCAAAATGAACAATTTGTTCTCCCAACTGCGGTTGTTTAAGCATGGAGGACCTTACGATTTATAATTTAGGAGAAATTATTCTATATATAGTGTCCATGGACCACATTGTGTTCACGATTGTAGTCCATTTCCAAGTTCACGATTGTAGTCCATTTCCACAGTGTGTTTCTCTTGGAGATTGGTTGCAAAATAGGTAAAGTAGTGGTCCTCTAGTAATCAAGGCATTGGCGTGTATATTGCGTTCCCGGTATTTCCAATAAATAAAATGTAGTCAACTTCCTCGGAGACCCATTTAATAGTATATCTAACAAAATTAGACTTTGAAAAAGCTTGTTAGTAATAACTCAACATATAACTTTGGAATACCAAGAATTAATTCTCTGGACAAAAATAAAATGAACTCCTCGTCGAATTTCAATGTAAGAGCATTGATTTTTTAACATCTTAATTTTCTTTTTTATAAAAGAAAACATCTTAAATTTTCAAGCACCTAATTAGTACTAATCTTTGTTTTATCTCCCTCACTGTAGATGTCTAATAGTAATTAGCCTCCAAAAATAGTTGAAAAATATTTTTTTATACTCTTTTAAACATACGGTGTATCTTATGGATTAGAGTGTGTTATCACATTATATTGATCTTTATTTTATATTTTTAATAAATTTTAAGAGTGTGTTAACTAAGCCTTCTCAAAATGATTTTTGTTTGAATAACTTATTGATTTTCTGCAGGGTCCTCATGCATCACAGGGCAACCCCTTCCTCTACAACACCTCAATCCGCGTCCTGTGCAACGCCAACACTTCCGAGGGCTTTAACCCTCGAAAGGACGTCTCCTTACCCGAAATCCACCTCTACGGAGGCGAAGTCTCCCCCAAACTCCTCTCCCCCCCACCTGACACCGCTCCACGCCGCTACCTCGCCTTCTTCTCCGGCGGCCTGCACGGCCCCATCCGCCCCACCCTCCTCCGCCACTGGAAAAACAACAACAACAACAACAACAACGGTGACAACGACATTCACGTCTACGAGTACCTCCCGAAAGACCTAGACTACTACTCCTTCATGCTCAACTCCAAGTTCTGCCTCTGCCCAAGCGGCCACGAAGTCGCCAGCCCCAGAATCGTGGAGTCAATCTACGCCGAATGCGTGCCCGTCATCCTCTCCGAGTACTACGTCTTACCCTTCAGTGACGTGCTTCAATGGGAAGCGTTTTCGGTTAAGGTCGATGTTTCGGATATTCCTAGGTTAAAAGAGATTCTCAGTGCAATTCCGGAAGAAAACTATCGGAAGCTTAAGGAGGGAGTAAAGGCCGTGAGGAGACATTTTACACTGAATCGCCCTGCCAAGAGATTTGATGTGTTTCACATGATCTTGCATTCTATATGGTTAAGGAGACTAAACATAGAAATCATATAGAGACCGTTTTAATTACAATTTCTCCCACAAAAATCTTATTCACGATATTATAGTGATTATTATTTCCTGGCCCTGAAATAGGAATCCCACATGGTTTTGATTTGAAGATAAATTGTATTTTATTACTCTTTGCATTTTGCATAAAAAGTTAGTTAATTTATACACTATAAGTTTATACATAACCACTTTTTCAAACTAGAGAAATTGTATGATATTCTTAAAGTTAGTTAATTTATACACTTTTTCAGTGTCTTTGTTGTCATTCAATTATTGACCTAAAAATCAACTATATCAAAATCTTTATATTTTTCTGTGCACCATAACAATTATCTTCAAATTTTTGGCATGTACACTAATTAGTAGACATGGCATTAGACAACTTAATTAATATTGAGAAAATTTAAAGACTTTGGCACTGTTATTTAAGAAATTGATTTTTCCTTTCTCTTCTTTTGTCTCTTCCTTAGAGTGTATCCAAACAAATTTAACTATTAGCTCTGGTTTAACTATGCAGGGGATCGAAGAAGAATACAATATTAAATGATTTTATTTACAGCCCTAGCTAGCAAATAGTGATGATTCAGAACTTCTGAATACAGCCTAGGCTACTATCATATATACACGTACACATTCTTCCATATCCAAATAACTACGTGAAATTAAGCTAAACTACGTACAACTACTCATGATTCATCTACTACAATTGGACTCTTATAGGATGCCGAGATCTTAGCATGTCTCCGAATGAGAGAGGGGCTTGTTTAGGGGAATTTCCCTTTCTTCTGATACTATCATTCTTGACATGGAGAGTGACTATTGGACCCATTTCCCTCTTCACCGAGTTGCTGAAGTACTCAATGTCAACCTCGTTGCCTGATATGTCCTTCACATAGAAAGCGTTCACCAATTTCTCTCCGTGCGTTTCCACGTCCGCTCGAACAACGGCGAGGCCGTTCTCTCGGACTACTCGGGTTATGTCCGAGAGCAGCCCTACTCTGTTGTCTGCACACAACTCGAATCTAACTCCCTATAAGAATGTGTTTAAAAAAATGTGTTAGATAATATGTTATTAACATATATATATATATATATATATATATATATATATATATAATTACCTCACAAACACGGCGTTCTATTGCTGCTTCTAAGCATTTCATTACTCGTTCCTTCTCGCATGCAGTATCTAAAGCATATCCGTCTACGTGCCTGATGAAATACTCCTGTAAAAAAATATGAAATATTAATTTTTTTTTATTCTCTAATATTTCATTTAATCCATCTTAATCTTTAAAATATTTTTTTATTTCATTTTCATTTTTAGTTCCTTTGTCTTTATCAGTTAACTTCGTTAGTGAATAATAAATGTCATGTGTCCCATCAATAAAATAAAATGATATATGTCATTAAAAAAAACTATTTTTTAAAAAAATATATAATTAATATTATATATCTCATTAATTAAGTGATATGTGGTATTAAAAAAAACTTAAAAAAAAAAAATTAATATCACGTGTTACTTTATCAATGAGACACGTGACATTCATATCATTATCAGAGTTTACTAAAGGAATCAAAAGCTAAAAGAAAAAATATTTTAAAACTAAAATCAATCAAACAAAACATTCAAAATTATAAAAAAAATGTTTAATATTTTACAGATAAAAACATAATTTGTCCTTAATAATATATATATTGATTGTATATACAAGAAAAGCATATGCATAGTTTTAAAACTATTTTATCTGTCAATTATAATTTATATAATTTTTAAAATAATTTTATAAAATTTTGTAAATTTTTACACGAGAAAAAGTGAGTAGAATTAGTAAAGTTATACATACCTGAAATGCATAACCTGCATGGGAATTGATGGAGGCGTGGAAAATCACGTACTACATATCCGTTAACGTGCAAACGGTATCAAACATTAGCCTGGGACGATCCTTGCACTCAATGTTAACAATCGAATACCCTTTTTGGTCACAGCTTTCAATAGTGACCACTGTATTCCTTCCCTTGATCATCTCTTTGGGCGAGGAAGGGGACTCATAGTCCCTAACCAAGAGCATAAGTTGGTGCAACCTCCGTTCCACGGTTGTCATGTTGCCTTCTCCCTCGAGAAGCTCGAAGGTCTTAACATCGGGGTGGTTCACGCTACCAGTGCCATTAGGATTGGTGGTGGCGCGAAGCACCGTTGTTAAGTGATCCTCTATGGAGGCCAGCCGTAAGGGGTCATCGATGGCGGAGTGGGTGGATTGGTCTAAGATGTAGGTAACGCAAGCGAGCCAAGCGTTGTGGCTCCATGCATGGGCCTCCACGATGTTGCAGTGGAGGTCGGCCAAGGCCGCCAAGATCTCTGAGAAGAGGCCTAGGCGGTCAGCGCCGATCATCTCGATGGCTGTGTGTTGATCGATTGGGAGGGAAAGTGTTAGATTTCAGAGGAAGAAGATTACAAAACTAGATGACAGAATAATGAGAGAGAGCTTAACTTTCTTTTTCATTAAAATGCTGAACAATACAATGTTTAAATACTAAAACTGGGCTAACAATCTCCACTAACCATGTCTAACAATCCTATGTTAGTGGTGCTAAAAATAACTTAAAAACAGAAACTCAAATTTGCTCCTAACAAATAGCCAAAAAACCAGCAATAGACTTTTGACAAAGTCTTTCAACAAAGTAACTAATTTTCTCTTACTTTTATTCAGCTTCTCACGTGCACATATGAGCTTGAATTATGTTGCAACACCTCCCCTTAATTCAAACTCATACATACCAATTTTCTCCATAAAGAACTGATGTTTGGCTTGAGCTAAAGCCTTGGTAAACAGATCTGCATTTTGGACGATTGTGCTGCAGAATCTTAGAGCGATTGTTTCCTCTGACACAAGCTTCCTTATGAAGTGATGCTGAACTTCAATATGTTTGGTTCTTGCGTGAAATGCTGGGTTTCTTGTCATAGCAATCACAGACCTGTTATCACACCATATCTCAGTTGCTCCTTCCTGCTCACAACATAAATCTTTCAACAACTTTCTAAGCCAAATAGTTTGTCTTGCTGTTGCACCAGCAGCTACATATTCTGCTTCAGATGATGACAGAGCCATAGTATCTTGCTTCTTTGAGCTCCAAGTGATAGCTCTTGAGCCAAAACTGAAAATTGACCTTGATGTACTTTTCCTGTCATCCAAACTGCTTGCCCAGTCACTGTCTGAGTGTAGCCAACTAACTTGAACTCACTGACTTGTTCATACAAGATTCCAAAACGAGTTGATCCTGCAACATACTTCAGAATCCTGCAACATACTTCAAAACGAGTGCATGTATCTGGATACCACACTTACACTATGAGCAATGTTAGGACGTGTGTGAGTGAGATAATTCAGACCTCCTACAAGACTTCTGAACAACTTTTCATCAACTTTTCCTGTGCCATCCTCCTTCTGCAGCTTCTCATTAGGATTCATAGGAGTTCTGACAGTTTCACATTTTTCCATTGAAAATTTCTTCAGCAGATCCATTGCATACTTCCTCTGGCACATAAATATTCCATCTTCTCCTTGCTTTACTTCTAGACCCAAGAAATACTGAAGCAGTCCCAAGTCTGTCATCTCAAATTGCTCCATCATTGATGCTTTGAACTCATTTAGCAGCTTCTGAGAGGAGCTAAAGTAGATGATGTCGTCAACATAAAGACAGACGACAATGAATCCATTCAAGCCTTCCTTTTTCACATAGAGAGTTGGCTCATTCTCACTTCTCTTAAATTGATTTTGAAGAAAGAATGAGTCAATTTTAGTGTACTAGGCTCTTGGAGCCTGTTTCAGTCCATAAAGTGCCTTTTGCAGCTTGTAAACCTTGCCTTCTTCACCATCTTTGACAAAGCTGAGTGGTTGCTCAACAAAAACTTCTTCTTGTAAGTCTCCATTGAGAAATGCAAATTTTACATCCAGCTGAAACACATCCAATTTCCATTGAGCAGCCAAAGCTAATACCACTCTCACAGTTTCAAATCTTGCCACTGGTGAGAATGTCTCCTCAAAATCGATTCCTTCTTGTTGTGCATACCCTTTTGCCACCAACCTGGCTTTGTGCTTCTGAATACTCCCATTTGTATTGAACTTAGTTCTGAATACCCACTTAAGTCCAATAACATTCTTCCCTTCAGGAAGATCAACCAATTTCCAAGTTTCATTCTTTTGAATGGACTTGATTTCCTCCTTCATTGCATCTTGCCATTCAACTTCATCTTTAGCTTCATCAAAACTGGTTGGATCTGCTGCCATCAGTGCAAAGTCATAGTTTGCATACAAGTTAGCAAGAGTCCTATATCTTCTTGGTGCAGAATCATTCGATGAACTTGATGATGAAGGACTTGAAGAAGATGATGAGCTGTGATTTGAAGATGGTGGTGTTGTAGGAGGACTTGGAGATTGCTGATTATTTGTTAGCACAATTGAGTCCTCCCCTGAACTATCAGTCCCAACTGTTTTCTGCTGAATACTATCACAACTTTCTCTTTGCTTCCAATTCCAGCCTGCATTCTCATCAAACACAATGTTCCTACTAACCATAATCTTGCTAGTAAGAGGGTTATACAGTCTATATGCCTTGGATTGAGCAGCATAGCCAATGAATACACATTTCATAGATTTATCATCTAGTTTAGGTCTCAAACCAAAGCATAAGCTATACAATCGAAAACTCTTAAATGACTTACAGATGGTTTTTTTTTTCTCTCCATGCTTCAAATGGTGTCATGTTCATGACTGCCTTTGTAGGAGAGACATTGAGGATGTACACTGCAGTAGCTACAGCTTCACACCAGAAGTTGTTTGGTACACCTTTAGCTTTGAGCATGCTTCTTGCCATCTCTACAACAGTCCTGTTCTTTCTCTCAACTACTCCGTTTTGCTTTGGAGTATATGGTGTAGTCAATTCTCTTCTTATTCCTTGTTCCTCACAAAATGTGATGAATTCATTTGATAAAAATTCACCACCATGATCTGTTCTTAAGGCTTTCACACATAAACCAGATTGTTTCTCAACATAGCCTTACAAATCTTAAAGTTTTCAAAGGCTTCAGACTTAGCCTTTAGAAAGTAGACCCAACTCATTCTACTGTAGTCATCAGTTATGAGCAAGAAATACTTACTTCCACCAAGAGAAACTGTCTGCATTGGTCCACAGAGATCAGCATGCAGCAGCTCCAAACTTTCACTTGCTCTCCAAGCTCTGCCACTAGGAAATGATCCTTTTGACTGCTTTCCATATAAGCATCCTTCACACAACTCAAGCTCACCAATTTTAGGCAGCCCTTGCACCATGTCTTTGGAACTCAGAAGCTTTAGTCCTTGCACATTCAAATGACCATATCTCAGATGCCACAGCTTGGCATCATCATCTCCTTTAACTATTAGTGCTTTGCTCACATTGCCAAATAAATCAAGAGGGAACATTCTGTTTCTCCCCATAACAATCTTTACTACAACTTCTTTGGATTTCTTATCACAGATCAAACAGAAATCATTCTCAAACAATACTGAATATCCAGAATTGAGTAATTGACCCACACTCAGCAAATTGTGAGCCAAATTTGGCACATACTGCACATCATATAAGAGCTTAGTGTTTCCTTGCTCAGTTTTGATTGCAATCGTGCCTCTTCCTTCCACTTCAAGTTGCTTTCCATCTCTAAGCCTCACCTTGCTCTTTAAAGATTCATTCAGTTCTCTAAACATAGACTTGGCACTTGACATATGGTTGGAGCACCCACTGTCAACATACCACACGCCACCTCTTGCATCATTGTTAGCTGCACTTTGTGCTAAGAACAACTTTTGCTTATTCTCCACAAAATTGGACTTTTGATCACCCTTTTGTTCATCCTCCTCCTTCCAGCAGCTAGCTTCTTTGTGGTCTGGCTTCTTGCAATAGTAACATTTGAGTGGACCTTTATATGATTGCTCTTTTCCTTCCTTATTCTGTCCTCTTCCGCAGCCCCTTCCTCTTGAGCCAGCTCTTCCTCTACCTCTTCCACTAAATTGCCCTGTCTTTCACATGGAATGCCTTCTCTTCCTTCTTCTCACTATTTCTATTGAGCCTCTCCTCATGAGCTCGCAAGGATCCCATGAGTTCATCAAAGGTGTAATCTGCCATGTCCTTTGACTCTTCAATAGCCGCTACAACATGATCATATTTGCTTGTGAGACTTCTTAGAACTTTTCCAACCACATGCTTATTGGTCATTGTTTCTCCATATGATCGCATTTGTTGTACCATAGTGGATACACGTGACAAGTATTCTTGGATAGATTCTTTGTCCGTCATTAGAGCTGTTTCAAACTCTCTCCTTAGTGATTGCAGCCTCACTGTAATTACCTTCTTGTCACCTAGATACTCTTGCTTTAGAGTATCCCACGCCATCTTGGATGTGGTTGCTGAGGCAATTCTGGGAAAGATTTCATCATCCAAGGCTTATTGTATCATAAACAATGCCTTGGAATCTTTCTTTCTCTTCTCTCTCAATTGCTGACCAGGTTCTGGAGGTTGAGCATCTTCAAATCCATCTTCAACAAAACCCCACAGTTCTTAAGACTTAAATAATGTTTTCATTTTCAAGCTCCAAAACTGATAATTTATGCCTTTAAAGATAGGCAATTGTGAAGTGGCGATTCTAGATCCGTTGTTTTGCATTATGAACAACCTTTTCACTCTCTAACCCGTGTTTACCTTTGTGTTTAAGTGCTCTCTCTTCTCACTCAACAAATTCCCTGGATATGAACCTGGATAATTAGTTAGCTTTGATGCCAAATGTTGGATTTCAGAGGAAAAAGATCACAAAACTGGATAACAGAATAATGAGAGCTTAACTTTTTTCTTCATTAAAATGCTGAACAATACAATGTTTAAATACTAAAACTTGGCTAACAATCTCTACTAACCACGTCTAACAATCCTACGTTAGTGGTGTTAAAAATAACTTAAAAACATAAACTCAAATTTGCTCCTAACAAATAGCCAAAAAACTAGTAACAGACTTTTGACAAAGTCTTCCAACAAAGTAGCTAATTTTCTTTGACTTTTATTCAACTTCTCACGTGCACATATAAGCTTGAATTATGTTGCAACAGAAAGAAGTGGGAGGAGTTTTTTGAAATAGGTCTTGTAGTTTGTCATTGTGGTGAACATTGAATTGTTGTAGTTATTGTTGTTTGGTGATGGTGGAGAAGTTCTTGATTTTCCTATGTCATGCATGCATGCGTTTCACATTTACCTTGTACCATTTCTATTTAGGAAGAAAGAAGATAATGCAAGTAATCAGAAAAAGAGTCGTATTCATTCTTTCTTTCAATACCTAAAATTAAAGGGTGACTTTTCTAAACTTTTGGATTTTATTGGATATTGGTACCATATTGAAGTGGACCAATATAAAATAGACACATGGTTTAATAAGCCACATCTCATTTTTTAAAAAATATTTTCAAATTATAATTTAGTCCTTTTTTTTAAAATCAATTTTTTACTTAATTTTACAGGGTCCGACTAAGCCCTAACACCAACAGCTTCCTTTGTAAGCCATTGATAGGAACATTACAGTGGGTTTCGACATTTTTTTCTGTGTCGGCCAAGTGAGTATGCGATCCAATGCCAAGATGATGATCTTGTTTCCTTTGTGAGAAGAAGCAAGAAGAAGAAGTAGAGGAACCAGAGTAAATCGTTAACCCATGGGAGGAGGTTTCCGCCAAAGGCAAAATCGATTATGACAAACGACCATTTCGGCTGCCAGAAGCTCGACGAGCCTCTCATTTTCTGCCTCAAGCGTCTCACCTCTCGCGCCCCTCACGTCTTTCTACGACGTGGCGTTTTCTTCGCCCACTGGTTCACTTATAAATGACAATTTGACGGTGTCGTTTTTGTGTCGCAGTGATTTCACAGAGATTCTGGACGTGTACACCGGATGTGGACCTTCCTCTGAAGCGTTGCATTTAGGACATTTGATTCCGTTTATGTTCACTAAGTGAGTGAGTTCTTCGCTTTTTCAATTTTTTATTTTCAGAATTTGATTAAATTTGTGAATCTAGTATGTTGTTTTTGTAATTACGAGTGGATTTTGAACAGTAATTGAGGAAGAGAGGATTATTACTTTTGTGATGAAGTGTCTTAGAAGGTTAAGTTTGTTGAAATGGCCACAAAGAATGGCAATCAGCATAGGCATTGCAAGAGGAATCCAGTTCTTACACAACAGAGTTCCTCCTGGCATATTTGGCAACAATATAAAGATTGAGAATATTTTGTTGGATGATATCCTCAATGCAAAAGTTAGTGGATACAGCATTCCATGGCCATCCAAGGTTAGAATTAGAAAAGATAGTATATGTAATTTGACTAGTTCTTCTCAGTAATATTTTCATTCAATGCCTCTCTCAAAGTGACTAATCTTTAATGAAATCTGCCTGTCAATTTTTAGAAAGGTCATGACAAAAAACTTTGTGAACATATTCTTCCATTGATGCATCCAAAGTCTAATGTGCTATTGCCATATGCAGCATCAATAATAAAGAAAAGGAAGACATCTATCAGTTTGGTGTTATTCTACTAGAAGTCATCACTAGAAAACACATTACATCTTCCAGTGAAGTAGAGGAGCTGAAGCGTGAGGTATGCATGAGCATGACATTGTATTCTTAAGCCAGATATGTATTATTGGATTTGTTTTCCCTATCTCTTATGTCCTATTTGTCATGTTCAGCTTGAGAGAGGTTTAGCAGAATCTGCATCACCATTTCTAAGGGCTGCAACACCATCACCATCTCTAGGGACTGCATCATCATCACTAAGAGGTGCATCACCAATACTAAAGGGAGTGTCTGATTCTTCCCCCTGGGAGACTTGTGTGTATGAATCGTTTAAGACTGCAGTTCAGATCACCATCAATTGTCTCAGCAAGGTTTCCAGTAATCGCCCTTCAATAGAGGATATTCTCTGGAATTTGCAGTACTCCATGCAAGTTTAAGAGCCAAGGACCAGTGGTGTACACCTCTTTACAAAAATGTAAACTTACTTGCTGTAACAATATGGGTTGCTCACAATTCACAAGTTATTTAATCATAATGAATAAGGACTAGTTTGATTCACTTCTCACTTTTTTGTTTTAAAGTATGTTTTTAAAACTAATTATACAGTATTTGGAAATCTCATCCAAATCATATTTTTAAAATATGGACCACACGACGCCATTCGACTGGGTTAAAGACAAAAGTTTTAAAATATGATTGGAGAAGCGGAAGAAAGCTGAAGAATCTCTTAACAACATGAAAAGCCAATGGGAAAGTATTAGGCAAGGGTTATATCAAGTAGGAATTGTTTTGCCTGCATATCTTACTGCTACTGCTGAGGATGCTGCATATCTTACTGCCACTGCTGAGGATGAGCAGTTGATTTCTGATCCTGTGGAAGATCTATGTCAACAAGTTTATATTGCCAAGTTTGTATCAAATACCATTGGAAAAGTAATTGCCAGGGTAAAGTTGGAGATAGAGATGGAAGCTCAACTAAAGGCAAAGAACTTCGAGATTGCTCGACTTTTGGAACGTCTCCACTGTTATAAGACCATGAATAGGGAGATGTCTCAGAGGAACCAGGAAGCAGTAGGTGAGACTTATGTCATTTAATTGTTTGTAGATGATGATTTATTGAATGTTAAGATAGTATGAGGTCAAGGCTTAAGGCTTGTATGGAGTATTATTCCTATAATAGAAAAAATCCTGAACACATCTGCGGCCATTAATCTTATTGAAACATTTTACTATTGCAAAGTGTGCTTGGAATGTGTGGTGGTGTTTGACTATTTTAGGTGCTTCATAGAAGTTCTTTATGGTTCTGATGTTTCTTTAAAGCTTTAACTTTGTATTTGGTTTTCTTGAATGACTTCTGAGTATTTGGTGTATCTAATCTTTTATATAAAATATTGGGTGCATGGAATAACACATTTGTAATGGTGACGGTTGTTTACTTGCTAGCTTGGAACAAATTTAATATTGCCTTGATGTGATCTCTTTTGGGAGGTATTATTCGTTATTCATGTCATAGTAAGAGAAAAAACCTCTGCTGTTATTATGAGCAAAACATGCATTTTTTTTATTATGCTGTTAATATGAGCAAAACGTGCAATTTTCTAGCATTCTGAGTATGTGCACAATTTAGATATATAATGAACTTCCTCTACTTGTAATTGTTTGTAAAAGATAATGTTTATTTTTTTTATTTGTTTTCCTTTCACCTTTTGTGTTATTTAATATCCATAAATAAAAATATGAATTTACAAATCTCTTTTCAAACTTTTTTTTATTAACAAAAATATCAATGAAAACTTACTACTCTTAAGAAAATTTATTCAAAATTCCATAAATATATAAATTATTCAAAACATCATATTAATAAACCACTAAAACCATTAGTAAGTAAAACAAAAGTACTATGAGATAAAAAAAAAAAAAAAAACTGAAAAAAAAAAATTTTAACTTGAAAAATTAAATTTTGACAAGATTTTTCCTTTTTGTATCAATAGTTCTTAAATGTCTTTTAAACAACTTCATTCTTGATTTGATTGTAAGGATCCAAAATCAAATCAAGGATGAGACGCATCCTCATATCTCCAGTGACCTCCACATATGCAAATAAGAATATAGGTAATGAATTCATTTTTGTAGTTAAACTAATTATTGTTATTATTATTTGAAAGAAAAAATTTACAACAATTAATTATTAGTGTTTTTAACAAAAATAACATTGATTCTTACTTTAATCTTGTTATAATTAGCGGTCCATATGCACTCGGACATCCATTTTGCTAGGCAAACGCCACAATCATTCCTAACATGTTAGATATAATTATGAGCATAAATTATATTACAAGATAAAATAAAATATGATATCTACAAAACAAAAAAAAATTCATAAAAAAAATTTCATCTTACCATCCATTCAGTTGTTGCCCAAATCCTTAAAATGCTATAAAATGAAGGGTCTTGTAACATTTCTTTAACAAACATAGCCTATAGATAATTAAAATTGTCAAATATAACTAAATATTAAGCATAACAAAATAATAATTGTTTCATTATTAATTGAAGTTACTTACAACTTTTTTAGCTTTCCTCTTCCTACATTCTTTTTTTGTCTCATTTGGTAGTGAATCTAGCAGGAAAGAGTTTTTTTTCCAATGGTGTCAACAACAATAAGGTACTAATGTTTATCATCATTCGTTGGAATAAAGATATGTAATACATAACAGTGAATATGAGTTTTTCTTATTTAAATATAAAATTCATCAATTTACTATTATTTCCTATTGGAGAAAAAAAATACCTTATGTAACAAATCAGCATCATCCATGAAATCATTCTTATAGTATCTAATAACTGTTTCTACTAGTGTCTTTTTGTCCAATGCATATTGCTGCCAATTGTATATTAAAAAAAAATTTACTTTATATTATTGACATATTTGAATAACAACATTGTTAATGTAATGAATTGGAAAATTATTATATCATAAAAGTTGTAGGCAAGAACTAATGTGACATGTATTCAGACTGATTTTTTTCTTCCCAAGTGAGCTTGCAAGCAAGAAAGTTAAGGACCTACAAAATAAATTTGTTATTCATTTTTAATTAAATATAATAAATGTATAATTGATTATGATATGTAATATTCTTACCTCTTGATCAACTATCATTTTAGGCATCAAAGTTAAGAGTCTTTTCTTTTCTCCATAACCCCATGATGATTGGATCAACACCTCCTCGCTACAAAAATAAATAAATCATGTCAAGTGTATAATTGAGAATCATAGTTATAGACAATAAAAAAAAAATCAATTATCTACCTAAGTAAATTATCAGACTTGTTTGTTTGAAATATGTACGAAGCAACCGTGGTCTCCATCTCATTAAATATCATATTCGTTGGGGTTTGAAGGAGAGAGGCATCCACTAAAAATACAAAAAAAGTAATACAATGGTTAAATTATATAAATAGTATCAATTCTTTGAAATTTAAAAGCAAATTATTAAATTTACATTTGGTATTTCAATTCTAGATGTTCTGCTTTCACATTTACCAATAGCAATTGATTGGTAAGGAATATTATTGTATACAATTTTTTTGCTTTCTACTTTATGAAAAAGCCTCATTGGCTTGATTGCAGTTTCAAACCTATTGTCATCTTCAACCATGTTTATCTTTGTCATTAATTTCTCTATTGAAGCTGCCAACTTTTCAATATCCACTATCACTTTAGACTTTGTTGATGATGTTGTGAGTATTGGAGTGGTTAATGTGGTTTTAAGTAGTGCTCCAGTAGTTGAGGTGGTTTGTATCGGACTCTAAGATGACATGTTATTTACAACAATTAGTGTTAAGTTATTGACAACCTCTTTCAAATCTTCAACCGATGATTTTACATTTAAAACTTCTTGCATTACAACACTACTCTCCCTATAGCTACTAACATTGCAAAGTTATATTTCTAAAAATATGAAAGATAGTCATTTTTAAGAATTAACATGATAATCAATATGAGCATATTTACCTTGAAGAATTTTCAATTACTTCTTCAATCAATAACTTTCTTTTTTGACCACTTTTTCTCATATTTTCTTGTGATTTGGGGGATATTGGTGAAGATTTCTTGCTATCATGCTTGTTGGAGGTTCTTTCGGATCTTGTCATAGGTTGAAATAGTATGGAGATAGATTGAGTAGTATGGCTGAACACTTGCACAAACTAGATATGACTAAATTCTTATTGTTATTGCCTCAAATTCCTAAGTAGAAAAATGGAAATATGTCATATTATAGTGTATTTTTAGATTTAAAATCATAAATTGCTAAACATTTATTTGTTGTGATCAAAATTGCATATTATGAATTTTAAATCACAAATTACTTACATCATAATATTGTGGCAAAAATAACAGATTTTGACATTTAAAATCATAAATTGTCGATATTTATTTGGATTTCAAATCACAAATTACAAATGGAAATATGTTATATGCATATGACAAATTGCTCAAATCATTTATTTCTTGTGCACGTTTATTTGAATTTCAAATATGCAAATTACAAATCTTACCATTCATGTAATTAGTATCGTTAATGACCATTAATGATGTAATCTTACCATAATTACAAATTACAAATTACTATTTAAATTCAATCACCATAAAATTTAAAAATAAAACATAACATAATCTTACCATGGAATTAGTACCGTTAAAGTTATTTAATATTATCTAATCTAAATGCTAAAATAAAGCAACCTTCAAAGTAAAAACATTGGTAACTTATTATAAAATTTAATTTATATAAAAAAAATCATTCAAAGAGACAACAATTACGAGTGTATGAATTTTTTTTTTTCTACATGCAACTGCAAGGGATTGTAGTGGTATCTAAGCATGCAGTAAATTATTTTGTGTTTTTTTTTTTATGGAGTGCCTTTGTCTTTTTAGCATCTTGTGAGGCAGAGCAAAGGAACAATCAAAATGCTACTTTTGAGGGATGGAGTCACTTGTCAAGCATTTAAGGCTAGACAAATTAGTTTCCTATCTATAAGCATAATATTCTACTATTACATAAAAATTGTGGGATATATAATGAGTGCATCTATACATAATATAATTTTCATAATTTATAAAAAAAAATTGAAAGAAGATACAAAGTCATGTATTTTATTTGAACATTATTTTATAAAATAGTTTAATTATGTGAGTAAATTATTCATAAATAGTATTAAATTTAATATATATATTTGTATAATAAACAAAATTACTATATATTTTTTAACAAATCATTAATTTAAATTTTAACTAATATAGTGAGAATATATTTACATTTTAAAAAATAAATATATAAAATATAATAATTATCACAATAGTAAATTATTTTTAAAGAAATTAATCATCCACCACAATGTTAAATCGTAAGCAAAAAAATAAAAATAACTAATTAATAATTTATTAGTTACTTTTTTTTTTATAAACTAATAGTTAAGCATATAAATAAAATAATAAATTACTATATATATATATATATATTAATTTTAATAATAAGTAGAAACATTATATCTATTATATAATTTAATTTTAAATTAATAATTAAGGATGTAAATTAAATAATAAATTATTATATATAAGAGTTTTTTTTATACATAACTAAATTAATTGATCATCTACCTCACTTTTCTGTTGTCAATGTTTAAATAAAACATTATTATAATACCTAAAAAAAAATAAGGCATTTATAAACAAAAAATGATTATAATGTGAACATTTTACAATTTTTTTTTTCATCCATGCCAATTATCAATTATAATATACATTTTGAATTCAATCAATAAAATTTAATATTTTTTAAAATCATATATTTTTGTTGTCTGGTATATTTTTTCACAAATGTTTCATTTGTTCATTCTTTAAATTAAAATATATATTTGTTTTATATTTTTTCACATAGGTTTCATTTATTAATTCTTTTAAAAAATATTTTTTTAATCAATACTATAGTTTTTCTTTTTATTAAGAATAAGTGAAGTTTATATATATATATATATAATATACCTTTTCACCAATAATAAAATATATCTTTTTTACCTAAAATTTTTAATCATTACTATTCATGAAATATATTATAAAATTTTTAGTGTTAAAACAAAATTTTAATTTTTAAATTAATAATACATTATCTATTTTTTTATTTTTTTTATTCAAATTCTATTTAATAAATTTTAAAAAATAATATTAGTTCAAGTATTGATTAAATTCAATCAATGACCTTTATTATTTGTTACTTTCATCAATAACTAATATTAGTTCAAGTCTTTTTTAAATCAATGGCTAATATTAAATTAGAATTTTAATTTAATGGCTCTCCTTAGTTCAAGCTTCCTTTACTTATAATATATAGAATAGATTGTCCAAAGCATATTAAATTCATTTTTTAATCCAAAGACTATAATAGATTAAAGTCTCATTTAAATCAACGAATAATATTTAACATGAAATAAATATGTATCAAGATCATGCAAACTTAATATGAAATAAACTTAACATTTTTTATATATATAAAAATCGAATAAAATTCAAATAAGTAAGCGGCATCATAGAATAAATCTTCATCCAATCCTTTATTTCTTGTTGATTGTTGTGCTTATTTCTTTGGATGACCATGTAAACCACCTAACAATGTTAATAAGTAAAATCAATTTATCATAGACAAATAAACATTAATAAATAAGCCAACTAATTAGTTGATAGTTGAGTTAATAAAAATATTTATAATGGTAAAATTTATACAGAATTTATATGAGTCTAACAAAACAACAAAACACCAATGAATCAACTCATCGAATACTTGGTGTGCATAAAAAAAAAATCTGCAAGCAAAAGTAATACCACATAACCTCAAGTTTATCCAAAGAAAACAATTAATTGAAGATGCACACAATGAGAATATGAAATTTTAGTGACTTTATAAGATTTATAAATTTCATGAATAATATGGATTTCCACAAAAATAGTACGCTAATAATAGTTTGTATTTGAGAATTCCACCAGAGATAACTTAAAAATGATTAATGAGAATAAACATTTTTAATTATATTTATTAAGTAAGTTGTCGTGAACAATTTGTATTTTTTTGTTATTAAATACACTTTTTCTTTTAATTTTAAGTGAAATAATTAGATTTAAAGATAATGCATTAAATCTTTACAAAGAGAGTTAAAAAATGATTTTCTATGAGTAATGTTCTTAATAAATTATCCACTCAAAATTTAAAAATTGAAGTTATTCATCCAAAAGAATATAACGTTAATAGCTTTAAAAAAAAATACTAACTAAATATTTACAAGAATTTTAATTTAATTTGATAAAATATTTTAAATTTGAGCTAAATTATTAATAAACAATATTAAATTTAATATATATATATATATATATATATATATATATATATATTTGTTTTATAATAAGTAAGTACTCTATATTTAAAATAAAATTATTAATTATAATAATTATAGTATTTTTGTTGAGTTATAATTATAATTCAATAAAAAAAACTATTATTAATTATATTTTTTTTTATCAATATTAATATTAAATTGGAATTAATAGATATAATATACTAATTAATAGATATGATCACAAAAAGATCATAAAATATCTTATGATTTTTCATTAATTGTTATTGTCTAAACTAACTATATTTTTTGAATCATTACTTTTCTATGTATTATAATTGTTATAAAATTTAATGAGTTTGCTTAATTTTTTTAAGTGTGAAATTATTATTGTTAATGTATTTTAGATCAAAAGTGTAATATTATATAAAAAGAACTTCATAATATAATTATTATTAAAAAAAATAAAAATAAAAAGTATAAAAAAAATAAACATAAAAAGAATAAAACAAAAAAAAACTTAACATGAAATAAATATGTATCAAGATTATGAAACTTAATATGAAATAAAGTTAACATTTTTTATATATATAAAAACCGAATAAAATTCAAATAAGTAAGCGGCATCCATGAATAAATCTTCATTCAATGGTCTATTTCTTGTTGATTGTTGTGTTTATTTCTTTGGATCAACACTTGGATGACCATGCAAACCACCTAACAACATTAATAAATAAAATCAACTTAATTAAAAATCACTTATTGATAATTTTAAAAACCTGTACAAAAAAGCAATAAAGTTGAATTTACCATGTTGTCCACTGGAATCACTTGTTGAAGGAAATTATTCCAAGAGCCATGTTGCATTACGTTATAATATTGATGACAAAAAATAATAAAATAATATATATATATATATATATATATATATATATATATATATATATTGATCTCATTCAAAAATTAAAAAGTGTAACAATTATAACAATAGAACAAGTAAACGCAAACCAAATTAAAATGAGGTGGAGGAACAACACCATCATATGCTTGAGAGTAAATAGGAAATTGACCATAGTATGGTAAAAATGGACCACCTTGACCATGTGGTGTATAATTCATATGTTGCAAAGGTGCCGGATTAAAATGAGGCAGAGGAACAACACCACCATATAGTTGAGAGTAATAGGAAATTGACCATAGTATGGTAAAAATGGACCCCCTTGACCATGTGGTGTATAATTCATATATTACAAAGGTGGAATCACAATCAACCCCTTAGAAGTAATTGGATTTGATCTTTGGGTTACCTCCACTACCAACGACCTGATGATGACAATTTCAACAAAAAAAAAATAAAAAATCAACAACGACTAATAAAGTGATTATAAATCATATCAATCATGAAGTCACATTACCAAAGAATCCACTCTTGCGGTCAATGGATTAGCATCGTCATCAGAGACACTATTTTGGATAATCTATTTAGATAAATAGAGAGTCAAACAATAAAAAATAAAATAAAAATTTAAAACAATTATGTAGTAATCTACATACTTGCTCCTTATCTGAAATTGCTTTTAATCCTTTTACTTTCTTACTTGGCCTTTTTGTACCAGATACATTTTCTTTATGGTTCTACAGTAAAAATAGAAATATAGTCACAACCAAAACATTTAAATCACGTATATAACCAGTAAAAAAAGAACACAAAACATCATTATCATTATTTAAGGAGTCCTTAATCTCTTCATCGACTTTACTGTCTTGTTCCTACAAAAAGAACACAAAACATCATTATCATTATTTAAAATTTAATAAATTAAAAATAAAATCTAGTCCTTACATTAAACAAAATTACATTGGCTTTATAAATAGTCTCTGAATCTTCATTATCATCATTCTTTAAGATTTGATCATCTGAATCAAGAAACTTTGGACATCTTCTGATGGTGTGTCCAACTTTGTTACAATTTCTACAATGTCTTCGTTTTTGACCAACAAAGTCTTTTTTTTTTTTGTGCTCCTTTAGTCTTTACCATAGTCGGATCATTGACGTCTTTAGCACCAGTGTTGTGTGTATTGTGTCCATCGATTAGGTTCTCATACTTGTAAGCAAGATTTAAAACATCATTTCTAATTTTCAAAAACAAATCCCTTCGATTTGCAGCAATTAGGCAAAGGCTATGAGCAACAGCAGAAACTACTCCAAAGCGACCATCTTTCATGACATTTGAATCCATTTCATTTAATTTGTCTGACGCAATAAAGTCCCTCTTCACTAACTTTGTCCATCGTTTACAGATTAAACTACTAGGAATAGTATCCACATACTCATTTTTTAAAACAACAAAAATGTGACCACAAGGAATCCTTCAATACTCAAATAGATGACATTCACATGTTAGACTTAACGTTGTAGTATCATAAGAAACATTGAACTTTTTTTCAGATTTAAACACGGACTCATCTTAAATAATAACCGTTCTCCATTTTGCACTCGATCAACAACATTTAGTGTCCTAGCAATTGTTAACTGTTCTTTCACTTTTTTGAACATCTCCATGGTGTACATCTTGGAAGCCTGAATTTCAAAATTGTTCAAGGAAGTAATACAAATAGGATCAGCAAAAGAAGAATTAAAGTTAGCAATATGCTCATTATTTCTATATTCCCTTACTGCACAATCGAAATTTATCATGAACTCACTAATGGTACTTTTACTCTTTATGTAAACCTTCATTATTGCGTTTATTGCTTCACATTGAGATGTCGTTCTTATATGGGCAAAGAAGTTCTCACGCAAGTATGCAAGAAGCCCAAAAGTGTTTTATCTCATATGTTTTAGACACCTATTTGTTTTCTTCAAGACTATGTTTAGAAACAATCTTCTTCCAATAAGCTTCAAACTCATCCAGGGTGAACTTGAAATACATTACTTTACTAAAGGCATCTAAAAAATCTTTTTTCTTTACATTCTTAAAAGCATTCTTGTATAAGTGCCAACCACACAGACGATGAATTGCATTTGGAAACAATTCTTTTATGGCCTCCCTTATAGTGTCGTCACCATTAGTCACAACTATTTTAGGTTGCTTCTGGTTCATTGCTATCAAGAAAGTTTGCAATACCCACTTATATGTCTCAGTGGTTTCATCAGCCAACAAAGCAACACCAAAAATAATGATCTGAGAATGGTGATTACATCTTGAGAAAATTACCAATGGATTGTTATACTTAGTCTTCTTGTAAGTGGTGTCAAAGGCAAGAACATCACCAAAACATTCATAATATACTTTAATGTGTCCTTCTGCCCAAAATAGATGCTTCAATTTACTATCAATTGTAGTTAGGAATTTTGAACAAAGCATTGGATCATTTTCAGACTTGCCTTCCAAATAACTTAATGCAACACGAACATCCCTATCTGTAATCTTGGCATGTTGCTTCCGATGAAAATGATTGTACAAATCTTTTTTTTCAAAACCAATGCCACTATATCCACCCTTCTAAGCCAATAGATATCCCATAATGTAGCAAGTTCGAATACCAAATGTATGAAGATTGTCCACCTGACTTTTATCTACATCAGTCAACACCCGATACTTAGGAATATGATGTACATTTGTGGCTGGAGTGAGTTCATGGTTGTAAGTCTCATGAAATGAAGAAACTTTCCATTTTGATGTCTTGAAATCTAAGTAAACATGAAGCTTAGCTGCACATTTAGTACGAGTGATAAGTCTATGATCTCTTTTCTATCCACCCTCATGAAGTGTTTTCTACTTCTCAAGCCTTCTCTATTGCATACAAAATTACACTTTATAACTCTCCCCTTCAAATCACGACATATATATCATCTTTCCTGATAACAAAACCATGACATCTAGCATATTTGTTGTAGAAATCAAAAGCATGATTTTCACTCCTAAAACAAAGGCACCTTATTTGATCTCCTATCAAATCAGCTATTCTTACATCTTCATAATAAGATGTCTTTTGATCTTGAGGTTTATCTTCACCACCAACATTACTATCATTCCCACTATTACTATCATCAGATTTAGAACAATCATTATCATCCAATTTAACCATCTGCATTATATAACAAAGAAATTAAGACATATCAATGAAATTTAAAAGTTATATTCTGATCGAAAATTTTGTACAAAGAATTGCTTGATAGTTAGTTAATGAGAATATTTATAATGGTAAAATTTATAAAGAATTTATATGAGTCTAACAAAACAACAAAACACCAATGAATCAACTCATCAAACACTTGCTGTGCATAAAATAAATATGCAAGCAAAAGCAATACTATACAACCCCAAGCTTATCCAAAGAAAACAATTAGTTGAAGATGCACTCTATCAAACATATGTCATGTGTCATTAAAGGAACATATATTCTGAATAACATAACCATTACATAAACAATTATAACAATAAAAACAAAATGAGAATCTGAAATTTTAGTGGCTTTGTAAGATTTATAAATTTCAGAATAATATGGATGTACACAAAAAATGGCACGCTAATAATAATTTGTAATTTGAGAATTCCACTCGAGATAACTTAGAAATCACTAATGAGAATAAACTTTATCAGTTATATTTATTAAGTGATTTATTTAGTTAGACGCGAATCACACTAGTTTACATTCCACCTTTACCTTATGATCCAAGTTTTCAATCTTATATGATATAATACTAATCAACCTTAGAACTTTGAAGCACATAGACAACTATTTTAACTTGTGGTATTTACAAGATAGCAGCATGTTCTACAAATGGTAGTACCCTCCATCTTATCCATCAATTCTTGTTGTCTAAATTAGCAAAAAAAAAAAAATGCTAATACAACAACAATGAATACAGATAGCAACATGTTTTACGAATGATAGTACCCTCCATCTGTTATGTTGTTACTAATAAATATTACCTCCTATTTATTTATTTCACCAAATGTACTTATTTAGAACAACAAAACACCAATGAATCAACTCATCAAACACTTGGTGTGCATAAAAAAAATTTGCAAGCAAAAGCAATACCACATAACCCCAAGCTTATCTAAAAAAAACAATTATTGGAATATGTACTCTATTAAACACATGTTATGCATCATTTAAGGAACATATATTCCAAATAGCATAACCTTTACATTACAAGCTACATAACAACAACAATTATAACAATAAACACAAAATGAGAATTTGAAATTTTAATGGAAAACAAATAAATAGAGAATGAGGAAATACATACTGATTATATGAAATTTCAACAAAAAATGTAGATAGAATAAAGGAGGTGCGTGCTGATAGGATAGCAATTGATGGTGGATGTGGTTGTTGTGATGGCGGCACACAAAAGTGAGAGACAAGGGGAGAGTGTGCTTGTGAAGTTAAGAAACACTGGTGGAGATGACTGCTAGGACAAAGGAAAAAATGCGCTAGTAAGGATGAGAAGTACTATTGGAGATGGCTGCTGGCCACGATGGATTGATGGGTGCTTGTAATCAAAAAATACAAAAAGAAAATGACAAATAGAAAGAAAAATAACGAAAATAAAAAAATTTACTTGAAGGATACTTGTAAAATATTAAAATTTAAAAAGTAAAAAATGACATGATTTTATTAATTAAGGTGTCTATCAACCATGTGTGCACCTATAAAATGTAAGGGCTTAGAAGAATTTCCTTAAATTAAAATCAACTGAAATGGAAAGTATGAAAGTATTTTACATAATTAATAATACATCATTTTTAAACGCCTAGCTTAACCTAGACGTAGTTTTCTAGTTATTTAGTGTTGCCTAAAAAAGTAACCTGATATAAGAATCTTTCATCTATAGTACAAGTTTTCTTTTGAAGCATAGTTAGAGATAACTAATTCAATTCAACTCAATTAGTTAAAAAAAAATTGGTTGGGTTGACTCAATCCAACCCGATGGCTTGAAACAAGTTGGATTGTATTAGTCTCTCAATTTTATTTGAGAAAAAGAAATATTTAAAATAAAAAAAAGATAACTCATAAGTTGACCCATTAAATAAATTAAATGTAAATAATCTAGCTAAATATATGCAACAATCATAAAAATATTATATCTAATAAAATAATACTTAATCAAACAACAAAAAAAATAACTTCCATTCACATGTTAACTTAACTCAATTCTCTCAATTGAATTGGGTTATTCGGATTACTAATTGGAGAATTAAATCACATAACCCAAGCCAATCTATTTTAGGTTAAATAAGTTTGAACCATTCGATTTAGTCTAATTTTAATTAATTACATCACTAACTATGGTACAACAAATTATTTTTTTTTAGAAGAATCATTATAATTTTTTAATAATTTATTTTTACAAACTAGAAATATGTAAAATATATTTTGTATGATATAACTAAAATATATTTATTTATAACAGCTAGATTTTTACCACGGTTAATTTTAAAATGTATCATATTTATATATAAAAAAAAGTTAAACGGATAGTAAATATTAGTTCAACGGCTAGTAAATATTTTAATTCAATTAAAACTAATTATAACAACAACTTTCATAATAAAAAAAAATAGTTGAACGGCCAAAAAAAAATATATATAACATAATAGTTAGTGTAAAAAATTATAAAACTTTTAACAATTAGTGTAAAAAAAGTTTAACAAATTTGTCTAGTTGTGCAAAAAAAAAAATTTATTAAAAAAAATATAATATATTTTTTTATTATTTTTATGCTAAAAAAAATTAAAGGATGCAATGTTGCTGGACTAATAATCATCCTTCCTAAACAACACATTTATTACTTCATAAAGACAAATGTTTAACAAATATCATCATTCCCTCACACAATACATAACCAGCAACCCATGAAAACCGAAATTCAATGAGAAATTACAGTACTTGATGAATGTCATTAATGACTTTCTGGTCGGTTAGTTTGTTCCCTTTTCATCTCTAACATGAAACGCTGCAATTGGCCATATAAATTAAGGAAATTTAATTCAGACATACACATCTTAATTTAATTTAAATATATGTAAAATTGATAGAAGAGATTTAATTAATTAATACGCACCATCCATGAACCAGCCAGCATCACATGAAATATAGCTTTTGCAGATTTGAAGGTTCATGTCTGTAAGAATTTGCACCACTTCTAAAAGGAGACCTTGCTTGTTAACGCTATCAACCTGAAATCAAACAGATATATATAAAAATTTTCAAAACCATGTCCCTAATTGTTAATTAATCATCATGCACTGATTAACAATAGTAATTTTTAAAAAAAAATCTTTAACCAGTTATAGAACCCCAAGGACCAAGGTTTTAAAATAGAGGTCATGGTTGCAATCTTCACATGTTCTTTCATATTACAAGAAATTGCACACAAATACGACTAATGTGGTTAGATTCGATTGCAATTGCATATTGTTTTTTAAAACCTCGATAGAAACATTAGATTTTTGAAGTTTCATCTATCACTTTTACTAACAACATTTTTGTAATATCAAGAATCGCGACAAAACTTGTAAGAACAATATATGTAAAATGTTGCTAATTAGAACAATTTTGTTTTGTTATATTGTTGTAAGCTAGGTATATAAACTTACCTGCACCACCGTGCATTCTTCAATGCTTTCATTGTCAATGCAAACACGGCAACTATGGGACAAAACAAATTAACATGGGTGTGATGAGTTGCATGCATACATAGAAAATTCAAATTAGAAAAGTTTTGAATGAAGAATTAATGATTAATTACTTACGGTGGACCATGTATTCTTTCTGGGAGAGTATCGAACTCAGGATCAAAGTAAGGTATAGAAACACTACTATTCATGCTTCAAAAAATGAAGGGCACAAAGAAGAACACTAAATAATTCTTTAGAAAATGCTAATAATACTGTGAAGAAGGGGAATGAATGGGGGGAGTTTTTAATTATAAATAAATATGTAAACCATTCATAGCTCATTGCAATTACCAACAAACAACTCAGCACATTGGCTAAAGCAAAATTTTGTAATGTATTTGGTCATCCCATTAGTAAGTCGGTTTGGGCCAATTTATCTGATTGATATTATTGACCGGTTTTTGCGGATATGCAGAAATTTTTATTATTATTACAATAGATCCGAAAAAAAAAGAGTTTGTATCAAATAAGATATATACTTCGACTTTCTTGTATAAAAACTTTGGCTCGTAAGCACAAAAGTACTGCGTGCACTTATTTAAAAAGATTAGGTTCGAAAAAATGATTGGAAGAATTCTTTACAGAAGAAGAAGATATTTTTTCTTTGATTTTTCCAATTCCAAAAACTTCTTTTACTGTGCAGAGGTTATATAGAGGTTGGATTTAGTATTTGGATATTCTTTTCAGAAACGATTTCGTCAATCATTTATAATAAAAACTAGGTTATGATACTTTGTAAATCGGGGTAAATAGGGAAATCTAATTTATTATTAAATTAAAAGAAACAAAAACTGAAGAAAAGGTATGTGTAGTCAAATAATTTATAGATCAACATCTTTAAACTTTGTGCCTAATTGTAGGAGAAGATATATTGTAAAAAATATTTTTTCTTGTGTAAGAACACTTTATATTTATGGAATTTTTTTTTTCATTTCTAATTTTGATAGGAAGTAAACTGATATTTAACCTGAATTTAGATATGAAAATAAATACTAATGCTTAGTACGTGTGTATATATATTATCTATTCTAAAATAAAGTTTTTTTGTCATGTTACTAGAAGTCACGTAGCAGTCCCATGTTAATTCTACATTTAATTATGTTAAATAAAAAAGTATTTTTAACAAATTAATCTATTCAATTTTTGAAATAATTTGAATATTCAAAATAATAATATTATTATTAAAATTATTTATCTATAACTACTAACATAGTTAGTTATAAATTCAAATATCATTCATTCTCTGGTTGATTATATATTCATGTTTTCACCTTCCATCTCATCCAAGTTTTTTTCTTCTTCTATTCTCTTCTTTTTTGCATTCTTTTTTTTTTTTTTTGCTTCTATTTTTTTCTTTTTCTGTTTCTTCTACATTATTTTATTTTTTTCACTCCTCAATTGCGCTTATATATTCATTTTTTTTCCTTTATAAAATAACGAAAAAGTAAAAGTGACCAAGATGCAAGGGAAAAACTTTGTTTCACGATTTGAGCTAATGTCACACTCCGATACGAAATACCAAATGAGCCCCTATCAGAGAAAGCCTCCTGGAAATAAAGATACTTGCTACCAGCCTACCAGGTTACCACCAATTGGACAAATGTTTTTTCTTCATTTTTTCTTATATATTTTTTTTCTAATTCATATTTTGCATTCTGTTTTCTTTTTGTTTCAACAGGGAATTTTAAGTTCCTAAAGTTAATGATGGACATCCTACGCAATAATAATGACAAACCTTATCAATGACATTGTGGTTACATATTATGAGTTATCAACCATCACAACATCAACAATTGAGATATTGAGAGATCTTTTGTTAATTTGATTTCGTTTAAGATTATAATATTTGTTATTTTGTTAGTTTGATTTTGTCTAGGGGTTATCATTTTTACTTTATATTATTTTCAATATTATTTTATGTTATTGTCCCATTGTTATTATTTTATAGCGCTTTTATGTTATTATTGTAATTATCTTATGAATATAATAAATTTAAATATTAAATATAAATGGATTTAAATTTAAATAAATATCAATTTAAATTTAAATCAATTATTTGGTATTAATTTCGTTATTTTCAACTATATTTTAAAAAAAACTTATTACTTTGAGATTTTAAAATTCAAAAATAAATTATGGTTTTTAAATAATAGTTGATAATAAAAAAAATAGAAAAAAGTGTAATGAGGTAGTTTAAATTGATTAATGTAATTATCTTAAAATTATAATGTTTGTTATTATCTTAGGATTATTGTAATTATTTTAAAATTATAATATTTATTCTTTTGTTAGTTTGATTTCGTTCAAGGTTATAATTTTTATTTCATATTATTTTCAATAAACTTTATCATCTAATTTAAATCAATTATTTGGTATTAATTTTATTTTTTTAACTAGATTTTGTTTTTTTAATAAGTATTAGTTTGTTACCTTAAAATTCAAAAAGAAATTATGATTTTTAAATAATATTTTATAATAAAAAAAAACTGAAAAAAGTATAATGAGATTCTTTAAATTGATTAATGTAATTGTCTTAAAATTATAATATTTGTTATTATCTTAGAATTATTGTAATTATTTTAAGATTATACTTTTTGTTCTTTTCTTAGTTTGATTTCGTTTATCTTTATAATTTTTATTTTATATTATTTTTAATAATATTTACTTTATTATTGTAATTATCTTATAAATATAACAAATTTAAAGATTAAATGTAACAAGTCTAAATGAATTTAAAATTAAATAAATATCAATTTAAATTTAAATAAATTATTCAGTATTCATTTCATTTTTTTAACTATATATTTTTTTTAAAATATTAGTTTGAGATTTTAAAATTCAAAAGAAAATTATGGTTTTTAAATAATAGTTGATAGTAAAAAAAATTGAAAAAAGTGTAATGAGATAATTTAAATTAATTAATGTAATTATCTTAAAACTATAATTCTTATTATCTTAGGATTATTTTAATCGTTTTAGAATTGTATATAATCATAATATTTATTCTTTTGTTAGTTTGATTTCATTAGGTTGTCATTTTTATTTTATATTATATTATTTTATATTATTGTCCCATTATTATTATTTTATGGCACTTTTATGTTATTGTTGTAATTATTTTATGTATATAATAAATTTAAAGATTAAATGTAACAAGTTTAATTGGATTTAAATTAAAATAAATATCATTTTTAATTTAAATAAGTTATTTTCTACTAATTTCGTTTTTTTAACTAGATTTAAAAAAAAAATTAGTTTGAGATCTTAAAATTCAAAAAAAAATTGTGATTTTTAAATAATAGTTGATAATAAAAAACTTAAAAAAGTGAAATGAGGTAGTTTAAATTTATTAATTTAATTATTTTAAAATTATAAGGTTTGTTATTATCTTAGCATTATAGTAATTGTTTTAAGATTATAATATTTATTCTTTTGTTAGTTTGATTTCGTTTATGATTATAATTTTTATTTTATATTATTTTTAGTAAACTTTATCATCTACTTTAAATAAAAGATGATTTTTAAATTTGTCTCGTTGTTATTTTATGACACTTGTAAGTTATTATTCTAATTATCTTATGAATATAACAAATTTAAAGATTATGAATATAATAAATTTAAAGATTAAATGTAACAAGTCTAAATGGATTTAAATTTAAATCAATTATTTGATATTAAATAATAGTTGATAATAATAATAAAAAAACTTAAAAGGTATAATGAGGTAGTTTAAACTGATTAATGTAATTATCTTAAAATTATAATATTTGTTATTATCTTAGGATTATTGTAATTGATTTAAGATTAAAATATTTATTCTTTTGTTAGTTTGATTTCGTTTAGGATTATAATTTTTATTTTATATTATTTTTAATAAAATTTATCATCTAATTTAAATAAAAAATTATTTTGAAATTATATATTTATCTATGAATATATTATTATTTTGAAATTATATATTTATCAACAAATAGATTATTATTTTGAAAAATATAAACTTTCAATATAAATATTTTTTAAGCCATTTTTGTTATAAAATTTTTTTATTAAATCAATTATATGTTTTGATCAGAGGTGTAATTAACATAAAAAAAGTATAAAATTATTTTACACTAATAATAATATATGAGTATTAAATTATTTTATTTTAATACAACATTTTTTAAAATATTTAAATAAATATTTTTATTTTGTTAAAAATTAAATAATATATATTTTTAAATAATACTCAAACAAATATTATCTAACTTATACTTTATATATTTTAACTTTTAATTTTAAAAAAATCATCATTAAAATATTTGTTTCACTTTTCTAATAATCAATATTTTTTATAAATTAAAATAAAAAAAACAATTACTATAAAAAAAAATATATTTTAGGTATATGTTGTTTTAAAAAAATCAAATTATATTACACCGTGTTAAGGGAAGAGTGATAGAAATTTAAAAAAATATGAATACATATTTATTCCACTTAAAAAAACATATTACAGCTGTCAAAGACGGTTCCAACCGGTCACTCTCTTATGGTTGTTTTCTTTCTTTTCTGTGTGTTTTATTGTTTGCTAAACTTCCAAAGAGAGAACCTCCATGGAAATACACGGCAAATCACACCAGAACTGAACCTCTCTCTCGGTTCGTCTCTGTTCTTTCTTCTCTCACTGAGGCTGAGGTTCAGATCTGCATTTTTTCTCAACTCCTTTTTCTCGTTTCTCTACCTCGCTGTTGTTGTTCTTCACCATAAATTCTCATGGTTCTGTTAGTTTGTAATGAACTTCAAATAGTTTCTAGTTTATTGTTATGTTAGTTCTCTCATAATCTTTCTTTCTCAGTTCTGATTGATTTCTCTATTTTTTCTTTTTTCTTTCTATACATTGAGTGGTTGTTTTCGTTTTAGGTTAATTTATCTTATGTTTTCGAATTTGACATTCTATTTAGGGAAAAGAGAATCAAGACTTTCTTACTACTACATTTGACAAACTGAGCATTCAGATTTGTGGTTCATTAAGGCATCTGTGTTCATCAGTGTAAGTTACTTTATTCTTGCTTGTGCTTTTGCTCTTCTTTCTTTAAGAGGCAAGGGGAGAAGGTTCTAATTCATGATCCCCTTAACCCTCTTTAGTTGTGATTTTATATGTATACTATGAGTGTTTATCATAGTATTTTGTGTATATTTTATTTTGAGTCCCCAGTTTGGTCGATTAAACTTTGGCTAATGTTTCACTACTGCTTTTAGTTAGGATGTTGTAAGATTGAACTCCGACTAATGATATATGACACTTGTATATATTAGTTGAATTCTCTAGTTTGGATGTCACTTTATGATTCCTGGAACTTTTCATTATGAGTTAAATGATATGCTGGTTGTGATGGGGACAAGCCTTATGAACTTATTGTGATAAATTACAATATGTGAATTAACAGTCTTTTTTACTTGTTCAGTTCTTAGTTCTTAGAGTGTTAAATGCTCAGAACCAAGGTTTGATGGGGCATGCAATGGCTGAGATAATTAGTGATTGTGTTTTTCTTCACATTTTTATTCTGTCTGGGATTTTGAACTTCTGACTAATAATTAATAACATGCTTTAAAAATTAGTCAGGGTTTTGTTGGTTGTTCTTGTTGGATTCAATTTTTTTTTTTATATATTGAATAGGACAGTTTCATTCTCAGCAGTCACAGTTAGAATTATAGTTTTGAGCATTTAGTTATTATGATGCTTTTGTTAGCTTGGTTCTGGTTGTTGCTTTGGTATTGCTGTGTTTATATATTTGTGCTTAGTTGTTGTAGCTTACTTTTTTGGCCTTGTATTTGCCTCTCAGTCTAGTTTTCTGGGTCTAGTTGTTAGGATGACCTCACAAGGGTTGGTTTTTACCTTTAGCTAGTCTTGGTGCTAGATTCTTTAATTTGATATTCACCCAATAACATTTAGATATATTTATCCGTACTGTGTTTGTGAGAATACTGTTGGTACTCCATTATATTTTGAAATAACTTTATGAATTGCATATATAATTGTAACTGTTTTGTCTTGATTTCTGTCAAAGATTTTTTATTTTCTTTAATTTGATATGCAACCAATAACATTAAGACACATGTATTCCTAGTAATATTGTCCTCCATTTTTCTAAAGACTTAATTATATCATATCAACCTTTTCTAAAGAAAATTTAAAATCCACCTATCTTTACTACAGTTGCCCCACTCTACCCAAAAGTTTTGGGTCTGTCATAAGGTAGGAAAAAGGATATTCAAAATTCTGTTTTGATTAAAGCAATTTCAGCTATAACACCCTATCCTTCAATATTATTCCTAAACCAATTACATACCTAGAAACATACCATATCTCAGTTACATTAGGAACCTTATCTATACCAATTGCATAGTTGAGAATAGAGAGAAGGAAAGTAGAAAGTTGACAATGCATAGTTAGTTAAGTTACAATATGCAAATCACAACAATTTTCATTTTCCATATAATGTAATGTACTAATGTATATTGATATTGATGAATCACTATAGATAGCATTGACAATTGGACACCAACAGAATTGACACAGCAATTTGCAGAACTTGCAGATTCAAATAAATCGAATAGGACAGGAATCTTTAATGCTACTTTTCTGATGCTATAGTATGATAAATAACTGCTGCATTTTGTCATCTCCTATCTTGGTGTTCTTTCTTCTCTTATCACTTGTTCTTGGCACAACACGGTTGCTTTAATTAACTGAGTGTTTGTATATTTTTTAACATCTCAGTCACAGTCACCTTCCTTGGAGAAACCATTTACTCAGATATCCAATTTGCCAGCCAGACCTTCAAGTGGGGAAGATGCACTGACAATAAATAGAGAACCATCCCGTTGAGTTTAAACACAGTAGTGAGACTGTTAAATTGCATAAGTTGCCAAGGTAGAACAGATGTATTGCCTAGAAGGGCAGCAATCAACTCATGAAAAGATAAAATTGAAATGTTAACTATATCTATATCTGTCTGTCTTCAGAATGCATGCGAGAAATCACAATCATGTATCCTACTACAAGTGGAATAAGAAACTAATTAACTAACCCGGCTAAGACACACTAACCCTGGTTGCTGAGGTTCCAATATGCGAAGAGCAGTTGTGAGATCTTCGTGATAGTGTGCTTCCAACAAAGAGGGAAATTTCAAGAGCAATTTTGCCAATTTGGGAACAACCTCTTCAAACCATTTACTAGATTCCTCTCTAAACATAATCTGAAACAAGATAACAAGGACCTCGTGTGATGCAATGAACGTATTCAACTGAAGGAGGGGAGAAGCTACCTTAAGTTTACCTATATAAAGAAAAACGAAATCCACCCAATACAAGAGAAGATAAAGGCTTGGGAGAAGAATAAAGGGCATTTCTGAGGTCACACATGACATAGAATAAGGACTCTCCTGACTTGAATAGCCCTTGTTTGAGTTCATTTAGTCTAACGAAGTATTTTACCCCAGATGAAGAACCTTCAAGTGCAGAAGATGCACCGACACTAAATAAAGAGAACCATCCTGTGTAGCTTAATCACAGTGAGACTATCGCATAAGTTGTCAAGGTAAAGTAGATGTACTGCCTACAAGTGAGAGTTCCACTTCCTTCACTTTTCTGTATATTGCATAACTAGCCCACAAAGCAATGACCCTAGGAAAATAATTGTTCTGGGCTGCACAGCAAACGAAATTGTTGAACACTCACGGCTTTGTGGCGTAGGAGAACAAAATAAACAAATTGTTGGAAACTCATTTTGTTGGGTTCAAGAGTGAGGTCATCTTCTCTCATCTCATTATCAAAATTCAAGATAGAGACAATAGAACAAGGAGCTAGCCATTGTTTTGAAAGAATGCTAGTCTTAATATATTCTCAGTAGACAACTAAGAAAGAATATCTGTCAGCAAATGGTCTGTCAGATATATCTATCTGAGTAAGTGATTTCTCCATGACTGTGACGAGATGTTAAAAAATATACATACATTCAGTCATCACTTGTTCTTTCTTCTCTTATCACTTGTTCTTGGCACAACACGGTTGTTTTAATTAACTGAATGTTTGTATATTTTTTAACATCTCAGTCACAGTCACTTCCCATGGAGAAACCACCTACTTAGATATCTGATTTGTCAGACCATTTGCTGACAAATATTCTTTCTTGGTTGTCCACTAGTGAATATATTAAGACTAATATTTTGTCAAAAACAATGGCTAGCTCCTTGTTTTATTGTCTCTATCTTGGATTTTGATGATGAGATGAGAGAAGATGATCTCACTCTTGAACCCAACAAAATGAGTTTTCAACGCTTTGTTTATTCAGTTCTCCTACGCCACAAAGCCATGAGTGTCCAATGATTCCGTTTGCTACACAACCGAAACAATTACTCACCTAGGGTCATTGCTTTGTGGGTTGGTTATGCAATACGCATAAAAGTGAAGGAAGTGGAACTCTCACTTGTAGGCAGTACATCTGCTTTACCTTGACAATTTATGTGATAGTCTCATTGTGTTTAAGCTACACAGGGTGGTTCTCTTTATTTATTGTCGGTGCATCTTCTGCACTTGAAGGTTCTTCATCTAGGGTAAAATACTTCGTTAGACTGAATGAACTCAAACAAGGGTTATTCAAGTCAAGAGAGTCCTTATTCTATGTCATGTGTGACCTCAGAAATGTCTTTTATTCTTCTCCCAAGCCTTTATCTTCTCTTGTATTGGGTGGATTTCGTTTTTTCTTTATACAGGTAAAACTTAAGGTAGCTTCTCCCCTCCTTCAATTGAATACGTTCATTGCATCACACGAGGTCCTTGTTATTTTGTTTCAGATTATGTCTAGAGAGGAATCTAGTAAATGGTTTGAAGAGGTTGTTCCCAAATTGGCAAAATTGTTCTTGAAATTTCCCTCTTTGTTGGAAGCACACTATCACGGAGATCTCACAACTGCTCTTCGCATATTGGAACCTCAGCAACCAGGGTTAGTGTGTCTTAGCCGGGTTAGTTAATTAGTTTCTTATTCCACTTGTAGTAGGATACATGATTGTGATTTCTCGCATGCATTCTGAAGACAGACAGATATAGTTAACATTTCAATTTTATCTTTTCAGGAGTTGATTGCTGCCCTTCTTGCCTGCTCATTACTTTGTCTATTCCCTGACGGACCTGCGAACCTTCATCTTCCAATGATCAACTTCGATCGGTTGTTTGAGTAAGCTATATATTTTTGGAGCTCCCAAGCAATTATTCTCATTCACATGTTCAGTTGCTCATATATCTTGGATATGCATGTGGAGTTTATATTGGTCTAGTGCATATTGAACCATTTCTATTATATTTCATGTCATTTTCTTCTTGAAATCAAGTGAAGCTGTTGAAGTGTTTTTTTCAGATAGAAAGCTTGGGGGAGATGCTCTTGGCAAGGGGACTTCACAGGTATGACATTTTTCCACTTCTCTATGGAGAATAGAAAACATGCTTAGCACTTTCACCTATATTTTATTGTTGCTTGAACTATTTAAGTTCTGTTTGCTCACCTGGTTACACCACTGTTATTTGTGATGGTGTGAATTGGTGATATACATAGGGTGCACTAAATAGAAAAACAACTTATTCTGATGTGATGCCACTTTATATATTTTTCAGCTGTGTACTCACTTTTACTGCAATTGCTTGGTTCTTAGTAAATTATTGGTGATAATATTTCTTTATTTCTTTAGGTATGCATCATCATTTCAATATTTTGTTGTTCATGTGGATGAAAGGGACGTAGACACTCTTGGAAGATGGAAAACCAGTATTGTTGCAGTTAATGATTTATGTATCCCAGAGATAGGAGAACACACGAAATATACTGTCCTTCAGTATTTTATCTTGGTATATGTGGCTGTTTTTTTTTTTTTTTAATACATGGGAGTAGGATAATATGCAACAATGGAATATATAATCTAAAATTCATTGCTTGATGTCTGCACTTTAAAAATTGTAATTGTTTATAAAACAAAGCTTTCCTAATTTCTAACAATTTACCCTTTTAGGTATTTAATGATGTTCAAGGGCATTATATGTAAAACAAATTCTGAATTAGCTTGTTCACTCCTGCAGTGAGATTTACTAGGCATCCCATCTTTTTGGGTACCAATGTTATCCTTTTGGGATTGAAGAGCACGATGCTACAGTGGTTTCAATTCGACATTGTGAATTTCATGCCTTTGGAAAAGATCTTGAAATATCAGCCATTATTAAGTGGCTCACAGCTTCTCTGGTAATTTTATATTAAGAATTCTTTCTTTTTTTTTGACACTTTTACATCTTTCTTCACTTATTGTTCTTGATGACCAATATTGTCTTGGTTCATAACTTACAGGGTAGCAGACCTTTCATAGCATATTGCACACTTGGCGCTTGGAAGCATCGGAGAACCTAGACAAGGTAATTTTACCTTTCCTTCTTAGTGACGGAAACTCAACCCATGATAGATGGCATTCCGGATATGCATCTGCACTGGAAAGTGATAAATATCATTTATTTTCTTATTTCACATTTGAATATGGATCATTTTCCCCCCTTTAATGATCATTTAGTTTAACTTACATGTGTACCATTCAATTTGAGATCTACATTCAGCATTTCCGATCATACAATATTACATATCTTACTAGGTAGGGACTTTGATTGATGTTGTGGCAGGTTGTTGCTTTGATTTTGTCAAGAGAGTTGGACAGTTGGGCACCTATGGGACAAGTTAATTATGTACTCAAGATGTGGATGGAAAGGAGACAGCTTCTCCCAATGGCTGCTCGGGTGGCTTCTTCCAATGTCTGTTCAGTGCGGTGAAAGGGACATGAACGTGATTGGATCAAAGAGAAAGTATGCTCCCACAACTTGGAGGAGAGCGCCACGATTTTTTCTTCTGGATGACATTTCGGAACCAGTGAGAGAATCATCAAGGTAGAATAAATTTCTCCACCTCTCTTCCTTTTCGGTTCACTCATTTGCATTGGAAACCTTCCTCTGTTGTCTGTTGGAGTGATTGAAATTCCTTTGCTATTAGTATTTCCCTCTTTGTTGAGTTTTGTGATGGCTGACCTTGCAGAATGGAAGATTTCTTGTCATATTTACCACCGTTGGTGAAGTGTTCGTCCTGTCTATCTTTTGGGGTACATTGTTTTTAACTTGTTTAGTAACAAATCATTGTTTTTGTAAAAAAAAAAAAAGTAACAAAAAACTGTTAGTAATTTGTTTTCTACTTTTTTGTCACTTTTTTTATTCATTTTTATTTAATTTATAAAAATACAATTTTTTTAGTAACCTGTTTTTTTTTTTTTCTCACAGGTTTATTATTCATATTTATTTAATTTATAAAAATACATTTTTTAACAAAATGTGAAATAAATAAATATTTAAATAATATTTAGTAATACAAATAAATAACTAAATATTTTTTTTGTAATTTATCATGTAAAAGCATATTTTTTTTATTTTCAAATCACTTTTGGATAAATTTACTCAAACAAATTCTGATTATAATCAATTATTAAAATAATTTAATTTTTTAAGCTATCTTAAACACACCCTAAGTATTTTACGTGGAGATTCAAATAATAGGAACAAGTGGTTCTTTATGTTATTATGTTCTTTACTTTATTCCAATAACAAAATAAATCAATCTTGATTAATTTCGAATACAGCTAGTTAAGTTTGAAATGATATCGTTTCATTTTTTATATATCTTTTCCATCACCCTCTATTTCTCTCTCTATATGAGGATATTATATCCCTTTAAGCCATTATTACAGTCATGATTAAATAAATCTTTCCTATCTTATTTCTTTCATTGCTTCTTTCAACCACGCTGAATCCATTTTCACAACCTTTATTTTCAAAACTTTCTTTGATTGATGGAAATTGGAGTAATAGAAGAGCGTGATAATATTTAATAATAAAATAAATTAAAAATGATTAATTAATAAATTATCATTTACAATTATAATTTTATATTTAAGAACATTATATTTTTTTATTTAAAATTGGTAAATATTCATTAAATTCTGATTGATATCTATTAAATAAATCAAAATTATATAACTAACAAAATGAATTTTTAAAATCAAATAAAAATGAAACAACGTGTCTTAAAATAACAAAATATTTCTTTGATAATTACAATAAAACAAAATCAAATTATAAGCATGTGAATACTATTAGCTTTATTATTGATATCCATGTGCAACTCTACCATGAAAATAGTTTTTTACCATGTATGAGTTTGGCTCTATAGTCATGAATTTGATAAAGATCCCATTCAAAATATTTGTTTTCTTCATTTCATTTTTTTTGGTAAAATTATGTGATTGAATTATTATTGAATTTTATTCCTTATGACTTATTTGACATTTCACTTTCATTTTGGAGAACTCATCTCTTGCTTACTCAACCCAACCCAAAGGTAATATATAATATTTGAGAGGTTTGTTTTTGCCGTAGATAATGGTTTGTAATCTTTTTTACATTCTTAGTTTTTCTTCTTATGAAATTATCAATCTATTTGAATAGTATATATTCAAATTATGGTTTTTTTTATTATTTTTTGTTAATGTCCTGGACCTGTAATATCATGTTGTGATGTACTTTTAAGTTTACAATTTAATCACATTTAAACTTTTTTTATTTCATCTTTAATTTTTTTTCTTTTAAATAACTATCTAAGTTATTTTTAATTTATTCATTTTGCAGGTTTTTCAGGTCCTTTGTTTAGCCTTTGGATATGTGATATTTTTAAGTAGATTTTTTGGAGATAATTGTTTTATAGAAAATTAATTTATATTGTCAACATTATTCTACCTATTATTATCTTTTTGTTCTTTTTAACAAAGAGAAACATGGAGACAAATACAATAATGAAAGGCTAACAAAAAAATGTTTATATTGTATTTTGCAATTGTTGTTATTTTGGATTTGTTTCTATCTCTTTATATTTGCAAAGAACTTCGATTAATCGAAAGGAATTATCATGTTTTTTTTTTTTATTGTCAATAGACTTTGTTACGTGGATTTTCAGTTTTTACAATGTCTTCAAAAAAAAATTTGTGGGTTATCAATTATTCATTTTATATATTTTTGTTATTTACTGTTCTTATAATCTTTTTTGCTTGATGTACTAAAATATTTTTTTTAATGTATCTTTTTAGGTTTTGTTTTTAGTTTATTTTTAATTTTATATAAATAAAAAATAGTAAGATATCATTTTATTTAAGAAATTATCATTTGGTAGAAAATTAATTATTTTTGAATTTGTAATAACAAAGTTTATTGCATAATTTTTTTAAAAAAAATAATAAACAAATATATTTTAGTCTTAGCATAAGTTTTATCTAAAATTGAGAATTTGAGGGCTTATACATAGAAAAATACATACCACTATGAGTTAGAATCTTTTGAAGAAGAAGAAGAAAGAAACGTAAAAGGCAAAAAAGAAACAAATTATTTTTTTAAGAAACATGGTTACACATAATTTAGATTTAGAATGAACATAGATTCCTCTACGATTTTATAGAAAATAATCTGAAATAAAAACATTCAAAATAAAAAAATGAATTTAAAAAATTAAATTGTAGTTTTACAAATTATCGTCAAAATATTTGTATGATCTGATGGAATATGATTGCACAAGAAAAATCTTTCTTTTAGGATATGATCTTATCTTATACCTTAATTTACTCTCATTTATTGAATGAGTTTTAAATTTTAAAATTTATACATAATGAATCATGCTATGAAAAAATTAGGATTTTCATAATGCCATGTGTGAGTATCTTTGACTTTTTCATTTCCTATATATATATTTTGCTACACATTTATTATTTGATTATACTTTTGTGGTCAAAGTGTAGAGAATGTGTTGTATATGGTTTGAAGATATGAATCACATGGCAGAAGGTTGTTGAGCTTTGGTGGGTGGTGTGATTGTCAATCGTTTGGTCATTACGAATTTAAAGAAATGTCAATTTGTTTTGTAATGAATCAAGTGAATATATATTGGCTTAGTTTTTAGGTTTAAAATTATTTTAGTCATCTCCTCTAAGGTATAATATAATAATATGAGCCATAATTTCTTTATTTCATTGTTGTTTATACACTTTTTTCTTCTTAATATCAATTTCTTTTGCTTTAATTTTTTCTCATTAGGATTTCATTTTTTTTTTATGTAAATTAGAAATAAAGTAATGTATTAATGAAAATTTTTTATATCAGAGTTTTTTTTTTTTAAATCCTTCAAATTCTTTATGATTTTGAAGAACAAAATATTTTTTGGTATTTTTGAATTCTTTATGATATCATCTGGATAAGATGATTTTTTTTTTTTTCAAAACATATATATTGATAAAATGTTTGTTGTAAATCTTAACAAACTCTTTTTGCACAATTCACATAACTTATTTGAATAGAAGGATGCATGATTTTTTATTTTTTTTTTACTTTTGATGAGAAATATAAATGTATATGACTTTTTTTATTTTAGGCTTAAATATGTTTTTAGTACTTTAAATATGAGTCATATTTTTTTTAGTCCTCCAAAAAAAAATTGTTTTTTAGTTCTTAAAAATAAAATAAAAAATCTTTTTTTTTAGTCCTTCCTTTGATAAATGACAAATAAGGAATAAGAGTTTTACAATTTATGAATATTTTTAACCACTACAAATATACAAAAGTGTCACAAATCAAATTGTAACGGCTGTTTAACCATCACAAATTGTAAATCTCAATCCTTATTTGACACTTATTAGGGAAAAGACTAAAAAAAACATTTTCCGATTTGGAAGAATTAAAAAAATAATTTTTTATTTGAAGAACTAAAAATATATTTAAATTTTTATTTTATTTATTCGAATGTTATAAAGATATACATATAAATTATATTATAATAAATTATATAGTATTGATATTGATTATTTTTTAAAATTTACTGTTTGACTAAAAATAATAAATTATATGACTCATAACAAAGTATTTTAATCAAACATCTAATTATTGTTATTTTAAAAAGGCAATAGGCAATAAGTTAGTTGAAATTAATTTTTCTTTTAGTGAAAAAGAGGGAACAAACAACCATTACAAGAGGGAAAGCTTTTATTGACAACTCTACCTCACGCTCCACCATCACTACTAATTGCATGGCCTGGATAATAGAACATGACCCAAGGTTATGCGCAAAGGACACCATCACGTTTCCATTATAATCACAGATTATACCCCTACATGCGACACTCCATGTATCACTTAGTACAATGTCAACATTAAGTTTGAATGATGCAAAACTTGGTGATTTCCATAGTGTGGCTCATCCATAACTTTGTTCCACATTACACATTTGAAGAACATCCTTCATCGCCTAAGTATGGTTCATACTCATAACCATTCTTCTCACCCGTGCCACAACCGTTGCATTTTCCGTTTATGAGAACATTGAGAATGCCACATCGTTTCTATTTCTCCATAAGTAGTATAATGTAATCCTAAACACTACCAACCATTTCTCGTCAAGAGGTGCAGTATACCTCGATAGATGTTTCTTGCAACCAATTACTAATCTCGTCTTCAAAGAACCCTTCTAGTCTATCAACCTTTAATAATGCCTTTCAAACCCTTCTAGCGAATATGCAATCCTTGACTGCATGCGCAACTGTTTCAGGTGTCATTTGACATACTAGACAGAGGTTTGACTTCGACATCCATCTAGTTTGCCTTAAAACATGTTACCAATGTCTGTCGTGCTATTTTCCATGCGTGAACACGCATCCTCTCAAGTCCATTCCACTTCCATATTGTATAGAATAATGAGTCATTTTGCTTATCAACATGGGTGATGGCCTTATATGCTGAGACGATTGTGAAGATACCATCATTTGTGGGTTTCTATGCTAGCTTGTCATCTGATAATCCTAGCATGGGAGGGTCCATCGCAATAATCGCTTAACATATATGATTTGACATCATCAAACTAAATTTAGCTACGTCCAACCCTCCATTCAATAAAGTGAAGTCATTGATTGTTACCATACTATCGATCTCATCTAGTCCAATAAGAGCATACTCCTCCAACTTGTCATGCCTTGGCACCCACAAGTCTTGCCAAAATAGGATAGATGTTTCATTGCTCACTTTTCACACCGTGTACTTTTGCACATCATTCCAGACTTGGTTCATACCCTGCATGAAATTTGAGCTATGTTATTTCTTAGTAAACGTTGGGGCCACTTTATTTCCACATTTATATTTGACCCTAAAGACATATGAGCACAATGTAGGTTTGCGCAATCTTTAACCTGCCTTTATAAGTAAGGCTTTATTCATACACTTTGTCGACCTCAACCCCAAACCACCAACCATTTTGGGTGAGCACACCTCATGCCATGATACCATGTGCATCATTCATTCGATTCCCTACCGACTCACTTTAGATGAAGCCACAACATTTTTTGTCGATCTCATGATGATACATAAGAGAGACACAAATCTAACACATTATTCTTGGGCACAACCAATCACAACTAATAAAATAAAATAAAATAAAATAATAAATGATATTGTCAATTAAATCATTTTTAGATATTCTTTCTATTTTTATATGATATTTTTTCCCGTTTCTTTGCTAAAATGCATTAAAAATTTAAATACATAAAAGATTCAAATTTAGAAAATATTATTTGAAATTCAAAATAATATTTTTTGGTTGTTTATTTTATTTTAAATAATAATTTTATTAATGCAAATAAAAAACTTTGATTTCTTGTAATTCAAGGCTATGTAAGGTTTATTATTTTAAAATTTAAAATTTAATTTTAATTAATGTTGATAAATTTTACTATAATATTAAAATTCAGTATGTTTAATAAAGAAAAAAAAATACTCTAGTGTCTTGAAATTAAAACTATAACATAAAAGGATATCAATTATTTGTCTACTTAAAAATTTGTTTTGTTAATTTATTTAATTTTATTAATTGTGTTTAATAATGATTTATTAGGGTTGTGTCTAATTAAGTGTTTTTTTGTTACAAAATATCTTTTTAAAATTGACTACAAATTTTAGAAATATCTTTTGTTAGAACTTCCTCTATGTTATCTATTTATTTTATGACTTTATGAAATAAAAAAAATTTGTGATGAGAAGGAAAAAAGGTTAGATGAGATTGTTCATTGATTTGATATTTATATAATCAACTAAAAAATTTATAAAATCTATCAAAATCCAATAAAAAAGATAATCCTTCAAAATCTTTATAATTTTAAGTAATAGAATTTTTTTAAAATCCTTCGAATTATTTATGATTTTGAATAATAAAAGATTTTTTGTTTAAATTATTCAAAATCTTAATCAAATATCATAAAATTTTATTACCTTCTAATTTTTTTTTTATAATCTTGATTTAATACTATCAATTTTTTTTATCACTTGATTAAATATCAAGATTTTTTTTTAAAAAAATCTTTTAAAATCCAAAATAATCTTAATCAAATACATCCATTATTTTCTATATATTTTAAGATCTCCTACTAGAAAATAAAACAATCACTGAAAAAATAAAACAAAATCTGAAAATTTTTCATTGACTAACCAATTTTTTTAATAATATAAAATACAAAATAACTAACTAAAATTATATTATTAAATAATTAATTTAATTTTAAAATAAAATTTTACAACAATAATAAATTCATAACATACAAAATTATCATAAAATTCGGAACATCTCCCACTAAAAGAGATCGTTGATATTACAATTTGATACTGTGATATTACAAAGATCTAGAAAAAACACTCTTTAATATTTCTTTAAGACGTTTCCAGTAAAATGCTCTAATCGCATATTATCCTTCACAGCTAACAAACTCAATCACAACAAGATCAAAATCTAATAAGCTGAGATACATTAAACACAAGAGGCAAGAGGGTTGTAGAGCCGTGGAGGGAGAGCGTGTGGAGGGAGCGCGGAGGGCAAGCGGCGGAGGAGAACGGCGAGCGCGAGCAGGGGGTCAGGGGCTCGCGCGAGCGGCGGGCGGCGGGCGGCGAGCACGAAACGAAGAAGGAGACGAACGATCTGCTCACTGAGCAGCTTGCTAAGGAGCTTCGTGTGCCAGGTCAGCTTCTAATTTGGGAATTATGCCAAAAACGTTTCGGGCCATAATTTTGATTTTAAAAGTGATCCGGATGGTGACAACGGGTTAGCGGTTGGTTCGACCGCAAATCCGACCGGGTTACACCGGATTAACCCGGTTCTAACATCATGAACGATCTAACATTGGATCGACCCGGACCGACCACCGGTTTCCGGTCCGACCGGCCGGGTCGATTCGGTTTTTTTACTGAATAATCAGGTATGGAGGATCTTCTTGCACCGGTGACGCTGAGTCTCCCGTCGCTGCAATCGAATATGAAGGACGATCCCGAGGGTTACGAACCCACACTGATCCTTCTCTACAAGCAATTCAACTCCTTGCTCGAAATCTTCAATCAAAACAATGGAATCACATTCACGACCACTGATCCCACGTTCGCTCAAAACCTCGGCAACAAGGCCATGTTCCTCGCCCATGTCACTCCCTTCTACCCTAATCATCTCGCCGATTTCCCCACCAAACTCGCCGATTTGCTTAGCAACAAGGCGTCGGACCTACCGTCGCGCCTTAGGTGCAACCTCGCACGGGCTCTCGCCCTCCTCGTCAATCGCAAGGTTAGTGGGAAGGAAGGAGAGATAGTGTGTTCCACTAAATGGTTTAAAATTAATATTCATGTAGAATTTGCTTATTTAACTGAAAAAAAAAAACTGTTTATTTTAAGTATAAGTAGTTTAAATATTTGATTCTTGTGACTCGAGTAATGTACAAGTTTAGATATTATATGATTTGAAATTACATTACATGCACATGCATGAATGTGACCATACAATTTAATTTCTCAGCATGGGAAAAAGGTCATGTTTTAAAGAAATTTTGATTTGCAGATTGTGGATGTGGGAGAAACTCTCTGGTTGTTCACGAAGCTTCAAACTCTAGGTGATAAACACTTGCTGAAGTTGGCTTTTGATCACGTTGTTCATAGCATAAGACGCATGAACAAAGAGCACAAGAACAACACAAGGAACCGTGCATTGCAAAATATATTGTTTGACATGCTACGAGAGGTTTTGAGTTTTTTTTTCCCATGCATGTCCTTAATTAGTTTCTGCTACTATTTGTTTTTGCTCCAATATGGTTTCTTTTTTGTGAATAAATAATCAAAGGATAAAGGGAGTGATGAAAAGCTGGCTATGAGGGCGCTTGTGACTCTATGTGTACTTCACAAAAGAAAAGTGTGGTTTGATGAAACAACAGCAAATGAAATTTGTGCTGCTTCCTTCCATTCATCGTCAAGGTATGGTTTTGTATTAATTTATCTAAGACAGTTCGACATAAAGAACAAAGATTATGATTTTGTATTTATTTATGTTCCTCAGGATCATGATAGCAGCTTTATCTTTTCTTCTTGATTATGAGAAGATTGAAAACAACGATGATGATGCTAGTAGCGATGATGATGAATTAACCGCATCACCTAAAGTTATCCTTAGTACTGCAACAGTTTATAAGGTGAAATTCCAAAATCTAAAAGAGAATTTTGTATGTATACAAATGATGTTGCATTCACAATTGTTGTTTCTAATCAAGTTCTGTTTATAACTCATGTTCATTCTTACTCAATTTAAGGCAAACCACCAAGGCACATCAGCTAGCAAAAAGAAAAAGAAAGCAAAACTGCAACGTGTCATACGCAGCATGAAAAGGCAAAAAAACATGTCGTCTGAAACTGGCAATAGCTGTTATTATTCACCACTTTACCATCTGAAAGATGCACATGTTCGTATAATTTTTTGTATCATTATCATAGATAGATGCAATTAAGAGTTCAGATTTTGTTTTTTTTTTTTTTTTTATTGAATCAGCTCCTTGATTCTGTATGATTTGCAGAGTTTTGCTAAGAAGTTGTTATCCCGTCTTAGGAAGAAATGTGGCGAACCATTGAAGGTGCAAATTATCTAATTAAAATCAAAGAAATATATGCCTATATGTTGTAAAATTAAGAAGACTTGTGGTTCTTTTTCATATCTTCTCATGGCTATTCATGATTATTACATATTTTCTGTTTTCTACAACTATATATTGTTTGTGAATTTTAGGTTAAGATGATGATGATGAAATTGATTGCTCGAACAGTTGGACTTCATCGGTTAACTTTGATAAAATTCTATCCTTTTATTCAGAGATATATACGGGTATTATTTGATAACTTTGATGAAATTAATACTTTGTATATAACTCAATTGTGACAATTGTTATGTATGCATTATGCCCTCAGCCTCATCAACCTCACATTACAAATTTGCTTGCAATGGTTGTTCAAGCTTGCCATGACATGGTACAGTATGATTGTAACATTTATCAACTTTTTTTCAAAATCTGAGTCTTCAGTAGATTTAAGTAAGCTGTTATTTTTTGTTTTTCTATGTATCATATCTCAAGTTGTTATTGAATGCAGGTTCCTCCTAATGCAGTTGAGCCATTGTTCAAACAAATTGTAGATCAATTTGTGCATGACGGCTCACGTCCAGAGGTATGTTTTTGGGTCTGAAATCTGATTAACATTAGATTCTATATTGCTAAATTGAAAGACTCAACTTTGATTGTTGGATTTTGGTTGTTATTTTTAGGCCATCACTATTGGACTAAGTACAGTTAGGGAGATCTGCATGCGTATGCCATTGGTAATGGCTACTTCAATCACCACATCCTTTGGACATATGACATATCTGCATTTCACTGATTTATGTTTTGAGAAAATGTATGTTGGGCTACCAATCACATTAGCCATGGCCCTGATCAATCTCCACGTGACACATAATTGAGTCTTTCAATTTATGAGAAAGAATAAATAAAATTCAGTTGTGTGCCACGTGAAGATTGACTAGACCATAGTAGTTTGAAACCATGTGATAATTTCTTTTCTCATGGACTTTAGAAAATGTGACAGCCTCCTTTTTCTCCTAAACTTGTATACCAGTATCCTCTGTGCTTTTTTTTTTTTTTTTTTCCTTTGTGCTATTTTGATCTTCTGATTTTATGGTGTAGTTAATGAACAAAGACTTACTAGAAGACCTTACCAAATATAAGAAGTCACATGAGAAGTCAGCTTCTGTAGCAGCTCGATCTCTTATTTCATTATTCAGAGAGGTTGGTCACATTGTTCAAATATCCAAGTAGATTCTATTTGCATAAAATTCTTAAGAAGTTTTTATACATTAGCTTATGCAATATGCATAAGCTAATTTTAACTTACAGGCAAAACTTAATTCATTTTGTCTTATTTTCTTTTTCTATAAGCGCTTATTGAGAAGTTTATTCAATAACATGGCCTTAATGATGTTCATTTTCAGGTTTGCCCTTCACTGCTAGTTAAGAAGGACCGTGGGCGGCCTATTGACCCTAAGGCAAGACCAAAAGCCTATGGTGAAGTCAGTGTTGCAATTGCTGTTCCTGGTGCTGATTTGTTGCAGATTGTTGACAATGATGATGAGCCGGAGGGTGATGATTATGATGATGATGATACTGGAGGTGTTGATGATGATGACACTGAAGATACTGATGTTATATCAGAAGATGAGGCTGAGGGAAGTTTTGATTATGAAACTGGCATTAGTGATGTTGTTGAGGATATGGAAAATGACCTTGAAGAAGATAATGTTCTGCATGTTTCTGGTGATGATGGTAGTGTGGAAACAAAATCTGCACCGAAGAGGAAGTTTGCTGAATTTAATGGTCAATTTGTAGCTGCTGATTCTAGTCTCAGGGCTTTGAAGAAATTGGCAGGGGCAGCAATTGTGCATGACTTATCAGAATGTGAAGATGGTTTTCTTTCTAACGAGGATTTCCAGAGGATCAAGGAACTAAAGGTATTTTTTTTTTTCATAACTTTGTAGCTTTGAATCTATTCATGCCAAGTATATTTATAGGCAAAAGGAGAAGCAAGAAAAGCATTGGCTTGCCACGGACTAGCAAAATCAGCAGCTGTTAAGGTTCTGGACTCTGATCAACTATGTTTGAAGCGAGTGGATGGTACCATGCTTGAAGTAAGTAGCTTCTGTCTATAAGTTATTTTGTAGATGATCTGTTTATGTAACGAATGCCAAAAATAAAAAAGCATAAGTATTTGATTAGCTTTAAAATCTGTTATACATTCGGTAACTGAATTTACCTATTCTTGCATGCACTTTCTAGACACATGTAAGGAAAAAGCTTAGCAAGGATGAGAAGTTGGCATTGGTTAGAGCAGGGAGGGAGGACAGAGGACAATACCATGCAAGAACTGCTGTGAAACAGAAAAAGGTATTTTGGTTGCTCTTTTTTGCATTTTTTATTGAATTTAAGGTAGTTTACACTTTCAGTACCTTTAAACTCATTTTTATTGTAAAACTTACTCTGAAGTACTATGGATTTTAACCTCAATACAAGATTATTGCATTGCTTGATGCCTTTCTTATGTGTGCATTTTAATTGACATGTTATACTAAAGACATCTTGAATTTCTCTAAACTGTGATAGCACCAGTTGATTCTCCAAATCTAGCAGAGGCTAGGCTGAGGCATTACATTTCTTATGCATATAAATGCTATATGACCAAGTCAAATCTACAAACAAGGACACATTACTATAACTACCTACTCACTTACCCTCAACATAAATATTTGCCATAAAAGTTTTAATTATGAATGAAGTATCATTTTGAATGTGTGAATATGAAGTGTTGAAAATGGAAAGAATCAAAGAAGAACTACATTGGATAAAGATCATAATTTGTTTATTGGTTGCTTTCAAATGCCATTGATGTGCATTGAATTGATTGTTGTGAACAGATGGGTGGCCTAAGCAATAGACAAAAGGAAGGGAAGAAGAAAATGCCATTGTCTGCAAAGAGAAACAGCATAAAAAGAATTCAGATGCAGAAAAAGAAAAACCATAAGCATTCTGGCAAACAGTTCTGTGGGAGGAAAGTGTGGAAATGATGTGAGAGTAGTAACACTATGGATAGTGCCACGTTATAATCAATCTTTTTGAGCTTCTCATTCAACTTTGACCGTAATACTTATAATGAATGTTTTAGTTTACATGTTATTGTCATGTATTTTTTCTTTTTTTTTTTCTTCCAATTAAACAATTGCTATCCTACTGTGCCGACATTATTAATATAATAGTATTATTTAAATCATATTTTTATAGGATGCGTCCATATCTATTTTAATTTCCTTTTTTACAATAAAATTGGTAAATATTTTGCATTTTATAGGGTGTTGTGCAAGATTCAATCGAAATTGCTTTTGCTGACACATGTTCCTTCTTCATTTTTTATACTGCAATGAAGCTATCCAAACTGCTGTTCTGTAGTTGCGTGAGGCATACGAAGATGCACTCGTTCACGCCATTTACAGTGAGCAAGGTTTGTTGGATGGACGTCCAACATTCTGCCATGGAGGAATCGGAAGAAATGAAGAATAGATGCTGTTTCAGCTTCAATCTCAAACATAATTATTTATTTTCAAAACACTAAATTATTTATTTTTATGTTTAACGGTTTATTATATACGAAATAATCCTTTAAATCATATAACTCAAGCCCATCCATTTTAGGTTAAATAAGTTGACCCATTGGATTTAGTCTATTCTTAATTAATTACATCTCTAAAAATAGTCAAATAGTTTCTAGATTCCTAAATTATAGGATAAGATAGACAGTAGAAACTATATTTTTCCTTGTCCATGAGCACTTTATATGTATGTAAGTTTTTTTTTTTTTTTTCATTTCTAATTTCTAATTTTGGTAGGAAATAAACTAATGCTTAGTCCAAACATTGTCCTTATATAATCTCATGGAGTCTTACAAATTAAACTATTATTGTACAGATAGAAATAAAAAACTGAGGACATAACAAAGATAATTATGTGCTTGTTTGATAAACATCCAAAGAAAGAGAGACTTCATAAAAATGTATGGCAAACCACACTTGACCTAAACCTCTCTCCTTTGTCTCTTCCGTTGTCTCTGTTCTCTCTTCTCTCTGAGTTTAGAGCTACATTTCTTCTCAACTTTTTTTTCTGCTTTCTTTAAGCTTAGTTCTTAGTCATAAATTCTCTCATGATTTTATGTTTTGTAATGAACATAAAAGGTATGTATAATCAAATAATTTTTAATTAATTGTTCAGTTAGTTATCTTTTATGATCTTTCTCAACTTCAATCAATTTCGTATGTCGTGATAACAATAATATATGTTCATTCTTTTAAAAAAAAAAAAACACACACACAATTGTCATTCAATATGAGAATTTAATGGATAAACACTTTTTTTTTTATAATCAATAAGAATTTTATAATTAATAAAACACTAAGTGGATAAACACTTTTTTTTTTCATAATCAATAAGAATTTTATAATTAATAAAGCAAAATATATTAAAATTGATATTTTTTACATAATTTTTTCCTGTTTATTTTTATTAAAAATTATTGGAATTTGTTTTAAATAAAAATTACATTAAATTTGAATTGAAATATAATTCCAATTTAAAAATAATATTTAGATTACTATAAGACGAATAGTTTGTTTTGTTTCAAGTAATAAGTTTGTTTCTGTGTTTATAATGTTTATATTTTAAATAATAACGTTATAAAAATTGTGTGAACTTTTTATATTTTAAATAATAATGCATAGTTATTTTTTAAAATTAACTTAAAAATAAATATTATTAAATGGGTGATAAAGAATGTTAAATATATTAAAAAATTAAAAACTTATTTACATAAATCATTGTTTGGTATGTACTAAAGATGTCTTCCAAATGATATCAATAATTTATTTACATTAATCATTTTGTTAGTGTGCATTAACAATATCATTTGAATATGATTTTTTTATTGAAATATAAATATCAATGAAATATTTGTTGTAAATTTCAACAAACTTTTTTTACACAATTTATATGACTCATTTGAATAGAAGGTGCATGAATTTTTTATTTTTTTTTACTTTTGATAAGAAATAGAAATATGCATTACTTTTTTTTATTTTAAACTTAAATATGTTTTTAATACTTTAAATATATCAAATATATGAGGTATATGTTGTTTTGTCCTCCCAATAAAAAAAATTCTTTTTTTAGTATCTCTTTAGCCGAGGTAAACAAATCAATCAAATAGGATAGGAATCTTTAAATGCTAATTTAAATTAAAAAAAAAAGGATTCAAATTTAAAAAATATTATTTGAATTTCAAAATAATATATTTTTGTTATTTATTTTATTTTAAATAATAATGTTATTAATGTAAATAAAATACTTTGATTTCTTGTAATTCAATACTAGGTAAGGTTTATAATTTTAAAATTTAAAATTTAATTTTAATTATTATTGATAAATTTTACTATAATATTAAAATTCAGTATATTTAAGAAAAAATTATTTAGGATCTTAAAATTAAAACTATAATATAAAAGGATATTAATTCTTTGTTTACTTCAAAATCTAATTTGTTAATCTATTTAATTTTATTAGTTGAAAATTTTTTATTGGTAGTGTTTAATAATGATTTATTAGGTTTGTGTCTAATTAAGTGATTATTATTACAAAATATTGATACATGTTTAATATTTAAATACGGTGATAAAAATTAATATTAATATTTATTTGATATTTTAATTTTAATTATTATAATATTTTTTATGAATTATGAAATTACTTATTAGTCCTAAATTTTTTGGGAGAAAACTTATTTTGAATGTATGTGCGTTTATGGGACGAAGGCTAGTGAAGGAGTGAACCATGGTTCACTGGTGATGAAGTAAAAATAACCTTATAGTAGGTAAAAAAAAAATGAGGTTAATTCTTTTTTAAATACAAATGATAAGTAAACCTTTTTTTTTTAAATCTAATCATCTATTCTAAATTAAAATTCATTAGTTAATTAATATTTTTTCTCTATACTAGAAAGACGATGTTTTGATGAAAAAAAATTATTTAATATAATTTACAAAGTAAAAGAAATATAATTAGCTGAATAATAAAATTATTATAAGAAATTATATTTTAAAAAAGTTATGTTAATATATATATATATATATATATATATATATATTAAAATGAAATTTGTGCCACCAAAATATTGTAAACAAACAAAAAAAAACATTATAATTTATATAGAAGATTAAATTAATCACTTAATTTTTAATATTTATTTCCATCATTTTTTTTTCTAAAAATCATTATATATGAAAAAAGCCTTTCAATATTTTTGTGTTTTAAAAAAATTTAATATTAAAAAAATTTAAAATATTATATTTTTATAATATTATTTATTTATAGTTTTTATCATTAATTTTCGGTTGTTAAAATTTATTTTTCTGATTTTTTTATAAATTATTTTATAAATTTTAAATTACGATGATGGTTAACTGTATTTTTTTTTTTAAAATTAGTTTCTTCACATTTTATTTTAATATAAATTTTTTTTTGCCATTTTAATATAAATGTTTATAGTCTATTTTTAAAAATAGTGAATTATAATATTAATTTTTTTTGCATTATGATATTATTTTGTATTAATATTAGTATTAGTATTACTATTAAACGGAGATATAAGATATCTTTTATATATAATATTAACTTGATATTTTTAATTATAACATAATCTATTACTTTTATTTAATAACATCTTTGTAATTTTATTTATGATTTATTTTATAATTATTTTATTGATTATAACACTTTTTCAGATTCACGCTTACTTATTCTTTCTACTTTATTACATGATTATTTTAGTTGCAAAATAAACAAAAAAAATATTTTTACCTTTTTTTTTTATTAAAAAAAGTTTTTTTCTTCGTAAATAAAATTAACGTACAACCTAAAAATTTATTGAAATAAAAGTAGTTTATTTTCTTCTTCAACAATAAATAATTTATTTTAGTATTTGTTTTATAAGATATCATGAAGAATTTAATTTATTGAAATAAATTAAAAAGAATCAATTTTTAGAAAATTAATTCAGCTAAAAAATAAGGTTTTTTTAGGGAAAAAATATTTCTTAATAATTTTACATCAAATCTTTATAATAGATGTTATAAAAATAAAGAAAGTCATGTGAAATATATATATAAAAAAAAAACTACAACTAATAATAAAGATATGTTAAAAAATAAATGAAAAATAATTAAAATAATTTCAATGTCTTGACATCTATATTTTTTTATCATAGTTTTAAAATTCAAACCGGTTTAAGACATTTGGTCACTCGATCATTATTTAAATCAACGAGTTACTAGTTGATCCGCATGTATTGAAAAAAATTTAAAAATATTTATTATATACAAATTTTAAATTTATAAAAATTTATTTAATTAATCTTTAATATTATTTTAAGTCATTTAATTTATTTTTCCTTTATTTTTTAACATCTACTGATAGTTGTAATTTTTTTTTATATATTTCACTTTTTATTTTATGAATTACTCCATTTATTTCACCATACTAAATTCTTGTTGAAAATATAAGAAATAATAAATATACGATAATAAATTAAAAATTAAAAAGATTTGGATTTAAATCCTAGCAACTATAATAATATTATTCAAATCATATTTTTCCTTTTAATTTCAATAATGTTTAATTAATTACTGAATGCGTCCATATCTATTTTAATTTCCTTTTTTACCATAAAATTGGTAAATATTTTGCATTTTATAGGGTGTTGTGCAAGATTCAATCCAAATTGTTTTCGCTGACACACATGTTCCTTCTTCATTTTTTATCGTTTTTAAAATGAGTTTCTTCTTCTTTTTTTTTAGCATTTTTTTTATAGATTGGGAAGGAAGTAAAACTATAGCGCTTTGTGGGGTGGTTTGCAAGATTGAATGAAATTTTTTTGCTCACATGTAAAAGCAAGTGCATCCCCTCAACATCTGATTTAGATTTTGAATAAATACAAAATTATTTTTCATTAATTTTGATTTATTTTAAAAAAAATATAAGAATATATTTGTCTCTTATTTTTATAAAATAATTTTACATTAAAATTTTAAATTTTATTTTTTTGTTTTAAATATAAAAACTTTGATCAATTATGTTATATTTGTTATCTTTTTATTCTTCATCTATTTTTTAAAATTTATTTCTAAATATATATGAGAAACTATCGGATAAACACAGACTTAACACAGTTTTTTTATTTTTTACATAATCAAAAATAATTTTATACGTAATAAAAAAAAATTAGGCTGTCAGGTAAAATTAAATTTGATATTCTTTGTGTTTTTTCCTATTTGTTTTTTTTTTCTAAAATTCATTGGAATTTGTTTTAAATAAAAAAAATACATTAAAATTGATTTGAAATACATACAATAGTGTAATTCAAATTTAAAAATTATATTTCCAATTTTAAAATAATATTTTGATAGTGTAAGACTATAGAATAGTTTATTTTAATTTAAGCTTAATTACACTTTTGTCCCCAAACAAATTCATGATTTTAATCTCTTAATTTTTAATTTGTAATTTTGGTTTCTTTACTTTTAAAATCTTGTAATTTTGGTTCAACTGTTAAATTATATCGTTTGATTGTCAAATTTTAAGTTAATTTCTTTTTTCATTTAAAAAAAATTACCTATTTTTCTATTTATTTATTAGTAACAATTTTTTAATATAAAATTTACTTGGTTATTTTATTTTTTAATTAATTTAAAATTAGGTAATTAAATTTAATTAAGTTAATTTTTTATTAGTAAAAAAATAGGTAAACATTTTTTATCTTTTGAAAAAAAAATTATCTATTTTTTTACTAATCAAAAATTTAATTTTTTAATTAAAAAGTGATGCAGTTTTTTTATTAGTAAAAAAATTAGGTAATTAAATTTAATTAGTTAATTTTGTGATTATTAAAAAAATAGATAAAGTTTAAAAATTAAAAAAATCAACATTAAACTTTTATGGTCAATAATTGCAATTTTATTAGTTGAACCAAATTACAAAATTTTAAAAGTAGAAGACAAAAATTGTAAATTAAAAACTAGAGGAACAAAATTATAAATTTGTAAAAGTTGAAGAGTAAAAATGTAATTAAATCTAAATTTTAAATGGATGGAATTGAGAATAACAAAGGAGTGGGTGAGAATAGTAACAACCCCTGATAATCAATAAATCTAGGATATTATTTCTAATTATAACACATAATATATATAATATGATATATTGAACGTTATTTTAAGAATTTGTTTTTATTTTAAAAGTAATAAATACTTACGGTTTTTTTTTTTTTTGACAACCATACGTACAGTTAAGGAAAGAATAATGGCAGGTTATTAACTTATTATTGTCAATGACGAGGAGAAATGAGAACCGTGTTCTAGATATTTTGATAGATGGATAAAGAAATGAGAAAATCCTGCTAAAGTAGTTGTGAATTTGTGATAATATTATTTCTTTAAAGACACTATATTGTTTAATTTTGATCAAAATGATTTTACATCCTAACATAATCACAACTCATCAATTATAATAAATTTATTAATTTTTATAAAATATAAAAATAAAAATAAAAATCATACAAATAGAAGTAGTGATTTAACAACTGTGTAATTGACAATAATACTACCATTAAACTTTTTTTTTGTATGTTTATGATGCTTAGAAAAATTTAGAGAAACTTGTGCTATCCTTTGTGTAACGTGGATTCACCACTACAAAGAATTCACCTGCATCACTAATTGTTGTGGTCCAAAACATAAGTGAAAACTAGTTTTTTTTTCAATTATGAGAATTTGGGAAAAATAACATATGGTAAAATTTACCTTATTGACTGTCACACTTGCTAGTTAGGAGGTTGCTAGTAGAAAGTGAGGATTAATATTCAGATTACTAACGAAAGGGATATCTTATCAAACTATTTCGTAACTATTTGTTTTTTACTTATTGGTAAGGTTAATTAATTTTCTACGTTGAATTGTGGTCACCGTTCTGTTCACAAACCTACATTGCTTACATTTTATGTAAAATTGCATTGGTAAATTATGAGTGTCACGAGGGTTACTTCTTCTTCTTTGCTGTACAAGGGTACTTCTGGTACCTATTTACATTTCTATTATATATATTGAATTGTGTTTGCTGAGGAAAAAAAATAAAAATTAAATGAGGGTTACTTCTTTAATATTCTATACCATCAAAGAACTAGATACACAGAAACTAAAAGATTCATCACTAATTTATCTAACCCTAAGCAATATTGGTGATAAAGAAGAGGACTGGAACATAAGGTAAATAATAGAGAAGAAAAGAATTCATGTAAAGTCTCAAATTTGAGATGTTGAATGAGTAAATAGATAATGGTTTAATTAATTATTTGGCCTTTAGTCCCAGTATGCCAACTTTTTTGTTTTAGTTTGTGAACCTATAGTATAGATTTTAGAGCGTAATTCGATAAGAATATTAAATGATTTGTTTAATATTAACTAAAATTGTTTTTTTAAAATTATTGAAGCAAATAAGATAGAATTGCTTATTTAATCTAGTCTTTTTCTTGTCAAGTTGACTAACGACGTAATTATTGTATACCTCAATTTGATTAATGTTGTTGCTTAAATTGATAAGAAAAAAAAAAGATTAAATTTGATATTTTTAAGATTTGAGGATCAATTCAAATTTTTTAACAATTTAGATTAAATTGAACACTTATGTATAATTTGAGGATTAAAAATACAATTAATCATTTTTTCTTACAAAATGATGCAAAACACAATTACCCACACCCAAAATCTCTCAATAGATTAATTGAATTTACGAATTTTACTTTCCTAGCTAATTTATGAAAAAGAACCCTCAACCACTCTTCTTAAAACACACACTAGAAGAATTTTCTCTGGCATTAGACGTAGACGAATGAATCAGCATGTTGGAACGATGTTCACTCATTTCTTAACCTAGCTAGAGGTACAAAAATCACGTGGCCAACTAGCATACTTCTAAGTACTCATTAATATGAATCGATTCTCATATCTTTGCTATGGAGCCCAACTTAATTTACACTCCATTTTTTATTCCCCCTCACAAATTCGTGTTCCACAATGCTCTTTTAGACCATGCACGACAATGAAAACGTTAAATTTTGGAGATTACATTAGTGAATTGTCGAGATTGCAATGGTGCCACGTTGACGATATGTTCTGGGTTATACACTCATACTTCGCATTCTTTTATACATGCCATCGTTATCTTGTTCTAAATATATATTTTTTTTCTTAGGTCATTGAGCACAATATCATGTGTTTCTCGATCTATTAAATTAAAGATTAATTTTGTTTACATACATAATTGTTATTAATCAAAGAAAATTTAATTAAATATCGTAAGACCTAATAACATATGAATATGAATATGAATGTAACACAATCTTATATTACTGTATTAACCCTAGATTATAACTTTAAATATACTTTTTCACAAATTAAAATCCATTATCATAATCAATAAATTTTAGCCTAATGCATTTGAGGTAATTTTATTTATATGTATGAATCGAAGAAGTTTATTATACAACTCCCATACCTGCTTCATTGAAATAAATATTGTCTCCCTCAACAATCTTTTCTATGCACATGCTATAAAATCAAACTTCTATCAACATATTTAAGAGATGAGTTATTTAGTAATCGTCAATTTGCTAGTTATTTTAATTTTTTTTTCTTAATTACAATTTTGGTTCTCAAATTGTAATTAATTGTTTAACTTGGTTTCAAAGATATAAAAAAAATTCAATTTGATTCCTAAATTATTTAAAATGCATCAATTTGATATTTTTTTATCAGATTTTTCTATTTACACCTCTTTTTTGTTAAATGTATATCTTATTTTTCATGTTTTTAGGAAAGTATATTTAATAAAAGAGAAATGTAAATAGTAAAATTTAGTGAAAAAAAGTCAAATTTATGTATTTTAGATAATTAAAAAACTAAATTGAAACTTTTTATAATTTGGGGATTAAATAAATTGAACAATTAATTAGAATTTGAGAAAAAAAGTACAATTAAGCCCTTTTTTTTTTATTAATATTACAAAGGTAAATGTACAATAATGCTAAACATTCATATGTCCTTGTCAATTTTAAAAATTGTCTCGTCTTCTTTATCTGTTGGTCTTGGACTGTTCAAGACATAATCACTTTCAAATTAAGAAGGTGCATCTTCTATTAAAAAAAAAAAAAAAAAAAAAAAACAAGTTTTCCATCATTAAACATCTCAAGTTTGACACAATATCATTAGTTGCACCCATTATTATTAGAACGAAATTGAACCAAAAAATTATTGGTGGTTATGGTGTGCAAAACCTCATTAGAGATGAAACTTATATATGCCCATATCTAATTGATTACCAATATTAATGAATAATTTGAGATAGTGAATAATTTATTGAGATTAACTAACATAGGATCGAATTATATTAAAAATGATTCTAAATTAAATTTAGTATAACTTTATCCTTTGTCTAATTAATAAAATAATATGAGACCTAGATTAAAAATTAAATTATGCATATCTAATTGGACAATTTTTTATCTTACAAGGCTACTCCCTATATATAGTAGACCAAATTAAAGCCTCACAACTCACAAGCAAATCATAGATCCTCTCCTCCCATTTTTTTTTTGTATGGTATTTTAAAAAATGGTATTTTTTTTAAAATGGTATATTCCTTAAAAAAATGGTATTTAAAAAAAATGTGAAAGAAAAGAGAAGAATACAAATGTTATGCACTAAATTTGAGAGGTTGGGATTTCGAATAAAGCATGAATGGAAATTTTGGCAGTATTTGATGGCTGAGGAAAAATACACAGTTTCCATTCTCGTGAATAATGGTGGAACCCAATCCTCGTTATCCGTAATCACTAATCATACATAGTATGAGTAATTCAACAAAGACATTATAAAAAGTACTTTTCTCAAAAATCATGCATGGTAAGATTTACTACTTTCTAACCAAAATTTTAGAACTTACGTCACCGGGTAAGTTCGGCCAAATGCCAATTCAAGCTACTATAAATTTGACAGAATTAATTACATTGTGATTACTTAGGGTGTGATTTTCATCAACTTATTTTATAGTTTGTTTACACGAAATAACTTACTAAATTACTAATCCAGTGTTTAGCGGTGCTATCCAACCAAGTGAATACTGATAAATTGTTGCTCTAACTAGTAATGAATTAAGTATTCTTAAGATATCATTTTCAGGATGGTAATTATAAAAAATACATGATACACATTTTAGTTTATAAGTTATAATTAATTATTTGATTTGGTTTCTAAATTTTAAAATGTTTTAATTTAATTCCTAAATTATTTAAAATATTTTAATTTGGTTATTTTTTTATAAGATTTTATTATTTACACAATTCTTTTACTAATTACACTCCCATAAAATATAAAATATAAAAAATATACTTAATGAAGGAGGGGGTGTAAAAAGAAAAAATTGATTAAAAATATCATATTAAGACATTTTAAATAACTTGGAAATTAATTTTTTTTTTAAATTTAGGGGCCAAATTAAATAATTAATTATAACTTAGGAACTAAAATATGTATTAAGCTTATAAAAATTTTTTTGAGAGAGAACTTTATTAAAGATGATCAGTGAGACTAAGATTAATGTTTATTTTTATATATTGTTGGACATAATTTCCAATTAATTTATTTATGTGGGAGCAATAAATGTGTGATTTTTTACGCAAATTTATTTAAAATGTACGTATCAACAATGTAAAGATTTCCTACATTAGTATTTATTCATAATAATTTGTAACATAAGCTTATTATTTTGGCCAAATCAAGTTAGAAGCAAAACAAAACTACCTTATAAACCACTAGAGTAACATGTGAAACACACTAATTCACTTGAAGAAAAAAAGAAGGAAATTACTTAGTGAGGAGATAAAGAAAAGCAAGTTTGATATGATCAAGAAAACCAGGTCATTAGATATTTTGACCTCACAGCCATTGGAGCCTTATAACCGACAAAAGAAATTTGTAGAGAACTTGTGTGATACGTTGCAGAGTTCCCTATTGTTGATTTCAATAATTCATGCTATGCATTACAACCAAAGTAATGGACATGAAACAAGACAAACCCTATGCCCCAGTTTCTCTTTGTAATTTTGAACCAATTAGGCTGGAAACCACTTATTATTTGTATCCAATGGCAGCTTGTCATTTAATTTTCTTGTCCCTTTTCCTCTTCTGCTTTTGTTTTCTTACTACTTCTTTTCTTCTTCCTTTATCTTCTTAATTAAAGAATAGCATTTAACTTTAACTAGTTTTAACCTCAAGTTGGGAAGAAGTTATGTTTTGGAAGTGTATTTAATATACAGTTTTGATCCTATGGAAATAACTCAAGAGATCTCATTCAAACATGGAGCCTTCATTTTTATTTAACAAAAATACTTACTAGAAATTTGTTCTTTCTCTTCGAGATTAATTTTTTTTTTTAATGAATATTCATTCTGTTATATATTGAAGGGTTAAACACAAGAATATTTTATCAATAAAATTCGAGCATACCAATACCACGTAAGTAAACTTAATATCACATTTGAATCCAAAATCTTTAAGATTCAAGTTCGTGACTTTGTTTATTCAACTTTTTCATTAGTATTATATATAACTTCACATTAACAATTGTGTACTCCAATACATTCTTCTTGCCGAAGTGCCTTCGTGTTACTGGGTTAGCTCAAATTTGAAATCACATAGACCCTCATTTGTAGAATTCTTTATATATCATACTCAAGTTAATTTGATATCAGAATAAAATTAGTGTATAATCCTATAGATTAAACTTATTCATGATATTTCACACCTCTATGTTATATTTCCTTAAAAAAAAAATTTACTTCTAATCACATGGCACATGAGTCAAATCTGCCTCTTTTTCATAGATGAATAACTAAAAAAAGAATTAGGTGATGTTTGGTTTGAGATTCTGTTTTTATTTTTAAAGAAAATAAAAAATAAAAAACAGGCATGAAAAATATGTTTGATAGTAATTTGAAAAATATTTTCTAATAACATATTTTAAAAAATAAGCCTGATTTTGAAAACAATAAATTATTATTTTCCATTTTCTACTTTATTTGAAAGTTTATAATGATAAAATTATAATATTTTTATTTTTTAAAATCATAAATTAATCAAATCAAACACATTCTCTGAATCCGAATGTCAAAAAAACAGAAAATTATTTTTTTAAAATAAAAAAAAATATTTTCATAAACGAAAGGTCACACCACCATTTAAAAGTTGAACCTAGTCCACAAATATTTTCACAGCAGTACTTGTGAGTAACACACCTTTCTATGCTGTAAATACAGCCACAATGGCATCCAGTGAACCAAGCTTGTTTGGTTAGGACATATTGCCTTGGAAGTTTCTCCCTATTCATCCTGGTCCTCAATTTTGATTTTCTAGATTCTATTTTAGTGGCTCCTAATTCAATGCATGCTCTAGTAAAAAAACAACAACAAATCTTTTTCAAGAAGGAAGTAATATACAAGAAGGAATCTATAATACACTTGTATCAATACACTCTTTTTTTCATTTTTTAAAATTAATTGAAAAGTAAAATATAAAGAGTAATTAAATAAGTGTGAAACTAACAAATTTTGTATTTTCCAATAAAAGGTTGTTAAAGAATATATTTTTTAACACATTTTTTTTAACATACTCCTTCCTTCTTATTAATTAAAAATTATTAAAAATTATATATCTTTTAGTCTCACATCATATTTAATTATTATTTTTTATGATTTTATAATTTTTAATAAATTTTAACAAAAGAAATGTGTCAGAGACTATGTTAATAGCACTCAACTCTTCTAATAAATTTCAAACAATTAGATTAAAAATGTTCAAAAAAATCTATTAAAAAAATCTATTTCTAATATTTCTCTTGTATAAAAAAAAAATCAAAGTTATTGTATGTAGATAGTACTAGGCTACATTTCACCTAGTTTATTTTTAACTTATAAGTTACTTTTAAGTTAAAGTTAAAAATAAGAATTTAAAAAAATAAGTAAAAAATTATTTGTTAATATTAATTTTTTTTTTAACTTAAAAATTCCTTAAAGTTAAAATATAATTAGATGAAGTGATCTTGAATTCGACTTCCCCCATTAATAAAAACTAATCACTAATAATTTTCGATAAAAAAATATAAATTATTTTAAAATTTGACTTTATTGGGATTCGATTATAAAACATGAAAATAAACTCCGCATAAGTAATTTTGGGTAACTTATTATAATAAAACTCTTATTTTTAAATTTTCTTCCATAAAAATAAATAATTTTTATTTTAAAGAATTTTTACTCATTGATATTTGATCCAATTTTTACTTAAAAATAACTTATAAATTAAAAATAAATTGAGAAAACTTAATCATAATCATTGACAGCCACTGAGTAAGAGAACCCATTATTTTCAGAAGCATACAAAAACATCCAACGGTAACATTATCACCCTCTCTTCCACTCAATCAGATTTGCACATGATGGAGCCTCACAGCTTTGCCTTTAAATTGGTCCACACCCCCCTTGTCCCTCCCACATTGTGATTCATTAGCAGCACAAAGTGTTGTTTCTCTTTTTCATTTGCATTTCAAACCTAGCTAGCAATGGCTAATTCCAACAAGGTTATTGCCACCATCATGGTGCTTTCTCTCCTTTCATACACAACAATATTCACCAATGCATGTGGCACATGCCACCCTAAACCTACCCCTTCTCCACCACCTCCTCCAGCAGGAAAGTGCCCTAAGGACACATTGAAGCTAGGGGTGTGTGCTGATGTTCTAGGTCTTGTTAATGTTGTTGTTGGTTCCCCTGTCTCTGCCAAGTGCTGTGCTTTGCTTGATGGTTTGGCTGATTTGGAAGCTGCACTTTGCCTCTGCACTGCTATTAAGGCCAATGTGCTTGGAATCAACTTGAATGTCCCCATCTCACTCAGTGTGCTCCTCAGTGCTTGCCAGAAAACTGTTCCTTCTGGCTTCCAATGTGCATAGAAAATCTCATCGTCATGCTTCTTTTCATCAAAGTTAATGTTTTTTGTTTTATAAGTTCTTCTCTTGTGCAATAATGTGTGTGACATGTTTCATTTTAATAATCAGGCAAACGTATGTTTGCCTTAGTCTTAGTTGGTTTTCTCTTTTGTGTTTAATTTTTATTGTGTAAAATTTTTTGAATTAGCAATTGTCATGCAGTACAAACAAGATAAATATCGGATTCAATAAGTTAAAAGATATTCGTGTTCTCCGATTTCGAAAAAAAAATTTGGTAAACTTTTTTTTTAAAGTAAATTTGGGAAATTATTATTATTATTATTATTATTTTTTACTTTTTGGAGTGTATTGGGTAAGTTGCTCAGGGGATGATTAAACCTCTGATATCATTGTTATTTCTTAAACCAAATCTTAAAAGACCAATGTTAGTCCACAAAATTCTATGCAGAATTTGATGTACTTTACAATCAAGTGGGTGTATTATCAGTTTATGTTAAGCATTTTCTTCTTCTTTTTTTTAAGTTGTTGTCATTATTCATCATTCATCATATCTCTGTTTACAAGGAGAAGTGCCAAATCAGCTTAGGTAATTATTTTACTTCATAGAGCAATAATTTTAAAAAGTCAAAATATATAAATAAAAAATCATTGAAGAAAAATGTAATATTTTGTGTCATAATATTCCTACCAAGATTCTGAATAAAAAAAAACATTTATTAAAATTTAACCATTATACTAAGGCTAATGATTAGCCAATCAGTTCTGCACTTTTTTTTCCTTTGTGAATATCTGAATTGAAAACAATACATACATATATCAGTGGAGAAGTTGATTGTGTTTAATTAGTTTTCTATTGTGGCAACATTTTAGTAAGGGATAACTATATATAACCATAAATAATGTATAACCACGTGTGTCTCTTAAGTGATGTTTAAATTTTGGCCGGCTTGAATACAGAACAAATTATATTAAAAAAAGAATAATTTATATTATATATGTTCTTATTAATCTCCTATAAAGATTAATTAAAAAAATTATAAACAAAATATAAGATAATAATATAACATTGGACAAGCATTAAATAGTTGTATGTCCCAACTAAATAACCATAAATTATTAATATAAATTTTATAATTGATTAGTAAATAATGAATTGATTTATATATACTACTGAGTTAAATGAGTTAATTCGTAAAGTTGTACTCTTTAACCAATATGTTAAATGAGTTAATTCATATAAATTCCTATTTATATAAGTTTAATAGTGATGCTCAGATATTATAAAATAATTTTATATAGTCAATTAATAATTTATATAAATTTTATAAAAATTGATTATTTTATTATAAATAAAAAATTATAATTTTTAAAAATAAATTATGATTAACGGAATATTTGAAACTATTTTTAAATTTTGAAAATATGACTGATAAACTCTATTTATATTATTATGTTTTTAAATCTGGATAGATTGTTAGTTAAATGGATCAGCCCACACACCACAACTCATTCTTAACTCCAACATTACATATTCACTTGATAAAAAAAAAACAAAAAAACATTACATATTCAAAATGTCAATAAAGATTTTACAACTTACCTAGCTAATAAATTGGTCCGATGCTACCGTACGCCTTGGGTCACAGCGCATTGGGTCCATTACTATACTAGTAGTTTTTTCCGGCAAAGATAAAAAAAATCAAATAATTATCATAACATAACAAAAATGAATGAGACTATACTAGTTGGAATAGTTGTTCTTTTTAGACGGTCTAAAATTATTTTAGACTCAGTGTATTATTTTTTAAATTCTTTTTATTTTATTTGACAAGTATGCTTAAAAGGTCTAAAGAAATACTCACATGCATGTGATACTCTTATCTACTTATATATTTAATGAAAGGTCAAGTAACCAAAAAATAAAGCTCATTTGTGTTTCACATACTATATGTTAAACCATTTTTAATGAGATACTTAATGAATTGTTTAATTCTAATGGGTAATGTTGGTTACTTTTTTTTTATTGGAGCAAATAATTAGATGTTGTTTAAAAAATTTATATCATAAATAATTAATAACATATTTTTTTAAAGTATTATAGGACGACTACAAAATTAAGTTAAACCTTCACTTTAATAACCTTAATATTAAAGTGAATTTTTATCCAAAATTTTATGTGAAATTATAGGACTTATCAAAATAAGATAAAATAACTTATTTAAACAACTATGGTAGATGTTGTTAGTGAGTAAGTGACACTTCTATTTTTTATCTTGTAAATCCATGATATGAACATCAAAGACCAAAAATAGTAATTTTAAATTTTAGAGAAGATGAAAATCAAACAAAAATGTTTTACAAAGACTAAGATCAGAATTTGCTCAAGTTAGAAGGACGAAAAATAGAGATTTGAAATTTTAGAATAGTGAAAAATGTTTTGTTTTTAGAAACCAAAATCAAAAGTCTATCATTTAATAAAAATTAAAACCATAGTTAAGCCTAAAAATAAAATACAAGTTGCTAGTACTGGCAAGAGTAGATGCCCTGTTTTAAGTTTTAACGCCTCATATTATTTAAATTCTATTTAAATTATAATGCTATAAAATATGTTTTCATAAATGTTCCCTTTATTTCTTGTTTTAATTCACAGAGTAGTTGCTTAAAAAGTCTAAAGGAATACGCCACATAATTAAGACATGGTTACTTTTTGAAAACCGATTCACCACATATGGCGGTTAGTTTGGTTTTTGAAATTAATGGAGTTAACTATAAATTAAAATTAAATTAAGCAAAAATAATTATAAGTTTATTTCGTCTTATAAAAATCATTAATTAATTGTCACTTTTTTGTATGTTTCTTCCTTTTACCTTTTCTAGAACAAAAGCTTTTTCTATAAGCATTATTATATAACTTATGCATAAAGTCTTATTTAACAATAAGTTATTAAAAAAGTTATTTATCTAAACCCCTTTAATCTATTTTAAGAAAAATATATTCACATAAAAACTTATATAGTTACCATATATATATATATATAATTTAGTAACCTTTAACAATACCTTTTATTTCAATTTTTTTTTCTTTTACAAAATTTGGTTGTCCACCCTATAATTATAAACTCTAAATATTTTTTCTAGTGGCAGTAATTAAACCCTCCATATTTGTCATTTAATTAATCACCATAATGAAAAATCTCTCTCACCTTACACACACATATATATATATATATATTAAAGTCATCAAAGTCTCAAGCAATGTACAATTTATACCTATTTTCATTACTCTCACTCTCTCCTCCACCCCTTATATCTTCTCTCTCCACTAATTGGTATTCTTAAGAAAACTATTTCGTAGAAGGGTGTTGTTACTTTGGGAATTAATGGTCTTTTTCGTGATCTTCCACAGCTTTCTTGAACTGTGTTGTGTAAGGCTTCTCCCATGAAGGTTATCCTCTGGACCAACCAAGGATAAAACAACTAAAGTCATCGATTGTTTCATCATGCAAATTTCTCTATGAGCACAATTCAAGATAGCTGTGGAAAATCACTGAGATGATCTGGTTCAATTCTCTTTCAATCAATTGCTCTCAATATGACAACTACATGTATGCCATCTTTCTCTTAATTCTGCACAATCTACACACATCAGGATTCATTTTTTTAATTTTTTTTTTTCTGATTTTGGTTCTTGTTCTTCTCTGCAATAGGTTTGTTTGTCATACATGATGACTCACTTGCTCTACGTTAATTTTGCTTTATTAATTAAAATTAAATTTTCATTAATGTTCGTTGTCTAGTGATCCATGTAACCGATCTTCACCGACAGAATAAGGTTGTCGTCGCTGTTGTTATGAAAAGATGTATATTTTGTTTTGTTATTAATTAGCTCATAAATATATTTATATGTAGCTAGACTACCAATTAATGATTTTTTTATTTTTATGTTTTGCTTTAATATTTTTGTTAATTTTTTATTTTTGTGTTTTGATAGCAAAAACACCCAGAAGCATAATGCATAAGCAAAAAAGCTGTTGAGGGGATGATGAAGGTGGAAGTGCGAGACTTTGTCTTCAACTGCAGAAAAGAAAGAATATTGTATGTTTTTAAATTACAGTATCAGTTACATTTGCAATTTAAAATAATCGGAAAAAAAATAGTGAATGAACAATAATGCAAATGACGTACTTAGCTGCAATTGTGACTGCCACAGATTCTGAACACATGCAATGCAATCAAGCTTGTAGTCACTTCTTTTAATTAACAGTTTTTCTTATATCAATACAATTACAGCTAATTATTAAATTTTACTTATTTATTGTACATATAATGCCAAGACGCAATTACTATTAGACCATGTTTGGAATTGGATTTACCTTTATTTTTCAAAATTGCACCATATATATATATTTTCACATTATATGGTTAATTAACTTCTGATTTTCATATTCTTTATGCACGTTCTCAACTGATATATGGAGTTAGAACCAAACACGTTCTTAACTGGCATGCACTGTTGCGTTGTTAGGTACTTTGGCCCAATTGCATCAGACATGTCACTATATGTTGTTAAGATCATCGTGAGATCTACCAAACCAAACCAAACCAAACCTTAGGTTAGGTTTGTACTAAACAACAAATGAGAAAATAAATATATAGTATTAATTTGTCTGCACTAAAGTATATTTTCTTTTATAAATTTATATTTAGGGTTGTTGGCCCTAAGCCAGTTGTATATTTCTGGAGTTTTGCTGATCTAAAACAACTAAAGCTGAAAACTTTTGGAAAATAATTCATTTCTTTCTACCCCACTATTTTTTTTGGTTCCCAAAAAAGAAGTTATATATATACATATCAACACATGAGGTTGTGAGCACTACTGAGCTCAGCAGAAGTTTCAGATCACACACTGAGTGGGTTGTGACAATGAAAGCTGATGAAGGATTCCTTCTAGGAGTTATGTATGTATGTATGCATGCATGCTTCCTGAAATTCAGATGCTATCTATTGATATCCCAAAGCAAATTCAGCAGCAACAAACCCTATCACTTTAATTTATTTATTTTTTCTCTGATTGTTGGAGTTGGACCACAAGAATAGTTTTGAGAGAATCTTTGTTCTAGTGTCCATATATGGATGGGGAATATTTGCATCCACTCAAATATTTTATATAGTGTTTTATATTTATTATTATTATGAATTGTAAGGTGCTGTACATTTTAAATAACTATAATTAATGATAATTAATGCATAGTTTTTATTATAATTGATTTCTATTTTTGTATAAACATTTATATTTTAAAAAAATTAAATTAATAATACATCACATTCTATTTTTATTAATTATTAATCATTAAATTCAATATGTAACCAAAAAAATCATTAGATGCAATATAATACAAATAACTTAACTTTGGCAACAGTTTTACTGACCATAATTAAAGGCAATGGTGTATTTAATAGAACCAGTAAAAAAATGTTAACATTGAGATGATGATTAACATAAAGACCGTGATGGAAAAAATAAACTCACAATATGTCTAAATTGGAGTTCTAAGTAGTATGCATGGAATTTGATTATCATTACTGTTGTTGGGCCGTCTCAATTTGAGTGTGATTTAAAACAAAATCTTAAGAGAATCAGATTATTTTAAAGTAGATAGTTACCTGATATATTTTGTTTTTTTTTTAAATTTAATAATCATGCATTCTCAATATAAAATAATTTTATTAAAATGAACTTACTAATCCTAAATTGTTTTATATTATTAATATATATGAGATATTTTTACTTTATAAAAAAAAAATAATAATAATTTAAAGGTAATGCAGTAACAATATAAATATTTTATATTATGTTTGGTTATTATAGTCCATTATTTATATAATTTTTAAATAATTTTATAAAAGTCAATTGATTTATCATATTTAAAAAATTGTGAAAAAAATAATGATTATTTGATAGTGTAAAATTAATAAATAATTTCCATATATTACCATTAAACTCTAATAATAAATAATTTTTTTATCAATAAATCTAACACAAAGAATTCAGCTGTCTTATCCATTATCCTGCCTGCAGTAATGTTACCATATTGTAAAAACAAATGATGAAGATAAAATAACTTAAATAATTCAAACAATATAAAATTTCATTCTAATACACTTATACACACAATACTCACTGAATTTAATTTGATCACATTTTTTGTGTTAGTGTTTTTATATTGTCGTTTATCGGCTACAATTTCTGTTGCGATGCAGTAACATACCACCATAGAAAAAACCTTGATATTGCACTCCCTCGATCCTACAATTGCTTCCTCGCTGGCCATGAGCCACAATGCAACGCAAAACGACACTTGCGTTGTGTGTGTACTGTGTCTGTTTCGCAACACAACAATAAACACGGGACGAGAGATTCAGAAGTCAGAACCAACCTTGCTGTGTGTGTCGGTTCTGTGAATGTTCCGTTTTCCCTCAGGCACACACGTGTCAAGGCAGGGACGGAACCATAGGGGCCAATGGCTAACAATTTTTTTTAAATCAATATTTATATATGTATTAATTTTTATAATTTTTTTTACAAAAATTAGATATTAAATTAATAACTATTTTATAGAACATAATTTAAAATTAAAAACAAATAGATTTAAAAAAAAACTTATTATTTATTTATTTATTATTTTTTAAGGATAATTCATAAATTATAACATTAAATACTTTTATTTTGATAATTCAAGGTAGTTTCATTCTTTGTAGTGCTAATGAAAGAATAAGAGTAAATTATAATTTTTTTTATTAAAAGTAAATTAATTATGATATAATTAACTAAAATAAAAGAAGTCAACATGAATATTTTTTTAAATATAGAATAATAGGATTAAATCTTATTTATTGAGTCAAATTTGATAAAAATATAAATGTGTTATTTAAAATACAAAAGTAGATAAAATATTTTTTTATAAGACAAAATTATTATTAATATTTCAAAAAACAATCTATTTAAAGTAGATAAATAAATTTCATATTTTATCCTTTTAATATGTTTAAGATATCTATACTTAAATATAATTTATTTATAAGTTTTTTAAAAAAATTAACCTAATTTTTATATTAATTATATATATAAAAAAACAAAAAAACAAAACGGAATAACGTAGTTCCGTCACTTTGTCAAGGTAACACCTACACACGCGTCTTGTTTTTGTTATTCACATCATCACTTAATAATTTTGCTATTAGTTATTAGAATGAAACAAGATGTAGTTCAATTTGTTATTGGATTTATTATCCATCTTGCATCAAATATGATTAAAACTTTAATTAAGCGGATTGCTAACTACAGTTTCTTTCGTATACCTTTAATGTGATTTATTGAAATTAATTAAAAGTCATCAATTTTAGTTAAAATAAGTTAATCATTAAATATAATTGTTAAATGATATATTAGATCCACCAAAATTAATGAATTTTAATAAATTTTAACTAATCACATAAATTTTTTTTTTGAGAGAGTAACACTTCTCACTTATTAATATTAATATATATGTTATTATAGTATCTTATTTGTTTGTATTTCTTTTGGGGTCAATCATGTTCTTAGGTAAACATCCTCTCGTTCAGATTGAATTAAAAAAAAAAAAAGAGTAAAATGAATTATAAAATGAGTAATACTCGTACTTTTGCAAAATGAATGCAAAAGAAAGAATGAGAATTCTTTTACAAAATGATTTTTACTTCAAAATCTTTTTCTGCCTGAAAACCAACTATATGCAATAACAAATTTTGCTATAAATTTAGTGGTGTGATGTTGATTTTAATTTACATCAAAATCAAATGGCTACAAGTGTTAACCCGTGTCTATGTGCAACACAGATAGATCAATATTATGAGTGTGCATTTTTTCGACTTACCTTTTTTTTATTAATGCTAAATACATATTTTAGTGCACAAATTATAATTAATGGTAAGATTTGGTCCTTAACCTTGAAAAAGTTTTAATTTGATTTATAAATGATTTAAGGTGTGTTTGAGATAACTAAAAAATTTAAATTATTTCAATAATCAATTAGATATATAATCAATTATTGTTATAATCGATTATAATTATAATCAATTTTTATTTGGATAAATTTGTTGAAAAATGATTTGAAAATAATTAATTTTGTTTGAATGTAAAAAAAAAAAATTAGTTTTTATAGGATAAGATAATGCAAAAATAGTTTTAAAAAAAAAAATAAACTGTTGAAAAATAATGATAAGCTATAAATTTTCAGCTTCATCAAAACAACTTATTTTTTAAAAAAATAATTTTTTTTTCAAATTTAAGCTTTATACCCAAACAAGTTAGATTATATTCAAACCATTTAAATTATTTTTTTTGGTTAGATTTTACTATTTATAGCTCCCCTTTTGTAAGTACACTTCTAATTTTTTATATCTTAAAGGAGTGTAATATGATAAAAAAAAAAAAATGTTGATGAATTTTAAATAATTTGGAGACTAAATTAAAACTTTTAAAAACTAACTTGGGATTAAAATGTGTATTAAACTTTTTTCTTATTCTGATTTTTCTACTTACCTTAGGTTACATTAATTTACTCCTGAATAAATAAGAATTGAGGCTACATTAATTTAAGAGTTTTGTTTTGCTGCATGTTGACTTGCAGCTTAAAAAGGATTTTTTAAGAAAACTTATCCCTGCAATTTTGCAATTGTAAGAGGTTTGACATGCCTTATTTATAGTATTACACTAACACAGTACCAGCTATTGTGTGTGGCATCTTGCTTGAATTTAGTTTCTTTACTACGGGTTCTTTTATAACAAGTGTGTTAAGAACTTGCTTGGCCTAGTGTACTGCACATAACAGCTGAATACTATGATGATCCTGTAGAAATCTAGAATAAGTATAAAATTTTGATTACTGTTAATCACTTGTACCTAAATCAATTATCTATTAAGGTATCTTTTTATATGCCCCTTTTAGATTTCTGTTGTGCTAAAACAATTTCCTACACACTACTGCTTCTTTATATTGTGCAATTTTCTTGTAAAATGATATTTCAAAACCCATTCAGCCACGGTCTTGAATCATTTCGGCCACTACCTAGGATTAATCCTTTAACTATTGTTACCAAGAATTGAAACATATTACTATTATCCTATTTTTATTTAACAAACTTTCTCTAAATATTCATGAAACACACTCCTTAATTTTCTGCTTCTCATGAAGAACTTGAAGTATATACAGTTCAATTTTTATTTTTAAGAGTAATACCATCTACGCCACACAACTATACACAATTGGAAAAGTAACTCCATCTAATTATAGGTAGCCCTGCTTAAAATCTTATGAAGTTCATTCCAGCCACTTGTACAATTGTGCAAAATTGTGAATGAAATAGTTGAATGTGTATTTATGAGAAAAATTATGGTTTCTACTGCTAGACAACTACATTTTCAATTTATGATAAGTTTATTAATTTTTATAAAAGTTTATTGATATTTATAAAATTATTTTAAAAATAATATAAACTGATGATGGTAAGACAGTGTAAAGTTTTACAATGTAAAGTTTATCACCATTATCTACCATTCATAGATATTCCTAACACATTTACCTTTTTTCACAGAGAAGATGTGCTTTGGATGAATGGATCACCAAATTTGTAACCTTGACATTGAAATATCAATGTGTGCTTTATTGGCATCATTCCTTGATGTGGAAGCTGCTTCTACACTATGTGGTGATTATTAATTTATTATTGTACCTTGTTGCTTTTTACATGTCTGATACAAGGCAGTTTTGTCTGCTTTATTTATAATAGCCATTTTGTTTTGTTCTTGGCTTTGCCAAAATTTGTCATTCTATTATTATACCTTAATAAATCACTTCTCATCATATATATTCAGTGCAAGTCTGTTCATTAATTCAATTCATTGGTGGTGATCATGCATATGTGCCATATCTGAACATCATCAAGTGTTGGTTGGCACATATGATCTAACAATTGAGGAAAATGTGACAAATCTAATAGAAAAGGTTATGGAATATACATTATGTGTGTGTGATTTTGTTCTAAACGTGTATCTTGAACGTAAAACCAAACATGCACCATGACTCATCAAATGTTGATGAGGATTTGCTTATGGTTCAAGCTATAGTAGAACAATTGGAAGGCCTTCTTCGTAGGCATAAATTGCAAATGAGAGATCTGTCAGCTTTGTTTCAAATAAGAACAATTATAATGAAAATGGAAGTGTTGGAAGCACTTTAGCAGTGTGACATGTCAAATTTTGGAGAAATTAAAAAAAAAAAGTTTTTAATTTTGAAGACAAAAAATAAAATAAAATATCTCCATGATGTATACATTTAGAAATCTTACATGCACGATTAACGGTGGACAAACTTCTACATTTCATTAAAATACAGGAAAATGATGTCTAAGGACAACATAAAAAATGACAACATAATTATCGTGAGGCCTTTCCAAACCAATCTCATTTAGGTTGGGAATTGGGTCTAACCGAGGAGTTACTTTCTCACAAAAGTGACAACCACAATTCATCTTGTTTAAAAAAGAGACATTCATATTTAGTGTTTTCCTATGTCAAACATAATTCTTATATGTAGACTGTAATGGGAAACACCCCCAAAAAGAAAGTACAATCTTGAAGTGAGGCACTTATATTAGTCCTAACTCTTAAATATCTAAAAGGAGGGGAAAACAATCGAGTTCCACGAAGAATAATGGCTTAATGTGAGTTTTACTCGATTAATTTTTCATTTTGATTCATAATATTTTAAAAATATTATTTTAAAATTTTTAAGTTATAATTTTGGTTAGTTTAGATGAAAATGTTAAAAAACTTTTATATATATATATATATATATATATATATATTTACATTTTGATCTATTAAATTTTTAAATAAATATGTTTTAATCTATTAAGTTTTTAAGTTAGATTGTTTTGATCATTAACTTTAAACATTTTTGTTTTTTTTTTTTAAGGTTTTCACCTAATGGACAAAAATGTGTTAAAAATATAATTTAAAATACTACAAGGATACTTTTAAAATATTACATACAAAAGACATATACACACACAACATATTAAAATGTCTCTAAATTAGTAAAATGGGGCCTCCATTGAGTAAGGATGTTTGAAATCTTGAGTGTTGAGATTGTGAGGACCTCCAAACAATATGCGATGGTAGAGTTCTCGATCCAAAGGGTCATTTTATGCAACCATATTTTCTTCATGCATGTGTAGTGTGTACATTTGTTTGAATTTCCACCTCAAAAACCATTTTCTACTTGACGTGGCTCCACAAGGATATAAAGTGGCTTCCCATTAAGCTTGCACCGTACCTAAAAGAAAGGCTATAGTTTTATTTCATTTCCATGATTTGAAAAAAAAAACAATAACATGATGGAATTTTCACTTTAATCTGTTTGATTATTTTGGTGTAGAACTTGGACTGCCAATAACATGATGGAATTTTCTAAGATTAGCTAGTAAAATACGACTCACAAAAGCCACAAGTTAATTTAATTAGCCATTACCTTAAGATCAGACAGACCAATCATACAAGCACACTCCACTACTTCAGCATCAGCATGTTCTGCAAAATAAGTTAAAAGAACCAAGAAAAAAACAGAAAAGGCTCTTATAAAAAAATGAGCAAGCATGCCTCAACCCTTAATTTAAAGTGCACCATGATCTTAACTGAAAAGAGATTAAGGCTGAAATATACATCTATCTTTACTTGCTCACCACAGAAATAAAAATCACTTTAGAAGAGAATATAGAACAAAAGTGTTATCTCAAAAATATCAAGCCTGCAAGTGCAAATCACCTAGAAGTGTAATTGCTGCTGACAGAGTTCCACCTGTAGCCACCAAATCATCAATAATTATGACCCGTTCATTGGGTTGGACACTGCCAACATGCATCTCCAAGCAATCAGTTCCATATTCTAGAACATATTTTTCTGAAATTACTTCACCTATACATCAAGCAAGTCAAAGTTTAATTAGGCATCAATGTGAAGACCAAATTAATGCACTAGAACTAGTAGTTTTTCTTTTTATCTGTAGGAATTGAAGACACTATTAGAAAGTTTATAATACTCACACACCCTGCTTAATCAACTGAGCTAGACTCCTTTGATCCAAAAATCAAAGACACTATCAAAGGGTTTACAACACTTACACATGTTACTTAATCAACTGAGTTAGACTCCTTTGGTCCAAAAATCAAAGACACTATCAAAGGGTTTACAACACTTACACATGTTACTTAATCAACTGAGTTAGACTCCTTTGGTCCAGAACTAGTAGTTTAAACTTATAGACATAGTTAAAAGAGACTAAGTTTCTTTTGATGCATTTATGTGAATAGTAATTGGACCCACCAAGAGTTACTTTCTATTTGCATGATCAAATATTTACCATAAAAAATGAGCAAAAAATAAACTATTTTCAAAGCAAGTAACTTCATTTTATATCCTGTTTTCACAAGTAGAATGCAAGCATGGCCAAGTTAGATTAGAATTTAGAAAATTTGATGTATCAAATAGTAAGATCAACAACACCATTAAAAAGTCCAGCTAAGCAACAGTGCACCCACAAACCACAGTCCACAAACATCAATTCAAATTAAAAGGGTGATTAAACACTTATTTAGTTAGGTACTTCCTCTCTGAACAAAATATGTAAAATTTGGAGTCAATTGAGTTTGGATGAATTAGCTAGTAACCCACAAACACTAATAGTAAAACAGCACCTAAATAAAGAATGAATGAACAACCAAAGTATTTGACAATGACAAGGCCTTTCCACTCAGAATAGACCTTTCCATTCAACTGAAAATGATCTTCATTCAGCTTCTTTTCTTCTGGCCAAAGTATGGTATATTCTATTTTTTACTTAAAACAGTTTAAGATTAGAGTTTAAAAAAATACTGTCTGTCAATCACAATCCACTGATTGTATAACTTTTAAAATAGTTTACACCGTCAATGCATTACCTTTAAACTCTTAAGATTAATATTCAACACAAAACAAATATACCTGGTAGCTTTCCTGGTTTGCATAAAGGAACAAACTTGGCACCAATGCCTAACGCAATTGAGGAACCAAAAATGAATCCCCTGGCTTCAACTCCTTCATATAAACCAACCCAATTGCATTATTAGCATGTTAACCCATAAAAGCCAACATTTTTATATACTAGCTCCTTATAAGTGAGGAGGATCATCAATTATTATTAAGATATTGAACAGCTTCACAGGGATGCAAATTAATGCAAGTGCAATTGATTTGCCAAAACACAGTCTTAACATGATTTAGTAGTGCCATCTGAGTGGTTAAACTTAGTGTCCCATCATGAAAGATATATACAATTCATAGATTCAATGGATGCATCTCTTGCTTAAAATGTTAAAATTAATGACTTACATCCAACATAAGGTTTAAAGGAAGAAGGAAAAAAAAAAATACAAAAACAAAACTCATTCCCGTTACGAGTTTCAACATACATGCAGTCATATGAGAGAACTGAGAACTGAGAAACAAAGAAAAACTGATATATCAGTTGAGTTACAAAAATAAAGGCTAAAATCAAAACCCTTTAAAAATTAAAATAGAAGAATATGGCTGATGCAGAACATAAATTTCACACAAAAACTGCTTCATTATTTTTCTCGTAAAAAAGTTCATAACACAGCAGTACTACTAAGTACTAACATCTACTCATGTTTCAAAAATAAAAATGTTAAGAGAATTAAAGATGAAAATATGGGTCTAATAACTTCTAAAAAGATCACAGTAAAGTATAGTAAGATTACCAGCAACAACAGAAATATCCATGTCTCTGTAACGATCAACAAAAATGTCAACTGCGCCTTTGAACGCGTTGTGATCCAACAACAATGTTGTTATGTCTTGAAACATTATTCCTGTCGTTCATTCAATTTCATTTTAATGTAACAATTCCACACGGTGATGTAAAATAGTTTTATAATGTAACATTCATGAAATTAAGACCTTGTTTGGGAAAGTGAGGCACGACTCTGATGGCTTGGGAGATTGCTTGAAGCCTCGGGTCTTCTTCTTCTTCTGCTCCCTTCTTCTTCTTCTTCGCTCCATTTTTTTCTAAGACAAACATGGTCTCTGCGTGAGAAAAAAGTGTTAGCAGCGAAAAATAAGTAACTACTACTACTATTATGTGTGTGTTGTGTTGTATTTGAGTTTGATGCGTGGGTCTACGAACTTTGTTTGAGGTTGAGCCAGCAACACCTTAAAAGACAACTAATCAAGGTTGTGGGAGTGGCACGAGGACGCGAATATACAGCACGTGTACGACACGGTGATTTTTGTCGTTTTCCCAAACTTTCTTTTTTCTAAACTGACCATGCCTTCGCAGAGGACGCAAAGTCAATAACAAAAAGATGGTTGGTGTCCCACTGTTGGTGTTATTAGTTCGACTCTTTTTATTAGAAGGATAAATACATAAAAGTATTTTTCTTTTTAGATTAATCTTAAAAATAATTATAGAAGTGGGTGATTTTTCATTTAGGTGGCGCAATAGCTTTTTGAATGGCGCCACAAAACTTAGGATTATTACACTGGTGGCGCTACAAGATAAAAGGTCTTCCGTTCAGCGGGACCGGTCTTCTAGGTGGAGCCACACCATGTGGAGCCACCTATAGGATTATTACACTACGAGACCCAGTCTTCTAGGTAGCACCACACCCTGTGGAGCCATCTTTCAAGTCGCGCCCAGTTTCCTATTATTTAAATAGGTGGCGCCACTCTAAAAATAGTCTTCTAAGTGGCGCCACAAAATCATCCACCACCTTACGAGGTAGCGCCACACTAGGAACAATCTTCTAGGTAGCACCACAAAACCACCAATCACCTATATTTTATGATTCCTTATGCGTTGTGTTGGGTTTAAGGTTATGGTTAGTTATGGGTAGAGTCAGGGTTAGGACTAGGGTGAGGGCCATGGCTTACGGGTTGGTCAGGGCTAGGGCTAAGGTTTGGTTAAGGTTAGTATTAGGATTAGGGAGATGGTTAGTCAGGGGTATGGCCAAGGTTAGGTTTAGGGTGAGAGTCATGGTTGTGTTCATGGTTATATTTGAAGGTTTATGTACCCAAGTAATGGTTAGGGTTAAGTTATGGTTAGTCTTTATTGTTTAGGGACCTAGGAGAAGGGTTAAAGGTAAATAATAAATTCTATGAAGACATATAAAAAGCGACAAACATTTATGTAGAACACAATAAACAAAATAGTCCACAATGTTTTACATTAAGGGAAAAAATTAAGCAATAATAAAACCTATGTCTTAATGAAGGTCATCATCTTCTTATGTACGGCTCGGACAATTATTTTTGTTATGACCTTCTTGTCTACAATGACAACATTTATTTTTCTTTTGGGATTTTGTCCAGTCCATTTCATTTCTAATTCTTGTTGATTTTGGACAACCTTTACCCCGCAATTTTTCAAAATCTGGAGCAATATAAGGTCCACTTCTTTCAGGCATTGTTTCGTTGTTGCCAAGTGGATTCCATTCACCAGAATAAGCCTGAATAATATTTTCAATTGAGTAGACTTTATCTACAAATTGATAAACATTGATGTTCATATGAGCGCAAACTACTATAATGTGGGAGCAAGGATATCGGTAAGCCTAAAAAGCACCATACTCACAATAATTATCCATGTTATTCCACCCCTTTGATTGACATGGTTGAAAGGTTCTTCAACTTCAAATTTTGTTCAAGCAATGTCAAACCTTTTAACCTTGTAAGTACAAGTAGTTTGTGTACTCTTTTCCATTGCTTTCAACAACCTATTATAGTAACGATGTCCCTGTGTATATTCAGATTTTGCTTGCACCCCTCTTTGGACAAAATACTCAACTAATCTTTGGTGAGTACACCTTACTAGTGCTGTTATTGGCAAATTTCATGCCCCCTTGAAGACCTTATTGATGGCTTCAGATAAATTTGTTGTCATATGATCATATCTACGACCATGCACATCATGTGCCACACTCCACTTTTCCTTGGGAATATCATCAATCCATTCCCTTATGTTGTCATCTTTTTCACAAAATTTTTCAAGTTTGCGCTCAAACCGGTGGATACAAGTTGTATAGCCTACAATTAAAAAAATTATGTTATAAAATCATAATAAGTTGAAATTCAAAATAATTCATTTTATTTTAATGAGGAAAACTTACCCAATGCTATCAATTCTTGCTTCAACTTTACATTCTTGAATGTGTGATTGAAGTTGCTGGCGATATGACGAATGTAGTGCACATGGTAAGCATGCGGTGGTTGCCATTCTATTGATGTTCGCACTACTCCTATTATACTTTTATGTCTGTATGATATAAGACATATACCATATTTGTCAGTTACATGTTGTCTTATTTTTGCTAAAAATCACTGCCAATCATCCAATGTCTCCCTTTCAACAATTGCAAAAGCAATTGGCAGTACACATCCATTCCCATCTTGCGTTGTTGCAATTAACAAAGTACCTTTGTATTTCCCATATAAGAATGTTCCATCAATTTGAAATGATAGGTTTACACCGCTTGAATCCATCCATAGTTGGTTTAAATGTCCAAAACACACGCTTAAACTTTATATATTCATGGATAACTATGCCATCAAGTTTGAAAGGAGTTGCGTTTAATTCAAAGGCAGATCTTGCACACTTTGAGCATATCCACTCTAACCATGTTTTCAACAAATTATATGAATCCTCCCAATCCCCATACACTGTTGCTAGAGCAATTTGTTTTGCTAGCCATGCTTTTCTGTACGACACTTTATAATTGACCTCACTAACCATCCTCTCCTGAATTAGTGAAATTTTAATTGACGGGTCATTGCTAACCATGCCTGAAAAAAAATACATTAGTATTAGCAAACTACATAAAAAGTTTACTTATTGCATAAAACGTGTACCTAGGATGAAGTTGTTGATTAGTTGTGACATCAAATTCACATGATCTCGAGTTAAGTTAGTGTGCAGACATGAATGAGGACTATCCCATTTAGTTATTGTCCACAAACTATTTTTGTGGGAGACCATTGCCCGTGTTTTCCATGGACAACCCTGTTCTTTGTTTCTACATACAAATTTCATTGCTTTTGGATGGCTTTCCAACGTATGAAACGAGTGGTATACATGCATATTATAACACGAAACAATCATTTTTATCTGATCTTTTGTTTCAAATGTCAATTCTTTATACAACCCTTCTCCTAATTTCCATTGATCTCGATCAGTAAATCCAGATGACGACAGTTCTTGATCAGGATGACCCTAGTTGACACTTGAAAAATGAGGGGAGTAGGTCCATTGTGACAATACTGTTAGGTCAATTCACAAATATGTTAGTAACAAAAAAAATTGAAATATCATTCAAAATAATGTAAACAAAATTTTACTTGTAATATCTGTGAGTTCCTCATCGTTTAAAGAATGGTCATCCGGATCACCCTGATCTTCACCTCTATTGTCGTCAACTCTATCATCAGTAAAATCCTTCTACAGATGTTTGTGGTTCTCCTTATCACTAAGAAATTCATCTGGTTCAACTGCCACTTGTTCCGCCAATAATAGTTGTGATGAAAAATCAACCTCTTCAATCTCCACGTATAACTCCATTATGTTGGTAAAATTATTTTGTGACATAGCACCAATCATACATTCAATATCTTCGTCATCACAAACTTCAACAACATCATACATTATTGGATTTGATAAAGTTATTACTCTACATGTAAACTTTTTTATAACTTCATGAACTAAAATTTTAAATTTTTCAATAATCTTATTCTTTAACGCAAGAAAAGAAATATTTGAAGGGACTTTATCATTTTTTTCCTTCCTTCAAATGTAATTCCTTGTGGACCTACCAATTTTCGACCATTCATGTAAACTAAAATCATTTGAAAAACTATTTTTAAAACAAAAACACTAGTAAAATCAAAAACACAAATTTTTCATAGAAAAAACAAATAGAAAGGAGAAAACGGAATCATTTGCCACGCAACGTACCTTTTATAATTGTTACAAATACTGAAGGGGGGAGAGAGCCTGGATACATGTCCCAAAGGTTGTGGCGTCACCCTAGGACATGTCCCTAAAGGTGTTCTGCACACATGTCCCAGAAAGTGTGGCACCACCCTCATGTCATAAACTATGTGGCGCCACCTTTGAAGATGTCCCTAGGAATATGGCGCCACCTTCAAGCATGCCTCATAAAGTGTGGCACCACCTTCTTTCATGTCCCAAGTTGTGTGGCGCCACCTTCTTGCCCCACTTTTGCTCTTATTTACACGTTGCCTCTATAAGTATCTCACACCCAGCTAATTAAAATTCACACCTAATTGAATGATTATTTTTTTCACTCCCAAATCATTGTTACCATGGCTATCGAATTTAATGTATTTTCAAAAGACCGTCATAGTTTATTTTATGTGTCAACATTATTATTTTATCTCAAGTTATATTTATATGTTGTTATTTTATCTCAAGTTATGTGAGTAATTGAGATTTTATAAAAAAAATATATATATTTATTTTATAAGTCATTTGTCCATTCTCTAACCTTATTCACCAGAAAAAAGTGGTTAAATGATAAAAAAAAATTTGTTCCCTTGATAACTATAGTTTTATGTAAATGTAATGATAGTTTAAATTAATTGTAATTACATTGTTATTATGAATGTAAACTTGTTGAAAAAAAATGTATGTAAAATTTTAATTTGAGCAGAATTAATTTTTGTTTAAACAATTCAAAAATTCTAGCTAAAAAGAAAACATATGCATAAAAGGTAATTAAAATATTAAAATTGTTAAGCCCCACAATTAAAACAAAGGTAATATTACACATCTAATGCTTTAAGGATCATCACTCTCATTCTGAAAAACTTCATTTAAGTTAACTCCCGGATGAGGATTTTAGGACAAAGATGGTTCTTGTCCTAAGAACATGGATGGTGAAAAACTTAACGAATCATAAAGATTACTAGGATGAGGAGCGAGTGCACCAAGCGTTACCAAACTTGGTACATATGGACTGGGTGTATAATCTATGAACTGACTAAAATTGGTAGGGGTGTTGGGGGTGGCTTGTGGTACATATCAATCATTTGAACTAAAGGGAGGTGGTTGTGATGAAGGAAGGGCCGATTGCGATTGATAGATATACTGAGTGTAATCACCATAATGTTGAGATGGTGAAACGTAAAATGTATCACTTGCTGGTTGTGGTGGGGGTGGTGGAAAGCATATTGATTCATGTTGGAGAACCGTCCTTCTACGGTCCAATCCTCTTCCCTATCTGCTTCCAACCCCAACATTCACATTTTGGGGAGGTGGAGGCACATGTTCAATTAAGCAATATGCCTGCTATGAGAGCACAGTAACACGTTCAATGCCACCCCATGCATGCAACACGTTAGCCAATCCAATTCTGACTTCTTCATTAGAACTCATGTTCCAATGTTGATCAGTAATGTGATGATACACCTGCTCAACAGTGTCAGTCTGCATATGTAAATATTTGTTTCATTAATAAACTGAATAATAGTACAAATGATACAAATTAATGTAACATAATCACGTCAAGTAAAAGTCACTTACTGCAAAACCAATTTTTTCCCCAAAATGTCCAATCCACCGTCGTGTATGGCCTCGGTACCATACCATGTATTCATGTGTGGGTGGCAAGAAAGGATCGTCAATGGGGATGGTAAAAATGACCCTAGCAAATCGTGCATTCCATAATTCAACAAAAATATAGTGCACTTAAGCCTAATCTTTTGTTTCCTTACCTCTCAAGGTAAGATCATGGTGACTGTCTTGTTGAAATGGTGGGTCGAAAATATGTTGGGCAAGTTTGAACTGCCTTAGAACCCGGTTGGGATGATGCCACTCAATGATGTGAAAGTTAATTAATGGCACCATCGCTCTCCATAAAGCACTCCTTTCAAAAAATCCAAGAGGAAAAAGATTGGCGTGTCAACTGTATGGATCCCAAACAGCCTATGTAATTTGAAAATAAAATCAAAATATAAAAGGGAAACAAAAAATGGTAATGACAAAATTTGGGATTAAGAACATACATCATGGGTCTCCATTATGTCAAATTTAAGCCGCAAAGTAGACAATGATAAATTTTGAGGAGTAAAGTTGGAATTCTTTCCACCTCGGTACCTATTTTTACAACAGTTTAATAATGTTAAAAAAATTATTAAGAAAGTTTAAGATGCCTTAAAAAAATATGCAATCACAACATACCTTGCCCCTAGAAGAAATCCTGGAAGAGGGTTCGCTCGGGCTAATGGTGCAATTATGGAAAACCTTTCCTATGTCCAAAGCATTAGTAGCACTTCGACCCCTCTAATTTCAGACATCTTAGGGTTGGTGGCCTTACATAACTCTCGGTAGAGGTATGCAAGAACAGCTGAACCCCATGAATATTTGCCGCACTGCTCCAAGTCTCGCATGAACGGGAGGAATCTTAGTGGGACAAAACTACTGGAATGATTTGACATTAATACTCCTCTCAGAAGGCGTAAAATATATACACGTGTGTACCTCTCCAACTGACTTGACTTCCTACATGAAGACCAATGTCATTAAAGTGTTCTTTCAAAACTTTCGTCTTCAATCTACTCCTGTGCAAAGCAGAAGGAGGTGGCTCTATTCTTAAAAGCTCTATACACAGCTATGTCCAAGTGTTTGTTGATTGTCCAGTGACAAGCTCACCATCAATACAAAGCCCTAACATTAGGGACACGTCTTGCGGAACACCTTCAGGACGATCTGGAGCTATTTGTTCTTCTTCTTCTTCTTCTTGTTCTTGAACATTAGGCGTCTAGGTTTCTTATCTCTTTAAGAACGACGGGCTCTCAAATGACGGTCACCTTTATTTTGTCATATATGCTCTGATACATGTACTTGTTGTAACCTCATTAACAAGGCATCCTAGGACCCAAATCCAAAGTCACTCCTTACTGTTCCATTTTTTGTTGAACTTAACTTAAAACATGAAAATTGGTTAAAATAAATACCATAAATATTGCAATAAATAAAATATAATTTTATAGAAACAACTTCAAATTGTACAAACATACTAGTTTTATAGAAACAATTTAAAACTGTATAAACAACCTAGTTACATTAAAGTAATATAAATTCATAAGTTAACATAAACAACCTAATTTTATAAAAACACGATAAAACTCTATAAACAACCTAAGTATAATATTAAATGAGAATTTCATCTAACCTTAAAAAAAAAAAAGATATATACAAACTATATTAATAAAACAAGTCAAAACAAATTATATTAAGAAAACTATATTCATAAAAAAAAATAATCAAACTATATTCACAAAAAAAATCTAATAGAAAATGATATTTATAAAAAAAAATATAATGAAACTATATTCATTAAAAAAAAATATAAGCAACTCCATGTTAAAATCATTCAACTTTGAAAATTTCATTAAATTCAATAGATATTTAAAAATGAAATTAATCAATCTGAATGAAAACAAAAAATTATATAAGCAAACTACACCTAACTTCTATACATACTCACAGCAAACTACAACAATTGCAACTAAATAAAATCACGCACTCCCTTACACACTTACACATTATCTATACAGTAGTTTCACATTAAAAAAAAAAAAAAAAATTTAAAAATCATTTTACATTAATTTTACAGTAGACTACAACATAGATTTTACAACTAGAACACATTCCACTTTCACAATTGAGTATTTATTCTTGGCTAAATAGTCACTACTAATGAACTAAATTAGTCAATCCTTCTATTATTAAGCCCCATGACCCAACAAATGGGTTCATCTCATATTCCACCACATAACATAGTAAGCAAGCATAAGGTAATTTGATTTGTTTTGAATGATAAGATAATTAGCAAATCTCTCTACTTGCATAGCGTAAGGGATCTCGGTGGTACAAGAAAAAAAAAACTTTATGAAGAGAAAAAAAAACTCATTTTTTATAGTTTTAATGCTTTGAAAAGCTTGTAACTATGAGAAACTTTGTTTTCATCAGAAATACACCAACTCACATAAATTATGTCCACATAAACAAATCATGCACTCACGTTAACACACAGCCAATTGTACTATAATATATACAAATTCTCCAGAGTAGTTTTACATAAACAAATTAATTATTTTAACATCATTTTACATATAATTACGATTCAACACACTTATCCCATGCTCTAATAATATAAAAATAAAAACAATTGAATATTACTTGAATTTATCTTAAGTATGAAAAAACATATCAATATTTGATTCTACCACTCACCGCTAAGCCCCAAGCACCACTATTTCAAAGTCATCAACTAAAACAGTTGTTCCAAATATTATGAGATCGCTGTAGTATGGTTGGACCTACCTCGAACCCCACATCTCCTTTCTTCTACGATTTATTTTCTTACAACCCACTGAGCACACGACCACTTTTTTTCACAAACGAGAGAAGGAAGGGACCACAACGAAAGAATGGAGGGACCACAAAATATAGAAGTTGGTCTGAGCTGTGGAGTCAAGAGGTAGATGCAGAGAGGATGGTGCCACCTTCACTCTTCACTCCTTGAGATCTGGCGCCACCTTCAAGCTTCAGTTCAGGGTCTCTGGCGCCACCTTCACTCTTGATTTGAAGACCTATTATTTTGTGGCACCAAGTAGAAAGTCCTTGTAGCACCACCTAAATTAAAAATTACTTACTTCGATAAATATTTTTAAGATTAATTCAGAAAGAGAAATACTTTTAAGTATTTATCCTTTTCGATAAAAGAGTCTATTAGTTCATAACCTTTGAACATTGAATATTATTTTGAGTGTTAATTTTTTTTATTATAATTAATAATTATTTAAATAAAAATATTTTTTTAAATGACAAAATTATTATTTTTATTCCTAAATTATTAGGAAATTATTTTTAAAAAATTAGGTAAATTTTGATAAAGTTAAAATTTAAATCCAATCCTCTTTAATTTTTAAATATTCAAATAACCATTAAACTAATAATTTGATTAATAATAATTTGGAAACATTTATTTATTTATTTATATATATATATATATATATATATATATATATATATATATTATTTATTATATTCTCAACAAAAATTTAATAATTTAAATAAAAGTAAAATAAAGGGAGTGATTTATATGAATGATGACTAAATAAAATAGTTAATTTTGTATTAGTCTTTTTTATAAAAAAAAAAAAAAAAAGTTTTTATCCTAATCTATCCGATCACATCATGCTCATTTTTTATTTAAGTCTTAAAAGTTAATAAATATTTGAATAAAATATATTTTTTTATCTCTCATTTTATTTTTAGTCTCTCATCAATTTTTTTTTACTATTTTTAGTCCTTCATAAATTGTTGAATTTTGTTTTTAGTTCTTTTTAATTAAAAAAATGTAAAAAGACTAAAATCATAAATTATAAAAATTATAAAATGCATTTTATCCTTATATACAAGAACTAAAATATTTATTATTATAGTATATGAAAAAAAAGAAGATATTTCTTATAGTTCAATAAAAAAAAAAAGATATTTATTATGTAGTATGATATTTTGATACGAAGAAACATGTATGACTCGTGTCCCAATTTGAATCACGCGCTGTGACATGTGGTGCGGCCTTTGTGGCAGGCCAGTCCACGTGCATGAAACCCAGACACGTCGTCGGCCACGACACTTTTTGATTGATAAATGAATATCAATCAAATGAAATGTAGTTTTGCAATTACCACCTTCTGCCAAATAATTCTTTCTTTATTTTTACAAAATTTTAAATAATAAAATGTTTATATCCCATTATTGTAAAATATTTTTATTGATTAAAATAATTTTACATTAATTATACATAATTTTTTTTTAATTTTAAATAGTGTTAAAAACTAAATCGTGCATAGTATTCAAATTGTATTTTTAACTTAATTCTATCTGTTAAGTATGTATCGTTTTATTTTTTTTCTCAAAGCCCAGTTGATATCTCGAAGATAATGATCTCGAATTTATGATAATTCGAGTTTTAAAGATTCTGATATCTCACTATGGTTCATCAGCTAACCAACATTATTGTATTGTCATTAATTTCTTTAAAAATTCATTTTTTTATAAAAATAAAAACTTTTTTTTACAGAAGTTAAACTGCCTAACTTTTTAAAACTACTTTTATATATAACTTGACTTCTTTTTCTAAAAGAAAAAAAAAGTCAAAAACATTAAATCAAAAACTACCCATGCACAGACAGTAAAGTATACTATAATGTTTCATTTAATACATACATTATCCATGTTTCTGGAGCAATCATTAATTGAGTTGTATATAAATAAGAAGATAAGGGATGGATGACGTCCATTATATTCAAGTTATTATCACCTTTACGCTTTCTATCACATCTTTGAGATTACAATATCCCTTATATGACATATTCTAACTGTATATATGTATATATATACTAACAGACGAGTACGATGAAAATGAAACACATTTTTTTAATATATTTTTTTTAATGGGTTAAATTTTATTAAGATTATAAAATTAAAAAAGTCATTGAATAGAAATGAAATCTACTTAATTTAACATAAAGATTATCAAATTTTATAATTTTTAATAAATTTTAATAAAAGAGAACACAATCCTTCATCAACTAGTAGTAAGTAACTTGCTGGTATTTTGTATTTGGTTTTTGTTGATTATTTTTTATATATATAATTATAAAGTATTCATTATTAAACATATTTTTTTAAATTAATCATGTCACGATGAACTCTCACTTATATTTTCATTCACCTTCTGACCAATGTTATCAAACTTGGACCGATCATCGACTCGGTTAGAGTATCAAGTCACTGAGTTATGGGTCAACATAATGAGTCACTAATTAACCTGCGTAACTCGATTTATATTAAAAAAAAATCATAAATTTAAAATTTAACAAAATTAACATATTTAGAAACATAGTTATGATTTTTGAATTTTGAATTTTTTAGCAGTATACATCTTCATAATTAACCATAACCAACCTTAAGTTAGAATATAAAATATATTATTATTTGTATTTATTAAAATATATTTTTATTGTGCATTAACAAAAATACATGTTTTTACAAAGTCGTAAGACCATATATGAGTAATAAATATAAAATAAATTCAATGAAATTAACACAATTAACAAAATCTAATTTATTTAAGAAATATAAATTTTTTATTCATCTACTTGTTGCTTCGATAAATAATAATTATTTTTCAAATTAATAAGTCTACTAAAGACAAGTTTAATTTATACATAACTATATAAGTCAAAGGAACTGAGTCACTGAATCGCCAAGTCACCGAAAGTGTTTGACTCGCCGAGTCACCGAATCACCGATTTGGAACTGAGTCGCACTGAGTTAGACCGGATTGTAGCGGGTCACATACATACCCAATTCAACTGGTGACTCAAACCGATTGGATGTCTAATTCCCAAACTAACGAATCGACCCAATCACTTCAAACCACGTTTGTTTTCTTTAGATATTATCCTTTTTAATGTTGTTTAGTTACAATCCTCTAAGCTAGATTGTGGGGATATCATTAGTACCAATTAGGTTATAGATTTGTAGTATTCCTTTATCTTTTTCTTCTCTACTTGTTTCAGGTATATTTGGGTCTCCCTACGCACATCCTAACATTAATGTCAGAGAGCTATATATAACTCCTACTGCAAATAACCCTAAAATACCATTAGAGAAGCTACAAAGAAGATAAAGAAAAACATTTTCATCTTTCATCTTTCATTGATGTCTCACTATAAAGCAAACCTTGTATTAAATAGCAAACTGATGAATGACAACCTTATAATGTAATGTACATATAATTATTTTAAGACAAATAAAATAAAACGAAACAATATAGTTATAATGTACATATTTAACCCCATCCAATGTAATCTTTTAACCATTTTTGTTTTAGGGTATATTTGGGTCTCGCTAAGCTCATCCTCACAAAATTACAATTTATTGTGATTCTTAGTTCTTATTTAATAAGTCTCTTTTATAATTTTGTTGTTTTAATAAATTTTATTTAATTGTAAATTATTAAAAGAAATATATTAGAGAATATATATTGCTAGCATTAAAAAAATGTATAACCAAATAATATATATACAGTCGCTTATGCTTGAGGATTAAGTCGATAGTGAATTAATGGTTAGTTTTTGGTCCCAATTTTAGAAAAAAAGTTAGGAACTTTGTGTAGATATTGCTTCAGTTTTATTTCACAACACTCAATGTAACAATTTCGTGAATCAAATTACGTAGTTTAGCAAGAATATTAGTTATTGTAGGCTTTGTATCCCCCTTTATACTTGCACATTTTTCATTCAATGCATGAAGTTCTCTCTACTTTTGTGTCTGATTTTCGATCTTTTGTTATGGTATTTCACCATCCATGATAGCTTTTGATATTGCAGAGGTCACTCTTCGTCGACAAGTCTCACATAATCGTACAAGTTGCCAAGAAATTTAATTGATAGAAATCATGAATAATCGAAAATTCTATCTAGGAATGGAAAAGGAGTGCAACACGTTGTGTGGTAGAAAATGTCACATTGTGATGAATGGTATGCTAGGATATACATGATACATGGCTATCGATCCCACCTAGGTTCAAATTCATAAATTTATAAAAAAAAAAAAAAAAAAAGTGTTTGATTCAGTTCAAGATCCATTTTTCCTCGTTAAGGACAAATAAGATGTTCCCAACAAATCATAGATATTTTTCTTTAGTCTAATAAAGTATAGTGCCAAGATTTTCCTAGACCCACATGTGTGATTGCTCAAGTTGACCACTTTTGTTGTGTGCCCATGTGAACCTTCAACTTCAGGCCTCTCCCATTTCATGTTATACAGCATATTATACCAATAAAAAGGTGTCAAGATTTTTGTACATATATGTACTTGATCAATTTTATAGGACATTTTCTCATACACTCTTTTTAAATATTGTGATGGTGATTGATTAAAAATTATTATTAGAAATCACATACTTTTATATAATTCATATGTTAATAATTTTTTAAAAAATTTAACTCATATCCATCAAAATAATAATTTTTATAAATTTTAACTAACCGATAAATTATTAGAAAAAGAGAGTTGGAGAGTACGACAAACACTCGTATGGATCCATATGGAAGGACATATTTGTCCCCTTTGCTTAACCCTACCTTCATAAATTCTTCATTTCTTTGTAAATATCTCTTCATGAAAATCTTCCTAATAATGATCACTAATTGACTCAAGATTATGTGGACTTCATGGAAAGGGAAGTCAAGATAGGCCCAACTCCCCATTTGTTTTTTTTAAGTATATACTATATACGTATATAGAGATGGATAGATTTATAATTGAAATAAATATTTAAAATAATTAAATAAATATAAGAATTTCTAAATGCTGATTTTTTTTTTTTGGATTTCAAAATTATCAATCCAAAACGTAGAATTACATTTCGAAATCGTTGCAATTTTTTTAGTTTTAGGAGTGGTCATTCTGAAAGCTAAAAAAATAAACATTTCGGAAAGGGTGTAAGAAGCAAGTTGGAAGTGCAGAAAGCAATTACATTTGAAGCAATAGATATTGGATCAGCCCAGCCCACTACACCTTTCTTTAGGTCTATTTTTTTTTATTGTTTATTTTATCTGTTCTGGCTACCACGTTAATAAAAAAAATTACAAGTGGAAATATTTGACGAGTTTAATGGATGAATGGAAATAGTGATGGATTTCATTATTTTTTATATTAATATGATGAAATTTGGTAATGTCATCACTCTCATATATGGTAAATAATTCTTCCAAAACATAGCATGTCATAAAACAGGGATACTAAAGTCTCTAGAGAGAGGAAGAACAGAAGAAAAAAAAAGGATAATTAAGGTGATGGGAAAAATAAACTAGTGGATGAAGATGAAGATCCAATATTGAGAAAAAAAAAAACTAGTCAAATAGTGAGTAAAGAGCAAGTGATTTCCTTGCATGTTAAGGTGAAGGAGAAGGATGATGAACTAATGCCTACTTATTATGTTGAAAGAACTTCTTATTAAGAAGAGAAAATTCAAGAAAGATAAGACTCTTGCAATTACCAAGGAGTGTAAATTTTTTTTCTTTTGAGAACTCCATGAATTCTATTGAAGGTAGTGATGCTTGAACAAAAAACAAAAACACATTTAAACTTTTAATTTGTATACAAAGATCGTTTACGATCGTCTACTCTTGTACCTACTAAGAATAAGAGTATGTAACCAAAGAATTCTAACCTACTATTTTTTTTACAAAATATTACTATTTTGTTACTAATAAAAACTAAAAACACCTCTTTTTTTTATCTTTTTAAATTTGGTTAGTTTTTTTTTTTTTTTAAAGAGAAATAGAAAGAAAAACTACTAGAATTTCCTCTTCTTTTTTTTTTGTTTTAAAAAATAAATTTTGATAAGAGTTTCTAAAAATAGTTTTACAAGACTTACCCATGAAACAAGTTCTTAAAAACTAAAATCTATTTTGAAAACTATAATCAAGCCCTAAATTGTCCTCAAAACTTAAGGATGCATTCAATTTCATGAAAGCTTTTGGCCATCATTAATAATAGAAGTGATTTACTAAAATTTTACAAACTTTAACTTAAATTTATAAGTATTCACATTATTTTTATTTTTTTAATAATATATATATTTACTAAATGGAGATATTTCAAGTAAAAACATTCAAAACAAACAATTTTAACTCTTAGATTAATATTAAAAATAATACGTGGTTAAAATTAAAAATTAATTAAAAAATAAATTTTTAATTTCAACCACATATTTTTTTAAAAAAAATTGTGATGCAAGAGTTATGAACCAATTATTATGATGATCTTATTTTAAGAATGGTCTCATTTAAAAATATGTGATTTACTCTATTATAATAATTTCTAATTAACATGGTGTAATTTCTCTTAATTTATATATACTATTTAATTCCCTAAATTAGCTTATAGAATCTTCATTAATTGAAGATTCATTAGTAATTAAGCTCAACCAAGTCACCAAAGGAACACTCCCCCTATTTTACATGGATCAAATGTTGAGATTGATTATCTATAGACAAATATTATTGCTTCCTTTTTAATATTTTTTATGAGAAAAAAAAACTTATACATCGTGATGTAAAACTAAGGTATAAAAAATTAAACCGACCTGATCGGACTAGGAACTAGTGGTCGGTCAAGTTGGTCCAGAGATCAGACCATTCATGCGTTTGAATTGGATTAACCCGATGTGACTCGGTCAGGTTTGCGGTTAAACCGCTAACCTGTTGATCCGGTCCGAGTCACTTTAAAAAAAAAATTTTAAGGCCCGAAACAACGTCGTTTTTGACAAAATCCCTAAATTAGAAAAGCTCCTTCTTCACAAGCCATACACTATTCGTGTTTGTCTCCTTCTTTATTTTGTGCTCGTCGCTCATCGCCCGTCGCCTGCCGCCCACAATGCTTATGCGTGCGCCCTTGCTCACGCAATCATCCCTGTTTGCACACACCATTCTTATAAATATGGTGTTTTCTGTTTAATACGAGTATTATTAAGTTTGTTGTTTTATGTGAGTGTGGTGTTCTTTAAAGTATTTTTAAAACATTTTTAAATCTTGAGTCAAGACAATTATAAAAATTGTATTTTTTTAATACAAACTAGGTCTTTAAAACACTATGTAAAATTATTTTAAACCATCACTCAATTACAACCTTTTATCTATAGTAAGACAATTAAATTTTTGTAAAATTATTTCAAAAGTCATTAGAATGATAAGTTAAAATTAACTAATAGTATAAAATAATTTTATACCAATAATGTATGATATTTTACTCATCTTTTATTATAATTCTATAAAAAAAAATTCTTAATATAAAATCTCACCCACACAATAGTACATGGTCATGGACATCACAAGGGTATGGTCCCACAAGTCCATGTCTCCTTTTTCTTTTATGAACTTCATAATAGTTCACGATAACAACAACTATAATGTTCATATTCATATCCAATTATCCATAAAGCAAACCCAAATAGAAGAGAAAAATCCTAATAAACATTAATTAATTGGTGGAAGCGTTTACACGTGTTACACTCAATTTCCAATCGAAACAAAAAAAGTCTCGCATCACCTTTTTTATTTTTTTCTGAGAAATCATTTCACCCACGACTTTTATCATTTATTATTATTATTATTTTAGTGTTTTTTTTCTTTCTAGTTGTACGTTGACAACGGGCAACTACCTCATGTGGCTGGATTTAAGTTTAAGAACAGCGTATTTAAGTGGTTTTCTGATTTTTCATGTAAGCTACGACGAAAAAGAAACGAAATGGAAAAAAAAAATGAAGCTGTATTAATTAATATTGTCTAAATTATTTAAAACAAGACAAAATGAAATCGTTAATGTGTTACTTTTTTTTTTTTAATTTAAGATATGAAATTATTATTTTTATTTTCCCACTGAGTTAATTGATTGATAATTATTAAAAAATTATGATCGGTTTAGCTGATTTAAACAAATTATAAACGTGTCCTTAAAATATTGATTAAAATTTTTTTAAAAAATTATTAATATATTCATATGATGTTAACAAATTCTACTTCTGATTTACTAAGAAATACTTATAATAATATGTTGTCAAAAAATAAATAATAATTAATATTTTTTATTTTTTATTTTATTCTTCAATTACAATTAAAACTTCACTTAATAAACTCGTGTTAATGTTTAATGTAACTTTTCATTACACAAATTTGAATAAAATAAAATCATTAATCTAGCTATAGTAATAATTTCACATCTATTTTTGTTCTTTTTTTAATTAACTTTTCTAAATAAATTGATTACTCAAATAATCACTATCCAAATAATGATTTTGTTCTTTTCATGCATTATTATTAGTGGTTGAAATTGAAATAAACACATGAGAGAGGGAGATTCCTTTCTTCCGTGACTGCGAGGGACACATCATCAACTTTCTCGTTTTCTTTATCGGATTCCTAAACTCTGAGCTTCGCTGCTTCTTGTGTTCGTTGTTGTGCTTAACTTCGCATCTCTTCACTTTTTTGCTCGTTACTTCAATACTTTTCCCTCCATATATATAGCAATAAGCCCTCGTTTTTTTGTTTTTTCTATCTTCTTCGATCGCGTAAAGAAAACCAATGTTTTTCTCCACAGTTTCAACGAAAGCTTGACGATGAATCCTTCAAATTCAATCGCCGATTAACTGCAATGCACCACTCATCATTCATCAACTCAACTCATCCATGGCTTTCTCCGCTTCACTTCGCGCTTCTTCTTCTCATTCTCACTCACAGGTTCGTTCTTCTCTCTCTATTAGCTTCGTTCTTTTCATTAATTATTTCGATTTTCAGAATCTAAAACTCTTGCAAATTAATATCTATAATCAAGATTCGATTAATCAATTAATCAAGATTTCAAGATTTCCAAAACGAGTTTGTGTTTGGAGCATTGAATTTCAATGTGACGTGGATCGGTTTTCGTTGTGTTTGTGTTTGTATAGTTGTTTTGCTCTGTTAGGTTCAACAGGAGGCACCGTAGTACTAGTGGCAGAGTAGATTTCGTGTCAAAAGGCGGAAGAAGATATCGTAGTATACGGAACAGTGTTAGCGTTAGCGTTAGGTCGGTGTTGAACGACAACAGGCCTAGCGCAAGCGTGAACGACGATTACGGAGAGGCGGAGTCTGCCAGGGTTTTGTTCGAGAGGCTGTTCGAGCAGACGCAGAACCGGATAACCGGAGACGAACCGGATCTCCGGACTCTGGAATCGGATCTCGAGGCAGCGCTGGCGACGCTGAAGATGAAGGAGGATCACTTGATGGAGGCGGAGAGGACGGTGTTTTTGGAGAATAGTAAGTTGAAGCTCACGAAGGAGGAGTTGGAGCGGCAAGAGACTGAGATCGAGGCTGCTAGGGTTAGGTATGAGAAACTCGAGGAGGAGATGAAGGAGACGACGGTTAAATTGGTTTCTCAGGCTGGCCAGATTGAGGAGCTGAAGCTTAGGGTTAGGGATCATGACAGCGAGATCGGTGCGGTGAAGTACGAGCTGGGATTGAAGGAGGGGGAAGTGGAGAAAATGAGGGTTGAATTGGAGGAGAAGAGTCACGAGGCTGCGGATTTTGATAATGAGATTAGAGAGAAGGGGAGGCTTCTGGATGAGGCGACTGAGGTTATGAAGAAACAGGAGGCTGAGCTTGAGGAGCTGAAGAGGGCGGTGAGAGAGAGAGAGGAGGAGATTGAGGTTTTGCTGGTTCAGAGGGAGGTTGAGAGGGAGAAGCTGAGGGTTGCTGAGGCAAATTTGGAGAAGCAGGCAATGGATTGGATGCTGGCGCAGGAGGAGCTGAAGAGGCTGGGGGAGGATGCTGCTAGGCATGCCGAGGAGAGTAGTGAGACCTTGGAGGATTTCAGGAGGGTGAAGAAGCTTCTCAATGATGTGAGGTCTGAATTGGTTTCGTCTCAGCAAGCATTGGCATCTTCCAGAAGCAAAATGGAGGAGCAGGAGCGGTTGTTGGAACAGCAGCTGAGTGAGCTTGGGGAGCAGAGGGTAAGTGTGATGTCATACATGGAGAATTTGAAGGATGCACGGATAGAAGTGGAGAGTGAGAGGACAAAACTTGGGGTCGTAGAGTCTCAGAACAGAGAGCTTGAACGGGATCTGAAGATGGAAAAGGAGCTTATTGGTGAGATAGAGGAGGAGCTGAAGAAAGAGAGAACTTCTTTGGAGGAGGCAGTCAAAGAAGTGGCTTTGCTTCAAGAGGAATTGGAGAGAAAAAATGCTGAATTTAGAGAAACAAGTGCTGTTCTTCAGGTCAAAGAGTCTGAGCTTGTTGATGCCAAGCTAGAAATCCAGCGTTTGAAATCTGAAAAGGCTTCTCTTGAGGGTATCTTGGAGGAGAAAGACTTGGAGCTTTCTAATGCTAAGAAGATGCTGGGGCAAGTCAACCAGGAAATCTCTGATCTTAAGATGCTCATGAACAGTAAAGAAAGCCAACTCATTGAAACAACCAATATGCTAAGGGAGAAAGATGACCATGTGAATACAATCCAGAACGAGTTGAATAGTACGAACCAGAAGGCTTTCGAGGCTGAAACTGTGGTAGAAAGAATCTTAGATCTCACAAAGAAACTGGTTACTTCCATTAAGGATGAAAACATCAACTCATTAAGACCAGTACTAGATGAAATGGGCAATGATCAAGAAGTATTGGAGAAACCTGGTAATGAAATGAGATGGCAACAAAAGAGACTTGAGAATGAGCTTGAGTTGGCCAAGGTAACTTTAAAAGAAAAGGAGATGGAAGTTCTTGCTGCACAGAGGGCTCTAACGATAAAAGACGAGGAGCTGAAGATGACTGTTGCAAGATTGGACTCGAAAGAGGAAGAGTTGAAGAAAGTAAGGGAAGAGGTGACAGAAGACTCTAATGATCTCAAAAGGATGTATGCTCTGGCACAGGAGAGAATTGGTGAGAAAAGCTTAGGAGATTTGGCAATTGAGAAACTTCAGCTTGAGGCAGCTCAGCTTGAAGTTGAAGCTGCCACAAATGCACTACAGAAACTTGCCGAAATGAGTCGACAACTTCTGAACAAGGCTATCATGAGTGTTGAAGCTGATAACCATATCAGCATCATGCAAAGCAATGATGATGATGATGATAAAACCCCTGATTTGATCCCAGAAACCAATAACCCTGAGTGTTTCACAGAGGTAAAAGCAACTATCCCAGAAAGTAATAACATTGAATGTTTTGAAGAGGTAAAAGCAAGAGTTGCTCGTCTCTCAGCTTTGTCTGAGCAGCTTGTGATGGAGGCAGGTATTGTTCCTGCAAACTAAGAATGTTGTGATGATGTTATTGTTGTATTTTTATATCCTTTTGTTACCAAAGCCATTGCAAGTGCTAACTTTGTCTTTTGGTGGATCATAAAATCTTCCATTAGTTTGCAAAATATTGTAAAATGTACAGAATATCACATCTGGTTTTGTCACTTACTACAAGATACGTACAATCTTCACCATTTTATTGTACTAGTTACATTCAGAGTGTACTTGCCTTAGAAACATAAATAAATAGAATGGAAAGATCTTGCATTGCAGCTTTTCCCTAATCCTATCTTGCATTGCATGTTTTAATTTTTCTTTTACGACAGTTTTAAGTTTAAATCTTTGATAGCTAACGTACGCTGCATTTAGTTATTATTATAAACTTAAGTGAATTGCATTAACAACAATGACAATTATTCTAAAACATGAAAGGGTTATTTAAACTGCAAAGAAATAGATTGAAGATCACTTTTCATATCAACGGTCAATATGACTCGAAAAGAAATTATGAACGCTCCATTTACATTGAACCATTCTACTATGCCAACCACCTCCACCGGGAAAGATCCTCTCCCATTATAACTAATGGAATCCTCTCCAATTTGAAAATTTAAAAAAAACTGAAAATGAAAAAAACAAAAGAAATGTTTTTAAATTTTGAAAAAAATAAAAATTTTAAAAATATAAATAAAAAAAAAACAAGTGTAATGTCTTGAATTTTTTTTTAAAAAGTAAAAGTTTTAAAAATATAAAAAGATGAGAGTAATGTCTTAAAAAATAAAAAATAAAAAATAAAACAAGAGTATTGTCTTAGAAATTAAAAAAATATTATGTTTTCATAGTTTTTTAAAATTTTTATTTTTTCAAGATTTTATACTTGGATTTTCTTTTTTTTTTCAAAATTTCTAAACATTTGTCTTGTTTTTCATATTTTTTCAAAATCAATTCAAGATATTATACTTACTTTTTCATATTTTTTAAAATTTATAAAATTTTCAACCATTTCACGACATTACTCTTGCTTACAGTGAGTTTTAGGCTTTCAATTCATGAAATCCTAAATATTTAGTATTTCAATAATAAAACCCTAAATAGTTGAAGTTATGTTTATTAAACCTTTAATATTTATTATTTCAATTTAGAGTGAAGTTTAAGGTTTGATTAATAAAACTATAAATAATTAGCATTTACAGTTTCATAAATAAAACATTTAATCAAAATTCTAAATATTCATAGTTTCATCTAAGAAACCAACAATTTTCTTGTGTTTTCATATTTTCATGTTTTTTTTTTCAAATTTTACAGATCTTTTGGTTGCTTTTCAATATTTTTCAAATTTTTATTAATTTTCAACTCTTTCAAAATATTATTCTTGCTTTTTCATATATATATATATATATATTAATTTTGAATTTCTTTCCATTTCTAAAGAAATTCCTCTTGATTTTTGAAATGTTTAAAATTTTTTATTTGTTTTTTTTTCAAGAAATTTCACTTCCTTTTTCATATTGTTCAGAATTTTCATTTTTTTCAACCTTTTCAACACCTTACCCTTGTTTTTTCAATTTTTTTTTAAAATTTTCATTTTTTTTGTAATATTGATAAACATAACACTTGGATTTTCATTTTTGTTTTTCAAAATTTTCAATACATTACTCATGTTTTTTCTTTATATTTTTTAAAAGTTTCATTTTTTTCAATATTTTAAGACATACTCTTGCATTTTCATATTTTTTTAAAACTTTATTTTATTTAATATCTGTGTAGAAATTTAACTTGATTTTTTCATATTTTTCTAAAAAAAAATTAACTTTTTTAAGATATCGCCCTTGTCTTTTCATATTTTTTAAAATTTTCATTGATAAAACACTTAATATTTAGGATTTCATTTATAAATTGAGTGTTTAATTAAAAATCTTAAAGTAATTAAAGTTTCATATTCGAAACCTTAAATAATTTGGATGTCATTTATGAAACACTAAATATTTAGAATTTATATTAATGATTTTGTTTATAAAATACTAAATATTTAGGGTTTTAATTCAGGTTTTTTTAATGAAACCCTAAATAATTAAGGTTTCATTTAAGAAACCATAAATAATTTGGGATTCATTTAAAAAACACTAAATAACGAGGGTTTCAAATAATAAACCCTAAATATTTAGGCTTTTAATTTAATGTTTCATTTATGAAACCCTAAATATTTAAGGTAAAATTTTGTGTTTTAGTTATAAAACCTTTAATATTCAGGGTTTTGATATATGGATCATTTATGAAACCCCTAATTATTTAAGGAGAATTTCATGTTTTCATTAATTAAAACATAAATATATTCAGTGAGTTTTATGTTTTCATTTAAGAAATCCTAAATATTTAACATTTCAATAATAAAATCCTAAATAGTTGAGGTTATGTTTATCAAACCTTTAATATTTATGGTTTCAATTTAAGGTGAAACTTAAGGTTTAATTAATAACACTCTAAATAATTAGAATTTAGGGTTTTATAAATGAAACTATAAAATGAAATCCTAAATATTTAATGTTTCATAAATAAAATATTTAATCGAAACCCTAAATATTTAGGGTTTCATTTAAGAAACCTAAAACTTTCTTATGTTTTCATATTTTCATATTTGTTTTCAAATTTTCAAGAAATTTCCTTCACTTTTTAATATTTTTTAAGTTTTTAATAATTTTCAACCTTTTCAAGATATTACTCTTATTATTTCATATATTTTTTTTTCAATTTCTTTCCATTTGTAATGAAATTCCTTTCGATTTTAAAAAAAAAATCATTTGTTTCTTTTTTTAAGGCATTACACTTTCTTTTTCATATTTTTTATTTTTTTCAAATTTTTCAAGACATTATTTTTGTTTTTTCAATTTTTTTTTACAATTTTCATTTTTTCAATATTTAAAGACATTACACTTGGAATTTCATATTTATTTTCAAATTTTCATTTTTTTTTTTCAAATTTTCTAAACATTTTTCTTGTTTTTTCGAAATTTTCATTTTTTTTTCAACCTTTTCAAGATATTAGACTTTGATTTTTCATATTTTTAAAAAATTCAATTTCTTTCAACTTTATCAAGACATTTCTCTTGTTTTTTCATGTTTTATAAAATTAGTATTTAATTAATAAAACCTTTAAATAATTAAAGTTTCATATACGAAACCTTAAATAATTTGAATTTCATTTATGAAATGTAAATATTTAGGATTTCAATTAATGGTTTCATTTATGAAACACTAAATATTTAGTGTTTTAATTTAGGGTTTCAATTTAGGGTTTTTTTTAATTAAACCATAAATAATTAAGGTTTCATTTAAGAAATCCTATATAATTAGGGTTTCATTTAAGAACCTATAAATATTTATGATTTCAATTTAATGTTTCATTTATAAAACCCTAAATATTTAGAATTTTAATTTAATGTTTCATTTATGTTGGGTTTCTAGAAACCTAAACTGAAACCTTAAATATATTTATGATTTATTAATGAAACTTTAATTATTTACGATTTCATCAATAAAACCCCAACTATTTAGGGATTCATTAATAAAAATCATAAATATTTTGAATTTTATTAATGAAACCTTAAATAATTAGGATTTCAATTTAGGTTTTATTAATAAAACTCAATATAATTAAGGTTTAATTAATGAAACCCTTAATATTTAGAGTTTCGTTGATGAAAAAGTAAAAATATCAAAAAACCAAGAATAATATCTTGAAAATTTTGAAAAAATAAATAAAAATTCAAAAATATGAAAAAAAAAAACTAAAATGTATTATTGTTTTTGAATATTTGAAAAATATGAAACTATGAAAAATTATTGTTAATGCCTTGAAAAATTTTGAAAAAAGTGAAAATTGTAAAAACATGAACAAAACAAAAGTAATGCCTTCAAAATTTGGATAAAAAAATTAATATATGAAACACTAGAAATTAGTCTTGAAGAATTGGGAAAAAAAAATTAAGATTTTAAGAATGTGAATCTTGTAATGGAACCATAAATTGAAACTTGAAATATTTAAGGTTTCATAAAAAATAAAATATTAAATCGTAATCTTAAATATTTAGTGTTTCATAAATGAAACATTAAATTAAAATTTTAATTATTTAGGGTTTCATTAATAAAAACCTCATTATTCACCCTAAATTGAAATCATGAATATTTGGAGTTTCTTAAATAAAATCTTAAATATTCAAGGTTTGAAACCATAATTAATTAGGTTTTCATTAACGAAATAATAAATTTCATGCTAAATTAAAATTCTAAATATTTAGGGTTTGATAAATTATACCTTAAATATTTGGGATTTCATAAATAAAACATTAAATTGAAACCTTAAATATTTAGGGTTTCATTAATAAAACCTTAAGTGTGTTAAGTTTCATTAATAAAACCCTAAATTGATATCCTATTTGTTTAGGATTTTATTAATGAAACCTTAATTATTTAAGATTTCATTAATAAAATTCAACTATTTAGGATTTCATTTAGGAAATCCAAAATAATTAGGGTTTCAATTAGGATTTTATTGATGAAATCATACATAATTAAGGATTAATTAATGAAACCCTTAATATTTAGGGTTTCATTAATAAAAAAAAAGTAAAACTATAAAAAAAACTAACTGTAATTTCTTGAAAATTTTGAAAAAAAAATATTTTTTCAAAAATATGAATAAAAAATTAAAATTTATTGTCTTTGAATATTTGAAAAAATTATACTATGAAAAATTATTGTTAATGCCTTCAAAATTTTGAAAAAAAAATGAAAATTTTAAAAATATGAACAAAAGCAAGAGTAATGTCTTCTAAATTTTGATTAAAAAATTAATATTTGAATATATTAGTCTTGAAAAATTGGGAAAGAAATTAAGATTTTAAGAATGTGAAATCCAAAATGGAACTATAAATTGAAACTTCGAACATTTAAGGTTTCATAGATAAAATATTAAATCGAAACTCTAAATATTTAGTGTTTCATAAATGAAATATTAAATCGAAGCCCTAATTATTTAGGATTTTATTAATAAAAACCTAATTATTCACCTTAAATTGAAACCATGAATATTCAATGTTTCTTAAATAAAATCTTAATATTCAAGGTTTGAAACCGTAATTAATTAGGGTTTCATTAATGAAATTCTAAATTTCATCATAAATTAAAATTTTAAATATTTAGGATTTCATAAATTATACCTTAAATATTTGGGGTTTCATAAATGAAGCACTAAATTGAAACCCTAAATATTTAGGATTTTATTAATAAAACCCTAAATTGAAATCCTAAATATTTAGGGTTTTATTAATGAAACCTTGAGTGTTTAGGATTTTTGAAACCCTAAATAATTAGGATTTCTATTTAGGTTCTATTAATGAAATTCAACCTAATTAAGGTTTAATAAATGAAAAATATAAAAAATAAAGAGTAATGTCTTAGAAAAAATTTTTTAAAAAAAGAGTATTTTCTTTGAAAATTGAAAAAAAAAACTATGAAAAATTATTGTTAATCTCTTGAAAATTTTGAAAAATAATGAAAATTTTTAAAATAGGGTAAAAAAAAACAAAAGTAATGTCTTCCAAATTTAGATAAAAAAAATAATGAGACACTAAAATTTGTCTTGAGAGATTGGAAAAAAATTAAATTTTTAAGAATTTGAAACTTAAAATAGAACAATTGAAACTCAAAATATTTTAGATTATATAAATAAAATATTAATTCGAAACCTTAAATATTTAATATTTTATAAATAAAATATTAAATCAAAATCCTCATGATTTAAAATTTCATTAATAAAAACTTAATTATTTAGGATTTCATTAATAAAACCTTAAAATTCATCATTTTAACACTTCAACAATAAAAAAAATAAATTATAATAATTCGAGAGAACTCTGTATGTCAAACTTAACGCCCTTAATCAATTTGACAAAAAAAGACTAAATTGACATTTTTAAGAAAGAGGACCAAAAGCTTTTTAAAACTTGAAGAACAAATTGAACACTTAATTATATATTAGGCACTAAAATATAATTAAGCATGATCAAACTTTGCAAAAGAACACAAGCTTATGAAGTTTTAAAGATATATCGGAAAATAAAAAATAGTACTTCAGAAGTAAAATTAATTTTTAAAAGCCAAAAGAAAAATAAAGAAAATAATTTAAAGAAACACATTTTCATGCCTTTCAATAAGTGAAAATTCAGTCACCAAAATAATTAATATACAAGCAATTAACATACAAACTAACCAAATTTCCTTCCACAAGCTGATCCTTATGGACTAAATATACAAGTTATGAAAATTATAACAGCATACCTAAATTTTGATTTCACAAACGTTTCTGGTTAAATTAGTCAAATCTCCTATGATTACACCTCATAAATAACAGTTTCACCGTGAAAAAAAAGTCACTTGAAAATTGAAAATAATTTTGAAGTGGTCAAAATAAATTCTACAAAAATTTAAACCAAGCTCATCCATCATCACAAGAATAGTTCCACCAAAGAAATTTTTCCATTCAACTAGACATGGCAACTAAATTCGCCCTCACTCCAATTTTAACAGGAAAAACTAAATCAATCAAGTTTAAATTTTTTCCGCTTGAGAAAGTTAAGATTGGGGTTAGGAATTGTGATTCACACCCACACCCATCCCCACTGCTGATATAATAAATTATATAAATAACCTTAAAATAATTATATAAATAGCCCTTTCACCTCTAGTGATTTACCATAATTCTATTTCTAATTATATATAAAGTAAGTTTATAATTTACATTAATGGAGAACCAAATGTTATTTAAAATCATTTTGGAAAATGTAATACTTAGGATATTCAATCAACTGTCTAATTGCAAAAAGAAAAAAAAAATTATCTAATAAAATAATAAAAAAATGATTTGGCATAGCAGGACGGAAACCTAACTCCTTGATGGGAACAGGTCAAATTTTTAAGCCCATACAAAGATCGGGGGTGGGAAGGCTAACCCCGCCCCCGCCTCACTGCCATACCTACATTCAACTACTAAAAAACATGAGAAATCACTAGAGCTGTGTTGATATCAAACAATGCTTCAATAATCAGCATATACATACTTGTATCTTGATATCAAACATTGCTAGCGATTTTTTTGTGTTCATTATGCAAAGCATTGGGGGAGAGACTACAGACAGAGCGAATTCTCTAAAGGATATGTACAATGTCAACAATCAGAGTCAGCCCTGATGGCATATTCATGTATAATTAGTACCTACCATGTTGTGTTTATGTGTTTATGATGTATCTGTTTTTTGAGATAGAACCATTAAAAAAAGGCTTAAATGTGTTTTTAGTCCTTCAAATAAAAGGTCTTTCTGTTTTAGTTCCTCAGATTAAAAGTTATTTTTCTTAGTCCTTCAAATCCTTGAAATATCTGTGACAGTAGTTTTTAATTGCCATAATTTGATTTTGATGGTTAAAAACTACTGTCATAGATTGTAAAATTAATATTCCTTGTTTGACAATTTTGCCTGAAGACTAAAAAAACATTTATTAAATTTGAAGAACTAAAAAAAAAAACTTTAATTTCAGAGACTAAAAAAATAAAAGACCCAAATTTGAGGGACTAAAACTATATTTAAACCAAAAAAAGAAAAACTACCGACCATTGGACGAGGTAACAGAAACATCTTCCTTAAAAAGCATGTTAGCAACTGCAGGAACCCACATTGTGCTAACTGGTATTGCAGCACTGGAAGTGGAAGATCTCTTTGTAGTTGTTGTTGTAGCAGAGGTGGCATTTTGATTTTGACCATCAAGGTATTGAGTTTCACTTTCTATTGCAATGACCTTGTTGTTGTTGTTCCTCCTCACTTTCTTTCCAATTGATATGCCTAGTTTGAGAGCAGTGAATAGACCAATTGCAATAAGAACGGGTCTAATTGCCCAGTGATGATCCTCCATATGTTGATACTTCTCCATCATCCCATGACAAGTGTTGAACTCAACTACTTCAACCTCAGAGGGATCAGCCAAGTAGGTGGTAGGTTCATTATTTCCAAAAGGGAGCATTCCTGGGAACTTGACAACCAAACATCCATTTGGTAGAATCCACAAGATCCTGCCAGCGGTCGAGGCGCCGCCGCCACCCCTTTTGCGGCGCCATTCGAATCGAGGACTTGAGACAGTGGTGTCCTTGAGCCGGACGAACTGGCCAACGTAGTATGGTTCCACCATTTCAAGTTCGGAAGAGTTTCCGTTCCAGAGAGATTGCAACCCGAGAAAACCAACTGTCACCCTACCGTTGCGGCTGACAGCATGTAGAATGCCCACAGGCGAGTGCTTCTCGTTTGCTTCCTTTATCCGTACCCAATCGCCAGCTACCAAGCCAAATGTGACACGTTCAAGAGTTGACACATGAATTCTAATAGGGTCATGAATGCCGTGGACCCTCACGAGAGCGAATCCGTGTTCTGCATTGCGCTCTAAACCGACAACAGTTCCTTCTGGGATGTCCATGTTTTGAGGTCTGCATGAATTGGAAGGCTTTCTAGATTGGACCATGTCGCCCACCTGAAGATGATCCTTTGAGACGAACCACTCTGTGTAGTCAGTGCTAACTGATTTTGGAAGGACTTTCACATTTCCTAGATATCTCCATTCTCCATCATTGGCCAGTTCATTCAGAGCACTGCAAGGCAGATTGGTTAACAATAGAGTAGCATTTAAAAGATCTAATTTTCATGAAGATAAATAGAAATTAACAAACAATTGCATGCTGTTATGAAAGATTATTACTTTAGCTCTTTCTAGTACAGACATTATCATGGATTATTGAAAGCAAAAATGTAGGGCAATTTTACTAATCCACAACTAATAGGCTACTCTTATTTAATGTAAAAAATACACAATCAAGACTTCAAAAGTTACAAGCTAGCAACAAAAAATGAGCTTGCTAAATGCTATGCCTCGGTGTATCTTCTAGTCAACTGAATATTTCACCATAAAAAATACAGAAATAGAATAATGATACATTTTCCAAAATATAAATGAAAAGGGTTACTTACCACTTCTTAACATAGAAAGTGCTTATAAATTATCTATTGTGTCATCATGTCCCACATAACTTTCTACAAGAATAAGGCATACCTACTATTTCTGATCAGGTAAATCATCATATATCTACTGTTTGTGGGCAATTTTCATCCTATTCAGAATGAAAAAATTCATATATCTTTAATAGTTATAAAATAAGGGTTTGCTAATACACTTGTTTTCCTAACCTTGACCATTCACTCATGGGTCAAGATTAGATCCCCTCATAAAAGCATATGCTCCCTATAGTGGATCTTCTAACACATAAACCTCACTAAAGGAATGCAACTAAAGAAAATATGCCAGACCCAAGAGAATTACAACTTTATGAAATTATGCAAAACCTTACAGTCAGAGAAATTTTCAAGAAATTTTTTAAAGACATATATACAAACCTTTGAAAGACACTCATAATATCTACCATTAACGGGCGATTCCTCAAATCATACTCAAAGCATCCACTAAGGATATTCTCAACTGAAGAAGGAAGGCCACTTGGAATAATGGGTTTTTCATGCTTTTCAACAACCGACTGGTATATTCTGCCAAAAGGACATCCATACCAAGGTTGATTACCGGTCAACATTTCAACAATGGTGCACGCGAATCCCCAAGAATCTGTTTCAAAGGATATAGGACCTCTGACCTCTGGTTCCCATTGCTCTGGAGCCATGTAATTTGGAGTTCCGAGCCTCTTGGCCATTTCTGTGCTCAGAAATGATGAGCCAAGCAAAAGGCTAGGAATACCGACATCTCCTAAAATTGCTTGATCATTATCATTGAGAAGAACATTAAACGGTTTAAGGTTGAGAATGAAAATCCCTTTAGAGTGAAGTTCCTGAACACCTTGAGCCAGACTGATTCCATACCTGCAGCCAGTAACACATATTTAGAATCAACCAGCATTTCCCCCCTTGGGCTATATAAAGAAAAAAGTTTAAAGGTAGTGCACTAACACTTCATTTATGATAAATGAGTTGACTTTTATAAAATTATTTTAAGTCATACACAAGTTGAGGGTTGTGATTGCCTGGCACTAGTGTAAAACTATTTTACACTATCAGCGCACCACCTTTAAACTCTAAAGAAAAAGGATAAGCATATTTCACTGAACAAACAGAAAACACATCACCTTAAGACATCATGCAATGAAAGCCTTCCTTCTTTGAGTCCTGCTATCTTGTCACCAATTGAACCCTCGTACAAATTCATAATGATGCATATCTGTGAACACAAAACAAATATGTTAGCCAGATAGAATCATAGAAATCACAAAGTTGGCTAAAAAAAATAGCCCTAAACATTAAACTAAATGAACAATCGAATTCCTACCCTCCCATTTAAGACTGAAATTCCATGTAGCCAGGAAATGCTGGGAACTCCTTGGCACTTAGAATATAATTCATTGAACTTCTCTAATACGATCTTCACATGATCCTCTCTGATTGGATGCAACATCTTAGCAGCAACTTCATGGTACTCATCATAATCTTCAGTCGACTGATGATGAGTTGCTAGCCAGACATCCCCAAAGGGGCCTCGGCCAATTCGGTGTCTAAGTTTCAACCTTTCAGGTTCAATCCATGGATTTGCGCGGTTGGATGAGGCTCTAACTGTTCTAAGGACTTCAGCATCACTATCCAAGATCTCATACTCGAAAGGAGTAGCCGATTGAGTAGCAATAACTTCTTTAGACATTCTTCACTCTGAAAGTGTAATATTCATTAAATAATTCAACAGGTTGAACAAATCCCAAAACAATTATTCATATGTGACGATTAACAATTAAGCTTTTTGAACATTCACAAGTACACAACAATTCATATAGTTAGTTAGAAATAAACAACAAATAAAAACTATATATGTCAACAAATTGTATAATGTACAGGATCGTTTATTTTTTTCCTTCTCTATCCATTTTGGCCTTAATTAAGTGCCCCTAAGACACAGAATAAGCATACAAAAAAAATTCAGAATATATGTAAATATTTGACCGATAGGACAGGATTCACAGCCACAAATTATTATTCATTTCAACATGGCACCCCAAATAAACCTTGAATCGTATGACATGTTGAACAGTTGAATAACACGTCAAAACTGCAGCTGAAAAACTATGAAGTGATAACAAATAGAGATACAAGAGCAGAACAAATCAAATGAAATCAAAAGAACACCACAAATTCCAGTGTTCCCAACACCAGAAGAGAAGGGGGAAAAAAACTTTTTGACTAAACTAAGATTGAGAAAACTAAATTTTCCACTGAAAGTTAAGTAGTACATGCTTTTCAGGCATTCATTTCTGGAACAAATTCCAAACGTTGGTGGCATTGAATGCCTGAAATATATAAAAATAAACCTCACAAAACCAAATTCTGTGAAGAATTCAGAAAATCCACACAAAGTATTAAACTTTCACATAGAAAAAAACAGAACACAGGTAACTCACTCACACACACACACTCATCCACCACGAAGCAAGTAAAAAAACATGCATGATGCATGCATACACAACACAAATAAAGTAAGTCATCATGAACACATGCACGCTCTTCTTCACCTTCTCAGAACCAAAGCACAATTATTAATTAATACAAAATAACAAAAAGTTTGTAACTTTATGCAACTATGATTTACCCCTGCAGAGTTCAATCCAAGAAAATGAAAATTCAGCAGCTGGGTGTGTGTAATAATCCAGAGAGAGTAGGTTTCCAGAAATTAAAAAAAAGAGAAAGAGAGAAAGAAGGTGCAGATTCAAACCTGAGAGAGGGAAAAGAAACAAAGTGTGGAGTCAAAGGAACAACCTTTGCGATGAAATATTGGAGAAACAGAAAGTGAGAGAAACCATAACACAAACGAACAAGGGAACAGTGGCAGAGATTTTTATCTATTTAATTTTTTATTTAGAAAGTAAGATAAAAAAAAAGGGGGGGGGGTAATTTGGTAATTTGTGATTGTGGCTCCCCACCATGATGGTGACACGTGGAGTTAATGGAGCTGACACGTATGATTTGATGGATGGCGCGGTGGAGTATAGTAAACGCAACACACTCTACCACTTCCGTTCCAACACCCTTGCTTGCCCTCTGCTTTTTTGTCTTCTACTATTCGACGTATCGTAAGTCGTAACTTGTAAGTTTCTACTTTCTAAATTTTTTTTTTTTAAATAAAATACTACTTATGTAATGTTTTTAGAAATTCAATTTTAAAAATTACATGGGTAGGAATTAAAATTGATTTTTATTAGTTTTTTTTAAGGAAAAAAAAACTCTAATATTTCATCACAAATTTTAAAATGTTTTACCATTCGTGCTTTTAAATTTGTATTTATATTATATTCCTTTCTAGCAACATATCAATCATTTTTTTTTAGAGAATGCAACATATCAATCATAATAACTTTCAATAAGAAAAAACAACCATAATAACTTATGATAAACAAATAAAAATAATTCATAATAACTTAAGCGTTGAGAATTACATAGAAGGAAAAAGACAGAACCAATAGTGATTTTTGTAGGTGTATTAATCAAAATTGTGTATTGATGCTAATTAAAAGTGAGTATTAATGTAAATTAAAATCTGATATCAATGCAAAGTAAATTGGATATTAACTTTAATTAAAATCGAATATTTGTATTCATTCCAAATACGATAATTACTTTAGGATAATTTTTTCTTAAAAAATACAAGAATTATTTTGAGACAAACAGAGACATAGAGAATTGCATAAATTAATCTGAGTCAACCTAAATATAAAATTGTATAATTTGCATTTAACATCATGTTTAAAGTTTAAATGATAAGAAATTTAATAGATAATTTAAATATGACAACATATTTTAACCGTGAAAATTAGTAAATGGATTGAATCATTAACCTAATTGAGCTTTATTCATCATAGATTTGGTTAGATATTAAATAAAGATTAGGTAAGAACTACAAAATTCGCACTGTAATGTCAACATAATGAATTTATAAATTAAGACTTAAAATAAATCATGTACAGTATAACTGCTAACCGTAATTAATAACAGGACATAAAAATTGTTCTTAACTGATAGATTAACGGTTAACATTCTCCCACTTCTATTTACTTGTTATATAGAAAAGGAATTCAAAATTTAAATTAATCTTATTTTACTTAAACTAAAATTATATACTACTAACATAATTTTTTCCCAAAATTTTTCATAAACTTTATATATATAATAAACTTAATAGTTACATATTTCAGTTAGAGTAATGAACTGGAACGACTACCATAGTTTTGTATTTGTACGGTCAGATGATTGAGGGATAGTGTTTAGAGTCAAAGAAGAGTTTGTTCACGGCTTTGCATTGCACAGAGACAAATTAAGCTAAATTTCAAGACGACACTCTTCTATTGATTCATATTGTTTTGTTAACTTTTAACATTCTTAGAAATATTTGTATAATTTATAAATAATAAATGAAAAATAAAAGTTATACTGGATTTAGATAATAATTATCATATTACCATGATAATGTAACTTTCTCATCTCTTAATGGGAATAAAAGTTGTGTAAATATGAGAGTCATAGCATATAAAATGGATAGAAAATCACTTTCTATTGAATGACTCTTATTCCTAATTACATGATTGCCAATACATCTCAATTAATAATAAAGATTGTGTTAAAATTATCAATATTTTATCTAGTTTTATTTTTTACTGCAATATTTTATCTAGCTATAACCATGAGGAGTTATTATATACTGAAACTGAACTCTTAAGAATAAAAAGCTCTTAAAAAAATCTTCAATTGCTTACTTTTCCCATGGTGCACATAACATCAAACGTCTACTTTATTTACAAGTTACAACTTGATATTTTGTCCATTAAATTATCTAGGAATTCAATTAAAAATCATCATATACTGTGCTTGTATAGAAAAGAAAATTATTAGATTTAAAATGACTAAAGATATTTTAGCAAAGGATAAAGAGAAAAAATTGATTAAAGGAAACGGTAAAAGGATAAGAAATAGTTTTACACACTACTGTTGTTTAATCAAGAACTACTATGATAAATTTATTAACTTTTATAAAATTATCTTAAGACAAAACAATATAATCTATTTCTCTTTTCTTTATTTCATTCTTAAATTCAAACAAAACATAAATGTTCTTTGGGCACAAAAATAACTAGGATGTCTTAAATTTAATGATTAAATTGACCACAACAACAATATTAAAGTTCAAAACTAAATTCACGTATTTCATGTAGATGAATACCTTAACTTGATATTTTTGCTCAAATATCATGAAGACATTGTTGTTTCTAATCCTAAAGACCAACGGAGCACATTGGAAACTCTCCAACTCTAAACCGTTTGTTTATACATAGAATCACTAAAAAGATGCAATATCTACATTGCCGCCGTCTCCACAGTCAAAAACAGCAACACAATTTCACACACAAAATTTTCACATCTTAGATTTCTTTCATCTGCTGCTGTGTGGTTAGAAAAACACATTTTTCTTCCAAATGTTAATGCTGTCTCCATGGAAGTCTCCGAGAATAGTGCCTCCTCCCCTTACCAAAACATACAACACTTCTAATCTTTCTAAAGCTACCAAGCAAACATTTGGGCATAGTGTTTGGCCAAATCTTGCTTTTAGTTGTTCTAGTTTTTCTCACAACTGCTAGTGGAGTGTATGAGAACAACTCTCCCAAAAAGCCGGCTAATTTGTTCTTTCCAACACACTCTTCTTCCTCTTCCTCTTCCTCTTCCTCTTCAGTGTGATGCTTGATCTTCTCATTATCCATGGCTTCATCATCAGAACCAACTTCATCATCATCATCATCATCATCACAATCTCCTTTGGGTTGATAGCTATCCACTTGCGATGACCTGTGCCTTATGTTTATACCATTCAGTTAGTGTGAGGACATGCATCAGAATCAGAACAATACTGAACTATTTTGGGTATGTGCACTAAATAATAAAAGGTGGGGAAAAATCAAATGTTCAAGGAGCAAACTCAGAGATCCTTGGGTAGCATAACACAATTCCAATTCTTTGACTAATGACAAAGTTGTTAACATACGACAAAGAAGATACTTCATTAAGCCATAAAATAAGGAAATTGTTTCTTTAAATCTCATTGGTTATTGTTGATATTTTCATTACGGTTACATGACATCCTGAGCATACGACACAGGCAAGACTCAACTAGTGTGTAACCTGGAAAACAGGAGAAAACTGGAAAAGTTTTACCTGCTGTGTTGTTTCAAATAGACAATTCTTTTCTTCAACCGCTTTCTTGGAACACAGCAATTGTTTGTAACATGACGGATGAAACGAAGCTATGCAAACCAAATTAAAAAGATAAAGCATATTATGATCAATAGAATTCTAACTAAAACACCTTATAGCAGTTATGATAAAAGAGAAGCAATCCTAACAATGACAGATACTTAATTGTTAACTTTGACTAACTAATAAGAAACTAGAACATGCAAACTAAAATCAATTGGGCTTCAAATTTCCTTTCCCATATACCAGTTGCAGAAAACCACCATGAAATATTACTGAAACCATAAAATGCTAGAGAATTAAACTTCAAATCTCAAAGTTAATATTATAAGGGTATGTTTGCCCACACTACAGAAGGACTTCTAGGTTAGAAAATAAAAAAATAAAATTAATTTTTCTAGAAGTTAAAATTGTCTTCTCCAATAGTCAAAAGGAAGATTGTCTTATAGACCAACAAAAGTCACATGATTCGCAAAATTATCATCAATCTTCATTTTTCATAAACATTTGACTACAAACTGCATGAAACTTGCATGCACTATACATTGAATTTCCATCTGCAACTTTTGCACCCCCAAAAATGTTAATTTTCTCCCAAACCCATAGAAGAACCAAATATGTCTACAGCTATTGCTGATGACAAAAGCAAATATCTCGAGATTCCATACTACTAAGAGTCTAAAGGAAAAAGGTTACCGAAGCACAATTTGTGAAGTATTTCAGTAAATAGTGAAGGTTTAGATCAAGCTGGCTATTACATTACATTATTACATTTACATAAATCTTAGAAAGTTAACTAACCTGGTCACCATCTTTGATGCCATAATTTCGAAGATAATCCTTCTCCGTTACCAGCTTCTGTTCATCATAGCACAAGCAAAACTGCCCCCAAACATGCGCCCTTCATAACCCAACATAATACATCAATTTAAACTACGCCTAAGTCAGTGTAAATTAGGGTTTTAATATCCTTCATACCCCGATAAATATAACAATTTTTAAATTTTTTTTAATTAACTTTAACTTTAATCTTCATAAATTTTAAAAATAGTTCTTACTTGATGACATGATAAGAGCTAAACATATCATATCACATGCAATCTCAAAATAACCATCAACGTAATGCAACAATGAGTATCAAAACCAATAAATAAATAAATAATATAAAAATTAAAAACAAATTTGTTTGATATTTATAAAAACTAAAAACACATTTGAACTAATTCTAACTTCTAAGTTTGTCTTTTATATAATAAGTAATAACTATATATAAAAATAAAAATAAAAACTTTAGGTTTCTAATTTCATTCTCTAAATTTTGTTGCTCGTTTATTTCCATACAAGTCGGGGCTGAAAAATTTGCCCTTTTTCCCACAATAGATAAACGAAAAATTAGAAATAGACAAAAGGAAATTATAGAGACTAAAATCTAAAATCTGACTGCCAAAAACATATTTTAACCTTTGAAATAATGAACAACAACAAATTGATGATGAGTTTAGGGAGTTTATTTACCATGAAATTTGTGCAGGGCCCTTGTGAGGAACGTGGCTGAACAGAGCCTCCACTGCGTCCTTGAGTTCAGCAATGGTCGCCGTCTTCGACACTTGAATATCTGCGAAAACGCGATCAAACTCATGATGCATCGCATCAGGGAATTCAATGAATGAAAATGATTATGAGATGATGATTGCGTACGGAAGCATGAACCGTCGAGTTTGAGGACGGTGAGTCTGAGGGGCTGGGAAGGAAGCCTGTCGTAGAAGAAGCTTTTTCTTGCGAAGATGCCGAACGAAGAGGAAGTGGATGATCGACGAGGGCTCTTGGTGTTAGGGTTTGGTTTGGTTGCTACTACCAACCGCGTTTCGTGCTCGGTGGTGGTGGTGGCCATGGTGATGGTGCTGCTTAGAGCGCGTGGGAAGGAGTTTATAGAAGAAGAATGAAGAGATATTCTTGGAGCGGTGCGACACGCATTGTGGAAATGGATTGAGTTAGGGCTTCGCTTTTTAGATGTGTGGTTTGGTTTATGCTATGCTGCTTCTGTCGGGGGAGATTCTAATTCCACTGTTGAACCACAGAGAAAGAGACTGCCTTTTTTTGTATCCAGGAAGTGGAGAAAACCGTTGCACGCGCCGCCAACGGTCTATTTCCATGGGCTTGGGCTGGGCTTTCTTTTGGGCCTGTTTTTCAAATTTGGAGTGTAACCGTCGCTTTTTCTATGTGGATTTCAAGAGAAGGTGAGCGTTAGAAAATAAACTATACTACTCTTTGTTAATTAAAAAAATTATTTGTACATATTATAATTGTTAAAATTAATGATTGCAAATTGTTAGGGATTAATAGTAACGTTTGTTACTTTGTTTCACGTAATGTTTTTTCATTTCCAAAAATACGAAAGCGAAAATATATTATGTCCTCATGTTTGTAATAAGGTTATCAAAATATGTTCTCATATATGTTGGTATTTTTTATGAAAGTTACATCTTCACGTTTTAAGCATATTCAATTCTATGAAGGAATGGCATTTCAAGCATACTCTATACTCTATTCATGAAAGTTACACCTCACATTTTAATTAGAAAACCAAAACCGAAAGTGTCTCAAATTTGAGAAATTAAAAACACATTTAAACCTTTATTTAAATAATAATTAAAAAAGGACCAACATACAATAAATACTAAAGGATTCGTTCATATTAAACTTGCAAGAGCCTATGGGTGTCCCCCACCAAGACAAAACCATCGACTCAGCTAACTATGAACCATTCCAAAAAATGCATTAAGTGGAAATTAGTAGCAGAAACACTTCTACTGAAACACTTCACAATGAAATGAATTAGTAGATTTAAATTTTCTCTCCACGATGAATTTGCTGCTATTAAAATACAGTGCTTGCTAAGTGCTAACAGTTACATCTTACAAAAAGATACGATGCACGAGATTCATCAAATGCATGCAATGAGTGAACATACTACTACTAAGATCAATAGAGGTTTGAATAGCCTTTGTTGTCTGATTCCCTAGAAACTGTTTGTATGTCAACTTGTATTAGCAAAACTTCCCCCAAAGTATAGATTGGTCGATCATAAGTGTTCCGAAAACTGAGTTTGATTCAGATTCTTCTCCCTTCTCAAAGGAATGCAGTGATGGGCAGAAGAAAAGACTGAAGCAAATGGCACTCACTCCCGAACTGAAATAAAAAAAAAAATGAAGCCTTCATCTAGAGGACTTGAATAGTTAGTTATTTGCCAATGAGCTTGTAGTAGGCGTATAAAGCAGATCCAGTAAAACCAAGACATTGCCCAACTATGTTCCACTGAAATCAAATAAAAACACAAACTGTCATCAGAAAAAATATACTCAATAAAAAACAACAGAAAAGCAGCAAAGACAACGATACTCACAAAATCAAATGGTAGCCCACCAAAAATTATCCAGCCAAGGCTAATAGTAAATAGATCCTGGACATCAATACAGAATAATTAGAAAGCATAAATTAAAAGCTGTATAAGACAACCATGGCGCTTAAGAAACATGATAGAGACCAAATTAGAGGGGAGCAAAAAGAATTATTAATACTAGTGGGTGCCTCTCTCTATATTTTTAATTTTAAATAAAAAAGAAAAAAAGAAAATAGAAGTTAAAAAAAAGTAACAGATTACAAAATGAGAGAATTTGCGATAATGAAATGGGGTACAAATTACAAAATGAGCTATGCTTTGGTTTATATACATGGAGGAGGAGACTAACTACTATAACCATCTCTTTAAATATTCATGCAAGGTAAAACAAGCAAGGCATACATACCTTCAGATTACCACAAATTGTCTGTGTCACGGCTGAATTTAGTGTTGTGTTCAGAAAAACAAAGTAATTCAAAAAGAATGCCAGCAAGCAGGAAAAAAGTAAAATAACCTGCATAAGAAAAAAACATACAAAAATTAAGAGTAAACCAAGTTTAAAGCTTGGTGCAGATTGATATAGACACGGGCAATTGCTTCCCTGTGAACAAAAATGCAGACCTTTTAATTGCGAATAAAAATGACAAACTTCGCACAATTCTCACCTCATCCAATCAAATAAATTAAAGGAAGTCCCAGACAGACATGGAATGATGGAACATTGGCAATATTCAGATAATTGTCAAAACAGAACATTGATATAATTTTTATCTAGAATGGGACCAGATATATCCTCTAAGTTCATCAGACACTACATTCTTTTTGTGGTGTGGGGTGTTGGGAAGGGGGGTTACATTGCAGGTGCATGCACATTGAAAACAGGAAGGAGATAGCCTAGTGGAGGATCAATCCTTAAACATCAACATCACACACAATTGGGTCAGTGCCAATTGAGCTACTATAAGCTTGTTGACAGAAAATTAAAACTGAAATTTATATGGCTTTTTTGGAAGAAAAAAAAAATGAAATGGAATAATCCAATTGCAAATACAGATCAACTAAAACGGATATAAGATTTTATTGTAGATATTATATTATATTATATGATTTCAAAATTGGACCAATCAGAAACTAAGAAGTTTTAAGAGTTTGAGGTTCAGCCCAGGGGGTCCAACAATGAATAGTGAAAACTACAACTTATTGAAGGAGAAAGGCTAAAGCAGAACATACAATAAAGCCAGGTGAGAAGAGATGTGGAAAATTGATTGTTGTCTTCAAGTCACCACGAACAAATGTCCAGATGAGCAAAACAGGGCCACATATAACACCTGAAATAAAATAGAAATGTAGTTCAAATAAGAATTTGTTACACTAAAAAGGGAAAGAAAGTTTAACAGACCATTATACAATATATCAGCTTACCATTGCACCACATAAGGCCAAAGCTATTAAGACCACTAGTTTTCCCTGGTAAAAAGACACAAAACCATATAAATAAGAAAATGCAGACTAAGAAGGAATGAAGGTATAAAATTTCCACTTTATGTGAGAGAGTGAAGGTATAGGAGTACAACCAATGCGGGCTATGGTTGCAAGATATATTGCTGTGGCGATGTTTGACATGAAAACAACAGTATAGCCATAAGCCTCAAAAGAAAAATCCCGTGTTCCCGCAACAAGCGCACCAAAGACAATCAAGCCAACACTGATAACAGCCTTATAAATTTCAGTTAAATGAAGGAATCAGGCAGATGCTCATTGAAATAACAATTTGAACTTTAACTTCATTGTGTTATGTATGAAAAGGGGGAAATGACACAAAGAACAGCAAAGCAGTTATGCTTAATGCAAATGCATATCATCTGGTTTTTTTAAAAGTTTATGCAGGGGGAGCATCTGACATAAATTAATTTCTAATGAACCAAATACAGATTGCATATACCAAGTCTAAGTGTATTGCGCATCATGTCCCAACTCCCAAACTCATAAGTCTAAGTACACTGCAGATTATATTATGCAATAGAGAAAAGGCAATTTACCTGAACATAACAGAAGGTGTATATCTCTGCCTCACCAGAACAAACTCTACAAGCATTGTAAAGACCACTGTGGTCCTCCTAAGAGTTGTGTACATTGGAACATTTACTCCACGAACAGACTCCATGGTGACTAGCTAAGGAGAAGTACAGGGGTGAATAAAAATAATAAACAAAAGCTTATTAAGTATTGGTCCTCTTTTTTCAGGAAACAAGGGGTGAAGAAGGGTATACCATGTAAAATAAATATGCTCCTGACAGAGGAAGAGTGTGCTTCAAAGTCTTCAACGATACAAATTTTGTTGAGTTATCTGATATATGTAAGGATTCGCCTGTTGAGAAAGAAATCATCCTCCAGCATCTCAATAAATAGAGAAAGCAACATGAACATACCATCTGCGGAAAAACAAGAATAGAAGATTGTTTAAAATTGTGAAATGAATCAAGTGTGCCTTCACAACAATAGATTGGCAATTGTAAGGCCTTAGTGGCCAATAGAAGCGTAGGCACTGCATGAGATGCCTAGAATTTCTAATGGAACATAAACCAGCAGCATCTCAAAATATTTGAAGGTACATATATTTTAAGGTACTTACTAGATACATTGGATATGTAAATACTTGTTTTCTACTTTCTCTTCTTTCAATTTTCACTATCAAAATATGTTCACATATGTCTTTGTCAAGTTAATAATGAGTCAATAACACTCAAGTACAAGCCATTCCAACTTCCAAGCAAGACATTAAGGTATTTTTGTTCTTAAAATCATGTGCTCTTTTTAGGTATTTTTGCTTTCTTCATATAATAAATATAATTTCATTGGAAACTTGGGAGTTAAAACCTTATGGAATACTCCCTCCATCCCATTTTATCTGCATTTTAAGGGTTTTACACAAAGATTAAGAAGAAGAATAAATACAACACTTTTTGAATCAATTTTACTAAAATAGCTATTTCTCTCAATAAATGCATTACATTTATTATGTTGCAGACACAATTATTAACTAGGTGCCAATTAGGAACCTAATAATAAACACTCTCTTGAAAAGTGAAACATTAGTTACTTTGGGACATTTTTTAAAGTCTAAAACTGCATTTAAAATGGGACGGAGGGAGTAGTATTTACTTCATGACTTACTTACTACACATGCCATTGCACATGCACATAATCAAGGTTTTTGAAAAATGGTCCACAACTGCAATTTCAGCTGCAACATCAAGGTTTTGGGATGTCTGTGACCGGAACAACAACCAGAAATTAAAACATTGCATATAATATATCCTCTTGTACCTTATATTTTAAAAGTTTCGTCATACCACAAACACGAACCAATATTTTTTTCTTTTCTTTTTGTCACCAAGGATATCCCCCAACCAATTTCGAGACGTAAAGATCCATCAAAGTGAGTTTTCCCTCTCTAAACAAAGTTTTCTCCTTACAAATGGCCAAGAATTGAAGTCCAGATAACACGCTTAAGGAATCTATCAACTGTGTTGGAACTTAATGATAACATGAACCAATAGTAACGTTGTAAGCATCTCCATGCAATTCACCTCACTGATAAACTCAAATTTTAGGGCATAGAACATAATAATACAAATCTCTAATAAGTCTCAATAATTTAGAGAACTATTAACAATTAACAATATATAACAAATGAAAAACTATTAGTAACGTTTATAGAAAAAATGACGAAGAAGCTAAGCATAAAAACCTGAAGAAGTGTGATGACGTTACCGGACGGGAAGTTATAAGACGAAAGCGCTGCTTTGTTGAACATCACCAACAGAACTATATACCAGAAAAAAAAAAGTTATTATTATTATTATTAATTGAGAATTGAAAAAATTGACGAATGAAAGAACGGTGAGCGGAATCGAGAGAGAGGTTACCGGCGCAGGACATGTAGGAGACGGCGGCGAAGGCGCCGCGTTTGGTCATGGCGGAGCCTTTGAAGAGCTTGTCGTCGGCGGCGGCGGCGTAGGCGTCGTGGTTGTTTTTCGGAGGAGGATCGGAGACCGGGAGAATCAGATTCTCCGACGAATTCGACGGTCTCAGAGACATGGCGAAGGTGGTGGTGGAAATGGAGAGGAAAAAAGGGTTGGGTTTTTGGTTTTGCGAATTCGTTGGAGTTTTTTATTTTGAAGGAGAATTCGATGAAGGAAAAAGCCAATTAGAGTGAGACGAGAGACGCCACTTGCGATTCCGAACTCTCCTCCGACTTAACAACTTGGTCAACTCTGGTGTCAAACAACGGGCTCCACCACGCTCCACGATTGGGATAATTTGCACCAAGTCTGCTTTAAAATTCATTGTCTTTTTTTTTATTATTTTTATAAATATGAGTGGTGACAAATTAATTCTTAATAGATAGAAATATTAAAATTTAGTTACTTAATAGGTAAAAAATGCGATTCATCGTTGATTAATTTGTCGGCATATATGATCAATTAATTAATTTGTCGGTTTACAAAATTGTTAAAAAAATTTACGGTGTTTCTATATCCAAATAGACATCTTATCTAGGTGATTGTGTTTTTTCTCTATTTATTTTTCCTATTTTAAAAGCTATTGAAATTGAACCGACGATTTTTGGTGAATTAAATATGAAATATCTATTTTAATTTTTTTTTTTTTACAAGTATCTATTTTAATAGCTTAAAATCAAAGATGAAATATCTATTTTTAAAAATTAATTTATACACTTGATATCTTGATTCAATGGTTCCTTTCTTTCTCCTGGTTATTACCACTTACCATTTATCAACATCCACATTACTTTACGGCCATTAGTCCCGGAAGATAACGTCGTTTGCAATTCTCATCAACGGTTCATACGCATCCGCGGCGAACTTCCTCGCGAATAGAAACGGATCCCTCCGTCCGTCACCGTTAACGTTGCCGTCGCCGTACCTAGGCCTATCTTTCCTCATACTCCGAATTAGCTCGGGCCCCACTTCCCACGCTTTGTACGTGCGAGGATGCCCGTCCACGCGCCCCGTCCAATTCACATGCATGAGCGTGGCCGGCACGCAGCCACGTGCATCCCACATGCTCAGAAGGGTAGGAAAGTAATTCTCCTCGGGGAAGCACGTGTCGAACCGCACGCACGGCACGTCAAACTTCGGCCACAGCACACGGTCACTCACAACAAGCCGCGCGTGCCGTCGCGTCAGCGCCCAAAACTGCGACCCCACGCGGAACTGCTCGAGCCTCACCTCCGGGAGCATCGCGTGTTTTCCACGCGCCGCCCAGCGATTGTAAGTGGTTCCCTCGTTTGCAAGAATCTCGACAAAGCTTTTGCCGCTGCGGAGAAGCGCGTGGTAGGTGAAGTTGAACGAGTGAAGAGGAATGCAAGAAGGAGAGAGCAAGACAAACATGGAATTGGACTGGTCGTGGATGAGCGCGTGCGCCAGTAAACGACGCGCCGCGGCGGCGAGCGTGGGAGAGAATCTCCTTGTGGGCTGTGAGGGAATGACGCGGTTGGGGAACACGCCGGAGAAGGGCGCGTGGTAGGGGAAAGATGGGTCTGCGTGTACGTAAATATTGAAGAGATTCTTTGATGTTGGGGTTTGGTTGAAGTAGGACTCCCACAGTGGCGCGAATGGGAGGGGTTTGTTGGTTAGGAACATGAACGCTACCTTGTTGGGCCTGGTGGGCTTCCCTTTCACTTGCATTGCCGCTTTGAATAGTCCCTCATCGCTTTTTTGCGATAATGATGGTGGTGACGACATTGATCTTTTGATGAACCTAATTGGTCTTCCTTTTATGCCAATTCTTACTTTGTGCTGTGACAAAGATGTTGATAACGATAATGACCGTTTGTTGGACTTAATTGGTCTTACTTTGTGTGGTGCATTATCCTGATTTTTCAGTGACAGTAATGGTGATAGTAAAGATGATAATAATTGTGATTTTTTGTTAGGATCTTTAGTGATGCTAATGTTTTTGGGAAGTGGCATTGGTATGTTAAGGATGATGATGGGAGTGGTGGTTACTGTGTTGATGGTGTTGGTGGTGAACACTATGGCAAGAGGTAAGAAGAGAAGGAGAGCACAAAGAAGAGAGAGTGGGTTAGGAGATATCATTTTTTTTTCAATAGTCTTGTTGATTGTTGATTGTTGATTTTGCTTATTTATTTACTTTTTTGCTTTAATTTACTGTTCGAAGTTGAAACGGTGGAAAGTTAAGGAAATTGAGGAGTGAGTGGAGGGGTTTTCTAATTTCAATGTATGGATTTTCGGATGCTTTGGAAACGTGGAAGTGAGTTCTTAATTGTGATGTTGGATTGTGCATGCTAGTGAGACACGTACCCGAACGTGTCCAACTTTAATTTGGTCTCGCAAAAATAAAAGTTTGTGTTTAAGCATTTAAGTTTTGTTTTTGAAATAGTAATGAGCACACGGTTTGACTCAAAATAAAAACTATTACATTTATTATAGCAATCAAAGAATAATAAACAATATAGTCAATTTGGACTCCATTTCTAGAAATACTACTAACATAACTTTTACTGTTTAACAAGGAAGACCATTGCATTTGCACTTTGGAATAAGATAAGATAGGTGTATAAAGTATAGGATAAATGAAAATTTCAAATTGCAGCAAAAAAAAAAGATAAATTAATAAATAATTCAATAAGGATTTTCATTCGTGTTTCCCTCTTCTTTACCAGCAATGCTAGTGGAGAAAAATTGGATGGGAAAAATAAAACAAAAATGTACAAGGACAATAGCTTGTTGTGTGTAATATACAATACACCAATTTCTTTTCCTTTCCATTCAAATCCACTCCACTAAACACAGCAACGTTTACAAGTATCAGCCTCCAAGGTTCTATTCTCAGAGTGATGATAATGGATATTTGGGTTACTTGGTCTTCAATCTAGTAAAAAATCACATACTATGTAAAGGGTGAGTAGTTGTCACAAAAAAAGAAGCTGCCAGAATTGTGTTAGTAAAGAAGCCAGTTCCTCAAGAGAATAAGGCTCACCAAAAAACGAAACTTGGTCCCAATTGGTATGAATAAGGCTTGCATCTCAGAAGAATGCACGTTCGAATCTTCGTTCTAATGTGAGGACCTTGTTGACGAGTGGTAATATGTAAATACTTCTTTAAACACTTCTTGAATCTTAAGGCTTGTCCTGATGCTAATGAATCTATGAAACTCAACTCAGTTAAACTTTTTGTTTTCACACAAAGAAGCCGTGCTTTTACGTTTTCTAATTGTAAGAATTGCTCAAGACTCACAAGGATGATAACAAACTGTAATGGAAGTCAATCTGCAATTTCCTGTGAAAATAAGGATTATAAACACTCCCTTTATTTTGCTCCTCCTCTTCTAGTTGTCTAACTGGTATAGCAGCAAGAAACCGTTTGATGAACTCTTTACAACACTCTTTTCCATTGCAAACTATCTCACCTTTTTCCTTCTTACTTCCATTTTTATGCATCAAACTTGAACCATCAAACTTCAATATGAAAGCCTTTTTGCACCCCTCATAGAGCCTCTCCCCAAAAGTGTCAATCACATAACAAGCATTAACCTCCACCTTCACAACAAAGAAATGGTCATTCCAACTCACAATGTAAACCCTTGGCTCATGATCATCAACCACATCATCATTTATCTCATCCCAAATGTCATCAAAGGACATGGCTCCTTCCAAGCCATGAAACCTCTCAGGGGAGAAGAATCCTGTGTAGGAGTTTCGAGGGTGAACTACCAGAGGCCTAATGTTGGCTTCCAAGATGGTTTCTAGATCGAAATGCTTATCTGGGAAGAGCTTTTGGTAGTGATTAACTTTGCTCAGCCTTCTCCATTCAGAGGAGCCTCTCTTGATGAGGCTGTCAAATTGAGCCCTTGTTGGCATGTTGTCGTGGTTGGAATGAAGCCAATGTGCTATGAACACTGCTAGTGTTGAACATGCACTTTCTCCACATGCTTTTTTGCTCCTTTGGTCAAATGAAGCAAAGAACACATTCGTTTTGAGCTTTGATTGGCCATCTCTACTCCTAAGTTCCCTAGTTTCCCACCCACTTGCATTGCAACTATTGTGCTCAAAGTATGGTCCCTGCAAGAAGTTAACAGATAAGTTATTATTTCATAAACATAAACAGATAAGATTTGTTTTTTAATAAGAAGAAAATTGTTTATTTTGAATAGTCTAGACAAACATGTTACAAAAATATATAATTGCTTATTTCATCGAATAAGTTTAAATAAACTATGGGCCCAAAATCAATTGGTAAATTAATCTACAAAAGTAAACTTTTTTAAGCTGGTAGAAAAATGTTAACTAATGATATGATCCACAGAAGCTGATAAATGCTAAATACCAGTATAAAATGATTGAAAAATAAAGTTTTAATTCAAATGTATCGAATGAGTAATGTCATCCAATTATGAATCACTTTTTTTTGTAATAATTATCTTAAAAGTCATTCTAATGATATTGGATCATGTATGTTATACGATACACAATTCTATTTAAGTCAGATAGGATTCCGGTGAACGACAGAGAAAATTGAATGATGTTAATGATACTGTTACATACCATGGAATGAGTTGAATTTGAAATCAGAGGCTCTTGTTTCCTTGAGGAGGTTCTTTTGAAGCTCCATTCCTTGAAGCTTCTATTCCATGGCAACATGGACCAACTCCTCTGCATTGTTTCCAAAAGGGTCTCTGAATCTAAGTCCATGGATCTCTCTCTAGTGCTACTGCTATTGCTGCTACTGCTTGTTGTAGTGTTGGACTCATCAGACGAGTCATCTGAGTCAAACACAGATAACTCATCTGATTCATAAGAACTGCATTGCTCAACTTGATCAACAACTTCTCCATCATTTTTCTCCACATGGCTTGTCACTTTGTTTACAAATGATGCTCTTGGCAAGTCATCATGAAAGTTCTTCAGTTTCAATAAGCTCAATGAAACCTGGTCAGATGAATTAGTAATCAATTAACTATTATCCATCAATTAATCCAACAAACAGTGGCTATACTATAAATAAAGAGCCATTAGCATATAAATATATGTGATAGTAATGCAATTGATTAATTAATTAAAGTGAAAGTGTGTTATACCGAAAGTGTAGCTTCCATGAAGAAACCATGCACCTTCAATTGGATTGGAAGTGTTCTTTGAACCTCACAAGAATTTGACTCATTCTTCATCATCAACTCTGCCATAGTGAAGCTCATGGAAACTTCTCCAACCACCACCATTTCAGGTTTATATTCTCCTACATCACCCTTCCCCTGCATTTCATTTTTTGACAAATTAATCAAACATATACAAAGAAGAGAATTCAATTGGAAATTTTGAATATCCGAACACCATTTTTTTAAAACTCTCATCTAACCATAAATTGTCATGTAATTTAAACACATTAAGTCATGATTAGTATAATATTTTTCATCCGATAACTAATTAAAACTGTAAGTAAATATTATCTGTTAACTAAAAATAGAAACATAACATAATAGTATGTTCTTACATGTAAGACATGAAGTGTTAAGTGGCACGTGCCGGTTACCGACGCGTGTTTGAGGACGAGATGAAAGTCGCAGAGGTCACGTGCGTTCCACACGACTGCTGTTGGTGCCTTAGAATTGGTGAATCCTAGCTTCTGGGTACGAATTGAAGAAGAAGAAGAAGAAGAAGAAGAAGAAACTTTCCCTTTCTTCGTAGCTTTTCCCGTAATCTGAATAGCTATTACCTCGTCATTCGCAGCACCCAACAACGTTGTTCCAAATCGCAACCTCAATTGGCTCACCTTAACAACGTTGTAGTTGTCGGCGGCGTGCCTCCAAAACTCCATCACCATGCTAATGTACTAATAAAAAATCACAGATAGATACGAAAAACGCTAGCTCAATTGGTTCACCATGTATGTTGTTGTACTAATGAATGAGTCAAGGAACTGTTGCATTTAATTTATAGCATAGTATATCTACCAACCATGATGCTATCAATTAGTCACGTGCGTGATTTGTGGTCTTTTAGTTTCGGACCCTTTTTTTGGTTTAGATGTGGCGTTTTTTTGTGTGTGTTTTGTCGTTATGTTGTTTTGTATAGATTGAAATAAGGTAAACGTTGTCCACTTAAACCACGTGCGTGGATGAAACGAAAGTGATTAATCTTGAGTGGGTGGATGGGGAATGATTTGGATCAAAATTGAAGAAAAAGAAAAAAAAGAAAGAAGATAATGATGTGGGTGAAGATGATTGGCCAATAATGCACGATTCTATGAATGAATGACACGTAAAAACCTCACACACGGAACGGAAGAAGCACTTCTTCTACTACCACACGGTGCTATAGTGCATGCAAGTTGTTGCAACCTTGATTCCGAGAAATTTGGTTCTTATGTTACTTACATAGTATGTTGTTAAAGTTTCTAATAAAGGAAAATTTAAGGTCCATGTCTTTTTTTTGTTGTATAAAAAGAAAAAGAAAGGATCGTCTTTGACCCGTGGGTGGGACGGAATGTTTGTACTCAATTTTAATTTGTATATTAAACGTGTTTTTTTTAATTGTATTTGTTAGATTACTAAATTTATTTGACCACCTTTTCTATAGGATTCTCCCTAACTAATTATAATTTTTCAATTCACAAAGGTGGAACATGATAATTTGCTTAAAAAATCTGAGTTCATTATCATTGACACCAAAAGACTTATTGATAATCTTATCTATTTGCGGTTAGTTTAATAAATAAGAGTATATTGTTATTTTCTATGAAGTTTTTTTTTTTTACCAAATAATTCATAAGTTGTTCTTTTGACTTTTTGGCTCTTTTACTTTATGTCACCGTTTAGGTATTTGTTTATCACAAGAAGATTGAAAGTCCTTTGTTTGGGCTTTCTTTGGGCTCAGAGCTGTAAATGGACCAATTTGGCTCAATTATTCTTTGACAGGATTACTATTTGCACCTAAATATTTTTTAATTACACCATCACCATCTTCTTCTTCTTCTAAATTTACTCTTCATAGTACCATTTAACCACACTCTACTCACCCCAATCATTTGAGAGACTACCTCTTCCAATAAGTTAGCTTTTTTTTGTTTATTAATGTTACACACTTTGTTCTAGAATTTAAATTTTGTACCAATCTAAAAAAATATTTCCTTCCAAAAATTATATTCTAAAAATATTAGGTATTAGGAAAAAAAAAATAAGTTTTAACTGTTTCAATATTGAGTATTTGAATGTATTGAAAACATATATTGTTTCAAAATCGAGTTTTAAAATATTATAAGAAATAAAAACACATTTTACCCCAAGTAATCATAATCAAATAAGTATTTCAAAATTTATATGGTTGCTTAAAACCTCACAAACTACACAGAAATAATATTTTCAAATTGTAAGTAAAATCATTACAACAATAGAATGTTAATATATATTTTTTAATTTATTTTATTTTGTAATTTAAAATTTTCAAAGAAGTTATTTTCTTAACAGTTATTTGGATAAGTTATTTTCTTAATAGCAATATACTTTTGCCTATATATATACTTTTTATGGGCATGGAAAACATATGGAAAAAAGCAATTGTTATAAACTATTATTATATTTTCTAAACAAGAGAAAGAACATTGGTGTTCAAAAGGTTCGAAGATCCTATCGTTGCATTCAATCGGTCCAATAGGTTGTAGTAGGGGTGTTTTCTCTCTAAAGATAGCGCTTAGTGTACTTCAACTTAGGCTACTCTTAGAACTCTTTCTCTATATTTAATTATTCTTTGTGTTTGTTGAGTGTTTTAATAAAGCATTCTCTTATTATTCAATATTGTTCATAATTTGAAATTGGTTTGTTACTGTGCTCTTTGATTTTTCCCTGTCTAGTGTCTTTCTCATTGCTAAACTTTACAACAATCTTAGAGAGAAAAATTCTTCTTCTTCTATTTCTGCAAGTCACTAGCTTTGTTCTCACAGTAACTTTTTTTTAAGATGTTTACTTTGGATATGATTAAGTCCCTTTCAAGTAATCTTGAAAAATTTACGGGTGATGCTATTAGTAACAATAGTAAGCCTAAGGATAAAAGTCAAGGGAATGAGTTTTTATACTTTGTTTGCGAACAAGTCAATCTTATGGCCAAGAACTGTTTTCAATGTCGTCGCCAACCTTTGTCTAACCCTAAACCTAAGGCTAATGTTGTTACCATTGGTGTTGCCTCTGATTCCCTATCTGACAGGTACCATGATACTAGTCTTGAGTTAAATTGTGTTTTTAACTCAAATTAATGGTATATTGACTCCGAGGCTAATGTTCATGTGTGTGCTGATAAAAAATCATTTTCTTTATATCAAGAGTCAAGCACATGTACCGTGAGTATGGGGAATGGGAATATGGCACAAGTTTTAGGAGTAGGTCAAGTGAAGTTAGAGCTATCTTTAGGAAATTTTATGGTTTTATTTGGAGTCTATCATGTTTCTAATATTAGAAAAATTTAATAAGTACCTCCTTGTTAGTCCAACAAGGGTACAAGGTTGTTTTTGAGTCCAATAGAGTTGTTATCACTAAGCATGGTGTTTTCATTGCTAAAGGCTACATTTGTGATGACTTGTTTAAGTTAAATGTTATGCCTTTCTTTGCTAATAAAATATCTAGCGCTTCTTCTTTTGTTACAAATATTGAATGTTGTGATATGTGCATGCTAGGCTTGGACACGTGAATTTAAATTATATAAAAAGGATGATATCTTTGAATCCTATTCCTAAAGTAATTGTTGATTTAAAACAAAAGTGTGAAACATGTATTCAAGCAATGCAACCTCGGAAGCCTTTTAATAAATGTATTGAAAGAGATACTAACTTGCTTGAATTAACTCATAGTGATGTATGTGATAGTAATGATGTGTTGACACGTGGTGGTAAAAGATACTTCATTACTTTTATTGATGATTTTTCTAAATATTGCTATGTGTATTTAGTTAATCATAAAAGCGAATTGTTTGATAAATTTAAGGTATATAAATCGGAAGTAGAAAATCAATTGGAAAAGAAAATTAAGATTCTTCGTTCCGATAGAGGTGGTGAATATACATCTTTAGAAATGAGTAATTTTTGTGAAATGCATGGTATTATTCATGAAGTGACAACTCCATATGCTCCTCAATCTAATGGTATTGTTGAAAGAAAAAACTGTACATTGCTTGATATGGTGAATGCTATGCTTGTTAGTTCTGGTGTGCCTAAGACTATGTGGGGTGAAGCTTTATTATCTGCTTGTTATATTCTGAATAGAATTCCTTATAAGAATTCTACAAAAACCCCATATGAGTTATGGAGAAATAGAGAATCGAATTTGAAATATCTGAAAGTGTGGGGGTGCCTTGCAAAGGTTAATGTTCCTATTAATAAGAAAAGGAAAATAGGACAAAAAATTGTTGATTGTATTTTTGTTGGTTATTCTTTAAATAGTACTACTTATAGATTTTTGGTTATTAATTCTAAAGTGTCTAGTATTTCTAATAATACAATAATGGAATCTAGAGATGCTAATTTCTTAAAATATTTCCTTTGAAAAATAAATTGCTTAAACCTACTCTAGTAGTAATGCTATGAAGGTTGTTGAACCTAAGCCTAGAAGGAGTAATAGAATTAAAAAGGCTAAGACATTTGATTCTGAGTTTTGTTTTTTTTTTTTTGTTGAAGATGATCCCAAAACTTATAATGAAACCATGAGGTCTATTGATACATCTTTTTGGAAATAAGCTATTATTGATTAAATGAATTCTCTTAATTCGAATAAAACTAGGTTTTTAACTGATCTTCCCCATGGTTGTAAAAGTATAGAATGTAAGTAGATTTTTCGAAAGAAACTAAGAACTGATAGTTCTATAGATAAATTTAAGGCAAGACTTGTTGTGATTGGTTATAGGCAAGTAGAAGGTGTAGATTTCTTTGATACATATTCTCCTGTTTCTAAAGTTACCACTATTAGAGTTTTAATTACACTTGCTTGTGTTTTTAATTTGGAAATTCACCGAATAGATGTAAAAACTGCTTTTCTTAATGGGGATTTAAAAGAAGAAATCTACGTGAGCCAACCTGAAGGTTTTATTGAACCGAGTAAAGAAAAGAAGGTTTGCAAACTTGTTAAATCTTTATATGGTTTGAAACAAGCTCCTAAACAATGGCATGATAAGTTTAATCAGGTTATTCTTTCATATGATTTTCATATCAATAATAGTGACAAGTGTGTGTATCTGAAACAATTTGATGATAGTGGATGTGTCATTTTATGTTTATATGTGTATGATATATTAATTTTTGGTAGTAGTTTGCATGTTATAAAAGATGTGAAATCTTTCTTGTCTAATAATTTTGACATGAAGGACCTTGGTCCTGTAGATATGATTTTGGGCATTAAGCTAATTAAGAAAGATGATGACATAGTTCTAACTCAATCACATTATGTTGAAAAATTATTGAAAAAGTTTAATTATTTTGATGTGAAGCTTATTTCATCACCTTATGATTCTTCTATTAGGTTAAAGAAAAATTTTGGTGACAGTGTGTCTTCTCATAAATATTCTCAAATTATTGATTCTTTGTTGCATTTAACAAATTTTTCTAGACTTGACATTGCCTATGCAATTGGTAGATTGAGAAGGTATACCTGATTATTCTCATGGGACTACATTAGAAAGGGTATTTAGGTATCTAAAAGAAACCATTGATTATGGCATTCATTATTCACGTTTTCCTGTTGTTATTGAAGGGTTTTGTGATGCAAATTGGATTTCTGATTCTGACGAAACAAAGTCAACTAGTGGTTATGTGTTTACTCTTGCAGAGGTGCAATAGCATGGAAATCTGCTAAACAAACTATTATTTCTCGTTCCACTATGGAAGCAGAAATGATTGCTTTAGATACTACATCTAATGAGGCAGAATTTCTTAAAGATTTGTTATATGATTTGCCATTATTGAATAAACCTTTACCTCCTATTTCAATGCAGTGTGATAGCCAGGCTACTATAGCTAAGGTTACGAGCAAAAATTTCAACGAAAAAAGGAGACACCTTAGAGTGAGGCATAAGACTATAAGAAATTTGATATTTAACAGTATTATTTCACTTGACTTTGTCAAGTCAAAAAGTAATATTGTGGATTCGCTTACGAAAGGGTTGGCGTGTCAACAAGTACTTGAGTCGTCGAAGGGAATTGGACTAAAACCCATCAACTAGTTGCAACAATGGACACCCAACTCTAGATTAATGACAATCCCATAAATAGAGTTCAATGGGTAACAACGAAGTTGTTGTTAACTAAAATACACCAATTTGTTTAGAATTTTGCTCAATTCCTATGGTGAGGTGTATTCTAAATTGTGGTAATAATGAGGTTGAGGTATATATATATATATATATATATTATGTTTTCAAAATACCTCTTAATGAACCCAATGACAATTTTGTAGGGGTGTAGGTCACAAACCACCCCTTGAGGGTTCACCTAGTAAGTGTGATGGTGAGGCTGCTATTATGAGATATGGGTTAATCTCTAATTGACACTCATGAAATAAGATACTTGTGCAATGCTGTAGAACCTGGATGAACACTTATATTGTACGTATCATGAAATAAAGTTCGATCAAAGGAGGTGTGATTCAAAATAATCTAGTCTCCATACTTTCTCAGGTGGAAGTTCATATTTACTAGGTATAAGGCTCAAACCCGGAAGGTTCCTTGTACTAAAATACAATGTAGCGTGTTCTTTCTTTTGTATATATATAATTTAAAAAAAAAAAATTCTCTTCATACTGTTTTCACAAATATTTTAAAAATTTTAAATTATGTGGGGGAATGTTAATATATATTTTTTAATTTATTTTATTTTTTAATTTAAAATTTTCAAGGAAGTTATTTCCTTAACGGCTATTTCAAGAAAGTTATTTCCTTAACGACTATTTGGGAGAAGTTATTTCCTTAACAGCTATTTGGATAAGTTATTTCCTTAACGACTATATACTTTTGTCTATATATATACTTCTTCTAGCATGGAAAACATACGAAAAAAAGTAATTGTTATAAACTATTATTATATTTTCTAAACAAAAGAAAGAGCATTAGTATTCAGAAAGTTGGGGGATCCTATCGCTGTATTCAATCGATCTAACAGGTTGTCGTATCTTAAGAGAGAAGCGTAGAAAATACAAAACCTCAATTGTAACTGGAGTGTTTTCTCTCTAAAAATAGTTCTACACTTGTTGAATGTTTTAATAAAACATTCTCTTATTATTCAATACTGTACATAATTTAAAATTGATTTGTTATTATGTTTCTTGATTTTTTCCACTTTAGTGTCTTTCTCATTATTAAACTTTTCAACATAGAAGACCAAGGTTCAATTAAGATCATTAGTGATCATTACATTCATTTGCCTAACTACTATAAAAAAAAAAAAATGTATGCCATAACTTTCTTCTTCTTGCATGAATAAACACTCGAGTCGCAATCCATATATCCTTATTTGGATACATAGCAAAAGTTCAAAAGGGCTTAAGAGATAAAACAAAGACCAATATTAGGGTTATGTATATAGTCAACTCGCATTTTCATCTAGAAAATCCTTATCATCACTAATCAATCATTGATCACCAAATTGATTGGCATGCACATGGTGACTCCTCAAGCAATTTCTAGACTCCACCACTTCAATTCATTTTCATTGTTGCCCATTTAGTCAATCGAACAAAAATCCATGATTTTCCAACCATGCATCCTCATATGTAACATCAAAATCTTTACAACTTAATTTGTTTTTGATTTATGCTGACTCTCACATTACTTCATTAAATGGTATTTATAGTTATAGGGTGTTACACCATTATTTCTATGCCCAACGTGTCCTCATAAGGGCAAACACATGTCCACACCACTTCCATTATTTTAATATATCTTTGTTTTCTTATGATGCATGTTTTACTTTATTAGTTTATTTACTATTTATTATTATGTTCATTTTTTTTTATTATTTCCAACTATACAAAATGCATTAACAAATGACTGAAATAATGGTGTTTGATTTTTTATCGTGTGTAAATATTTTTTAAGTTAACAGTAATTACATAACATAAATAAAATTAGTTATTAACATAATAAATTAAGTAACATAACATGTTACCTAAGAAAAAAACTATACAAAATACATGTTACTACAAATATTTTTTAGTGCATTTAACTCTGTAATACACTTTGGTAAAAAAAAAAAAAACAACAACTGTGTAAAACTCACAAACCAAATAGTGGAGTGTATGAGTCATAAATCAACATGAAAAAACTTTGTTAATATGGTGTCAACCAATTCATATGATATCATATATGACCTACTCTTTAGCTGTAATCAACAACAAGCTCCAATCAATTGATTTTTTACTTTACCTTTCGGGTTTAATTTTATCTTTTTCTATTTTTTTCGTGTGGATGAAAGACTATCTTTTTGTTAGATTTCATGAAGCATCGTTGCCTAACCTAGCATATTTTATTAGTGCAAATTAAAGATGATATATATTCACACAAAAAAGAAGAAGAAAAAAATACGTGTGTGGAATTAAAGGTGACGAATGTCTTCATAAATTAAAGTTAGTATAAAAACTTTTTGAATGTATTTCTTAATCTAGAGTCAAAGATTAATTCTTCATTCGAGTTGTTGAGATTTATTTAATAGTTTAATTTCTTTTGACAAACATTTTTCATACACACGGATTTAAGAATCGACTTAAGTAAAAAGCTTAACTTAGACTTTCGTTATTAGTTTGCGTCTTATCTTAAGAGATTGTAATTAGGTTAAATAATTAAGAGTTTTATCTGCCTATAAAAAAAGTAAGAGTAAGTATCCACGTGTTGTAGTACTTAACGTGAAACCACAAAAGAACTAGAGGTATTTGAATTTAGGTTATTTATTTAAGAACTGAATATCTCAGTATTATTATTTTTATTTTTTTGGTCATGCTGTTCTGTCTCTTTCAGCTGCGTCATCCCAATATAGATGATAAGTAGTTGGGAATTTTTTTATTTTTTTTAATAATGCACGAGATTTTGAATATTCAATTAATACTTCAAATGTTACTTATTTTTATTAAAATTCTATTTTGATATAATGTTATAAATGATTAAACAATTAATACTAATCATGTTTAAAATATAGTAGAAATCATCATTGGGAAATTTCGTCAAATTTTATTATTAATTTTTTTTTTTGTCTAAATCACGTATTTCATTCATTAGAAACAATTATATTTGTGTTGAACAGATTAATATAAAAAACAAAAATTTTCATGCTAAGTATTTAATTCACTTGTGTATTCAAAACTTAAACTACTTCTTATTAAACTTAAACGTATTTGATGGTAAAAAAAAGTTTTCAAAGTTGTGTTTCCGATAAGATTTAAGCACAAGAGTTTAAGCTCAACCAAAAAGACTAGTAGTGCTTTCACTATTGATTCTAAGTGCAAACAATTTATTTTATTTAAATCATAAATAATACTGCTAGTATATAAGCAATAAGATTACCTATCTATCTTAAACCCAAATGTATAATAACAATAATAACATTTAATTATCAATTAATTCTACAGCACGTCCTGTACACGCATATCTCTCTTTATATAAGGTTGATCCATTTCTTTCAACCACCCATCTTTTGGCTTGGTTGCACTTGCACACATATTTCCTGAGGGAGGTGTCTAATTAATTCCTGGCCCATCAAAAAGGTTAAGAAAACAAAAATACAAATCCATTGAATTAATTGCTTTGAATTGAAATTGAATCAATCCACCAAACATGCAAACTTCCAAAGTGCCAACCTCTATCAGCTGTATGTATACCCATAATAGTCATAACTCATAATAGTGAAATAGAGTATCATTATATTCATAATATTATTATTATACTTTGTATTTATAATCATAAATCATGAAAATCAAAGAGTTGATCCAGTAATATAAGGCTATTTATAAAAATGGGAGCCATCCATTTAATGAAAATCTCAAACTTATTTCACACTACCATCAACATTAGTTATCCACCGAATCTTAAAAAAAAAATCCATTCCCCATAATAATTTGCTTCAACGGTTGCACAGTTTAGCATATCATACTCGTAATTATGATTTTCTTTCCAATTCACGTGCTACTAGAGTACTTCCCTATACAACCTTTTGCAATTTTCTCTCCTTTAGATCTGTCACAATCAAACCCAATAAATACTGCCAACTACTTTTTATGTCACTGACTTCTACACTTCTTATTGGTCTTTGTCTTCCCTCAAAACAAAACAAAAAAACAGTGTTCTTCTTTCTTCCAATCTTCTTCCACAAAAACAAAGAGTTTCCTTCCATTATTCTTGTTCCATTTCATCAGGTATGAAACAAAGAACATGATTCAGCTTATTGAATTATTGTTGAGTTGGTCAAAATCTCATGTGAACAAAGGAAAATCATTGCTTTCTCTTTATTCCGTTGCTTTCATATTTCATATTTGCCACTTTTTTGGTGTTCGGTGTCATACCTCTTTTCCATTATGCAGTCAAAGTAAACAAATTCAGCTTAGAAAAAGTTCCTTTTTACCTTTACAAACTCATGTTAAACCTGTGTGATTGTGAGGATGTTATTGCTATGGCCTTTTCCAACCCTCTCTTCTTCTCTCTTGTTAAAGAATTCCATAGTTTCTTGTTTTCTTTCTCCTTCATGACATCTAATTACCCCAAAGAGTAACAATAGGGTGTTGGAGAAAAACCATTGATAATTGTCGTATATTACTACATACATTTTGTAGTTATTTTGGGACAATTATGCGGTATCTCTGATGCTTCTGAACCTTGTTTGTGTCATGGGAAAACAGTGGTTTCTCTTCGGTGTTATTATGGATACCCTCTTGTTGTGTATCCTTCACTCTTCTGAAGTTGTTTTGTCTAGTTATCGAAATGTTGGCAATGTTTCTCTGGGAATTGAAGGTTCTCAAATGAATTGGATTGACAGGGATGGAATTTTGCTTGAGTCATACAACGGAGAATTTGGCTTTGGCCTAGTGACCACTGCAAATGACACTACCTTGTATCTACTAGCAGTAATCCACAGGTACACCAACAAGGTGGTTTGGGTTGCTAATAGGGCACTTCCTGTTTCCAATTCTGATAAATTTGTGTTTGATGAAAAGGGCAATGTCATTTTGCATAGAGGAAAAAGTGTGGTTTGGTCTACATATACAAGTGGAAAGGGGGTTTCTTTGATGGAATTGAGGGACACTGGAAACTTGGTTTTGCTCGGGAATGATAGTGGTGTAATTTGGCAAAGTTTCAGCCACCCTACAGATACCTTGTTGCCAAAGCAAGACTTCACTGAGGGAATGAAACTTGTCAGTGAGCCTGGTCCTAACAACTTGACCTATGTTCTTGAGATTGAAACAGGCAATGTCATTCTCAAAACTGGTTTGCAAACTCCACAGCCTTATTGGTCTTTGAAGACAGATAGCCGCAAGATCATCAATAAAAACGGTTATGTGGTGGCTTTGGCTATCCTTGATGAAAATTCATGGAGGTTCTATGATGAGACTAAGTCCTTGTTGTGGGAATTTGATTTTGCTGGAGAAAAATCAGATGCAAATGCCACTTGGATTGTAGTTTTGGGAAGTGATGGCTCAATTGGTTTCTCCAAACTTCTAATTGGAGGGACAATTGTTGCTTCACCAACAAGAATACCACAAGATTCTTGCAGCACACCAGAGCCTTGTGATCCATATAACATATGCACTGGTGAAAAAAAGTGTACATGCCCTTCTGTTCTTAGCTCTAGTCCTAGTTGCAAACCCGGGTTTGTCTCTCCTTGCAACTCGAAAATCGCCACTGAGCTTGTCAAAGCTGATGATGGAATCAACTACTTTGCACTTGGGTTTGTTGCACCTTCTTCAAAGACTGATTTGATTGGTTGCAAAGCCTCTTGCAGTGCAAATTGCTCATGCCTTGCTATGTTCTTCAACAGCAGTTCAGGGAACTGTTTCCTGTTGGATAAAGTAGGAAGCTTTCAGAAATCCGGTGAGGATTCTGGTTTAGTATCCTACATTAAGGTGGTGTCTAGTGAAGGAGACACTAGAGACATTGGAAGCAGCAAAATTCAGACAATAGTTGTTGTGATCATTGTCATGGTAACATTGTTTGTGATTTCTGGTATGCTCTTTGTGGCGTATAGATGCTTCAGAAAAAAGGAAGATTCGCCCGAGTCCCCTCGAGAGGATTCAGAAGATGATGACAGTTTCTTGGAGAGTTTAACCGGCATGCCAATCCGCTACAGCTACAATGATCTAGAAACTGCAACAAGTAGCTTCTCTATGAAGCTTGGAGAAGGGGGTTTCGGCTCAGTATACAAAGGAGTTCTACCAGATGGAACTCAACTTGCTGTGAAGAAGTTGGAAGGAATTGGCCAAGGGAAGAAAGAGTTCAGGGTTGAAGTAAGCATCATAGGGAGCATTCATCACCACCATTTGGTAAGGCTTAGAGGATTTTGTGCTGAAGGGTCTCATAGACTTCTTGCTTACGAGTACATGGCGAATGGTTCATTGGATAAATGGATATTCAATAAGAACACGGCGGAGTATGTGTTGGATTGGGACACAAGGTACAACATAGCACTTGGAACAGCAAAGGGACTTGCTTACCTCCATGAAGATTGTGACTCAAAGATTATCCATTGTGACATCAAGCCAGAAAACGTGCTCCTGGATGATAACTTCATGGTCAAGGTATCTGATTTCGGTCTGGCCAAGCTCATGACACGCGAACAAAGCCATGTTTTCACAACACTTAGAGGCACTAGAGGGTATCTTGCACCTGAGTGGATCACAAACTGTGCCATATCAGAGAAAAGTGATGTCTACAGCTATGGAATGGTGTTGCTAGAGATCATTGGTGGGAGGAAAAACTATGATCCTAGTGAAACCTCAGAGAAGTCCCATTTCCCATCTTTTGCTTTCAAGATGATGGAAGGGAATAAGGTGAGAGAAATTCTTGACTCAAAGGTGGAAACTCATGAAAATGATGAAAGGGTTCACATTGCTGTGAAAGTTGCATTGTGGTGCATACAAGAAGACATGTCTCTTAGGCCTTCCATGACCAAAGTTGTCCAAATGCTAGAGGGTCTATGCACTGTTCATAAGCCACCAACTTGCTCTGTCCTTGGTTCTAGGTTCTACTCAACTAGTGAGGTTGGCACTTCTTCAGGACCATCAGATTGTAACAGTGAAGCCAATCTCTCTGCCGTTAGGCTTTCAGGGCCAAGATAGCAGAAGCTGTGCCATTTTTTTTGTTCATTTTTACGGTGTTGTTGAGGAAATTGGTATCAAATGGAGATCCTTTTACACAAATTAGTTAGCTACTCTTGTTGTATAGAATTACAATTCATCATGTCCTTGTAAATTTTGTTGAGTTACTCAAATTTTTTTAACATACATCTTCAGTACATGTTGTGCACTAGGATGTTTGTGAAGACAAAGACTTTCTTGCAGTTTTGGGAAATGTTCGTTTGTTAAGAACTAAAAGTGGAATAACTTTTGTCATCTCTTTTAGTTTTGGGGGATACTAAATAATTATATATGATATCAATTATTTGATGTTCAAATAAAGAAACTGTGCAGTTTTGATAGTGAAACCTGAATATGCTTTTGGTCCATTTTTCAAAGTTAATCTAGCTTAAGGAATTGCATAGAAATGGATTGGGTAGCACATCAAATCTCAACAAGGGTGATATCTCTGCCTTGAACTTGCTTTTATATTAGTGACATCATTAAAGGAATTCCATTTTTTTTTTAAACTCTAAACACAAATGTTTATGAAAGTTTATCCAAACATAATGTATGAAACTTAAATGTTTTTATTTGAAGAGAACTTCGTTTTTTGACAAATGAATACAAAAATGGGAATATATTCTTTGAAGATTTCAAGAATTCATTTGTTAAGCTGCTAAATTCTTGCTAGTGTAAGGTGGAAAACCTTTATTGCAAATTAAATTTAGAAGTTGGTTAAAACAAAGTATTTTCTCTAATTCCTATTATAAGACAGTTTAGATAAAAATTACACATTAAATGTCCCAACTTGTTATGAAAAAAATGTCATTTTTATCTTCTTTTTTTTCTTGCTAGCTAGTGTTTATGTACTATTAACGTTAAATTTTGATGCAGGGTATTGCCAAATTTACCTCTCTTAATAAGCCTCGTTCCAACAAAAATAGATCACATGACTAATAATAACTAATAAGGACTTAGAGGATCTACTAGATGCTTAATAAGGTAATCCCTCTGGTTCTTATTATTATAAGGGCAAAAATTTGGAAAAAAAATTTGGTCTTTAATATAAGGCATTTTATAATTCTCATCAAACTAATTTTTTTTTCCTTATATGTCTTTATTAAATATTATGAATATCTGTTAATTGTTAATTTGAGAATACAATTGGTACATTAATATTTTTTTAATTAAATTAAATACTTTTCTTTAATATGTGTAATTTTTATCTAAATTGTCTTATAATAGGAATTAGAGAAAATACTTTGTTTTAACCAACTTTATTTAACCTTTTAATTTTTTCAACCGAACAAATGATACATAACTACTTACTTAGCATTGTTGCTTAGCAAATTTATACATAAATAATAATTTTAAATTACAATAGGATTCGTAAAATTATGTTAAACATTTCTTTTACTAATTTTATTATTAAAGTGAATTTGTAGATAAAGTATTTAAATAAATGTTCTAGCCACCCTTAAAACCACATAATCAATAATAAAATTACTATTACGGAAATCAAAGTCAAGACTAATGTTGGTATTATTCGATCCTACCAATTTTAATACTTGAAGTGGGAAATTAATGTTTTGACATGTTCATAAAAAGTCAAGCTGAAATTGAATTTCACTATAATGAAAATGAGTATAACTGGCTGGATTCATAAAATTTTGCTACAACCTAAAATAAAAAAAATAAAAAATCAATTGGTATCTTTTAGTTCACTTGATAAAAAATTAATTTCGTCCGTGATATTTTTTTAACCTAAAAAGTTATCACATACGACTAAGATCATATACAATAATTTTGATTAAATAAATTATTTTCATAATGCGTAAACTCATGAAATCTAATCGCTATATCAACTTGAGTTATTAAGAGTTACATTTGAGACCATATTATATTTTATATATATATATATGTAGCTTCGTGTAGGTGGAAGATATATATGGATAATGTTGGTGGGAGCTAGCCAAAGGACCACGATCTCCTTAATGCATATAAAAATGGCTGAAAACACTTTTGGTGGTTCTTTTCTATAGATTTCTGAATACGTGACAAACAAGGAAATTGAAAACAGAAAGTAAGGCAGACCAAGCATAAAGGATATTCTCAACATATTTGTGAGAATATTGAATAGTACTCTTCATTCATATTTGTTGTTTTCGAAAGGGAAATTAGGTGTAGATAGCTTATCTTCTTTCTTTTCTTGGCCATCAAATGTTGTTACCAAGCAAAAGGCCATTACTTAATTTGTTTGAGGAACTTCTCCAGAGTGAAAGCCACTCAAGCAATAAGCCACACTCATATGCATAACTAATTAACCTTTCCACTATCACATGATGATGATGGTGATTGTCGTCACTATATTATAATAAAAGTTGTTATTATCATTATGGTAAACACTATAATTACTTTTATTATATTAGTCATGGTTGTTATTAATGTTACCACAATAAAATAACAATAGTTATGATAATTATTGTAGTGATGGTGACTACAATAATCATAACTTAATAATAATTTTAAAAAAAATAATGTGATAATTAATATCTTTTAGATATTTAATTTTTGTTCGAAAAATCTTGAAAATTAAACAGTGGAAGTAAAATTTTAATGAATTCTCAACTTTTAATATATCTTATACTTGATCTATTTTTTTTAAAAATTTCTTTGGTAAAAAAAATTATTTTTCTTTATTTATTTTTGGCAAAGCTTATATATCTTGGTCATGTTTATGAGGTTCATTAAGTATGATAAAAAAAAAACGGTGTACATTCCATAACGTTTCTTACACAAATATTGTTTGATAATTTGAGAAAGGGGAAAAGGGTCACGTGTGATGGATAGGGCAAACATCGAAGTCACCAAACACAACAAAGCAGCAACATATAATAGAAAATACTCCCTCCATCTTCAAATTACTGCGATTTTAGCTTTTAAAAAATGTTTCAATTTGATTATTGTCCTCTAATAAATATTACTATTTCCATTTCTTTTTATAAGATGCAAATTTTACACTAAAAATAATGTAAAACTTGGATCTTATGAAAAGGAGCATCGCTAATCGAAATCTTTTAGTCGATCCATACATAAATGTCCAGCTGAACTAAATGACAATAAAATAACATTTTTATCAAATAAATTTGATATATGTCACATGTTGAATGAGTTGGAGAACCGATCAGTCATAATCCGTCGGAAACTAAAGCATTTTCTTATGAAAAGAAAACTTAATAATACGTATATTATAATTAAGAAAGAGAATAAATATGTTTGAGCAAATTATATATAGCAACATTTCATCATGTTTATTTCAATTATATATATATATATATATATATATATATATTTTACTTTAGCACATTGTTTTTACGATATTAATGATTAAGTTGCTATTAATTTTTTAAATTAATTTATATTTTATTTTAGTTGATTTATTTAAAATCTCGTAATTAATTTTATATTTAAATGATCCAAAAAAAAATTGTTATTTTTCATTTGTTTCGTATTAATGTTCTTCAAAAGAAGAAATAATTGTTTTTCTTCTTTTGTTTGCTTCGTACTACTATCCTTGGAATATTTTTCTTGTACGCAAGTTCTTTATTTTATACTCAACAACTACGTGTATCGCTGTAACTTCTGACCTAACGATTCCGTTTGCAATAACTTTTAACCCAACGACAATCCTATTTATGACGATTTTTGACCCCAACAACGATTTGGCTCGTGACTTCACAAAGATGTTGACTCTAACAACCCGTCGACGTAGAAGATCCAAATTTATTCTTTAAGAAAATGGTAAATTAATCTAAATTTATTATGGTAGAAGATCCCTTAAAGAGAGCAAAAGTGAGGCAAATCCCATTTAAGTGGTAAAAATGAGAGTTCTGTCATGGGTGAAATTATATATTTTCGTGATTTAGATGATGAGATACCAGATTCTTCTGAAGACCTGGATGATGATTTAGATATATGAATATACTTTTGTTGATAACTTTTGTATCCCTAGATGACTTAAAAGGATAGATTAGTTTTATGATTGAACAAAATGAAAAAAGAAAATTTCGATATTGTTTATTAATTGCTGAGAAGTGAAATGCACATTGTATATCACATCACATTCCAACATAATATACAACCTACTAAGAACTCATGTGGGAGGTGTTTAATTGTAAAAAAAATAAAAATAAAAATTCAAGGAACAATTTTATTAAAATATATCGAACAAATTATAACAATTTCAAGTATTGTTATAATTTGCTTGATATATTTTAATAAAATTGTTCCTAGAAAATATATATATATATATATATATATATATATATATATATATATTTTTTTTTTTTTTTTTTTTATTTTTACAATTAAACACCTCCCCACGTGAGTTCTTAGGATCAATACAATACACATGTCCCTAATTTTGTGGGTCTCTTGTTTGAAGGCCTCAACTTATGTATATCATTTGTTAATTGCCCTGAATCTCAAGAAACTGAGCAGAAGAAAGAGTTCGAATGCAAAAACCATATCACAGATTCAGTGTTCATATAAATAAAACCATATGGAGTAATTGGTTGTAAGCTAGCTTTAATTTCATATAAAACAAAAAAAAAAAAAAGTGTAAAGTGCATGTTTGAATAACCATTAATTTTGTTGTGTACGAATTTTAAAATAAATTTTGATAACTCAATAAAAATGAATATAAAAATAAAGGTAAAGATTCTTTTACAAAACTTTTATTTCAAAAGTCATTTTTCACCTTAAAAATCAAACATACCCTAAGTGAGTTGGTTAATGAAGAGTGGTTATACTACCTTACATAACTTTTTTATCACTGTTGCATTTCTTAATGCAAAGGAAACAATGACAATAATTCAACCAACTTAATTAATTAAGTACTGAGAAATTTAATTTGTGAATTGATTTAATAATAAGATGTTTTATCTTTTTTTTTTTTGTACTGGATTAATAATAAGACGTTATTAATTAGAATGTGAAGTGTAAGTTTGACTTGAAGTTAGTGAATTTATATTAATAATAAGACCTTAATAGTTAGAAGAATACTGGTATTTAGTGTTTTGCACGAGACATGCAAATGAATATATGCACGGTTATTCTTTAAGAAAAAAACAACGAAAATTAAGTTTAAAAAAAATATAGAATAAATTTCTTAAAAATAAAACATGTCAAATTTATTCATGTAACAAGAAAAACTCAATCCATCCATATGAAATTCGAGCCAAAATGACTTATTTTTCAAGTTTCATCGAGGACAAAAAAATTCAACTAAATTGAAAGTTAGATTGGACTGATATTTTTTCATACTTAACTCGTCAAATTAGATCGAATTTCATTAATTTAACAATTTTACCTTCATGAAACCATAATCAAATCAAATTAGAAAAACTTAAATTTAATTAAGAATTTAAAAGTAGTATCAAATTTAAACTTTTCATGTCTTCAAATGGGATGAAAACACATGGTTATAAGTAAATCCAAATCAAACCATAATCAGAATGAAAACTTGAATTCAATCCAAATATGTTCAAAATGTAAAGTTGAAGCCCTATATTTTATTGAACAAATTCACACCCACTCATCTATTTTAATCCATTTCACTACCACTTCTATAAAAATGCTACAAAATAGTGTAACTGAGGCTGAGTTGGACAGAAACGTTGTTGATACAGTCTCAATCCTTATCTAGTTATCTTTGTGGTATGATCCAACTTGGCTTAAAACTTTAAGTATATGTCTTATCATAAATATGTTGGTATATATTACAATCCACTAAGCAAAGAAAAAAAAAAAAAAATTTTGGTTAAAACTAAAACCTTGTCTGACCCAACTGGCCCTATGTAATGAATGTGGGTGAGAGGTTGTTTAGTCTAAAGGAGAACCCCACCATCGTATTCACGTTTCAATTATATCATTGTTTTTTATTTTAATTTTTAATTTATTTAATAAATTAAATATATAAAGGTAAAATTGCATTAGTTGATTTGACTAGGAGCCTACACAAAAGTTTCGTAATTATAATTATATTAATGAAAAAGTTTATCTTGAATATATGAATGTGGGTCCATTAATTACCCAATTAACTTTATTTGCTCGATATCTAGTTTCGTTTTTTTTTAGGATGGAAAGATTATTGTTTGATCACTATTTTTTTAACTGAATTAATGACAAAAAAAAGGATTTATTCAAATATGCAAGCAAAGTTACATGAGATCAATGTTACAAGAATTATAGTAGTTCCTAGAGCCATGCATTACTCAAGTTTTAGCCTTCAACATATATATATATATATATATATATATATATATATATATATAAGAGGCATTTACAAGAGTTTTAAAAATCTTTCCAAAATAGGAGTTTAATTTTTATTCATGTAAAAAAGAAATTATACTATCACCTAATCAAAAATTATGATAGATATAACTTTTAAAAAAATATTATGATATTAAAAAAACTCATCATGTAAATTATATATATATATATATATATATATATATATATATATATATCGGGCGTTTCAAGTGAGAACAGTTTTTAAATGAAAACAATGAGAACAAACAATAATAACCATTGGATTAAAATTAAAAATAATAAACGCATCAGATTAAAATCTCAATTTTAAGTGCATCACTATGACCATGAGATCCTATCCCTGCCTTTTAGTTTTTTTCTCTGCATTTTTTTCAACAGCACATAGGCAAAACACCACCCTCATCACCATAACCACTGCCTCGTCATCACCACCACCACTACCACACTAACATGGTTATTATTGTCGTTTTTGCAACCGTCAGGGCCACTGTCGCCGCCACCATCATGGTTGTCGTTGGCAGTGGTGGTGGCGACAACAACGAAGACGACAACCATGATGGTGGTGATAACGGTGGCCTTGACGGTAGTGATCATGTTGATGGTGGTGACGGTGGTCATAATAATAGCGTCAACTTTTAACAACCATCATGGTCACCATCGTCAGGGCTACCGTCACCATCATGGTGAACAATGGGGACGACGACCATGATGATGGCGGTGACAGTGACAAGAACGGCGGTAGTAACCATGTTGGCGGTGATGGTGGCGACAACGAGGCAATAGTCATGGTGATGAGGGTGATTTTGCCTATGTGCTTGTACTATTGGGAAAAAATGTAGAAAAAAAAAACTAATTGAGAGAGAGGAAGGATAGGATTTCATAGTGATGCACTTAAAATTGAGGTTTTAATCTGATGCGTTTATTATTTTTAATTTTAATACAAGGATTATTACTGTTTATTCTCATTGTTCTTATTTAAAAGTTGTTCTAACTTGAAACGTATTCATATATCAAATTGTGATTACATAAACCTTTATAATACATAAACTATTTACTCATATATTAGTCATGTCAAGATATGTTTATGTTTCGTATCAATTCAAAATATGTTTGAAATACTTATTATTATTATGATTAACTTTGTATTTGGATGAATATTTAAAAATTGATTTTGAATGAAATTAATTTTATAAAATTGATTTTTGATTGATGTAATTTATGTTTAAATATTTATAATATAAAATTAAATTAAGAGAAAAATTTAGTATAAAATTTTGAATTTAACGTAAAAATTATTCTTAATATCATCAACTCAAACATGTTAATATCATCAACTCAAACATGTGTCACTCACTTAATTACATTAAATAAAATGTGTCTAACATATTAATCTCAAGTTTAATTGAATCTAAACTCAAATTTACTGGATTCCAATTACACGAAAAATTGAACATACCTTATAAAAATCCTTCCCTTTTAAGTTTTTTTTTTTTTTTCATTTACTTATGGATAAGTTATTTTTTAAGGTAGATGAGAGATACATAAAATATTATGTATATCAATTAAAAGCACAATTAAATTTTATATATAAAAAAAAGGACAATTAAAGTATTTCTTATAAGATTGGGATTATTCTTCTTTTTAGAGTTGGCTTTTGAAATTAATATATATATTGTGGACCTTGTTATAATCATATTCATGTTATTATATAACTATTGTCTATTAGACTATTTTCCTTCTAGACAACGCAAATCGATTGGTTTCTCATTATCTACTCATTCCATCCATGTTAATCCTACTACACATTTAATTTGCTGCAAACTAATTTTCTAAAATAGCACTTTTTATAAGTTTATTTTATAACGTAGTTTGTCAAAAGCTTGTTGATAGGCTAATTGAGTTTTAATTAGAGGAGAATAAAGAAAAAGGACAAAACTCACTTGTGAAAGAAAAAAAAAATTAAGCCTTAAATATCACTTTTTTTTTTTTTTGTGTAGTCTTACATATCCTTTTGGGGGAAATAGAGAAAAAATATATATATATTTTTCCCCATGCGAGTGTTGTTAAGCTAACTTTTTTTGTAATCGAATGTTTCTTAAATGGTCTTAAAAGATTGAAGGAATTAATTTTCATAAATATTACCCAAAGATGGATCAATAACTTCAAATAAATTTCATTTAAAGGCTTAACTCTTTCTGAAATTAACCGGATCGTAACTTCAGTTTCATTGACAGGTCGAACTGAATCTAATACATTTAAATAATTGAGCAGATTGTTTTCTAATTTTGATGGCAAACGTTTTCCCTTTTTTCATTAAAAAAAATCAGAAAATGATTTTTTTTTCTTGTGTAAGATGATTACTATTCCAATAGTATTTTTATTTCTTTTTAAACATCACTTTTGAAAAAAATATATTGATTTATTATTTAATATTTCAGAATAATAATAAGTAAAAATAATTATTGTTATAATATATATTATCTTAATAGTTATTATTTATCTTTAAAGATAAATAATAACTATTAAGATAATATATATTCTAATAATAATGCACTCATATTATAACAAAATTTTTAACGTCAGATAATAACAACTTCTGATTATGATAAATTAATTAATAATATAAAACTTTAATTCACTATTAGTACATTATTCATATTTTCTAGCACATCTTAGTAAAAGAGTTGTGAAAAAGTAGATAATAATTAAGGACATGTAATACATTTTACCAAAAATACTAACATACTAATTATATTTTTGAATTCATGAAAAAAAAATCCAAAAGCAAAAGAGACACATTTTTTTGACAGACATTCTTTCTTTGATGAATATAAATCCTATGCCGTAAAATAAAATAATTTTTTTAATAGTAATGTGTTTATTGGTTACTATAAGATTTAATCGGTGGACCTTACTACACCATATTCATTATAGATTAAATGCATTATTAATTAAATTGATGGAACACACTAGAATATAGTCTTTTATATATACAGAATAGAGTATACAATTCAAGCCTTATAATTGCTATATATCACAATAGCGAATATTCACTCTTTATTGGTTGAAATCTATTAAAATTTATGCACAAATGTTATATCATGGTTCTATTTAACCACTTATAATTTCAAGTTATCATTATAAAAATTAAAACTATCTTATTTTAGCAAATTTATCATATACTATTACATTTTTTTTAAAGGAATCATATATTACAATATTAGTACATACATTATTTATTTATTTTATTTGCTGAAAAAAGAAAAAAATAATTTTGTTTTGATTTCTTCAACCTATTAAAAATTTTACCTTTTTTTTATACTTAGCTAATTTGTAAAAGAGTAAATTACACTTATGACTGAAAAATTTCATGAAATTATACAAACGCCTGTGAGTTTTTTTTAACCATTAGTGTAGTGTAACCTTCTTTATAGGAGTATTACTATTATTATAATACTTTAAGAGAGTGTTAATATAATATTTTTTGAATATTCAAAAGTGTTATATTATCATTTTAACATATAAAATGAGGTGTTATTAAAAATAAAAAAAAGGAGGCATCAAAATGTGAGTGTTAATATTTTCAAATAAATTAGGGCTAACTTGAATTTAAAGAGATGAGAATGATTAATTTAATTAATAGATATTTCATATTTGATTTTTATTGTGTGTAAAATTTTATTGAATTAATGATGAATTAAAAAAAAATGGTTAAACTAATGTTGTGTTAGTAAACAGCATTGTAAAAGTAAAATAAAAATATCATTATTAATTAAATATATGGTTTGAAATTCAATTTTCTGGTTAGTGCATAGAGAAAAACATATGTCGAAAAAATCAAATTTCAAATGAATATTAGAATTTCTATAGATTGGTTCAAAGAATGCAAGTCTAAGCCATATATATATATATATATATATATATATATATATTAAGAACAGTTAAAGAGCATTAAGGTGAAGGAATAGCAGCGGTTTTGTGTTTGTTGTGTGTTAATACTTAAGAGTAGTAGGTAATCAATGGTTAATTAACCGTGGATTAATGGAGAGTATTTATTTAATTATTTAATTTAATAATTAATAAAAAATTATCTTGAAGAAAAAAAAACCGTATAGTCTGACCCCGTCTCTATGTCTCTATGTATGTCTGTGTGACCCATTCACTCTCTCATCTCACTCGCCATTTCCAGTAGGAGAGAGCGACCTCACCTTCAGTCCCATTTTCAAAACCGCTCCTTCTTCTTCTTCTTCTTATTATTATTATTATATAACTTCTCTCTCTCTTCTTTGTCTTTTTGTTTTTTTTTTTCCTCTAAAGAAGAAAACTAGTATAATTCTTGAATCAGCAAAATCTACAGTTTCAATCTTTCGGATCTTGTTTGTTGGGTGTGTGTGGATCCCTGGATCGTGATCCTCTACTCAATCCTCATTCTGGGTCGGTTTTTCTCTCTGGGGGTTTAGATCTCTTTGTTTTCTGTGCGCTTTCCCTCAGTCTGCTTGCAGCATCGGTGGGATTCAGTGTACACCTTTTTAGATGGCATTTTGACTACCCTTTTGCCAGGTAACACTTCTTGCTGTGGAATTTTGACTTGTTGGTGACTTCAATGATGTAAAAATCTCATTTTTATTTCTGGGGGTGGTTGTGTTCTTGACTTGTTGTTGTTTATTATTCTGAAATCCTTAGTGAGATTGATTTGGTTGTTTGTTTGTTTTTGATTTGTTTGTTTGTTTGTTGGGAATGTTCTGTATCAAGAGTGGAACTTGGGTTGTCATGGGATTGTTTTGTGGCATGAATTTGGTGTGAGATCAGTGTTGGATTGGAAGATTGGGAGGGGAAGGGGGGATTGGGAATCTGAGCATTGTTCATAATCATGATGATTTGGCTAAATCCCTAGTTGAAGTTTTAGTCTTTCATTAAATCTTGATGAGAATAGTTTTGCATTAACAAGGACTTTTATACTTGCTGTTTACTGCTTGGCAAATGCATAAGCTTTGAATTAGGGCTCTAACTCTCAATTATGTGAATCTTGATTGTATTCTCTGTCCCCCCTTTTCATGCTCTAGAAACCAGGAGGAGATTGGATTGTTAAACAAAATTGCTCTACATTATGGTTATTGATTACTGATTAGTGTCCATGACTTTGAAAATGGAGTGATTATGTCTTTATCATACTTTTACTTGAATTTTCTTACCCCGGGAAAGAGGAAAAGTTTCAATGAAACTTCTGAATTATGATGATTGTGTGTGTTGTGTCGCTTACTCCAATTTGAATGGTAAATAACTTATGGCACAACCTGACAGGTCTTCTATATTGTCATCTCACTCCTATTTTCTTCTTCAAGTCGGTAAGTTGCCATTACAACCGAAGACTGTGTTTTGAAATGTTATAATCTCTATTTGTTTATGGATGATAGAAAAGAAAAAGAAAAAGAAATGTTTGAGAATTTGCCTATATATTTTTCAGTTAAGGGCAGCATTGCAGCAAGTTAAATTTTTATATAAACACCAAATGAATGCTTAGACTTGTTCATTTTAAGGCTATAAATTTGTTTTTTTGGTGGTCTTCTTGTGTATTAGCATCTCTAAGCAACAGTTCTTTGTTTCAATGTAGGTTAGTGTGAGTGATGGATCCAGTTAACCTTTTACCTGCTGACGGGGTTGAAGTGGCCCACCAAAATGGTGTTCATGATGAACCTTCAAATTCTGGAGAGGATGGTGGTGTTTCCTATGATTTAGACCCTAGTGTTACTGAAACTGTAGCTCCAAATGGGAACTTTGATAATTTCCATCAGTCAGATAGTGCTGCAATTGATAACTCATTTGTGGCAGAAATCAAAGAATCAAATGACAACAATGATGGCTATAATGTGACCATTCCTAAGGTTAGAGGATTTTGTTTCCCTTGAGTTGCTTTCGTTAAGTTGTTTATATTATCTGGATCTCATATATTTACTCAATTTTAGGAAGAGGAAGTGAAAGTATCAGATCAAACCAAGCAATCAAGAGCACCAAAGGGTCTTGTCAAGAATAAGAATGCAAAGGCTCCAAGTTCCAGTGGTGTTCGTGCAAGTTTGGTGATTAAGAGCAAAATTGGAAAAGATAAAGAATCATCTTCATCTGTCTCAAATGGTACTTCAGCTTCAGACTCTCGCCCAAGACAGTCTATTAAAAGCAGCAGATCATCCAATGACCGGCAGGCACAATTGTCCAAGCCCAAGGTAAACTCTGTTACATTTGCTTGCTTTCCCAATCTATTACTTAGGAACCTAGATAAATGTGCTTCTTTTCTTCTTGTATCTTTTATCTGTTTTTGGTCATCAAGTTTATAGTTTCGGCATCATTCCCTGATAGTTTTTTCACTTTGTTTTTCACAGCACCCTTCGAAGACTGATTCAGCATCTTCTGATACAGTGTATGTAATGCTTGCATTTCTCTTCTATGTTTCATCGCTTGAAAGATAGATTGTTGTTATTATTTAACTGGTGGACTGTGATTTTTTGGATACAGGGAGAAGACAAAACCAAAATCACTGAGAAAAGGATCCCTTGATAAAGTTCAAGGAGAAGCAGAATCCTCCTTGTATCCTTTTTTGTGTTTTGTGTTTGTGTTTTTCTCCCAAGTGAGTGAAAATCTGGAACTTCTGGGTCTCTATTATTTAAATTTATTATTGAGTGTGGTGCTGTGTATATTGTGATTTAAACCTTAATCCACTTAGAAGTACCAACACAGAAGATGCCAAACCTCAAAGGGTGGGGACACTTCCAAATTATGGATTCAGTTTTAAGTGTGGTGAACGAGCTGAGAGAAGAAGAGAGGTGAATGATTAGTACAATACTTATTTCCTTGTACTTTGTCATTGTCCATGTTTCTTTTGAATAAGCCTCTAGTTAAAAAATTTCAATTGATATTTTGGTGAGCAGTTCTACGATAAGCTTGAGGAGAGGATTCAGGCAAAGGAGGAGGAGAAGAGTAACTTGCAAGCAAAATCCAAGGTGAGTGCACTTGATATCTGGGCTAAAATGTGAAAATTGAGAATGTATCTTTTAATCATGTCAATCATTCACCTCTTTTCTAGGAGAGCCAAGAAGCCGAGCTTAAGATGCTTAGGAAGAGTCTAAATTTTAAAGCAACTCCAATGCCAAATTTCTACCAGGAGCCTGCTCCTGCTAAGGTGGAGCTAAAGAAGGTCCTCTCTCTCTCGCTGAGTGTGTGTCTTTTTCTACTTGCTTGCTTACTTACCTTGCATGTGTATTCTTCAGCCCGCACTAATTATTTTCAGATGATTTTTGTTTGCTTTGAAGCCATGTGGTATATGTGTTCGCATGCATGTGGTGCTATGTAAATATACAAAAACACGGATGAGAACATACATATTGCATGGGGATTTAGAGAGACAAAGTATACAATAATCTTCTAAACATAATTGTTAAAGAGCACTCGTTGCAGATGGAAGTTTTTCTTCTCACTGTTCCCATTTCTCTCTTTGTTTTGTTCAGTTTCTTGCTTGTACTCAAATATCGTGTGATTATGAAATGTTTCATCTTCACTCTATGGGATTGTGGATTCACTATAAAATTAGAATGATACTTCCATTTGAAAGCATAGTCTATTATGAAGCTTTGGTATAAATTTCAGCTTTACCAATAATTTCTTTTTTCCTAAGATTGTTGAACCATTATTTGTAAGGAGACTGCACAGTAAATACTACATATATTGGCAAATCTGAAATATTTTTTGCAAAAGTTATAGACTATCAATTAGAATATCCCATCGTTTTATGAAAAATACCTTTTTCCATCAATCTTCGCAAGAAATCTTTAGATTTGGTTTGATTTGGTGATTTGAACATATATACACAGTTTTGAAATTGTTTTATTTACTTTTAATTTTTTTATTATTAATTTGATGTCCTAGATGACTTGTTGTTGACTTGTATATCCATAGGTGAATAAGTTGATTGAGTGTATCTAAATTCTAACCTGGTTTCCTGATGTCACTTGGAGAATTTTTTATAACTACCAGCAGATGGTTCAGCTTGGTAGCTCAATTTGTTGACCACAAGTCGTGTGCTTGTTTTGCATATCTGCTTTGAATTAATGAATATTTGAATATTATTGAATATGAATATCCAACAAGCCTTTCTAATACCTTTTTGAGTTTAAAGGTGATGCACTGACACTGTAAAATATCAAACAATTACAACCCTCTATTTATAATAAGTCAGTTGACTTTTATAAAACTATTTTAAAGTCAATGCATCACCTTTAAACTCTACCTTTTTTAATTGTGAAGTGATGCCAAAACCTCAGTTTTCTGTCGCTCGTACATTGAATTGTTTGTCTTCCTTGCTTTGCTTACTAAACTAAACATATCATTGTGAGCAAGGATAGTTTTAATCATTTTTTGAATTTTGTGTTATCTGGACCATTGATCTCCTATACTTTGATAATGCGGGTTTGGTCTTGCCATTAGAAAGTTAAGCATCTTTAGCTTATGGGTGTTACTAATGCAGATACCAACTACAAGAGCAAAATCACCCAAGTTCGGTCGTAAGAAGAGTTCAGCAAATTCAGAGTCAGATGGAACCACTAGCAGCAGTTCACGACTAGCTCGTTTAAGTCTGGACGAGAAAGTGTCGGAGACTAACCCCACAAAGGGACCTACTCCTCCTCCTGTCCATCAAAAGAAGCCGCAACGAAGATCCCTTCCTGCTCGACTGGCTTCTGAAAGGAACAGCGTATCAAATTCAAGAACTGCACCGACTTCATCCAAGGCTACCAAAGATGGAAAGTCTTCCTTATCTAGTGCTGCTGCTAAAAAAGAAGGGAAAACCAAGAAGATTGTGGCAAAAGAAGAGAAAAGTACTTTGTCCAGTGAAACAAGTGATGCTATGCAGCTGAACGATGTTCCTCCTTCAGATAAGCCAAGTGAAGAAGAATCTCATGTGAATGGTGGCATAGCAGTTGAAGAACCTATCGCGGCGGAGCATTGAGCAAAACATCAGGTTACTTTACCAAGAATTTGATTCATCTGGTGAGATTTTATAGAAGCATATGACTCAGATTATTTGACAATGAAGAAAAGGCTTTGCAGATTTGCATTGCGATTTGTGTTGTCAATTGTCATCATGATGTCCAAGCAGCGTCGTTTCTTTACATGTTTTACCGAACTCCCGAGCTTGCCGGTCCGTTCCTCATTCTCTTTCGCGATTGCTTGCAGCAATGTGTATTTAACAATTTGCCAGGTTATTCTAGTTGATGTTATTTTGGTATAATATGCAGCACTTGTTCTGTGTTTAGTGGAAACATTTATTTGGAGGAAAATTTTGAGAAAAAGTTTGCCATCATCTGGTGATGGTTCAAGTGCTTCTTCTTGTTCAGGCCCTTTGCTTTGTTAAAAACAAATTTGACATTGTCTCATGTACAAACTGTGTTTGTGTTGTGGACACCCCTTCTAGCTGAATCACATGGATCAAATTCCTCCGTTACTATAAGAATTCAGTTCCTGCTCCAATTGTAGTACATTTTGGCTATTAACCGTTCCTTATGCACCATGCAATAAGGCCAATAAGTACAATTTTTCTCTCTCTTTATCATCATCTTCAAATAAGGTAATGAATTTTTCTTATAATTCTTTTGTCTCCTTCCATTTCCCTCACCAAAATGCACTTTGTTAATCCCTTTATTGCTCATTTCACTTGGAAACTCAGTAACTCAATAGCAGTTTGTACTTTTGGTGTTGTCGAATCAGAATTGGAATTTTATCTTAAAGACCCATATTTTAGTTACTGAAGTAAAATTCTAATTCTAGTTAGACAATGGTACTAAAAGCATGAATTGCATCTCAGTTCTGTCTCAACTTTCAAGCGTTTTAATTCTATTACATTTCAAATGATCATGTTGGTAATGACATTATATAGTATGTAACACATCATTGGATGAAGTATAAACTTTTTTAATATGGACAAAAAAAAAATGTGAAACAATTTTTCTTTTTTATTTTAAGTTATACTTTATCTAAAAATATTTATGTATATGTTATGGAATTTGATTCTCTCTCTCAGTCCATTATGATGTTGCTACCTTATTTATTTTTCATTCATTTTTTAATGATAACTAGACATTAAAAAATAAATTTACTATTTACTTCTTTATTGATTAGTTTAAAATTTCTTATATTTATTTCAACCCCTTATTTTATTTAGAGTAAATATTTATGCAGATAACTTGAATAACTTTTTGAATCTTGTGTTTATGTGAATTTCAAGTTTTGGCCTTTCCTTTTGGGTCTTCCCCACTGTTTTTTTGGGTCCTCCTCATTGATTTTTATTGTTGCAATATCTTGTTTTCTAAGTTTCTTGCTCCAATATGGAGATGTTTAACTCATTTTTAGTGGTCCTACAATATTACATGGGATTTAAAAACTCGGTTTAATAGCCATTAAAAGGTGAGTTGTTGTAAAAGTTGAAGAAATTACTTGGAATAAATCTTGCAAGCTTGATTTAAGAGGCACAAGATTATAATAAATAAAAAAAACAAAATAAAGAGGCACAAGATTAAAAAATAAATAAAAATTAAGCAACACCTTTGAAGATACATAAATATAAGGCCCATCCCCTGTATGGCGGCAAAAATCTATGTTCTAGTTTCCTTTTTTTATGGAATGTTGGAATGTTCTAGTGGCCAAGGAGACTGAAATTCGTAATAAATATAACCTACGAAAAAAAATCACAAGAAAATAACGTTGCAAAGGGTTCACAACAAATAGCATTTAAAATGTGTTTGGATAATCGATTGACAATTCAAAACGGACAATAAGAAGTATTTCGACCCTTTCTTTTGTTGTGTTCGATTTGTGGTGAGCGATAAAAAAATCACAAGCAAAGAATGTTGCAAACCAATAATGTTCACAACAAATAGCATTTAGGATGTGTTTGGATAATCGGTTGATAATTCAAAATGGAGAACAAAAAAATATTTCGACCCTTTCATTTGTGTTCGATTTGCCGTGAGCGATTGAATGCGCTTCTGAATTCATGCAACAAAAGTTAAACGTATTACCAAACATGCACTTACTGTGGGATTTGTTTTCTCTTATTATATTTTTAATCTCAAGATTTTATTAATAATAGCACGGATCAAGCTTTTAGCACAAGGTGTACTAAAGCTTAGTCTTCTACAAAAACATGTTGGAATGATTTACAAAAACTAAAGAAAAAAAGTTACTTGAATAATCTTCTCCCTTCAAACTTTCTTCTCTCCTTACAAAATAGTTCCAAAATGTTCAAAACAAAACATTGTTTCGGAAAGTACATTCTCTAAAAAATGATTTTGTATAAATGTTATAAGTATAAAGTATAACGCTATATAGTAAAAAAAAAAAAAATGAACTTAGCGAAAAGAGATTGTAGACATAGCAAAAGCCTTATCATTTTCATGTTGTATGAAAGCATGTATCTTTCCAACAGGGATGATCCAAAGTTCAAGCTTTAGACCCAATAACAAAAAAAGTTATGTATTTTTAATTTTTTTATAAAACAAAAAAACTCATATATTAATAAAAAAAAATCATATATATAAACAAAAAATATTCATCCTATAAATTTTATTTAAAATAATATTTTTTATCAACCCACACAATGGACAGCACTGCCACCAACTGTGTTCCCTGTGCATATTTATGGTGAACCAGCAAGCATGGTTAAATTAGAAAATTTTAAAATTTGGAGAACAAATTAATATTTTTTAAATAATAGGATAGAATATATGATTAACCCTCAAGTAGAAAGTTTTCTTTTTCATCTTCATAATTTATTATTTAAGAGATGTATTAAATGAAGATGTATTCACTCAAGTGAGATGAATAACATGTGTTAGCAATTTGAGATGACAAAATTATCTAATGAAATTTTCAACAAGAAAAAAAAAATATTTTAAAATAAAATCATTCAAACAATAATTTAAAAACTAAAAAATAAAACTTTTCATGAATTAAAAATATATTTTACCCCAAATAATATAAAAGACTAAATAAAATCACCATCAAACAATTAAAAAAATGAAGATTTATTGGTACATGCATGTACTAGGCATGAATTGAATTGTTTACCTCTAGCATAGTAGCAGGCTTATCCAAGTCGTTTTCAAACTCTCCTTTTGTTGGATGAGTTGCATACATACATAAATAAGAGTGTTGAATTGGAAAACAACAAATTCATTGTCAGACTCAAATGCAATGCATTTATCTATCTTTTTTGTTCACTTTCCACAGTGTCATAATATCATTTCTATTTTTTTTTTATAGTACTTTTTATAATAGTATTTTTCGATACATCACTTATTTTGTTTTATCTTTATAATTTATAATTATAAAAAATATGATATCTTATTAAACAAATATAACTTCCTTTTATTCTATATATATCTACTTTTTTTTTTTTAGATTTAACGTGGTTTTTATATCTTTTTATAATTTATTGATTTTTAGAATAATATATCTTATATCCTGTTGTAAATTTTCTTAGTATTTTATAAAAATAAAAACAAATGCATTTAATTAAGACTCGTTTAATGATGATGATGATAATAGTTTGAAAAAAAATACCAATTCATTGTCAGACTCGTAAATGCAATGCATTTATCTAACTCTCTGTTCACTCTGTACAGTAACTGCCGGAGACTTTGATTCTAGTGTTATACTATTACTACTATTTATATAATCTTATAATACTTTTTTTATAATGTTATTTTTAATTTGTTACATCAACAATTTATATTATATTTATAATTATAAAATAAAAACATAGAGAAATCAACATATGCACGGATTTCTTGATGTATGAGCATTTTCCCGTTAGTGGAACCCTCCATAGTCTCCACTTGTTTTATTTATTTCAGTGTAGTTCTCTTTTTTGGGTTTTTGCCTCATTGAATAATTTCATAATTGGAAAATGTAAAAACATAAATTACATAATTTCAAAATTAATTTTTCTTATATTCATCCAAACACACTATCCGAGCCATGGAAAACATAAATGAATTGAAGACTTACATAATAAGGATTTATAATTATCCTACTTTTGATTCTCTCTTACTTTTTTTCATTAAGTTCTTTTTTAATGAGATGTATACACTTTAAACAAGTATCAAGCAATATCTTTTATCTTTTATTTATAACCAGAAATGAAAGAGAATCAATAAGGAAAAGCATCCTTTGACATAACTCATAAGGATTATTACAAGTTTGAGAGAAGTAGTATTCTGTCTATATTCTTTGTAAACAGAAATCAGGGGGCAAAAAATCAATAAATTGACGTTAATGCATCAAAAGTCTTAACCCTAATAATAGACAAGATGATATTAATAGATACATTATTATAAAGGGTTGAAGATAAAAGAATGGTTCATTTCATTGGATACCCTTAACCACTACAGATTTTGCCACTAATAAAGCTCATCATCAATCGAGTTGTTGAATAAAATCATAAATGCTTCTCTAATCAAACAGGGCGTGATATTTTGTCCTTGATCAATCTCTCTCATTTGCAAAACAATAGTAATACTGTATCTGAATAATATCAAACTCGTCTCCTTGAACAAAGTGTTGCACATAAAAAATAAAAATAAAAGACATAATTTAATGGTGTTCAGTAATAAGATCAAATCGAATTGGTTATAAACTAGTTAAATCTATTTGATTAAAATAATATTTTTTTAAAATTGATTCATAATCGATTTAATTTTAAAAAATTAATTTAAGATTGATTCATTTTAAATTAGTTTGAACTGATTTCTAATGTTCGAAATTAGTTTGGATGGAAATCAGTTTGATTTTAAATCGATTTTTTTGTCCATCACTATTAAAAAACAAATATGAAGATGAAGTAATCTTATATCAAATAAAAATAGAAAAATTTGGTACTATATAAATGAGAAAAAAGACTCATAAATCTGATCTTAAAGTTTTAGATTAATGAATTAAAGTATGATATCAAAACTTATTTATACATTGTGATTCGTATTAATAATATTATTTTTGTTGAAAATATAGTAATAAATAAAAACAATAACATATTGGCATAGCAATAACAATCTTGGTGATTAGATAATTGGATTTTATGCTCTGGAGAATCCACAACCAAAACCATCCAATTTTTCATTGAAATTAAACACTAGTGGCCCGCAACCCCAAGTGGGGGCTTGTTTGTCTTCCAGGCTCAATTCCCTGTTCCTGTCTCATACTCATTGCAAGCAGTGCCAGAAACGCAAAGGGAAGCTTCGTATTTTGAGGTGCATGAATGAATGAATGATTGCTTTACACAAACAATGCATGTGACTGTGAAGGTGCATGTGCCTCCCATTTTGAATTCTATGACAATATTACCCATTGACCACATGCACTCATCTTAATTAGTCAATTAAATTATTTAAAATTTTGCATAATAACATCCGACAATTATCAATATTGGACCATTGGTAATCTAAGACCACCTCCTTCATTTCCCCCAACCTGTGGTAAACACTGCATGCATTTTTCTTTTACAAGAGTCAATCTTGTACAAAATAGTTATATGGGAAACAATGATTCATATTTGTTAAAGATCATAGGTGCACATAACGTGAATATTCTCTTTCTAACATCATTTGTTTCATACAAAAGTTCAGAATTTAAAAGTTAAATCACTTGTATTACAAGACAATGATTAATTTTGATCAGAAATGATAAACGTACAATGAATGTTTTCTTCCTAACACCGTCTATTTCATTTTCAAAGATCACAATTTGAAAGTTAAGCAACTTGTATCACGAGTTGGTAAAAAGTAGTTACTTTGTTAAATTCACAAGGTTCCAAAAGTTCCATGCTTGTGTTGCAAAAGCAGCCTCCACGATTCACAAATTATACCACAAGTGAGTCAAGTACAGCTACAGAAATTCACTGTTCTCCTGGTCCCAATTCGAACTCTTCAATTATTAAAAAACAATATTATAGTAACAATTTCAAACTTCATTATTATTATTATAAAAAAATATTATAGTAACAATTTCAAATTTCATTATCATTATAAAAACAAAGCAAACGACTTATTATTATTATTGTTTGAAAACTACTTACCATTTTAACTCTTTTCCACTTCTAAACAATTCCTCCCTGTTTCTTATTTCTTTCACTTTCTTGTTTACTACGAGTTCATCTAAACATCCTTTCACAATCTCAGTAAGTAGGAATATCATCCAATAGATTGCTAAATCTATTATTAAAAGGAGTTCCTTGCATTTTAACCTTAATCTATATGTATCAAGCACACGATAATTGTTGAGTTAAAACTAGTAAAAAGATTATAATCAAAGTATAGAGAGATATCAACACATCTTTCTTGAAATGAGACTCAAGATTTTATTTCATTACACATTTCATAACATACAGCCCAAAGGGCAGATACGACCATATCATTAGACAATATAGGAAGGTGCAGTGCCAAGTTCAAAAAAAATGAAGCCTTAAAAAACTAGGACTTGGTAAAAAAAAACAACCCTCTTCCCCAAAGGGAAAAAAAAGGTTGTGGTTATGGCAGACTTGTATAACTTGCTGCCACAGCCAAGCCCTAAAAGACAAGGTTTCATGACACAGAACTTGACAACTGCAACCATCCTAATAACAGTACATGACACTACTGGAACTTCTAACCTGCCCTTTGAGTAAAACTGATAATACCCAAAACATCATGTGAAGAACATAGTTCAAACATATGACACATTTGGTAAACAAAGACTCTGATACAGTGGTACAGGTAGCTGTAAAAACTTAGAGAAAAACTAAGACACACACTTGGTGGCAAAACCAATGCAAAGCTGAAGCTGAAAACATCAGGTGCCAACACCAGTAACAAAGATTCCTAAAAACTCCAGAAACCCAGTAGCTATGTTTCTCAGATATGCAGCCATTTAAAAGGTGGCAATGGATGCCAAAAAGAACAGGTATCCCATTTCAAGGAACCTGCAAAAATGAGGGTTAAATGACTGCACAATCCGGTAAAAGGGAACCGAGTCGCTGGACAGTGAAGACCTGTTAATGGAACCTAAAAAACTACTGTGCAACACTACTAAGCATAACTAGCTTTCTACATGATGTGATGATCCTCTGGCCTACTAAATTGCAGTGAGATTAGTTCTTCTTTCAGCTCAGGAGAGGATGTCACACCTCCAGAGAAGCTCCACAAGTGTGTCAACTGTGCTGCTGTTGATTGCTCTGCAGTGTTGGATGTTTAGTCCCAAAAGGGTTTGGCCCAATTTTCTCAAAGCGGGCATGCTCCTGTCTGAGACCAAAGTGCAACCTGACAAAGAAAGAATTTGCAGATTAATCTGTTTGGCATGTGCCAGGGCTGCAATCCCAGCATCGGTGATAGCGCACTTGGAGACATCAAGATCACATAGCAATGCACAGTTTTCCGCAATTGCTACCAAGCTAGCATCGCTGACGTTTCTACAACCATCAAGGTTTAGATTCGCAAGAGTCCAACCATGAAGATTGGCCAAGGATGAAACTACTTTGTCGGTAATGTTTGTGCAACCACTAAGGTTCACTTTAACCAAACCAGCCTCGGAACTCTCAAGGAGTGGAAGAAGCCCTGCATCAGTCACTCCCTCGAGTCCACTTAATTCAACATGCTGAAGCTGAGGGCAAAGCTTTCCCAATACAGACAGGGAGGCATTGCCAAATCCAGGGCAGTTGCAGATAGATAAAGACCGCAGTGATTCACATGGAGATACTGCTGGCAAGACCAAGTTCAGGTCTTTGATCCCATAGCAGCTCACCAAAGAAACGGACTTCAATTTTGCACCACAGTTAAAAAGGACACCAAATAACCCAACTTGGGTAATTCTGTGGCACTCTTCCAATCGTAGGCTCTCGAGTGATGAAGCAGCCTTTGCAAATGATATCAAGCCATTGTCTGACAGAAAGGCACACTTGTGAAGGTGTGCAATTTTCAGATTTGGACAACCCTTTCCTACAGCTTCAAGGCCAATATTTGTTACTCCTCTGCAAGATGCAACTGTGAGTGATTTCAGCTTCTGCAATCCATTACCGTTACCCATGACCCAGAACCCCCTCTCGCTGACATTTGGGAGGCAATTAAGGACAAGATCGGTAACCGACTTGCCATAATGTCCGATAACAGCTAGAGAGAGATCTGAAACATTCAGTGCCTGGAGCTTCACCTTTGTTAGCACCAAAGAAGTTGAAGAGAACAATCCTGCAATTCCCTGATCGCTAACACCAGTGCAGTCCTTGATGGATACAGACCTTAGATTGGGGCATAACTTCCCAATAGCTCGCAGACCTTCATTACCAATGCCAGGGCAAGATTCCAAGGACAACTCAGTCAGATTCTGGCAGTTCTTTGCAATTGCAACCAAAGCCTTGTCAGTAATTGCAGGGCACTTGCAAAGGTCAAGCTTCTCTAGCTGGTGGCATCCATTAGCAATCTCAATTAGGCCCTCGTCACCAATGGTAGCAACGTTCCATAGAGAAAGAGACTTCAAAGAAGGGCATCCATGAGCAACAGCCTTGAGACCAAGACTAGTCACCCCACGGACCATGTTGCTTCCGCGGATTGAGAGCTTTCCCAATCCTCCACGAGAAGAAGTCCCGACAGCTATGGCAGCCAGTCTAACATCAGTTGCCTTCCTTCCTTCCAAGCTGCGAGAGAGGTATCCCTCACCTCCGAATTCCACATCATCACCCTCCTTTTCAAGGTTCTCTACACGGGAACAGATTTCGGTTTTGCAAATACTGCTTAGAAGCATAAGCCAGCGCTTGGAAACGCAGGCACATGCACTCCTCTCTTCACCAACAGGCAACCTTCTAAAGATCTCAAAGAGACACTCATCTGGCAAGGATTCAATAGAGGTTTTCTGCTTTTGCTCAAACCATTCTCCATCGAAAACGAATGGAACGTTGACACGCGATCTCTTCCGAGGAGGAAAGTACACATCAACTTGGGGACCAAGGGGCAAGTAGAAGCTTGCTTCCTTGGGGTTGGCGTATAATGATCCCATAGGGCAAAAATCGTCAACTCCTGAGAACACAAACACATGCAAAAAGTCAGGAAAGCACAAATTCAACACATCAAACATAATGAAACATGTATATTCAACCAATAAATAAACAAGATCCAAAACTCAACCAAGAAAAACAATACAATCCTTAAAAAAAAATCATATTTTCCAAGCTAAATTATCTCACTATCTCGTAAACAAATTAGACTATTAATATATTTACATCTCCTATCAGCTCCCCTAAGTAATCAAAACGATTTGTCCTCTATAAACTAAGATCACCAGCATACATGAAACAAAACTTTCATCACCCAATTCAAAATTCCATACCTTTACTACCTTCAAAATTCCATACCTTTACTACCCACATGATCATCCATGACCCAGAAAAAATAAACAAAAACCAAGGTCAACCCATGAACTTTTTTTCCCTAAAGATTAAAAAAACCATAATCATCACCCAATAACAACCTTCTATATACCACAAAATGATAGCCTAAAAAAATAAAATCCAAAAATTTAGGGGCAAAACAAAAGACCCATCACACAAATCGGATTAAAAACTCGAGGAATCGACGAACTCACCAGAAAAGCCGAGAACTTTGGACATTGGTACGTGTGGTGAAATCTGCAGTGTTCCCCACGAAAGAACCCTCGAACGAGAGCAAAAAGGAGAACGAAGAAGAAAAGAACGAAGACTGCGGTGTGTGATTGTTGTTGTTGTTGTTGAGAGCAAGAACGCATGAGATGTAGAGAGAGTAAACGAAGATGAAGGTTTGAAATTGTGGGAACCCTAATTGATAGGGCAAAAAAAAACAGAGAGAAGAGAGAAAAAAAAACAGAGCTGTTGAAAAAAAATGAAGATTAAGTGTTGGAGGAAAAGGAAGGGCTTTTATTGCAAAGGGAAAGAGATTCCCGTACACTGAACGGTTTCTCAAATGCAATGTATCTGTGCATAGTGGCTTTTTTTTTTTTGTAATATTCTTTTTTATTTTTCCCACCACCAAAAACCAGAAACCAGAAACCACTGTGGCTCGTGGGTTTTCCTTTTTTCCCCTTTTTATTTTTATGTTATAAAATAAGACTATTTAATGTTCATTTAATATGAAAAGATGGTTTGTAGTATTTGGCATTTGCTTTCTTTCCCCTCCAGCAAAATAAGTCATTATTTTGGACTCCGAGTAAATAAAAATAGTTACTTTATCAAATAAAAACCTGTTTAGTTACACTGCTTTGCTTTGAGATAATAGCTGAGTCAACTTAAAATTAAAAATATATTTAAAAGAAATAAAAATTTAAAATAAGAGTTAAGGATGATAAATTTGCTAATTTTAACTTTATTTTTTTTAATTAAAAAAATAATCGAACATAAAACCTTTCATTAAATAAATCACTTTTATCAGTATAAATACAATAATATCTTATATTTTATATAATCCTTTGGATTTCATGATAATAATCTTTGATAAAAGATGTTGAAAGATATTAAATTTAAGAAAATAAAAAAAAATGTTACTAATAGTAAAACTTCATAATAATGTTTCTCAGCACCGAATTAGTAGTTGTTGATATTGAATTTACTTTTGTATAATTATTATAGATGAAAATAGCGTTATTGAGAAATGAGTTTGAAAAGCAAGCAGAAGCAGTTCATGAACCTTGCAAGATGTATCTATCCCCCAGCTTTGAATATGAACCACAAACAACAATCCTTGATACCCAACTCCTTTTATGATGCGTTGTTACCACGAGAGACAAAGCGACAAACCCAAACCCACCACCACAAAATAATGATTCAAGGGAACTCATCAATTCATTCATTCAAGTTCATGCATGCCCCCTAAATCTAACTATTAATTAATTCATTCATTATTTTTTTAATTGCCACTCACCGGCCAACTGTACATATATAGAAACCCTGTTTAGGTCAAAAGAAGAGTCATGTTCTCATCTTACTATATATACTACTCCCACAAAGAATTTTCAACAAATCTATAAGAATAGTAGTGTAGTGGTTATGATATTCTTTTTTGAAACAATAGATATCCTTTATAAAAGACAACTATATTTGGGTAAGATAGAATCACTAAAGGGATAAAAAAAAATTCAAATATTTAATATAACTATATACTTAAGAGTCAAATTCAAAATTATTAATTAAATTGAAACAATTTTATGTTAGATAATTTATGCACTTGGTAATAATAATAATAGTGTCATTTTTATTATTGAATTTTTTACATAAATTTTATTGAATAAATTATTTTATTTTTCTAAAGATCTTAGATTAACCAAAGAAAATTACAATTTAAAATATACGGTGAGGAACAACTCTCACCTTATAAGCAATTATGTATGGTTAAATTAAGTAAAAACTTAAATTTTAAGATAGTATCAAAGTTTATCTTAGTAATTATTATTATGTTTATCAAATCATCCATGCAAATATCAAACCTAATCATGCAAACTTTTGAGATGCTCATTGTTCATTTCTCAGCATGAAGGAGTGTGTTAGAAATCACAAATCGATTAGTGATATAAGAGAATTAAATTATATAATCAAAGAGTTAACAATCATCAACTTACAAGTCAATTTTATAGAACTGAGTTAGGTTTAAACTTAAAGTGTAAGATTGTATTAGAATCTATGTTAATAATTGTGTTAGGCCTATTCTGTCGTTGTTATACCACATGTAAATATCAAGTTTTGTAAATTTTAAAATATTCAATTCTTGATGTAAGGGATGTTGAAAATCCTATATCTATTAAAAATATTTCCAAATATAGGTGAAAACAACCATAGTACTATAAATTTATTTTGTAAGATTGAATTAGATGTTAAACCAATATGAACTGGTACGTAAAATCAAATAGAGTGATAATTCATGTAACTTGATAATCTATTATTATTAACCATAATACGTGGATAAGAATTAATCATAATTTAGTGAATCTTGTAGTGCTTAGGCTACCACGATTGTACCAAGAATTCCTTGTCAGATACATAAAGTTACTATTATTACTTAAACTTAAAAAAATTGTTACGTGTAATTAAGTCTGACTGCAAGAGGGTATGTGTGAGATGGCACAAAGCTAAAGCCAGAACGATTTAGCTGGAGTCCTATTTGGTTCAGCTTTCCATAAAGGATCCATGCATGCATTACCACAAAACTCTGTGCTAATTAAACTTTTTTTTATAATAAATAAAACTTAAAAATTAAGAAATCATATATATATATCTGACATATTAATATAGCCACGTATAAGAGTTTTCTTCTTCTAAATTTGATATATAATCTACAAGAAATTGTTGATGTGTTTTGATATTAATTAAATTATTTAATAAAAGACTTAAATATATTTTTATTTCTAATAAAGAAAAGAAATCTTATTTTCAGTCTTTAATAAAAAAAAAGTCATTGATAGAGTCTTGATAAATTTAAAATCTTATTTTGGATCCTTAAATTTGTTTAGTAACACTTTAAATCATGATTTTTAAAATTGTACTAATCAATTAAGTGATGAAAGTATTAGTTTAAGGTTTATTGATTAAAATTGGAGTTGAACTAGAGTTAAATAAATTTTAATAATTTTTTTAATATAATATATTAAGTAATATATTAATATACGAAACTAAATAAAATATATAATAATATTTAACTTTAACACGTCTCAAAATAAATAAGAATTTAGGTTTAATAATACTAAATAAAATTTATTAACAATTACCATACTTTTAAAAAAAACCACTAAAACAACATTTAAAAAAAATAAAATAAAGAACCACTCTATCCATTTGATTTTCACTGATTTTCCTGGTTCCTCCCAATTTTACCGTTCCTTACCAATTTTATGCCTCCCTAGTTAGGAGATTCTTTCATACGGATAGCAGTGATAGATTTAAAGGGGGACATCAGGGGCTTTAGCCCTCCTTCTCACCTTCTCTTTATATATATTAATAACAAAATTTATTTTAAAAAATAAATTTTTAAGTTAATATTTATTTAATTTTTTTTTATTAGTAGATCATATATTAATTTTATACATATATTTAATAATAAATATTTGACTTAATTGTATATTTATTTTATTTTATTTTTGATAAATTAATTTGATATTTATAAATTTTATTCTATCATTTTATTTTTACATTACATAATTGCATATTTTATTATCTAATTTTTTTTAAATTGATAAATTTTATACCCATTTTTCTGTATTTTTTTTTTTTATAAATTTTATATTAATTTAGTTTTTAAAAGATTTTATCCTTAATTTTTGTAAAAAAAATTTTTTAGTCCCCCCTAACTTAAATCCTGGATCTATTCCTGACAGATAGGCTACCAATTAGTTGAACTGGTCCAATGACTGCTCTGATTCAATTTTAACCATAATGCTTTAAATAGTAAAATAAATTAAAGTGATTAAAGTAGTTTATTAAAAAAAAAAAGTTATTTAGGTAGTATTTTAAAGTCTATAAACAAAATTCGATCCAATTTATCATCACAACAACATATTTTAAGCCTTGATAGAACTAAAATGCCAACTTATGATAACACCTTTATTAACTGTTACAATTTAGATTGATAAAATATACACAAGCTTAATTAACTTAACATACATCAGACTTATCATTTTTTTTTCTTATATTAAATTAAGTGTAGTTGTGTATGAAGAACGTGGTTCGATATTGTGGTTTCTTTGTAACGAGGTGATGCAATGCAAGTGTTAATTGTTTATGCATTAATTTCCATATTCGTTGATGAAGCTAATTAAAGATTAGCACTATCTTTAATTTGTTTTAATATAGAAACCCTTCCCATCCAACTACTTTTGACCCTAACCAAAGCTTTCTATAATTATCAATCATGCTTTAATTTTTCTTTTCTCTCACCCCTAAAACATGCATTGTATTTGGATTGATGATGATTAATTAACAAACATATATATAGCGAAAAAGAGAGATTCCCTTTTCCTTGAAGCATGCATGCCATCAACTTGGGTTAATTAATTAACTTGAAATATATAGTGATAGTTCTTAGCCTGTTTCTTAATCTTGAAATTGTTGCAACCTTAGAACTAGGAACAAGGATTCAATTAATATTTTTTAATTATGCTGTTGCCAACTCAGCTAATTTTTTGGAAGCTTTTGGATTGCTCTGTTTGACTATGTGTGTCTCAAAATTAAAGACGATTATTGTTTCATAAACATTTCTTGCTTGTTTTAAAAATATAAAAGACTAGATTAAATATTTTGAAACAATAAAAAAACCAAACTAAAACATATTTAAAAATGTAAAAGATTAAAAGTATGTATTTTAGGCTAAGTTTATCTAAGTACATGGCAACATTCATCTCTTGATTTATCTCTCAATGATCTTGCCACAACCTTGCCCTAGAATATATCCTCCATCACCTACACCATTGCAAAAACAATGAACAAACTTCCAATAAAGAAGAACATCCTTATTGTTAATAGTGAATTCATTACAAGAATTTTATTAAATATTGATTAATTTAGAAACTAAGATTTTCAATTACAACAAGTAATTTAGAGATTAAAAAAATAATTGGTTTCTAATTTAGTTTCTAACATCATTAAATTAGTCACTAAAATGGTTTCTACGAAAATGGTCACTTAATTAATTTTTGAAATAATATCTAAATCAGTTTAAAAAAATTAGTTACCAACATTTTAACTACTTGTGAAATTAAATTCTAAATTAATCTCTATAGAGACCAATATGGAGAAATCAGGTACGGATAAATTAGCCTTTAAAATTATTTTTTCTTGTAGTGATTGATGGGTGCCATTAAGAGAGGTAAAGCTTTCTACAGCTCCAAAAGTTGCTTCTTGGACCTCTCTATGTATTCTGAAAAGTACTTTCCGAAATGTACTGGGGACGTGCAAGAAGCAATTTTGGGAAGTGTTGGAAGCTTAAGCCCATTAAGAGAGGTTTATAATTTTTTCTAAGAACTTGGGCTACAACCCCACTTCCAGGCCCAAGAAGAACTTCAGACCCTTAATCATGCATGTTTTGTACAACTTAGTTCCACAAAATATCATGTTAACATTTTCTCAGTAGGTAGATCTGAAGACTAATACAATCCATTGAGCAAAAGAATTTTTTTTTTATGCCATTAATGTTTTTTTTATTTTTATTTTTTAAGATATAACGATGTGTCAACTCAACCTTTTCTAAAAATGTTAGATACACCAGTTAATAGTAGAGAGATTAAATTGGTTGACAATTATATATAGCTTTATTTATTTTAATTCCAAAGATTAAATTGATGATTTATTTTAATTATAACTTAGAAAAAAATTTAAATAATAATAATAAAACAGTGCATCCAAATTTTTAAATATACATAATAATTAAAGACTATTTTATCGTATGAAGATGAATTATTCTTCTCATCTATACGTTAAAATATAGTTTTTTTTTTTTCATCACATATTATAATGTTACTATTACGCATAAGATTCACCTTGTAGCAGTATACTTCATACAACAAGTCAACAACACACTTATGAATGTTTACTAAAGCACACGCAAATCGTGAAACACATTGGTTTATATTTCAGTATTTTTTTTTTTCCTACTACCAATTCATTGGATCGTTGGAGGAAGACTAATTAAAGAATTTTCTTACACAATAAAAAGATCGAACACAAATTATTCAAATCCCGTCTCCGCAACATTTTGAATTTGATAAAAACAAGGGTTCAATAACAATAACTAAAATAAATATATCTGATTACTTGAGTTAAGAGATTGATTATGGACGTTTCATATTTAATTTATCGTTCCATTCAACGATCATTTACCTAACATATTGACACATCATATCTAATCATTATGTTGGACATAAAGAATATTAATTAATATAGAGTAGTATATATTTTTTAATTAATATAGAGTAGTATATATATATATATATTTTTTTTTTTTTTTTGACACATGCACATATAAGCCTTCATATTATGGTCTAATTTGCAGGCCAACATGGCATTATTTCTTCAGTTTTCATTCACACACTTTTTTTTTTTTATAAGTGGTGCTTTTGCTACCTAATCTGCAATGCGTCTATTTTGTCTAACTTTCTTTTTACACCGCGTTTGACTCTGCTGCATTGGAACCAACACAACCCCTTCATTGCCGTGATCTTATCCGAAAACTAATTAAAATGATTTGCATCATCTCGTTTTTCTTATGACTGGAAAGTGGAAACACGATATGTGATATTAAAATCATTTTAATTTTTACACAAGAACGTGTCACTATATAATATGAATATAATAATCCCGTCGCTATCTTGCATGTGTCTGCTAATTTTAACGCAACACGGCATGTTAACAATAACACGTATTTACAAAATAATAAAATATAAGAATAAAAAGAATTGCTTGCTATTTCATCCTAATGGATTTTTTTTTGTAACAGGTACGGTTTAGTAATATATATATTTTTTTTCATTTAATCTTTTTAATATAGAATATAAATAATATTTATAAATTTTTCATAAATAATAGCATTAACTAAGGACATATATAATACATACGCAATTGTAATTAAAAAAAATGACATTGACACAGCAAGGAAGTATGTATGTATGTATGTATCCTCTAGCATTATAAAACTAATTTTAATTATAACCATTGGAAAAGTCCCTTTTCTTGGCAATATATACTCTGCTCCTTAACAATGACCAACAACATTTTCTTAACAACCTTGGAATATTAATTGTCTGCCTTAGACTAGTAATTTCTTTGAAATATTTTAGGTTGATTTTGACCGAGTAAAACCACATAATTTGTCTGTAAGAAATAAAAATCACTTCAGCCTTAAACCAAGGAAAAATTATACAATTAAACTAAAATTTGTAGGTTACTCCATTCACAGCTATATATCCAGTGTAGGACAACAAACAAATTCCACATCATTTCTCTTCCAAAATCCTTGGAACAAAAAAAATTGACTATTTTGTTTGATCAGTCATATAGACCATCTTGCTCCCAAATATCAACAAGAAAGTCAACCATTTCCTATCACAAAAAATATTGAGTAATCAATTAGTGATATGTTAGAAAAAAAAGGGTGGTGCCTTGTGAACCAGGCCATCCCTTCTATTTGAGTAAGTGATTATATATTAGTAGGAATATCAAATAGATGAAAAACTAAGTCAATAAAATCAAAATCATACTCTTAGAGGAATTCGTTGGGGAAAGGGCTTGTTGTTCCCAAGTAGGTTGTCGTAAGAGGCATTGGAACTGTGGAAAATAATCTCACAATTAGAGGTTGACAAAGATCTACTATAAAAAAAAACAACAAAACTTGGATGATTTTGATATTGTTCTCTAATTAGAATGAATGTATGTTTGGTTTAAAGTTAAAAATGTTGTATGCATATTTTAATATAAACCCAATGGACAAAAACAAAATAAAATGAGAAGGATCTTCATCATTTTATAGAAGTATTTTTGTTTTAAATATATTTTTCACCATTTATCCAAACATGTAATTAGAGTTTTACTTTAGTAATTCATGTAATAAAATTAAAGGTCAGCCAGCATGTGTTATTAAGTGAAACTCTAACTTTGATACTCTTAGAATGCATATTTTTATTTACCTTATTCTTGGTTCTTGAATTTCTGTGATACTCTCAGACCTTTTGTTGTTTCCAACCCATTGTTGCCTTATCTGGTTCCAGAGAAGAACCCCTGCATAGATAAAACTTTCTGTCATTTTATACTATGAAATGCAAACAAAGAATTGTGCATATGATAAACTAAAATCCTGAAAACTAGTTTTTAATTTTAAGTTCCAGAAACATTAATTACACATAACAAAATTGATTACAATACAATACAACATTGCATGAAAATATTAAAGAGTGTTTGCAACACACTCTAACATACTTCTTCTAACACAGTTTCTACACAGTTTCTACTGCTGGTTCAAATTTATTGAAAATTACATAATCATAAGTGAGACTTATTAAATAAGAAGTGAGGCCTACTAAATTTTGTGATTTTCAATGAATTTTAACCATTAGTAGAGAGTGCATTGCTAGTATTTCTCAATAACTCTTTACAATTAAGAAAGATTGCTTCCACAGAAGAGAACCAACAGATAATAAAACATATAACAGCAAACTTGCCATGGTTGACAAACTCAGGAGGACCACTACTCTGAGGATCAGAAGGATTATTCGATATTTCGATCGATGAGATGCTTCTCTGCGAATGAGCCACACTATGGTCTAGCTCAAAGGTGCTGCTGCTCCAGAAATCTTCTGATGAATCCACTCTATTAGTCACTGTTTGTTGACCTTGAGTTCTTAGTCCTTTAGAAGCTTCATCCATTGAGATATGCCCTTGAGTTTTCTTGCAGAATCCAAGACAACCTATGTTCTGTTGTAAAAACAGGTCAAACCATAAGTATGATTAAGTGCATGCTTGGTAATCAGTTGCAGATGTACGTTTGAGGTAAAAAGTACTCTTGCTAAAGGATCATTACCCTTATTTTTACTTTCATTTTGCTTTTATCCATTCGATTTGCATTGAAATGCGTGTATAATATTTTCAACTTCAAACTAAACATGCACTGACACGATGACACCAGGATAACATTCACTCTACCAGTTTGAATAAAAAGATGTTGTTGATAATAAAGAAGAATTGCAGGTACTAATTTTAACACAAGTTAAACAACACAACCTAGCATGAATGCATCACTCAGTTTATACTTTATACTTTATAGTACTTATCATTATACCTAAACAATACTTTAAAAGGTAAATGAAACAGAGAGACACAATACCCTACTTTCTAGGTATGTTCACTTGTTAATTATCTTTATGTCATTTGATATTTGTGTTGGAGGATTTATGTCTAACAAAGGAAATTATGCAACACAAATACATGATTATTTGTAAAATCAAAGATTCTGGAAAAATGATCTAAAAACTTAAATATAGCCATAAAGTTAAAACCAATACTCTAGTGTTTCTTTTTTCCTATCAATTGAATCTTCAATTACTTGAATTTACATTTTCACAAGAATATATTGAAACAAACCTGTGCCTAGAACAGCAACAAGGGTCACTGTTATAGATATATACAAGCACTAATGCAAATCTAGAATCAGTTGCTATCATGCACTGTTAGTGATGTAGCAACTGTTATAACATGACATCAAGGGAAACAAATAGGGAAAAAAAAGATGTGCCTAGTTTGGAATCAAGAAAAAAAAAGCACTTTAACAGCAAGATAGAAGCAAAAAACGGTGTATCCAAAACTATGCAATCATATCCCCAGTTAAAACCTTATTCCCTTCTCCAATAAATGGAGTGAAAAAAAAAAAAAAAAAAAAACAGATGTCTGCAACTAATGTAACAATACTAAAACTCTCTTACATTTGTCTCCGATTCCTACAGTACAGATAAAAAATAATGTAGCAATAGAATTCCTAAAATGAAAATGAGCATAAAACAAGTGTTTCTTACACAGAAAAGCCCCTTGCATCTGAGCTTTAACTTATCCATGGAAGAAAGCACAAGAACACGAAACCAGGCACCACAAAACATGAAAAACGAGGGGCACCGGGGTTTCTTCCCAAAACATCTAACCAATGGTGCTAATAAGCAACCCCTAGAACTAGAATACATATCTCTTGTATGAGACTCTATAACAGAAAGCAAATTGTGTATGATGTATCTTATACTAACTTCCGAAGAATCCAATGAAAAAAGAATGAAAAACAACAAAAAAGCCTCATGAGGTTGCCACCTTGTTGACATATATCTTATGCTTGCTTAGAAACCAAGCAAGTACAAGCAAAGATTCCTAAAACGTGATTAAAAAAGTGATGCAATCTACAGAGAAGAACCTTAATTAACATACCCAGAAAGATTAAAAGATGAAAAGCAATTAAAATGTTTCAAATTTCTAGAAATTAACCTCACAAAATTAGCTAGCAATATCACCTTAATCAAGAGAACTAGTGACTTTGGATCTTTCAATGTTGCACTCATTGCTAGACACAACCTCAAAACTCACTTGGTGAAACAAAATTACACATTGAAAAAGTCATTTCCTTGCAAATTAAGTAATTAGTGGGGCAGTAAAAGTCAAATTCAAATGGGAAATTCTGTGTTTTTTCATCAACAAAGAGAGCAAAGAACTCACCCAATGCACGCACGCCAAAGACCAAAGGTGGAACGTACCTACACAATTGCATTTGCATAAGTCAAAGAAGATGAGAATTGTCACAAAAAAAATTCTGAATGCTTGAAATGCTGCATGCAGATTCATAGTATTAAAAAATAAAAATAAAAATAAAAGTAGAGAATTTCTTAGACTTTAATAAAAGAAAAGAAAGGAGGGGGGGGGGAACATAAAGCTAGCAAATATTCGAGTTGTTTTGTTCTTGAAAATAATGAAAGAGTGGCATGTTTGGTTGAGGAGAGATTGTAAGGGAACCTCAAACGTGACATTGTGGAACTTTTTGGTCGGAAACACAACCAAATGAATTTTGGCTCACGTGTTTAGATTATTTAAATTTTGGAGAAAGAAGGTTGTTTAGAAATGAGGTCACCATATTAGATTTTATAGTTTGATTCAAATTCAGTGGAGTCGTAGACACATCTATCTCTTTAAATATATTTTCTTTTATTGATTGAAATCTATTGAAAGGTTAAAAGATCAAGAAAAAAAACATTAAATAGATGTGATGTCATGTGAGACTCCCAACATATTATAATTTTTACTAAATGTTAACTAACAAAACAAAATGAAGTGGGTTAAATAAAAGTGTGTTTCAATAAATGATGAAGCTTAATTTGAATATATGTAGTTATTATGTTTTAAGTGGGTTTGGTAAAGATAGACAAAAAGAAATGAAAGTGTGAGAGATGAAAGAATGTGGAAAGTAAAATTGTTTAATATAAATGAAAAAAAAAAAGGTTAAACAGATGAAAGAAAATTGTTAAATGAAAAAAAAAATAGAGTTGGAAAGAGAGTTAGATGGTTGTTCTCAACTGTGTACACCAAATTCATTTCATATGCTTCACCTTAATTTCTTTCACCTCAATTTTGAGGTAAAAGTTTTTTACGTGGGGTCCATACGAATTTATCAACTTTCAAGTTTCATTCCTCTTACTATACAAACAAACTCATGCCATGAAAGTCTTTCAGCCTCTTTCAATGATGCGATACTTTCATTTTCACAGTTCTATTTACAGTTATACTACCAAACATACTGTTACTTCGGCTCATTAGATTTGGTTAAGAAAACTAGACATTTACTTCCTCTACAACCCCCATTTTACTATCTGCACTTCCAAAAGTCTCAAATGTCCAAATATACCCTTATCTCTCCTAAGCAAGCCCCACCTCCATCCAACCACCCACCACCACCACAACCATCCAACTTGAAAACATGTTTTTTTTTCAGACACAACTTTATGAAAATTTGTTATCACAGTTCTAGAAAGGCGTATTTTGAAAAAAAAAAAACAATTGTTTTCAAGTTGGATGGTTGCAGGAAGTAAAATGATAGTGCTAGAGGTAAGTGCAAGAAACTGATCCCTCACGGCCCACCCAGGCTAACGTGCAGTCCAATCCAAAATAAAGTTTTTGTTTATTTATTAAATTTCAAGATACTCATTTATTTTATGCAAATTCTTTGTTATAATTAAAATGTATCAATTTTGTGACAGAATTTTATCACGAAATATGTATTATTTTACTAATTTTAAAATCAACTTCTCATACTTTCTCTTATTTTAAAATAATTAAAACATATTTTAAATTGAAAACACTATTTTAGCTTTTGAAAAAAAAATTAAATTGATTGTTGTTCTCCCTTTTCAATGATATATTCAAATATCTATTTTTATTTTTCTCTCTATTAATTACTGTTATTTTGAAATATAATACATGAAATTTTAAAAAAAAATATTTTAAGAAAATTGTCTCCTAATTTATACTATTTTTTGGAAAAAAAATTTCTTAGTCTATGTAAAAAAAAAATTAAACATTCGTGAAATAGTTTAATGATAATTTATTTACAAAATAAAATAATTTTATATTATTATTTTAATTATAATATTTCATTTATGATAAATCAGTTAAATACCTTAAAATTATACAAATCACCTATGTTAATTGAAATAATTATACAAACTACACTGTATCACATTTAAATTGATAGATTTGGTTACATAATCTATTAGAATCTCTCTAGCTGGCTACCGATTAATTAATTATTAATTCATCGAATAGAGTAGAGGAGGAAACTTGTAGTGTAAGGAGTCAACGAGTCTTGGTCTCGCAGAAGTTATATGTAACGTGCCCCTCGGATTAGGTCATTAATTAATTCATTTGCTTCCTTAATCCTTGGTAGTACTTTTTTCTACGTCGGCGCTGCAGAGAATTAATTAAGAAGCATATTGAAACATCATTCATTAGTTATAGTTTCTACGTAGGGTTTGACCTTTTCAATGTAAACATCGATCAGCTCTGTAGTGTTGTGTTTGGTAACCATCGTTTTCCTCTATTTGTTTTCTTCTTTTAAAGGTTTGTTAATTGTTAGTGCTTTTCGTCCACACATTGGCATACACCACAATCGCAACAACTTATTAGAAATTCCTATTAATTTTGTTGTATATTAACATTTGATACTCTAGGTATAACAACACCTTAACTAGTGTCCATTCATTTGCAACTAACTCCATATATATACTCCTTTCAAACTAACTGAAATATATATACTTCCACCGAACTTAAATACAAGAAAAAAAATTAATTATCTTTCCTTAACAAAAGTAGTTAATTTTGATATTGTCATTCTGATTAGAGTATTAGTGTTAAATGTTCATCATAAGTTACTTTTCATAACAGAATTTTGAGTTGTACTATATGTACATAAAATTAAGTGCATGTTTGGTTTTACATTCAAGATTCATGTTAAATAATGAAAAAATAATTATTAGTTATATTGAGAATTCACGTTTAATAATTTTTTATTATTAATCTACGTTTTCAAACACACTATATACAAAACACATTACATATGCATGAAAAGTTGAATGTGACCGTACTTTGACATATGCTATTGCTAGATAAGAGATAGATGTGTGTATTTATATTATCTGTCTCCATTTTTATACTACGAACATGTAATGGGATATATTTCATTAGTTACTATATTTTTTAATTGCTTATTTATTTATTTACATTTAGTTTGGGATTGTAAAGTTTTGATAGGTTTGGACATCATGTTATTTATTGTTTCTTAAGCAATCAAAAGTGTACTATTACAATAACTACTGAAGACCTAATCAAACCTTTATAATTTCGATTCATTATGATGATGAATAACTTACAATCTAGGTGGCTGAGTATCCAAAATTGTCAAAACATTTGCTTTGTTCTTTACCCTAAAGACAAGACAAAAGCAGAGAACCGTTGAAAGCTTAAAAGTCCACAATTTCGCCCCTCAAAAGCTCCAAAGATAGGCACCTGTTTGGCTGTTGTCTTTTGGGCTGTGGTTACGCAATTAAAATACTAAAATAGTCAATGGATGATGTACACCCTCCTAGCTCTAGAAAAAGTCCAACATTCAATACTGTTCACAAGAAATGAATTTTAATCTATCACACATTTTGATATGTTTTATTTCTTATAAAAAATTGTATTAGCAGGAAATATTTTCGTATTAAAAAGTGATTAATTTTTGTCAATATTATAAACACACATAATATAGTGTAATTATTCTTCTTCTAGTATAGTTTATTTCATATTTAAACAGAAGAATCTTTTACCACTTGATCGCAAACAAAATTTACTAATACTATTATTATAGTTTAAAAATTCTATTTATATCTCAATAAAAAAGAGAAGAGAAAATCCAAATTAAATTTTGGTCAACTTTTCATATGTCATGGGGTCAGAAGATGGTACAGCGCGTAAAGTCAACTCCCTCTCGCCAACATCATTAAATGAAATCACCCACAATATCCGGAGAAAAACGATATCCATCCGGAAGTTAAATCTTCCTTATTGCATAGTTGCATGATTGAAACGTCACTAATCAATTAGTACTACTTTGTCCATAAAATAAATAAATACGTATTTTATTTTAGACAATTTTGCTCATCATTTATAATGTTTTGATTTTGTTAATTAATTTACACTTTCATTTTTTTTTACTATCATTTTTGCACTTTCAATTTACAATGCCCTTGTCTGATCTGAGGATCTCAAAACAATACAATGATAATTTTTTTCTTTCAATTTTGGAGCACAACTAGCCCTACCAGTGTTGCTCATTTATTTAAGTTGTTAAGAAGTCAGGGATTTATCCAAACATTGCAGGTGAAGCTTTTAATGCATATCTGCACAGTTTCAAGAGGAATTCTTAGGTGGATATAAAAAAAAAACATCAGAAATTAACTTCATTTATTAATTGACTGCAAAATACATAATTTTATTACTAGATTTAAGTGTCATATAATATTTGTTAGTAATGATTTACATTATGTAAAAAATGATTAAATAGAAAATAATACTATATAGTACTTTTTAATAAACTCAATGCTATTAGTTTTTATATTCTTTAAACGCATACTTAGAAATATATTTTCAAAATGACTTATAAAGCTTTATGAATATTTATTATTTAATGACAAACACTATTAATTTGTTTTGTTTGAATGAATCAGCTCGATCAGGCACTACGCGCTTTCTGCAAACCTTCGAGTTGGATCCTAGTTGACTTCTCTGAATCATCTGATTGATTGAAATCCTGATGAGAAGAGCAATTGTTTTGAAACTCAAGTTAATTTGATTGAAATCCTTGTATTTGCTCACACGAAAGATTAGTCATTATTTTATTATTTTATGTGGTAACTATTTTATACTGATGGTTATGATTTTCGTTAGCTAAAAGGATTTTCTCACATGTCAATAATTGAATATGTGACTCAATTAATTGTGTTTTCAATATATGAAATGTGAAATGTAAAATATAAAATATTTAACTGTCAATTCTGTCTAATTTGTAAAATATTTTACGACTTAAATAAATTTTGAATTTTTATAAAATTTTTATTATATTTTGAATCTTATAATATATATATTTTTTTGTTTGTTTTGATCTCTACCAATGATATGATATGATATTATCTCAACCATTGATATATATTAAAATGATGTTATGTTATCACTTAATTAAAGATTGAAATGATGACACGTATTTTTAGAAAAAAAAAAAAAAATATATATATATATATATATATATATATATATATATATATATTAAAGAGAGCCCCAACATATTCAAGCCAATACTATAGCATTTTGCATTAATTAGGTGGACCGTATTTGATAATTGAATGGAATGGAATGCGTAATTGTTATTAAGTTGTACAGCGTCAATTCTGACCAATCCACCGACAATCCATATAAATCTTGCAAGATCAGCACTATCACAATCTCACATTAAGCCCCCACCACATTTGGCACGGTACTATATATATATCTCAAAGTCTCACAACCCCATTTTAATTAATAAAATTTCCTGGACCATCTTATATATTACCTCGTACATAACTAGGTTTCTCTCTTTCATTCACTCTTAATTTTCTCCACATTTCTCACCACACAATAAGCCATCATCGTATCATCATGGTACAAGCAAGGAAGTTCAGGGGAGTGAGGCAGCGCCAATGGGGCTCATGGGTCTCAGAAATTCGACACCCATTACTGTACGTAATTACCTCATCAATATGTTAATTATAATATATGTTTGGTTCCACATGTCAGATATATACGTGATTTTTCACGTTTAACAATAAGTTAACGTGCTGTTTGTTTTACTGTTTTACTGTTTGTGTTTTTTTTTTTTTTTGGAATGGACACAGGAAGAGAAGGGTGTGGCTAGGTACATTTGAGACAGCAGAGGCAGCAGCTAGGGCATATGACCAAGCAGCAATTCTAATGAGTGGCCAAAATGCCAAGACAAATTTCCCACCAACACCAATATTAATGGATCAGCCTGCTAATAGTACTTTCTCATCTTCAAATGTTCTTTCTGAGAATCTGAGTAGAAAACTGAAGAGGTGCTGCAAAGACCCTTCTCCATCACTCACATGTCTGAGGCTAGATGCTGATAATTCCCACATTGGAGTGTGGCAAAAGGGTGCAGGACCACATTCTGATTCCAATTGGATTGTGAGGGTGGAGCTTGGAAAGAAACATAGTAATAATATTGGAGATCAGGGTGAGTCATCAAGTAGTGTATCATCTTCATCATCATCATTAGGGTCACCACCAAAAAGTGTTGTTGGTGATCATGATCATCATCATGGTGATGAAGAGGATAGAATTGCCATGCAGATGATTGATGAGTTACTAAATTGGAATGTTATTCATCCATTTGCTTCAAGTATTTAATTAACCTTTAGGATTATAAATAGAAAAAAACAAAGAAGCAAAAAATTAGAAACCTTTTGTGTTATAGTTATGTTTTTTGATCAGTAGAAGTCGAAACCAATACTAAAAAATCTATAATCTGTTCAATGAACTCAGCTATACTATACCCCTATCATAGTTATGTGAAAGTGATGGTTATTGATACTTTCATAGTAATGTTATGTGGCATGGTGTGAATATTAATGAGAAGAATGATGATTTGCTAACCGTATAAATTAGTTTATTTTACTGATAGTGCATTAAACATTAAACTCATACTTAATAGGGTATGTAGGTACTATATTCGAATCAAGTTAATTACTTAGAAGGGGCAAGTTGAAATTACGAAACAATTCATATGTGGATATATAAATCATCATGCAAAGGAATTTAATCAATCTCTTTCTATTATAATTTTGTTTTAATATACTCTATGTATCGGCATGTTTTAATTTGAGAAGAAAAATATTTTATTTAATACACTTCTTTTAATGTTAATTAAAATACATTAGATTTATAAAATTATCATGAGTGAAACTTATTAAATAATAATTACGAATATATATATATGTTAGTACATAGAATTTCTCTTATTTTGAATGAGATGTTCATGCAAGAATCGAAATGAGGCTAACATTTAGGATTAATTTAAGACAAAGTCTCATGAGTTGTTTGGCTAAATATATATAGCTTGCCATATCTCAAATTTGAATATTGTTTCATTAACAAATATATCCAGACTTTAATTACAATATTAATTTAAAATGAGAAAAAGAAAAGGATAAAAATAATTGGCTCACTCAAACCAACCGATTTGTGAATGAAAATATTATTTTACAACTAAAATTTGAGTACCAAATTATACAGAACATCACAACCAGCTTTTTTTTTTTTTAACCATATATGTGGATACATCATCACATGCCAGACTCCATTTAACAGCAATTATTAATGTATATACCCTGAAATAAAGAGAGAATGGAATGCAAAGTCATGTGGTTTACATTTACACAGTAGTATTGTGCATGCAACCAGCTGCCACTAAGTCTACGATACCATAAAGAAGAAATTGACATAACGAGGCAGTTATGATATAAGTCGTTGGCAAATCAATAAATGCTTCCTGCATCATGGGGCAAATATATAGTATTGTTTTTGTTTTTTTATTTGTAAAAATAAAAGACATGTACAGTATAAACACTACGAGAAACTAAATCATCATTGATGATCATTTTTATCGCTAATACTTGTATTATTGGTGTTTCAGTTGAAAAAAAATAATTAAAATATTCATTCATCCTATTAAAATATTAACTAAGTTAAACGGTTAAACCTCTTTGATACAAATTTATATCTTGTTTGTGTATTTATTTACATTGTTTTTAATACAGTTGGAAATGATATATATAAACAAATGCTAACTAATGTCTTAAGAGCACTGAAGAATAAACAGTTGTATTTATGTACATGTCTTAAGACATGTACATGTGCTACATATGTAACATAGCAAGAATATATTAATAGATAAAAGAAACAAAAGGATGGGAGATATAACCAAAATCCATGAAGAGAAAAGTGAAACAAAGAGAACAAAAATAGAAAAGCTATCTAAGACTAAAGATAGGAATATCTAACTTTCGCAAAAGCACTCGTCACTGCTGGACTGATGGAATATAGCCCATAAAAAACTGGTAGATTAATAAAAGTACTAGGAGTTGTAGATTAATTTAAGGACAAAATATGTTTGGAATCCTTATAAAATATGAAAAGTATTCCATAAGTGTATTTTTTTTATATTATTATAAAAACAGAATATATTTTGATGGTCATTGTCAAAATAACTCTGTTAAATAATAATTTAACGTATTGAAAAATATTTGATTCTTTATATGTTTTTCAATAGGAATTAAATATTGATCTCCACGGTTTGATTTTAGATGAGAATCATCAATGCCAATAAAGACAACCTTTAACAATTTTTTTTTTTTTTTTATAACTGTCCAAACACATTGAATTATCTCAACCTAGCTGTACTAAAAGGCCTAACCTAATAAACTATAAGTACTCTTAAATACTTTTCATATTTTCTAGTAACCCAAACATATTTTACATTTAATTTAAACTATTGAGTATTATATTATAACAAGTATTAACTATTTTTCACTTAATTTTCTTAGAAAATTCCCTTTATTATATTTTAGAAACTGAGGATAAAATATCATTTTAGTAAATAGGAAAGGGACAAAACACCTGATTTTATTTACCAATAAATCACGAGGAAATCACATAAGTGAAATTTACAATTCTAACTCAAAACCTTAATTAAGATGTTATGATTGCGTGTATTTCTCATTTATATGTTGATCAACTTGGTCTTTTCTATTTAATGTGTAACTTTTCATTCACACTCTAACAATTATAATATTAGTTTCACATGAAATATTAAAGAAGTGATATTTGCTTTGTTTGAAAAATAACCCACCACAATCATGTTTAATTAATGACTATAAATTAGAAAAGTAATGCAATGCAACACCAATATTATATTGTACTTTTAAATTTTTAGATATTTATAAACACTTCAAAATTATTTAGCATAGGATAGGTAGTCAGAGTCTCTAATTATCTTAGGACTGGACTTTTCAACTAATTCAAGTTTTCTTAAATTTTATCCAACGAAAATTTTCATGGAAAATCTTGAAATTAACTTATTCCAAAAGATTTTACCTTAACAATTTTAATATTTTATAGCAACCTAAAAATAAATTAAATTAAGAGTGAATGTAAGGCTAGCTGTATGGATTCAGAGGTGAAAATAAAATCATTAAAAATAGACTTAATTACATTTTTAATCTCCTACTTTTTCAAATCCACAATTTTGATTCTCTAATTTTAATTTCTGACATTTAATCCCTATTATAAACAATGATAAATATATCATTTAGAGAATTTCCAAAGGATGGTCTAGCCAAATGAATCCTTTCATATTCATAGCCTTTAACTTATATACATTTAAGGCAATAAATAAATTAAAAAGTCAAAATAAAAAAAAACACTATATATATTTTATTCATTTTAAGTAAAACATGATTTTCCAAACATAATTGTTTTATTGAAAATAATCCTTTCATATTCTTAGCATTTAGGTTTTATTTATGTTAGGTAAAACATAAATTATAAAATTACAAAATGAATAAAAATATTAAAAATTACCTAATTAAAATTTAAATCAACTTCAAAGAGAAACGCATTTTTTATCCATTTATATAATAAAATATGACATTTCAAAGAGATATGTTATTCCAAATAATTCTTCCTAAATTGATATTAAAATTAAACCTATTCATTTAAAAATATTATTATATGGTGGTATATGTTGATATAACCAAAATTAAATATTATTAACTGTTGATATATGTTGAGATGGTGTCACGTTATCATTTAACTAAAAGTTTAGATGATGCCACATTATCAATAGAATCCAAAACAAAAAAAAATATTATAGGCACCTAATACACAACAAAACTTTTATAGGGATTAAAACTTATTTAAATTTTTAGTTAATTATAAAATTATGTATTACTATATTATGTTTTACTTTAGCAATTAAAAAAAAGCTATTAAACACAAAAAGTTAAGTACAAAAATGAAAAAGTGTTCTTGGGCTCATATAGAGGCCCAACAAAACAAGAGAAATGTGTGTTTTTTCAAAACCCTAAATACTAGTAACTATTTAACTCTTAATCTATGTGCTTTAGCCGTCTCTATCCCAAATAGAGTGTCTTTCCTAAAATCCTCAGCTATCAGTGTCATATGTCCAATGACAGTGAAAGCTGCAACGCCCCTGTTTGATAACCGCGACACATGTATCAGGTTTTGTTTTACTTGTGATTGATTGATTATAATTCAACCTCTGTGTGTTTTTTGTTTATCCCAGTGCGACATGAATGTACACTTCAAGCAATCCTTGGACTACATATTATTTGTCAAGCCAAATCTAAATTGGGGAAAACTGTTGTATTTGTTCTCCCAACTTTGCAACAGATTGACCCAGTAGCATACCAGGTATTTATTTAGGGCTAAACACATGAAAGACTATTGAACTTTCAATTGGATTAATTAGCTTTTAATTTTCAATATACGTGCCATCTCTTTCATGTAAAAATATGCTAGGAGTTTGAAGTTCACCACCTATTTTATTGGTCTCAATGTTGTTGTCTTTTATGGTGGTATCAACATAAAGTTCACAATGATTTATTGGAAAATGAATGCCCTAGTATTATTGTTGGTACACATGGAAGAATACTAGGATTGGCTAGGGATAATTAAGGATCTCTCTTTGAATTTCATAAGATGTTTGAATTGTTAGGTGCTTTCAATTTCTAACCAATCATTCTTATAACTTAAATCATATTGTTGGACTTCCTATAATTTTAATTTGATATATTCTCATTGTTTCCATCATGAATTCTACGAACATGAGGAAAGATACCAACAAATTTTTAATATGAGGATCCATAATAACCAAGTTAATTATGATGTTTTCAACAACAAATAATAAGAAAATTTGCCCTACAAAGAAAAAATTATTAAGATATAATGTCTCATGATGAATTTCTATGGGACACTACATCTTGCATTTTTTTTTCCAGACTAGGTGGATTTCCTTGCTAAGTGTTGCAGAAAACATCATAATTTTCTTATCATGAGGACTCGTCTTGAAAATTTGTTGTAGATCTTTCCTTGTGTCTCTAGAATTCATGATAGAAACAATGAAAACCAAATTAAAATAGTAGAAAGTCAAAAACATGATGTAAATTATAAAAATAACTATTTAGAAATTGAACAATACCTAATGATACCAACATTTTATCACATTGATCTAAAATGAAATGCCTAACATTCATCAAAGATAGGTCCTTATCCCTAGCCAATGATCGTATTCTTCCAAGCGTAACCACAACAATATTAGGGCATCCATTTTTTTAGGAAATCTTTGTAAACTTTAATGTTGACACCACCACAAAAAGGCAGCAACCTTAAAACCAATCAAGTAGGTGGTGAACCTCTTCAACTTATGGCATATCTATATGAATGAGATTGCACACATATTTTTTCATATACTAAGTCCTAAGTAAGTGTACTCAGTTTGCTAATTCCCTTGTATGACAAAGATTAGTTATTTTTCCATTTTGGATCTAGTTTGATAAATCACATCCATTCCAATGATCGTACAAAAGAAATACTTTCGCCAAAGGCAATCGTCTCCACCACAACCAAACATCATCGATGCCACCACCTCTCATTCGAAGAGCTCATCCACCACGTCAAAATCCTAGCTTACAACCTTATCTATGTCCTATATTGGAAATAGAGGTGATTAAAAATGTGAATTGGAGCAACAAAGTGGAAAATGATATGGAAATGAAGCTCTTGAGAGATAACATATGTGTCGGGTTAAAGTAGCTATTGACAATTGCTTTGGCATAGTAATATAACATCAATATGTACAACAATTTAGAGTGGACTAGATATTATGGATAGTTGGTTAGTTGGTTACATTTTTCTTGTGAATGCTAGGTATTGGATTTATAATGATGTTATGATTTGTAATATGTATAGTTGGGTTATTTCTTGCCATCACTGGACAAGGTGGTGAACATTGTTGATGTAAACGGGTGCTACTATTAATACCATATATATTTTAGCTGATAAACAAAAAAAAACAAGAATATAAGTAACAGTATCGATCAACAAACTAAACCTAACCAATATCATTGAACAAATAAGTATTGTACCAAATTTGTACATATTCAGATTGATTCTTCCATTGATTAAATGAAACCTCCGTGGAGTAAAATGAATAAGTGACTAATAATGGATTAATAGATTGCTATGATGTTATAATTTTTCTAGCTTGTTTTATTTGGATAATTTACATCTAAGATTTTATTCATTGACTACTAAATATGGCTGTTATTGTGAGATTTCCATTTTAGAATCTATTTCAACTTGTATGATATAATGAATGATAATAGTTAAAGCTATAATATAATATCAAATTTTAAAATTAGATTGTAATTTTAATAGTATATTGATTGTATTTGAATCTTCTTATGCATGCGTTTAAGTATATTACGAAATCACAATAAATAATTTAGATGGTTAAAACATCACAGAGATAGATAAGCAAATCTATGTCTTAAGATTTAAAGGAACTCCAAATGTATGTGTGTGTTTGTTAGGTCAAAATTTTCCATATGTATAATTTCTAGTGCCAATTCCTTGAGAAATCTGTTGAAGGTTTGGTATAAAGGTAAACCTTGAAAATCCAAGGTAATGTTCTTAAATAATGTTACCAAAACACATATAGATGTGTTTTTTAATATTATTTTTTTCATTAGATTTGTTAATGATTGAAACATCTATCTAGACTTTTCACTCATTTAATGAAAATTGCAAAAAAAAAAAAAAACTCTCTTTAATCATTGTGAAAAAAAAATTGATGACATCATAAGGCCTCATTTAGAAGGCAAATCTTTTTTTTTTTTCTAAATATAGAACACATAATATTCAAGTTATGCAAACAACACAATAAAGTTTCTATTTACGATGTTTCTAGTAGTTTTTCTTTTCTTTTCTATTTCTTATTATAGCTTGTGTTAGTACCTTCTATAAAACATTCCTCACTGTTGACTGATAGAATAGAGCCCATAAAAAACTTGTAGATTAATAAAAGTATTAGGAGTTGTTAATTAATTTAAGGGTAAAATATACTTGGGATCCTTATAAAATATGAAAATTATTAATTTCTTTTTTTTATGTTGCTATAAAAATAAAATATATTTTGACAAGTTCTCATCATGGTAACTCTATTAAATAATAACTTAACATATTGAAAAGTATTTAATCATTTACATGTTTTTCATTGATCTCCACAATTTGTTTTTAGATGAGAATCATCAATGCCAATAAAGAATAGACAACCATCAACAAAACCTTTTTTTACAACTATCCAAACACATATTGAATTATTTAAACCTAAACTAGTTGTACTAAAAGGCTTGGCCTAATAAATTACGAGTACTCTTATACAGAGTTACAATTGAGAACCAACAAAAATTTTAAGAGGTCAAAATGAATACTTTTCATATTTTTGAGGGATTCCAAACATATTTTACCCTTAATTTAACCTATAGAGTATTATATTATAACAAGTATTAACTATTTTTCACTTAATTTTCTTAGAAAATTCTCTTTATTATATTTTAGAAACTGAGGATAAAACACCAGATTTTTTTACCAATAAATTACGAGGAAATCACATAAGTGAAATTTACAACAACTCTAACTCAAAACCTTAATTAAGATATTATGGTTGCATGTGTTTCTCATTTATATGTTGATCAACTTGGTCTTTTCTATTCAATGTGTGAATTTCCTTCACACTTCCACTCTAACAACTATAATATTAGTTTCACATGAAATATTAAAGAAGTGATATTTGCTTTGTTTGAAAAATAACCAACCCCTATCATGTTTAATGATTATAAATTAGAAAAGTAATGCAATGCAATACCAATATTATATTATACTTTTAAATTTTTAGATATTTATAAGCACTTCAAAATTATTTAACATTGGATAGGTAATCAGTCTTAAATTATCTTAGGACTGGAATTTTCAACTAATTCAAGTTTTTTTAAAATTTTACCCAATGAAAATTTTCATGGAAAATCTTGAAATTAACTTATTCCAAAAGATTTTACGTTAACAATTTTAATGTTTTATAGCAACCTAAAAATAAATTAAATTAAGAGTGAATATAAGGTTGTATGGATTTAGAGGTGAAAGTAAAATCATGAAAAATAGGCTTAATTGTAATGTTAGTTCTCTATTTTTTCAAATTCACAATTTTGGTCTCTTAGTTTCAATCTCTGACATTTGATCCTATTATAAACAATGATAAATATATTAATTAGAGAATTTTCAAAAGATGGTCTAGCCAAATGAAGCCTTTCATATTCTTAGCCTTTAACTTATATTCATTTAAGGTAATAAATAAATTAAAAGTCAAAATAAAAAAAAAACACTATATATATTTTATTCATTTTAAGTAAAACATGATTTTCCAAATATAATCGTTTTATTGAAAATAATCCTTTCATATTCTTAGCCTCTAGGTTTTATTTATGTTAGGTAAACATAAATTATAAGATTTCAAAATGAATAAAAGTATTAAAAATTACCTAATTAAAATTTAAATCAACTTTAAAGAGAAACACATTTTTTTATCCATTTATATAAATAAAATATGACTTTTCAAAGAGATATGTTATTACAAATAATGCTTCCTAAATTGATATTAAAATTAAATCTATTCCATTTAAAAAATTATTAGGTCATACAAGAATCTGGTTAGAGAAGACTATTGGTCGCTGATAAAATGATTCGTTCAACTCCAACTTCTTTCACACTTCACAATTGAAGTATTATGCCATTATTGATTTTTCACACTTGAAAAATTCTTACAAAATCTATTTTTTACACTTTTTAATTGGAGGATGTAGAAATCTTATTTAATTAAGGCTTATAAAAAACATCTTTATTATTTTGGGTCCTATAAAAGTTTTACTATGTTTTTGGTCTATTTACTATATATATATATTTTTTATTTTGGGTTCCTATGGATGACTTGACATCATCTCAACCATTGATATATGTTGCGATGGTGTCACGTTATTACTTAACTAACAGTTTATATGATGTCATATTATCGGTAGGGATCAAAAGAAAAAAAATATTATAGGGACCTAACACAACAAAAATTTTATAGGGACCCAAAGTAAAAAAAATATATTTTATAGGGATCCAAAACTTATTTAAGCCTTTAGTTAATTATAAAATTATGCATTACTATATTATGTTTTACTTTAGCAATTAAAAAAAATCTATTAGACACAAAAAGAGGAGTATAAAAATGAAAAAAAAAGTGTTGTTGGGTTTAGATAGAGGCCCAACAAAGCAAGAAAAATGTGTTTTTTCAAAATCCTAAATATTAGTAACTCTCTAAGTCTTAACCCATGTGCCTTAGCCGTCTCTACCCCAAATAGAGTGTCTTTCCTAAAGTTCTCAGTCATCTGTGTTGCACGAAAAAAGAGAAATTAATGGGAGGCTATAGTGTCATGTCTAGTGACAGCGAAAGCCGCAATGCCCTATTTGGCAATCGTGACTCATGTATCAAGTTTTGTTTTACTTGTGATTGATTAATTATAATTCAGCCTTCATGTTTTTTTGTTTTTGTTTATCCCAATGTGACATGAATCTATACTTCAAGCAATCCTTGGACTAAATGTTATTTGTCAAGCCAAATCTGAATTAGGGAAAACTGTTGTATTTGTTCTCCCAACTTTGCATTAGAATGACCAAGCAGCATACCAGGTATTTATTTTGGGCTAAACATATGAAAGACTATGGAGCGTTCGATTGGATTAATTAGCTTTTAATCTTTAATATACGTTCAATCTCTTGCATGTAAAAGTATGCCATGAGTTTAGGTTCACCACTTGTTTTATTAGTCTTTAAGGTTGTTGTCTTTTATGGTGGTATCAACATAAAGTTCACAATGATTTATTGGAAAATGAATGCCCTAGTATTATTGTTGGTACACATGGAAGAATACTAGGATTGGCTAGGGATAAATAAGGATCTCTCTTTGAATGTCATAAGATGTTTGAATTGTTAGGTACTTTCAATTTCTAACCAATCAATCTTATAACTTAAATCATACTTTTGGACTTCCTATCATTTTAATTTGATATATTCTCATTGTTTCGATCATGAATTCTACAAACATGAGGAAAGATACCAACAAATTTTTAGTATGAGGACCCATAATAACTAAGTTAATTATGATGTTTTCAACAATAATTAATAAGAAAATTTGTCCTGTTTGTAAAAAAAAAAGAAGAAAAAGAATGTCTCATGGTGAATTTCTATGGGACACTACATCTTGCATAAATTTTTTTCTTATCATGAGGACTCATCTTGAAAATTTGTTGTAGATCTTTCCTTGTGTCTCTAGAATTCATGATAGAAACAATGAAAATCAAATTAAAATAGTAGAAAGTAAAACACATGATGTAAATTATAAAAATGACTATTTAGAAATTGAACAATACCTAATGATACCAACATTTTATCACATTGATCTAAAATGAAATGCCTAACATTCATCAAAGATAGGTCCTTATCCCTAGCCAATGGTCTTATTCTTCCAAGTGTAACCACAACAATATTAGGGCATCCATTTTTCAGGAAATCTTTGTGAACTTTAATGTTGACTCCACCACAAAAAGGCAACAACCTTAAAACCAATCAAGGAGGTGATGAACCTCTTAAACTTATATCCACATGAATGAGATTGTAGACATATATTAAATTAGAATCTAATTGAATAGTAAGTTCAAGACAAATACCTTTGTCAACAACTGTCTCCATCACAACCACATCATCATCGATGCCACCACCAGCCACCACCTCTCTTTCGAAGAGCTCATCCACCATGCCAAAATCCTAGCTTACAACCTTATTTATGTCCTATATTGGAAATAGAGACGATTAAAAGTGTGAATCGTAGCAACGAAGTGGAAATGATATGAAAATGAAAATGAAGCTCTTGAGAGATAACATATGTGTCGGTTTAAAGTAGCTCTTGACAACTACTTTGGCATAGTAACATAACATCAATAAGTACAAGAATTTAGAGTGGACTAGATATTATGGATAGTTGGTTAGTTGGTCAACATTTTTCTTGTGAATATCAGTTATTGGATTTATAATGATGTTATGATATGCAATATGTATAGTTGGGTTATTTCTTGCCATCACAGGACTAGGTGGTGAACATTGTTGATGTAAACGAGTGGGTACCCTTGGTGCTACTATTAATACCATATATATATATATATATATATATATATATATATATATTAGCTGATAACAAAAAAAAGAAGAAGGAATATAAGGACATGTTTGAAAGGATTTTTAGTTTTTGTTTTTAAAAACTATTTTTAAAATTATTTTTTAGAACAATTTTTAAAAAGAGAAAATTTGTTTGGTATTTAAAAATTATTGAACTTGTGTGTGAGAAAGATATGAGACTTATGTGAGAAAGATAAAATGAAAAATGTGGAATTTGTGTGTAAAATTATTAGTAAAAGATGTGGGATTCTATGAAAAGAGAAAATAAAAGATGCGAGACTTCATGAAAAAGGAAAATAAAAAAGCAAAACACAAAAAAAAAACTATTTTGATTTTTTAATTTTAAAAACTAAAATACAAAACAGTTATTAAAAATTGATTAGCCAAACAAGTTTTATAATTTTATAGTTTTTAAAAACTGAAATCAAACAAACATAAGTAATAGTATCGATCAACAAACTAAACCTAACCTAACCAATATCATTGAACAAATAAGCATTGTACTAAAGTTGTACATATTCAAGATTGATTCTTCCTTTGATTAAATGAAACCTCCATGGAATAAAATGAATAAGTGACTAATAATGGGTTAATAGATTTTTATGATGTTCTAAATTCTCCTAACTTGTTTTATTTGGATAATTTACATCTAAGATTTTATTCATTAACTATTAAATATGGCTATTATTGTGAGATTTCTATTTCATAATTAGTTTCAATTAGTATGATATAATGAATGATAATTGTTAAAGGTATAATATAATATCAAATTTTAAAATTAGATTGTAATTTTAATAGTATATTGATTGTATTTGAATCTTCTTATGGTTATACTAGTTTTCCATATGTATAATTTATAGTGCCAATTTCTTGGAAAATTTGTTAGGTCGAAATTTTCCATATAAAGGTGCTTTTTAGTATTACTTTTTTCATTTAGATTTATTAATTGTTAGATTTCAAGTTAAAACCAATTGACATGTAGGAAAGTTGTCCTGACTTAAACATCTACCTAGACTTTTCACTCATTTAATGAAAATTGCAAAAAAAAAAAAAAAAAACTATCTTCAATCATTGTGAAAAAAAATTGATGACATAAGGCCTCATTTAGAAGGCAAATCTTTTTTTTTTCTTCTAAATATAGAAGATATAATATTCAAGTTATGCAAGCTGCATAATAAAGTTTCTATTTATGATGTTTCTAGTAGTTTTTCTTTTCTTTTCTAATTCTTATTATAGCTTGTGTTAGTACCTTCTATAAAACACTCCTCACCGTCGACTGATAGGATAGAGCCCATAAAAAACTTGTAGATTAATAAAAGTATTGGAGTTGTTGATTAATTTAAGGGTAAAACATATTTGGAATCCTTAGAAAATATAAAAATTATTAATTTCGTCAGTGTAATTTTTTTTATATTACTATAAAAATAAAACATTTTGACAGGTTCTCATCATGGTAACTTTGTTACACAATAGTTTAATGTATTGAAAAGTATTTAACCATTTACATGTTTTTCATTTATCTTCACAATTTGTTTTTAGATGAGAATCATCAATGCCAACAGAGAATAGACAACCAGAAGCAACCTTTTTTTACAACTTTCCAAACACATATTGAATTATTTAAACCTAAACTAGCTGTACTAAAAGGCTTGGCCTAATAAATTATGAGTACTCTTATACAGAGTTACCATTGAGAACCAACAAAAATTTAAGAGGTCAAAATGAAACTTTTCATATTTTCCAGTGAATCCAAACATATTTTACCCTTAATTTAACTTATAACGTATTATATTATAACAAGTATTAACTATTTTTCACTTAATTTTCTTATAAAATTCTCTTTATTATATTTTAGAAACTAAGGATAAAACACTTGATTTTATTTACCAATAGATCACGAGGAAATCACATAAGTGAAATTTACAATTCTAACTCAAAACCTTAATTAAGATGTTATGATTGCGTGTGTTTCTCATTTATATGTTGATCAACTTAGTCTTTTCTATTTAATGTATGACTTTTCATTCACACTCTAACAACTATAATATTAGTTTCACATGAAATATTAAAGAAGTGATATTTGCTTTGTTTGAAAAATAACCCACCCCAATCATGTTTAATTAATGACTATAAATTAGAAAAGTAATGCAATGCAACACCAATATTTATTGTACTTTTAAATTTTTAGATATTTATAAGCACTTCAAAATTATTTAACATAGGATAGGTAGTCAGAGTCTCTAATTATCTTAGGACTAGACTTTTCAACTAATTCTAGTTTTCTTAAATTTTACCCAATGAAAATTTTCATGGAAAATCTTGAAATTAACTTATTCCAAAAGATTTTACCTTAACAATTTTAATATTTTATAGCAAATTAAAAATAAATTAAATTAGGAGTGAATGTAAGGCTAGCTGTATGGATTCAAAGGTGAAATAAAATCATTAAAAATAGGCTTAATTGCATTGTTGATCTCCTACTTTCTCAAATCCACAATTTTGATCCCCTAATTTCAATTTCTGACATTTAATCCCTATTATAAATAATGATAAATATATCAATTAGAGAATTTCCAAAAGATGGTCTAGCCAAATGAATCCTTTCATATACTTAGCCTTTAACTTATATACATTTAAGGCAATAAATAAATTAAAAAGTAAAAAAGAATACTATATATATTTTATTCATTTTAAGTAAAACATGATTTTCCAAATATAATCGTTTTATTGAAAATAATCCTTTCATATTCTTAGCCTCTAGGTTTTATTTATGTTAGGTAAAACATAAATTATAAGATTACAAAATGAATAAAAGTATTAAAAATTACCTAATTAAAATTTAAATCAACTTAAAAGAGAAACACATTTTTTTATCCATTTATATAAATAAAATATGACTTTTCAAAGAGATATGTTATTCCAAATAATCCTTCCTAAATTGATATTAAAATTAAATTTATTCCTTTTAAAAAATTATTAGGTCATACAAGAATCTGATTAGAGAAGACTATTGGCCGCCTATAAAATGGTTCGTCCAACTCCAACTTCTTTCACACTTCACAATTGAAGTATTATGCCATTATTGATTTTTCACACTTGAAAAATTCTTACAAAATCTATTTTTTACACTTCTTGATTGGAGAATGTAGAAATCTTATTTAGTTAAGGCTTAAATAAGTTTCAGGTCCCTATAAAATATATCTTTATTATTTTGGGTCCCTATAAAAGTTTTACTATATTTTGGGTCTATTTACTATATATATATATATTTATTTTGGGTTCTTATGGATGACATGACATCATCTCAATCGTTGATATATGTTGAGATGGTGTCATGTCATCACTTAACTAACAATTTAAATAATGTCACATTATTGGTAAGGATCAAAAGCAAAAAAAAAAATATTATAAGGACCTAACACATAACAAAAATTTTATAGGGACCCAAAGTAAAAAAAATATATTTTATAGGGATCCAAAATTTATTTAAGCCTTTAGTTAATTATAAAATTATGTATTACTATATTATGTTTTACTTTAGCAATTAAAAAAAAGTTATTAGACACAAAAAGAGGAGTACAAAAATGAAAAAAAAAAGTATTGTTGGGCTCATATAGAGGCCTAACAAAATAAGAGAAATGTGTGTTTTTTCAAAACCCTAAATATTAGTAACTCTTTAAGTCTTAACCCATGTGCCTCAGCCGTCTCTACCCTAAATAGAGTGTCTTTCCTAAAACCATCAATCATCTGTGTAGCACGAAAAAAGAGAAATTAGTGGGAGGCTACAATGTCATGTCTAGTGACAACGAAAGCCGCAATGCCCTGTTTGGTAACCGTGACTCATGTATCAGGTTTTGGTTTACTTGTGATTGATTAATTATAATTTAGCCTCCATGTTTTTTTTTTTTTATATCCTAGTGCGACATGAATCTATACTTCAAGCAATCCTTGGACTAAATGTTATTTGTCAAGCCAAATCTAAATTGGGAAAAACTATTGTATTTGTTCTCCCAACTTTGCAGTAGATTGACCAACATACCAGGTATTTATTTTAGGTTAAACATATGAAAGACTATGGAGTGTTCAATTGAATTAATTATCTTTTATTTTTCAATATACGTTCAATCTCTTTCATGTAAAAATATGCCATGAGTTTGAGGTTCACCACTTGTTTTATTGGTCTTTAAGGTTGTTGTCTTTTATGCTGGCATCAACATAAAGTTCACAATGATTTATTGGAAAATGAATGCCCAAGTATTATTGTTGGTACACATGGAAGAATACTAGGATTGGCTAGGGATAAATAAAGATCTCTCTTTGAATGTCATAAGATGTTTGAATTGTTAGGTACTTTCAATTTCTAACCAATCAATCTTATAACTTAAATCATACTTTTGGACTTCCTATAATTTTAATTTGATATATTCTCATTGTTTGCATCATGAATTCTACGAATATGAGGAAAGATACCAACAAATTTTTAATATGAGGACCCATAATAACCAAGTTAATTATGATGTTTTTAGCAATAATTAATAAGAAAATTTGCCCTGCAAAGAAAAAATTATTAAGATATAATGTCTCATGATGAATTTCTATGGGATACTACATCTTGCATATTTTTTTTTCCAGACTAGGTGGATTTCCTTGCTAAATGTTGCAGAAAACATCATAACTTTCTTATCATGAGGACTCGTCTTGAAAATTTGTTGCAGATCTTTCCTTGTGTCTCTAGAATTCATGATAGAGACAATGAAAACCAAATTAAAATAGTAGAAAGTCAAAAACATGATGTAAATTATAAAAATGACTATTTAGAAATTGAACAATACCTAATGATACCAACATCTTATCACATTGATCTAAAATGAAATGCCTAACATTCATCAAAGATAGGTCCTTATCCCTAGCCAATGATCGTATTCTTCCAAGCGTAACCACAACAATATTAGGGCATCCATTTTTTAGGAAATCTTTGTGAACTTTAATGTTGACGTCACCACAAAAAGGCAGCAACCTTAAAACCAATCAAGTAGGTGGTGAACCTCTTAAACTATGGCATGTCCACATGAATGAGATTGTAGACATATATTAAATTAGAATCTAATTGAATAGTAAGTTGAAGACAAATACCTTTATCGAAGGCAACTGTCTCCACCACAACCACATCATCATCAATGCCACCACCGGCCATCACCTCTCATTCGAAGAGCTTATCCACCATGCCAAAATCCTAGCTTACAACCTCATTTATGTCTTATATTGGAAATAGAGACGATTAAAAGTGTGAATCAGAGCAAAGAAGTGAAAATGATACGGAAATGAAAATGAAACTCTTGAGAGATAACATATGTGTCAGTTTAAAGTAGCTCTTAACAACTGTTTTGATATAGTAACATAACATCAATACATACAAGAATTTAGAGTGGACTAGATATTATGGATAGTTGGTTAGTTGGTCAACATTTTCCTTGTGAATGTCAGTTATTAGATTTATAATGATGTTATGATATGCAATATGTATAGTTGGGTTATTTTTTGCCATCACTGGACAATGTGGTGAACATTGTTGATGTAAACGGGTGGGTACCCTTGGTGCCACTATTAATACCATATATATATATATATATATATATATATATATATATATATATTTTTTTTTTTTTTTTAGCTGATAAACAAAAAAAAATAGAATATAGATAATAGTATTGATCAACAAAGTAAACCTAACCAATATCATTGAACAAATAAGTATTGTACCAAATTTGTACATATTCAGATTGATTCTTCCTTTGATTAAATGAAACCTTCATGGAGTAAAAGGAATAAGTGACTAATAATGGGTTAATAGATTTGTATGATGTTCTAAATTTTCCTAGCTTGTTTTATTTGGATAATTTACATCCAAGATTTTATTCATTGTGAGATTTCTATTTTAGAAACTATTTCAATTAGTATGATATAATGAATGATAATTGTTAAAGCTATAATATAATATCAAATTTAAAAATTAGTTTGTAATTTTAATAGTATATTGATTGTATTTGAATCTTCTTATGCATGTGTTTAAGTATATTATGAAATCACAATAAAGAATTTGGATGGTTAAAAATTATTTAGACACAATTGAGTCAAAACATCACAAAGATAGACAAGCAAATCTATGTCTTAAGATTTAAAGAGACTTCAAATGTATGTGTGTGTTTGTTAGGTCGAAATTGTTTACATGTATAATTTCTAGTGCCAATTCCTTGAGAAATCTGCTGAAGGTTTGGTATAAAGGTAAACCTCTGAAAATTCAAGGTAATGTTCTTAAATAAGGTTACCAAAACACATATAGAGGTGTTTTTTTAATTAGTATTATTTTTTTCATCTACCCAGACTTTTCACTCATTTAATGAAAATTGCAAAAAAAAAATAAAAATTATCTTCAATTATTGTGAAAAAAATTGATGACATAAGGCCTCGTTTAGAAGGCAATTTTTTTTTTCTTCTAAATATAGAAGACATAATATTCAAGTTATGCAAGCCACACAGTAAAATTTTTATTTATGATGTCTCTAGTAGTTTTTCTTTTCTTTTCTAATTCTTATTATAGTTTGTGTTAGTACCTTATATAAAATAATGTATTCCATTAATGCAAGAATGTTATATGCGGGTCATGCAACAAAAAAATATGCTTGAAGAACTACCTTTAATGTGTGCAAAATTTAGCTAAGAGTAGGTGTTTGCAATCACCTTCAATAGTTATAGATCTTGAGTTACAACCTAGCCAAAATTAACAAAACTACATTGTTTCTAAAAGTGCTTTAAGGTGATATGGATATGACAAGGTCTGTTTGGACAAATTTATTTAGAATGATTTTTAGGAGGATCCAAACAAACATAACCAAAATCATCTGCCTCTCCCCATGTCTTAGAGCTTAGACATTGTGGATTATATAAGGGGTCAATATTGAAGCAGAGAAAAAAAAATGCAAACTATATGTAATACTTGTGAAGGTAAAATGATTTTATTTTAGGTAACAACATATGATATTGTCTAGTTTATAGCTTACAGCTCTTGAACATCTATTGAATACTAGCACTTATATATAACAGTGACAAAGGCATCTTAATCTATTCTACTTTGAATGATTTTCTTATTGATATTAAGAAACATAGTCATGTTATAGCTATAGCTAGCCATAGTTGATGCTAATATTTCTCCATGAATAGACTCATTTGGCTTTGGAGTAAGCGAGTTGCATTGGATTCAGGATAATATACATGAAATACATGTGTCTCTTCCTTTGCCTCCACAAGCTCCACCTCTTTTACTCCTTTCTTCTTTAGAAACTTTACATACATAACTCCCCTTTCCTTCAAAAAATCCTCACCAGCAACATAAACCTCAATTGCTGGGAATTTAGACCACACAACACTTGTAGATAGGTCCAATGTTTTCTCAAAGTTACAACCAAAATAGTCACGGTTTGAGTCTTCTGGTATACTCAGCCTCCAAAACATATCATTCATGGCCACATCCTCAGCACTTTCATCAGCCATCTCTTTCTTGGTCCTCTTCTCACTACCAAAGTAAGGGTGTATGAGCATTAGCCCTTTAATCTTCAAAGGGCATTGCAATTCTTCATTGTTGTTTCGATGAATCGCCTTCACAGCAACATGATGTGCAATGTTGCCTCCAGCACTGTCTCCTGAGAGAAACACTCTAGTTATGTCAGCTTGTTGCAACAAGGGCTCACTACAAACTTGTTCACCAAGCCACTCAAGAGAGACATAACAATCCTTGTACGCAATTGGGAGGCGGTGCTCGGGTGCCAGCCGATAATCGACAGAGAGGATGATGGACTGAGATGCGGCGGAGAAGTCACCAAGAAAGTTGTGGTAGCCAAGCCATGTGGTGGAGCCGATGCAAAAGCCACCACCATGGAAATAAACCAAGAGAGGAAGTTTCTTAGAGGAAGAATTAGTAGGAGAAAAGATTCTTCCCGTGATAGGTTTTGATGAGTCTATGATCACATCCTTGGACTTGTATCCATTGGTTGATTCTAAAGAGGCTGGAACAGTTTCAGGATCAAAGCGTTTCACAGAACCATCTGAATAAACTTGAAGAAAGTTTGGTGCTTCTGCTGTTAAAGACATGATTTTGCTTGAGATATGGAACAAGTTATAGTAATAGCACAAGGTAAAAAGAAACTCCAAATGTTGGCATGCTAATCTTCTATGTGAAATGGAGGTTTTATATATAAGCTTAAGAAACTAAAAATAATGTACCTACGTATACTTTCTTTTCTATCATGTATCATACATTTTTGGTGTTTGCATTGCAGGTAGCCTACACATATAGTATATGTTGTTTGGTTGGTCATGTAAATTACGTTGTCATATGGCTACACATGCTTGGATTCTTCAGATATGAAAAGTTCTTGATTTTTTTTTTTTTTGTGTTACCTAATTTTTTTTAATTTTATTTTGAATAATTACTAATTACATGACATCGTTTTAACTTTAGTTAAGTGATAATATGATATCATCTTAACATATATTAACAATTGAGATGATGTCACGTCATTAATAAATATTTAAAACAAAATTAAAAAAATTTCGGATAGTCAAAATAACACAAAAATAATTTAAAAAGTAAAATAAAAAAATGAGTATTTTTGTTACATGAATCTTTCTTGGTAAATATTCATTTCATGCTTGTCTTTTCTTGTATGACCACACATATATTTTAACATTTTCATTTCTATCACTTTGACGTTTTTCTCTTGCTATTTTAAAAATAATTAACATTACTATAGAGTACTATAGCCGGTTATATATTAGTATGATAAAACAAACTTGCCTTTGAACTTTGAGCTTTGATTACTTAAGTTAAAGTCTTAACAATTGATTAATTTAAGTCTACTTTCATTAGCATTCTCTTTATAAGCTATAAATTCTAATTTTAGGGGCTATTTTTTTTTTCTCACTTTAAAAGGTACCATAATTATGGTACCTTGTAAACTGGCCAATTTACAACAAAGTTATACCAAAGGCCCACCTACTTCCCACTCTATGTGTGTAGTTCCAAAATAAAAAAAGCATGTCAAGCAGTAACACAACAACTTAAGTACCCATGATACAAGCTCTATTATTAAAGCGCCATTATGTGAGCAATGGCAGAATAATTTATTAGATGCTTTTATCTAATTCCATGTGTAAAAGAGTACATCTTGCAACAAATTCTGCAAAAGAAATTTTTTGTTATTAAATATGATATCATTTCTAATTTTCCAAACCACCCCACAACTGCACACCGCAAGGTCTTCCATCTGTCTTGCTTAATCTTATTGGTTCCTACAAGTTTGTGTTAATAAAAGTGATCAATAGTCAATCGAGGAAGTACCACGAATAAATGTAACCATCCATAACAAATGTTCAAAACATCTATAATTATCGGGTACTAAAACAAAAGATGTCCAACGATTTCTAAGTTACTTAAACAAATTTTACAATTGTAGTTTCCATCTCCTATACTAATATTCCTACACACTAGATTGTCATCAAAAGTTAGTCTATTATTGAACACTCTCCACAATTAAAGGTTAATCTTTGAAGGCATCTTCAACTTCCACACAATAGACAAATTGTCATTCTCCATGTTATCACCAAAAAGTTCATTTGTACCAGCATAGGCCGATTTTACCAAATAAAAACCATTTGATTCATCACGTCAAACCTAAGAATCCTTGCATTGTTATCTCAAATTGCAACAATGTTCCTTCTCCCATATGAAATATTATCTACACCCAGAGAGGGATTTACAAGGGGCAAGCAAGGGATTTAGCCCCCATAATAACTTTTGGATTAAAATTAAAAATAATAAATACATCAGATTAAAACTCAATTTTAAGTGCATCGCCATGAGATCCTACCCCTCCCTTTCTCTCAGTTAGTTTTTTTTTTTTTCTGCGTTTTTTCCCAACAACACAAGCAAATAGACAAAACAATAACCACCGCTACCATGAGATCCTATTCAAGAGTTGTCATGAGATCCTAATTTTAAGTGCATTACCATGAGATCCTATTCAAGGGTTGTCATCATTACTATAACCATCGCCACCACAATCAACATGATCACCATCATCAACATGGTTACCACCACGGTTTTTGCCGCCACCAGGACCATCGTCATTGCCACCATCATGGTCATTGTCCCTGTTGTTGTTGCCCCCACCATCGTCGTCGATGATGGTGGTGGCAGCAACAACAACGAGGACGACAACCATGATGGTGGCAATGATGATGGCTCTGTGGTGGCAAGAATAATGACGGTAACCATGCTAGTGGTGGTGATGACAAAGGGTAACCATATTTGTAATTGTGAAAGGAAATTGAATAGAGATTTAATTATGGTTGTTTTGCCTCTATGCTTGTACTGTTGGGAAAAAAACATAGAGAAAAAACGTAATTGAGAGAGACGGAGGGATAGGATTTCATGGTAATTCACTTAAAATTGAGGTTTTAATCTGATGTATTTATTATTTTTAATTTTAATCTAGGGTTATTATTATTTATTCTCATGTTCTCGTATAAAAGTTGTTCTCACTTGAAACGCCCTGTATAATAATAATAATAATAATAAAGAAAAAATTATTAAAAAAATATATTTTTAAGTTAGTATTTATTTAATTTTCTTTCATTAGTAGATCATATCTTAGTTTTATACTTACAATTAGTAATAAATATTTGGTCCAATCACATTTTTATTTCATTTTTTTTTTTTTTGCAAGTTTTACTTTTAACAAATTAATTTGACACTTTTTATCTTTAATTTTTTAAAATCTTGCAAATTTTATTTTATCATTTTATCCTCACATCACATGATTGTAGATTTTACTCTCAATTTTTAAAAAAATTGGCAAATTTTGTACCCATTTTTTGTATTTTTTTTTATAAATTTTACATTAAATATTTTTTTTTGTCAAAATTTTATCTTCAATTTTTGTAAAAAAAAAAAATTCTAGCCCCCTCTTACCTAAACTTCTGGATCCGTCATTGTCTACGCCACTTAAAATTTCAAATCTACACTCCATCAATCCACACACCCATCTCACATATATATTTCTTGCTCTGATTAGAAGTCACAAACAAACAAGAATATTTAATTGCAAGAGATTCATTCTCCACCTAAATGTCACTCCAAAAAAATGTTTTATCCCCTTCTATGATATTTTGCACAACCAAAATATCAAACCACTAAATTTTAAGGCCAATTACTAATTTCTAACATATTTATGAAAATGCCACTAAATAAGTTGATTGATTTTTTTTTTTTTTTACCTTTATCCAAAGTTGACTACTTTGATCATCCCTAAACACATTGATATTAATTTTTTCTTAGCCATCTATTTATCTATAAGAAAAGAGAACCTTGAATGACACATGTCACCATTTGGAAAAAACTATTTCCTCCAAAAATTCTCTCTTATTTTTATCTTTCTTATAAACTTTTATATTTGAGAATAAGGTAATTAAGTAACAACGGTGTAAAATTATTATTTTTCTATTTATGTAGATTGTGATTGTCTGAAAAATATAAAATGTAAAACTTATGTTACATTAGTTATTACAAACTATAGTTTGATCTTCTTTGTCAGACTAATTAGGATGTGATCCCTAAGGTATGAATTTAGGATCTAGAGAAGGGTGTCCTTTGAAGTTGTCATGGTGCAGACATAGATTAAATCATAGATTTACTTGTCTATCTCGTGATGCATTTGACTAACCGATGTCTAAATAATTTTTAACCACCAAAATTCTCTATTGTGATTTCATTCTTGATCTAAGCTATGTTAGGATGAACTTTTTTAAAAGAACTTTTAGTAGAATAAATATGAAGAAAAATAAAATTATTTTTTTTATAAATTAAAATTAATTTTTCTGATGACTAATTTGTGTAAGCTTTGTCGTATATCTTTTTTAAAAAATGTGAAATTTTTATAAATTAATTAATAGAGAAATCAAATTTATTGAAATCCAATCTTATTATATTATTAATTATTTTCTATATATCAATAACATTTTTCCACCTTCATATCAAATATGTATGTTTGAAAAAGTCAAAGTATTAATTAAATGAAAATCCTAATAATTTAATTCCTTAAAATAATTCCATTTCTGTGGTTATTAAACTTTTCTACAGAGTGTATATATCAAATGCAAAATAATAATTTATTCTTATTCAATTATTTTCTCTTATCATATCATATTCATATTAGGTAAAAAATAAATTAAAAGATTGAAAATTAATAAAACATTTAAGAATTTTTTATTATTCATTTTAAGTAAAATAATTTATTTAAAATAATCCTTCCTATATTGATATTAAAATTTATTCCATTCCTTAAAAAGAAATTATTAGGGCATGGGTGAATCTGATTAGAAAAGACAGTTGGTGCCTATAAAATGGTTCATCCAACTCCAACATTTTTCACAGTTGGCCATTGAAGTATTATACTAGTAGCAATTTTTCACACTTTTGGATTTGTTACAGTATTAATATATACTATTATCTATAATATGGCCACTCTTTCATTGAGGTTCATCTCTATCAGTCCATTTTTTCTCCAAAATTGATTCTCTGCTAACAAAACTTCCTTTTCAAAAATCATGCTACTCCTTCCATTGTCTCCATCGATTGTTTCTACGATTTCATCCTCAAAACCCTAATTACAGTTTCCCACACCATGTTTACATGCCTAAACCCTAGCTTTGATTTTTATTTTTTTTACTTTTGTTTCTTTTGGATTTTTATTTGTGTTAAACAATGGTTAATTGAATTAATGTATTGTTGTGGTTTGTAGATAATGGGAGAAGTGAAGAACAAAATATGACCTTCTTGACTTATCAATGGTGAAGCTCCAAAAACGTATTAGTTGGATATTGTTTCTAGTAGTACACTTATCTAATTTTTCTTGAAATATCAAGGAAATGCATGAATGTGCTATTTTTCTTCTTTTTTTTTTTTTTTGTCAAAATATGATTTTTATTATATGTCATATAAAATATATTGTTTATACATGAGTTTTGCATTTTTTTTACGGGGTAAAATTGATTTGCTCTTAAATTGTATGAGAGAAATTTTAAATAAAATTAGAAGAATGAACCTTTTTTGTTTTTTGTTATGTCGAAATTAATTGATTTTGTTTTGTTTTTTAATCTTCTAATATTGAATGTTTTTTTCTAGGGGCTGACTACATCGGATTCACAGTTCAGGATTTAGAGACTTTTTGCAAAGCCAGAACATAATTTTTCAGGCTATTATGGACTCTGGGTTTGAGGACCCTTCAAATATAATTGAATTAAAAATATTGAAAAACTAATTAAAGTTCAAAACTAATTCAAAGAAAAAATATATTTGTATTCATTTTATGTAAAATACGAATTTCAAGCATATATTATTTTATTAAAGATAATTCTTTCTAAATTGATATTCAAATTAATAAAATCCTATTTTTTTTTGGATTTAATCAATTTGAATATGAATTTAGGAGATGATTATTCTCAATAAAAAAAGTATGCTTCATAAGTAATATTTCACATAAAATAATAAAAAAATATTTTTCTTTGTATTAGATTTTATTATTTTATTATTTTCTTAATATATTTTATTCATTTTGATACTTTTAATTATATTTTATATCTAACATAAATAAAGCCTGAAAATAAGCAAATGAAAGGACTATTTAATAGAAAATTGTTTTATAGAAAATAATCCCTTCATATGCTTATTCTCTAGGTTTTATTTATGTTAGGTAAGAAATAAATTAAAAGATCAAAATGAATTAAAAAAACTAATTAAAATGCAAATCTAATTAAAAAAATATATATTTTTATTAATTTTATGTAATATATGACTTTTCAAAATGATTTTTTATTATTTAAGATAATCCTTTCCTAAATTGATACTCACATTAATAAAATCCTACTTTTTTTTTAGGGTTTGATTAATGTGAATATCAAGTTAGGAAAGATTATTTTCAATAAAAATATATGTTTCAAAAGTATATTTCACATAAAATGAATAAAAATATATTTTTTCTTTGAATTTTAATTTATTTTCATTCATTTAGACACTTTAATTTAATTTCCTGACATAAATAAAGCTAAGGGCCAACAATAAAAATAATTATGTTTGAAAAGTCGTATTTTACTTAAAATGAATAAAATAAAGTTTTTCATTAAATAGTGATTCGATTTTTGTTCAATGATACGATTTACTAGCCATGTGACAATTAATCTAGTATCGTTGAATGATCCTTGAAAATTATCTAAATTTCTAGAAAACGTGTGATTGGAAACCATACATTTGTTAACCAACTTGAAATCGTTTCGCATCCAATCTTTAATCTCAAATGAATTGAGTATATATTCAAATACATATCCAATAATTAAAAATGAAAAGTTAGACATATTTGGAAGAATCCTGCGATGCCACTAGATTAATTGTCATAAGGCTAGTAAATCATATTATTGAAAAAAATTTAAATCACTATTTAAAGAAAATAATTTTTTTTTATTAATTTCAGTAAAATATGACTTTCCAAACATAAGTATTTTATTGAAAATAATCATTTCATATTCTTTTATAGCCTTTAAGTTTTATTCTTGTAAAAAAAAAGTTTTATTTATTTTAGGTTCTTATATAGCCTCTAGGTTTTATTTATATTAAGTAATAAATAAAGCTTAGAGGTTAAGAATATGAAATGATTACTTTTAATAAAATAATTATGTTTTAAAAGACATATTTTACTTAAAATAAAATAATAAAGTTTTTCTTTAAATAACAATTTCACTTTTCTTCAATAATTTGATTTATATGGCTAATTAATCTTGTGACAGTCTGTCTTAAAATAGAGGGAGAGGGAGCTCAAGAGCTCTTCCCTTTGGGACACGTGAACTCCACTCTTGGCAACTGCAGTTAATCTAGTGTCATTACACAATCCTTAAAATGTCTAAATTTATCAATAATATTATTGGGTATTTTACTTTTAACTTGATCTTGTGATTAGAAAGACCACACTTTTGTTAATCAAGTAGACTCGGTAACTCAAGAGAGAAGAAGTAAATTGAATTACCTTGAAATTTTTAATTCCAAACGAATTGAATATATTCAAATATATCAGTATTGTTTAATGACACTAGATTAATTGTCATCAGACTAGTAAATTATATTATTGAAGAAATTCAAATTACTATCTAAAGAAAATAATTATTTTTTATTCATTTTAAGTAAACTATGACTTTTCAAACATAAATATTTTATTGAAAATAATCCTTTCATATTCCTATATAGCCTTTATGTTAGGTTCTTATACAGGGGACAATGCTTCATTTGCTTGGATGGTAGTTCTTATATTGGCTCTTGCAGATTAATCACACCTCTCTTAGTTCAGCAACAAATTCACTATGCCATTGTCAAGTCCTTGTACTTTTTACATATAGTTGAGGCCATTTTATTGTATTATGGATTCATCATCATTGTTACAATTTAATAAATTGGGAGATTAATTAATATCATGGTTAGGTGAGATTGCTTCTTTGTTTTTGTGCCATAGTGTTGGCATTTCAATATTTTATATTTTGGTTCTGTAGTCGTGGAGTAGAGAATAATGGACTCTGGCGCTTGAAATGCATATATTATATTGTTTTTCCTCCTATTTTAGCCAAAAACCAAGAACTAACAATAGCTTTATTATCCAAGTGAGGTTTACTACATCGATTATATGATGCTATTTGGTTATACCAAAGTATTTTAGTGATTTTTACGAGACCTCTCTTGATCATTCTTCAAATGTTTTTCCTTGATTATCTCTTTCTCTTTATAGGAATAAAAATCATACAATATACTTTTTTTTTATTACTATGTTACTTAAGACTTTTAAACATGTACAAGCCATCTTAATCGATTTTTCTATCATTGTGTGTTTCTTTGATTAGTGTTACATAATCTCTACTTATATTCATTTTGCATCTAATATTTTTTATTATATGACCACACGTTTACTCTAACAAGAGAAATATTAACAATAAATACTCTCTTTTTGCAAACGCCTCTCTTTCAATAATTTTTTTCGAAGCTAAACATTCACTACCATACCGTATAATTAACTATATATTTTGGTGAATCGAGTATTTTTTGTCCGAGAATCAATAACTAACCCTTCAAAATACGGATACATTCATTTAAGAAGTTGATATCTCAAATACAGCCGGTTATATATTAGTATGATAAAAAAAATTCCTTTTACCTTTGAGTTTAGTAGGTATTTTGGCATAAAAAAAAATGGGTTTAATATGCTTTTGATCCCAAAAATATAAAAAAAATATTAGTTTCTTTTTCATGTATTAATTTCGTCCCAATTAATTGATATATATTCAAGAGTTGAGTTTTAATATACTATAGAGTATAGATGAGAAAAATCTACTGTCATTGTATTTGTTTCCATATTCCATTGGTTAGTTTTCAATCAGGATTCAGCACATGATCAAAACTTTTGAAGCTTTCAGGCTTCAACAAATGAATAGAAAATGAATCATCTTTGATGCCTCTTCGCAATCTGTTACCAGAAGTCTCTGCAGGAGCAAGAACCATTCTTGAAATGGTGGAAGCGATTGCGGTCCCTCACCACAATCTCTCTGTTATAAACCTTAGATATGAACTTGGTAGCAGAGTGGCAATCTTCACAAACACGCAAGTTCTTCACAATCCTAATTGGTGTTCCAGGGGGTGTACTCAGAAGAGCAAAAGCTATTGCAAGCTTTTCACTGTGTCTATACAAAGCATCTTCTTTATCCTCTTCATCAATGTCAAGCAACACTTGTGATGTTGTAGCCACATACCCTGCTCTCTTTATCTCCCTCCCCATCTCCTCCACCATCTCATATATCTCCTTGTACTGATAATGCGACTTGTCCCCGGCGACAAACTCGTGTATCTCGTTGTTCATCTCGATCATGGTGCTCCCGGAACCTTCCTCATCCCCTTGAATTCCATTGTCTCCCTCACCTTGGTCTTCCTCTCCCAGCACAGCAGCTTTGCGTAGATGTTCGACAGCAGCACGTAGTTGGACTCGTGCAGCGGCTCGCGCCTGATGAGCTCCTTCGCCACACTCTCGCCTAGCTTGAGCTCTCCACGGGCGTGGCAGCCAGTGACTATGCTTCTCCATATGACCTGGTTCGGCTCAACCGGCATGGCTCGGACGAACTCCAAAGCCTCCTTCACAAGCCCTGCTCTGCTCAACATATCAACCATGCAACCGTAGTGTTCAATCTTTGGCACAATGCTGAACTTTTTCTCCATTGTGTTGAAATAGTAACGCCCCTTATCAACCAAACCCGAGTGGCTACACGCAGAGAGCACACCAATGAGAGCAACATCGTCAGGCTCCACTCCATGTTCCACCATCTCATCAAACAACGATACGGCCTCCGGTCCGCGGCCGTGCATCGCCAAACTGACGATCACCGACGTCCACGAGACTATGGTCCTCACTTTCATTCCCCTGAACACTTTTACAGCTCTGTCAACATCACCACACTTGGCCAACATGTCTATCAGCGCGTTACACAACTCCACGGGCTTTGTTATGTTCTTCCTTTCAACGTAAGACTCTAACCACTTCCCTAACTCGAGCGCACCCAAATCAGCACACGCAGACAATACAGAAACCATGGTGATCTCGTCAGGACATACTCCCATAACCTGCATCAAGGCTATCAAGTCAAGACTCAAATTTTGAATTGCTAAAATATTTTTGTCGTTGAAAGTGTAATGCGACGACAAATTAATAAGTATTGACCTGCATCTCTCTGAACAACGTAACCGCGCGTGCGGAATTCCCAGCACGTGCGTACCCTCCAATCATGGCGCTCCACGTGACGGAATCCTTCTCAGGACTTTCATCGAACACCTTCTTAGCAGACACAGGCCCAGCCCCTTCCTTGCATTCGCAACAGCAATACATGTGGACCATGGTGTTCCGCACGTGGGTATCCTCATCGAAGCCGAGCTTCACGACCGAGGCATGCACCGTCTCCGCCAACGGCAGGCTCGCGATCCCGGCGCAGGCCTTGAGCACGAACGGGAAGGTGAACTTGTTCGGAGAAACGGCGCGCCGCAGCATGGTGCTGTAGAGGCGCAGGGCGTGGGGTTTAGAGTGCGTGGTCTGGGCGAAGGCTCTGATGAGCGTGTTAAAGAGGAAGGCATCGTGGACGGGGTGGGGGGTGGTTTCGTCATTTGGGAAAACGACGCTGGCGGCGTAGTGGACGGAGTTGAAGGTGGAGGAGGTGAAGGCGAACTTGGTGAGGACGAGGGGGTTGTGGTGGAGGCCGAGTTTCAGGATGAGGGCGTGGATTCGCGTTAGGGTGGTGAGCGTGTCGCACGTGCTGAGGAGGGCGAGGCAGGTTTGCTCTGCCACGCGGCGTTTTGTGGTGTGTGGTGGGAGTTGGACTTGGAACGACGTCGTTGCGGCGGCGGTGGTGACACTGGTGAGTGCTGTTGCAGCGGTTGATGATAGCTTTGTTAGTTGCATTGCTTCATTTTCCTCCTTAACTAATTCAAGTATTTATATAACAAGACAATTTTTTACGGTTTTTGAAACCGTCACAAATCGTCTTTTAAAATATTTAACGATTCGTTTTTAGTTTTGTTTCTTCTGGTGAGGGAAGCAGCCACGTCACTCAACATCCACTTTTCTTCTTCCTTCTCAACTCTGTTACTGTTAGTATATTACAAGCATTCAAACCGGCCAAGAAATGCGAGTGAAGAACTCCATTAACACACACAAAAAAAAAATGAGAAGAATCTCGAATCTTCTCTCTAAGTCGAAACAACTCGCTGCATTCGCAAGCCCGGAAACCAGATTTCGCGTCAATGCGCTTCGCTCTTACTGCGATCAAACGCACATTCGCCGTCAGAACCGTAGAGGTTTCATCCCTATCTCCCTTTCCTTTTCCAATTTCAATTTCATTTCGGGATCATAATTCTCCACGCTCTCTAGTTTAAGTTTAGAACAAATTACAGCAACATTCTTAAGCTTTTATCAAATTACATATAACTTCATCTTTATTTATTTTCCCAAATTAACGCATAAATTTGAAAACATTAGACTAGCATCCCTTATATTATTTGAAAATATTACAGAGACACCTCGTTAAATGTTGCTGTAATTTGCTCTTAATTTTATGATTAACCCTTAATTTTCTTAATCTTTCAAATTTTCAATTTAGTTTTGAGTTTTGTTAATTTCTGTGCAATATTGTTGTTTTTCAGGGCCGCTTGTGCAGTACAGAAGTCTAGTTGATCAAGGAAGTTACGGCACGATCCATTCCAAGAGAGTGTTGCTTTGGAGCTTGAGAATTTGCTTGCAAGGTTGGAGCAGTATGAGAAAGATATGGAAGAGTATCATGTATAAATGGAATTGGATGTTGTTCTGTTGGTTCTTCATTTCTTGCACCAAATAACGTGTTTTTTTAATTTAATTTAATTTTAGTTATGTTATGGTTGCACTGCTTGGATTTTGTTTTGTGATTGTGTATTATGTGGTTTTTGAGTTTGTCCTCACTCTTGGTAGGTGAATCTAGCTAATTGGGAGAAGCAGCGGGAGGATGAGCGGCGGAGGCTTCTCATGGAGGAAGTTGAGCTGCACCAGAAGGACGAGGACTGGTGGAAGCGGTTGAATAATAAGCTTACCAAAAGATGGGAATCCCGGTAATGTTTGAGTGAGTTTATTTAACATGGTTTTGATTCAACTGAAGACTTAAACCAATTTGATTTCACTAACACTAGCAACTTCAAATTCAGCTTTTGTTTCATTTTTCCATCTCAGTTAGGATGTGTTGAAGCTACATGTGCTTTTTTGTGATTCAGGAAAAGACCAAAAAATATGGAGCCAGGGGTAGGGAAATGGGTGTCATATCTCAAACGTGAGAAGAAGTTGGATTCATTAGTTGGTCGCCGTCCAACTGCTCCTCCAGCTCCTAAAGGGCTTTACATATATGGCAGTGTCGGCAGTGGTATTACCTTCTTGTACCTTTTTTTTTGGATGTTTATGCTCTCCTATAATGCAAACTTATAATCTTATATTAGCTTGATTTGATTTCCAAATATGAAGTACGGACTTTGGTACAAACATTAGGGTATGACTGTCTAAAATATGGGGCATTAGGACACTATACACAAGCTGTTAATGTTAGGCTTTTAAAGCTTGGGTTTTGCTCATTTAATTAATCGAGCCTAATCTTAAGCTTGAAGTTTGTTTAATTAAACAAACAAGCTTGATCTCGAATAGTTCATGAATAACTTCGCTCATTTATACCTCTATCCATGAGTCAGCCCGAAAGAGAGAGAAACAAACTGTAAAAAAGAAAAAGGGAAAAACAGAAGGTAAGGGGGTTCTGGAATGGGAAGTGAAAGCACAACATAAGGTAGAGCACACCAGGGCATGCACAAGAACATTGGTTGCAGCTGGAAAGTGAGATAAATGAAGTTGCAACAACAGCATCAGGCCCAAAATGGAGTAAAAACAGTGCTGAAAAAGAGTAGGACAATGTTACTAAACCAGACAGACACGATTTCCAAAAAATAAAAAAAGCACCAGTGGACAATGGGTCCACCTGGAAGTCACAAAATAGGGTGTTCTCTAGATATCATGTTGAGAAGGAAAGAAAGCAAGAGACATGACTAAATCTGTGTATCAATATACACAATGGAGTATATTATTATATACCATGGGTAATAACTAATAACTATAGAGAAAATAATTGCCTAATTACCATAATTAAGGACATCTAACAATATCCAACAATTTTCTAATTATCATAAATAAAGATATCTACAATATCTAACACTTCTCTAACTATCTGGTTGCATTTCTACCGCTGAAGGGAAGACAATGTTGATGGACATGTTTTATAGCGCCACCGAAGGAATTGTCAAACATCGAAGAAGGTATCACTTTCATGAGGTGAGTCTTTTACCATGCCTTTGAGCTTTTGGTCATATTGATGTAGATGTCATCTATGGTTTTTTCTGAATGCACCATCTTACTTTAGAGTTTAGCCAGAGGTCAGAACATTGATAATTATCATTAACATGTGCGGAAAGCAATTCCTCCACTAATATGCAGGCCATGCTTAGAATTAATGAACATATGCACAAGATATGGAAGAACCAAATAGAAGAGAAGCCTTTGCAATCAACCATTTCTGGTTGGATTATGAATCTTCCATTTGACACAAAAGCTAAGGAGTGGTTGTCTGCTGAAGAAAGATACAAGCAAGAGGTACAGATGAAAAACATTCTTCCTGCTGTAGCAGATAAGTTTTTCCTGGATGAAGAAGAGAATGAAAATGGAGCTAGCATTTTGTGCTTTGATGAGATACAGGTAAGGGAAAATCCATACATTGTACTATCATGAATTCCTCATATTTGTATCCCAAATTATAGTTTCCATACCACTATCCATCAATATTGATTTCATCACTTGGGGAAAGTATAATTGAATTTAATGGATTACTTTCTTATTTAATGATAAATTTGGGATTTTTGGTGAACACTGAGAATGTCCTACCCTCATGGAGTAGTTTTTCATGATCCATTTGAAAGGATTTTATGGCAGTGTGAAGTTTGTAGTTTTCTACTTCCCTGGTCTATTTTCTTATGTGTAATCTGTTTGGGTTACTTGGCTACAAATATTGCCCCTACTATATGTATACTTCAATTCCAGATCATAGTATCTAATGAAAACTCTATGAAGGCATTGAAGCACCACTGCTTTTAGATTGAGTTGCATCTGTTTTTTCATTCCTCCTTGACTCGTTAGTTAGCATGATTGCTGAGCTACCTCTGTACTACACTTTGTTCCTTCTATATCTTGTAGTGTAGAATATGACTTTTTTGATACTCTCTATTTCAGACTGTTGATGTATTTGCTATTGTGGCTTTATCTGGAATTCTAAGCAGATTGCTGAGTAGTGGAACTATAATTGTGGCTACCAGTAATCGAGCACCAAAGGACTTAAATGAGGTGTTCTCTTTACTTGTCAATCTTTCATAGTATATATTATCATTTTTATGCATTTTCTGTTGTGTTAGGGGGCAATAATACACCAATGACATCCCTAATATTTTTCTGTTTTGGAGGAATCAGATCCCCTCTCAATCTAGACCAGTTGGAAACAAGGCTTCATGCTTGTTTTTTTGTGCAGGCTGGTATGCAAAAAGAAATATTCCAGAAACTTGTCTCCAAATTGGAAAAACATTGTGAGAATGTATTGATAGGGAGCGAAATTGACTACCGACGTTTTATAGCACAAAAATCAGAAAACCAGGTGAGAATTTAAGATATTTGTTATTTTCTGAACCTTTGTCACAACCATAAAAAAATAACTATATTATCCACTTCATAATCTTGTTAAACAACTTTATGAGCCAACTAATACCTTTCTAATCTAAGTTCTTCTCATACCTCATTGGATATATTATCCCCTTCAACACCTATACCATTTGCCAGCCTTCTTCAATGCTTTTACCTCAGGCTCTCAAATCCTATTATAAATGTATATTTTGGTAACTTGGTTCTCATCCCATGTTTTAATTAGTCTATCCAAATGCACAAATTGGTGTCCGTCATTACTTGTGAAAGTAATATTTCTATCTTTCCATAATATCTTATTTTCTACTCAAGACTCTACCTTCTTCATCCTTAATGTATTTCACTTGATCCAATTGAAAACATTTTAAAAAAATTTTAATCCAACAATATTTTCATCCTTTTTCAGAAAAAAAACTTGTGCTAACAGTCATCCACGTATTATAGTTTTCTGTCCACCCAAGGTGTATTCTTATAGTTACATGCTAACAAGGCATCATATTATGCATTTTGAAATTGGAACATATTGGAATTTCAATGGGTATAGATATGTAGGTGCAGTATTTCTGGCCTATTGAAAAGGAAGCGATCAATGAATTTGAGAAAAAGTGGCATGATGTAACAGGCAGATTAGGAGGAAGAATAATCTCCAACACCATCTCAGTGATGTTTGGAAGGTATCCTATTTACATTTAATTCTGTCAAACGAGTATGCATAGTAAACATGGACAATATAATTTCTTTCTGTGCCAGGACACTTGAGGTTCCTGAAAGCTTTCATGGAGTTGCACGCTTCACATTTGAGTATCTCTGCGGTCATCCGGTACATTATTTCTCTTAGTTTTATTTTTCCAGCTAATATAACTATTAAATCTTATTGTTTTGTTTACTTTTATTTTTTACTTAAATAGCAAGTTGATATTACGCATTTCATTAAACTGTTCATGTGTGAAATGGGTAAGAACAACTTTCAAGAGTTAGTTCATACTTCATAGATATGATGGTACATTTTGATGATTAAACTCCTTGCTTTCTGTGGTTTATTCTTGCTTTGGTGACCTTGTGGCCACTACTATTGCCTTGATGTAGAGGGAATGGAGGTCTTGGGAGTACAGATCTAGAATAATGTAAGACATATTTTGCTAATAATGTAGGACATAAAAGCCAAAAGTATTTAGAAGTACATATTCTTACTCTGATTACAGCATACAATAAGTGATATTTAATCAATAAACGATAGGAATTATTCTATAATAAGAAACAAATTGAGCTTCTAAGCTTGACATTTAGGAAATGTTTAAGCTGAAGTAGGAAAGGAGGAACAAGGCCAGGTTGAGTAAAAATCTAGCAAGAGAAAGGGTACCCAGAAGATCACCATGACCATGGATCCATGTTTAGGTGGTTGATTGTAAAGACCTTAAGGATGGTACAAATGCTATGCTTTGTTATTATTCCCTTGTTCTTTCATCATTATTTGGCTTGCATTTAAATTATCATGATTTTAAATTTTCTTCTGTGATTGCTCACATGCAAGCAGGTGCACATGATATGCTCTCTAACTATTTTAATTTTCAGTTGGGTGCAGCAGACTATATTGCAGTAGCTGAAAACTTTCACACTGTTTTCATATCTGACATTCCAGCAATGAGTATGCGTAACCGTGACAAGGTATTTATCAGTAGAGTTGAGTTTGCCCCATATGTAGTGATAACTACTGCTTAATTTTTTATTGTAAAATATTAACAGAAACATGCTTTCTTACTCTGTATCTGTATGATTTTTTAAGGTATTCCAATGCTTAATATTTTTATGCATTAACCTTGGCATTTCTTTATAGCACACTTGTTTCTACTATCCCTATCCTGTTTTGGGTAAAAACATTTTCCACATTTCAGGCACGGAGATTTATCACCCTTATTGACGAGTTATACAATCATCATTGCTGCCTGTGTTGTTTGGCATCCTCTTCAATTGATGAATTATTTCAAGGAACCGAAGAGGGCACACTTTTTGACTTGGAAAGGTGATTTTGTATGCTTTATGTGCTATTTGATGCATGGAGAGATTTGTATTACTTAGTATAATTGTTTTAGACCTGTCCTAATAAAAAACTAAACTAATGTGCCCTGGTGAGCCAGTGGTTCCTCTATTTGCAAAAAGTATGGGGGGAAGGTCCTCGGACGTAGTCTTCCCCTTGCATATGCTAAGGAACTGTTTCTGGATTTGAACTCATGACCACCTGGTCACCAAGGTGCAACTTTATCATTGTGTCTAGGCTCGCCCTCAGTGGGTGATAATTTTATTTACCTTTTTGGTCATTTCACCTTCAATACCTTATATAGTAACTGATTCTGATTCCTATTATGCCTTGTAGCTGCAAACAATTGAATTTGTGTAGCATTGCAAACCTGTTAAATTTCCCAAATCATTTTCCTGTTAATGATCTTTTATCATAATCCAAATTACCAAGCACGTTGAGATAGTAACACTAACAACTTTTGGTATCAATCAGATAATAATTTTTAAAAACAATTTTATTGACAACCATCTACTCTGATATCCAAGGATCACTTCCCATGTATTTCCAAACATGTCATAGAAGGCAGGCAGACTTAAAAATCATGAAATTGTCAAATTCCTGGTCTATTAGATTTTCTTGTGACAAATTGTAATTTTAATTAGAAGCTACTATTTACACATGTTCTGTTCTTGGGTTCTGCATTCTTTTTGAATTAAGCAATGAGGCTCATCAGCTTTGCTTTTGATAGTAGTGGTCCTCTAATTAAATGATGCACTGTTAACTGAACCTTCTCCCTCCTGTTTTGGTTTCCAGTTTCCAGTTTGAAACAGAGACTGAAGGTGGCAAACTTCGCTGCAATGTCTTGGCAGAAGGCAGGGTGAGCTCAGGAGGTGCCCCTTCTGGTATCACATCCATATTATCTGGTCAAGAAGAGATGTTTGCCTTTCAAAGAGCTGTAAGTAGCTACTCTTCCCTGCTTTTAGTTGCAAGTTGTGTTTTCATACAACCATTTAGTTACTCCCAACGTCCCATTTTGTTTGAAGCTTTACCAAAAAAATTTCTATAAGAGGGAATTTAAAAAGTATAAAAGGCAAGGGATATATTAAGAAATTACATTGTAAATTTTAAGAAATCTAAAATATTAATTATATTTCTTGATTCTTGTGCCAAAATCTTGCAAGTAGAACCAAATGGGATGAAGGGCGTATCTCCTAAATTATTTGTACAGCTCTTGAACATTGAAAGATCAACCAAGAAGAAAATAGTAACATTGAGTCCTCCTTTGTAGGTCTCACGCCTGATTGAAATGCAAACGCCATTATACTTGGATGGAGTCAGTAATTTCCACCCTTATTTTCAGAGGCATCATAAACAGTTACAACAATTGTGACAGCTTATATTCTGAGCCATCATCAACCTGAAAGTATTTTTTTTTTTTATTAATTTACTTGTATTGGAAATTGGTATATGATACCAAGAGGGTATAATTCAGTTGACAATTTATACTTTGAGCCATCCTCAAGCTTAGAAGCCATCATCAACCCATTGATACGGTCAATGACGACGGATCCAAATATAAAAACAAAATTCAATAGATGTAAATATAAGTTTACATAAAATAAAATGTAAAAATTAAGTTTTATTAATAATTTTATGTTAAAAAAATTGATTTTAAAAAATTGAGGGGGTGCAAGTGCATCCTAACTGTAGTGTAGATCCACCACTTGATAGGGTCTTTGATTCTCACGGATAAAAACATAAAAATAGATCTAGTATCTAACGCTAGATTGACTCTATACACTATGTGTGTAGATAATCGGCATTGATTCTTTATTAATGTTAAATCATTAGTGCACTTGGAATAAAAACAAAATAGTTGCCACCATCTTAACATAGTACAGTTGCTATAAGATCTCTCACAAATGTTGGTTCCTAAACCCACCGTCTTAAAGAATTGCATCTTTTTTCTGTTGTGTTTTCTTTCTTGACATCGATAATTTCTATATGAATTTACAAAATGAAATAATCAATTAATTTTTCTATATAGTATATTTATATAACCATGGTTGATGTCACCACGAAAGAATAGGAGGGTGATTTCACAGGCATATTACGAGGATAAAGGAAGAGAAAAAAGGATATTAATATGATTTAGAGACATAAATATAAATGCCCAAGTGAAAAACTTATAAAATAATGGAAATTTTTATTTGGAAAATATAAAAAGTAATCAAGTCTTGGCAATACGTCAATACGAACACAGTGTAATATTATATTAGTGTTGTCACTTCTCAGAATGAGATTGGTGATTGTCTCGACTAAAGTATTCAGTTAATGAGTTTTTAATTGAATTAGTAGATTATTAATTGAACGGTCTAAATTAATATATATAAATTTTATATAAAATATAAAATTATTTTTATATCAATATTAAGTTTTTTATTTTTGACAGCATGAGTTAGATTTGAATACTACAAATTAAAATTAAAATTAAAATCTCTGTATAAAAAGCAGCCTATTAGCGTGTTATTCCTTAGTCAGTTTGACCTTGACCAGACATGTGTACCAATTCTTCAAAATTGAGTGTTGACTTAATTAAATGGCATTAATATAAATTAGTAGCAATAAACTATTGGTACCAGTACTAGTGATATGACTGGTTTTCTGTTAGGTTAGTTGAACCAATCGATTTAGTTGAAGTTTAATAAATAGCATATTGTGTTGAATTAATTTTACGAAAAGTGATAGTAATATATTTTTTTATTACAGTTTAATAGTTATATATTCATCATATAAAATAATTTTTATTTTTTTATATAAGAAATAAATAATTAATTTATCAATGTCAATAAAGTTAATAAAAATAGTTATGTTAGTTTTATTAATAATGTCATATTTTGAATTGAATATAATTTTTGAAAATATAAGAAATAGTGTCACTACTAGGGAAGGGTATGGGTAGGTACTATAAGACTGTCCTCATATTCATGTTTGAAAAAAGTACCCGTCCCCGGTCCCATACCCGTGCGGGTAACAATTTCAATCCTCATCTCCATATCCTCTAGGTACCTATGTACCTATACCCGCACTCGCGACCCGCACTTTTCATATATATAAAATTATAAATTATAAAAAAAAAAAAAAAATTTACGAGATGTATTAAGTTAGAATTGTTTAAGATTTAAATGACTTTTTTTTTTTTTTTGTAAAATGTCTTGTGTATTCAATCAGGATTATTAAATGATAAAAAATAATCTGATGGTATTCAATTAAGATTATCAATATTTTTTTCAAAGGGCAACGAAATCTTGTGGTATTCGATTGAGATTTTGAATAACGCAAAAAAAAAAAATCTATTATTCAAAATTATAAAGATTTTATGGAGTTTTTTTTTTAATTGGATTTTGGTAGATTTTATAGATTTTTAGTTGATCATATAAATACAAAACCCAGCAAACAATCACGTTCAACTACAAGAGACTTTTCTTTCTCATTATAGACTTTTTTATTTATTTCATTCTCTTTGCTTTGGAGGCAGTGACATAATCTCTCACCCACACATTTTTTTTTTTTTCAAGGTGAGACTTTTCATATGATTCTAATAGTGATGTGTTTATACCTTAAAATCACTATGAATCAATTTACAAGCCTACAATGTAGTCCACTGTCTCATTCATTTTAAGTTCATAAATTCTTAATGAAATGAAAATTTTCATAAGAGAAATAGATCTGAGTTCAGAGGAAGTTTTAACTCGGGACAAACAATCAAATTAGAGTTTTAAAAAACCTTTCTAAACTATTGCAGTCAATTTTGAAAAAATATATAATTTAACATAGGAAACAAAGAGCAATGTTTGGGATGCTATAAAACATAGACAACTTTGGATATTCTTAAGTTAGGTAGATGATTAATGTTTTGATTATCATGTATTTTTTGTTGAATTATTTGATTTATATTTTGATGACATTATTGATTTTATGAGTTAAATGAAACATTTTATATTTTTGATTAATATTTTGTTATTATTTTTCACTATTACTTTATGAAGATTTGTGAAAAATATATCTCAAAATGCATTAATAGCTTGTAAATTTGATTTTGAGTTCATGTACATTATTAGTAGGTGTGATGGTTCAGCTTATGATAATTTGTGATTAGTCCGTGTTCAATAATATTTTCAAGCACATTCTTGCGTTTAGTAGTTTTAAATATATATTTTTTTTTCTAAAAATCCATAAAATCTTTTCAAATCTTATCTTATAAATATGTGAAATCCTTTCAAATCCTATATTCTAAATCCAAATTATAAAATCTTAATCACAAAAATCTTCTTAAAATTTTTTAACAGTTTTTAGTTTTCTACGAAATCTTAAAAATCTTCAAGATTTTTTATGCCAAAAAAGTATTTTAAAATCCTAATCCAATACACCTTTATATAATATTAAAATCAAACGAATATTGATTTATATAAATAAATAACATTACAAAAATAATCATTCAACATAAATCTAAACAAAAACTCTAATTAAACGGAAAAAACTAATACATTTTTAAAACTAATTAGTTTATAATTATATATTAAAAATAAAACACAAATAGATATAATGTTTTAACTTCATCATCCGAAATAATTTCTTCATATTTTGCAAATGCTTATTTCCATAGTTTTTATATTGCTTTGAATTACTGATACAAATAAAAATTAAATCATAATAGAATATCAAAATTAACATATAAAAAGAATAATTAAAATAATAAATAGATAATTGAATAATTTAAATAATAAAATTATAATATATTAATTAATATGTATATATATATAAGGTGCGGAGTGGGGTGGGTACTATAGTACTGTACTCGCACCCATCCCCATGAGATTTTGCGGGTAAATACATCCCCATCCCCATCCCCAAATATGCGGGTTATTACCCTACCCGTGTATGGGTATCTTTCTTTGGCGTCTGTAGTAGGTCTGGATCCATATTGCCATTCTTAGTCACTACAATAATAAATGTACATTTTTTTTTTTGCAAATAATAAATGTACACTAGTGTGTTAAAATTAATCTGCATTAACTTTTTTTTTTCTCAGTAATTTTAGCATTTAGAATTTACATGCATATCATCAAATCATCATATAGCATATCATATCAAATCAGTTTCATATCGAATTGATGCAGATTGCATCAATATTTCACTTTTCAATAGAATAAGAAAAAAAAAATGGAAAAGATGCCAATTTTATTTTCCAAATACAGCCCACTAATCACTGATTCAAATAAAAATCCAAGAATATGATGTATTTAGTCCGAGAGACATTTTACGAGAGAGAAAGAAGTGAATTTCTGAAAAGAAAACAAATATATTTATATTCCTTTATTTTAGAATACACACACACGATAAATGCATTTTTATATATGAAAATAAAAATAAACATTCTAATTCGTTTGATTAAATTAGAAGATAAGATTAATGTAGTCATTTAAATTAAATTTTTTTTTTATCAAATATTCAAAAGAATTATTTTTTTATCATATCCTAAAATATTGAAGACTTATCACCACTTTGTCACCAAAAGTTACTTCACCAACATAGTTACCACCAATTACCCGCTAGAGCCACTATCATCGCTATTATTATGGTCATCGTTCCCATTGTTCTTGCCAAGGCCAGTTACATCACCGCCATCATGACGGTGGTGGTGACGCAAAACAACAATAGGGACAACAACTATGATGGTGGCGGTGACAGTGGTCCTAATGACGGTGACCATGTTAGTGACGATGGTGGTGACCATGTTGGCAACGGTGGTCATGGTGATGGAACGGTGATGATGATAAGTCTTCAATATTTTAGGATGTGATAAAATAATTCTTTTGAATATTTGGTAATTTTTTAAAAAAAATTTTAGATGCAATGAAGAGGCAAAATAGAAAAAAATCAAATGAGGTAAATATATGTTAATTTTTAAATGATGCGTTAATTCTTCTTGTCTAATTTAATCTAACGGATGAGAACGTTTATTCTTATTCTACTGATCTTTTTTTTTTATCACCATTTTTTTTATTTGACTTGAGATCAAAATCTTATTTGATATTTGGACCAATAACATGTTAATAAAGAAATTATATATAAATAATCAAAATTTAATATCTTTAATGTTAATTTTAATTTTGATATTTTTTAAAAAGAAATACCAATTTTTAAAATAATATTAAATCACAATATAAATTTTTATCATAATTTTTAAATAAAATATTTCTATGTTCTTAAATTTTGTATTTATTATAAATTTTAATTTATACAATAGTTAAAATACTAGTAGTAGTTTTCTTTTTCTTTCTAAAGTAAAAGTGATATATTATTCTCCCAAATCCCAAATAGTCAAATTCCCATGAATTTGATGCCCCAATACCCATAGTGTCAAAAAAATTGTAACAGGAACAACCTTTTTATTTCCTCAAAAAATAAAAAGGAATCATCTTTTATATTATGAATTAATTTATTTAAACTTATTTCATAAAATAATTACTTATTTTAATAAAATAAGTAATTATTTATATTTTTTTTATGTTTATTTAAATTATTTTTATTTAAAATAAATTACTTTTTTATTTATTTTAAAAAATAAATCTTATGTAATTATGAAATAATTAATTATTTATCTATATCACTGATGTGTTCTATGTTATCACCAAAGTGCAGTTTCTTACTGTTGTTGAGTGTGCCGTGACGAGAGAGAGGAACGCGAAACACAGATTCATTCACCTACCACCGTCCTACCCTTCTCTCTCTCTCTCTCTCTCTCTCTCTCGCTCTCTCGCCGCCTCTTCTTCTTCTTCTCTCAAACCAACCAACCAATCCTTCATTCTTCTCAATACCCATCAAACCATTTATCTGAAAATTCTTATTCATACCAAAAAGAAGGGGTCTTTAGAAGGTTCTGATTGATGGGTCGGAGAGGGATCAAGCTATTCGATGAAGAAAGGAACGGTCTTTTCTCAATTTCCAATTTTGGTTCCCAATGGGGCGGTGGTGGCGGTGTTCACGGCGACCCTATGAATTTGGCTGTGATTGCAAGCATTAGTCAAATGGGAATGGGGTTTGGTGTTCAACAACCAAACCCTTCTTCTTCTGATTCTAACTCTAATTCTAATTCTGATTCCCAACACAACGGTGGCATGAGCATGAGGATTCCATGCACCGAGTTGTACATTCGTTACATGCAATCCGAGGGGAAGGTGAAGATTCTCCGGAGTTCCCGAAGAAGAGGTTGTTGAGGGTGTTAAGAAGAAGAAAAAGGTGGTGTCTTTAAAGGGTTGAGGATCAAGGTGAAGAACCCTTCTCTGAGGAGGTTGGTAAGTGGTGCCTTCGCTGGGGCGGTTTCACGCACCACTGTGGCGCCCTTGGAGACCATCAGGACTCATTTGATGGTTGGAAGCAGTGGCAATTCCACTGGGGAGGTGTTCAGGAATATCATGGACACTGATGGCTGGAAGGGCTTGTTCAGGGGTAATTTCGTCAATGTCATTCGTGTTGCTCCTAGCAAGGCCATTGAGGTAATTATCATTATTATCATTATATATATACAAATGTGTGTACATCATTTTGTGCATATTTTGTATTTTTTTAATCCATTGGATTTGAACACCATACCATACCAGGTTTTATATCACTTACGCACCTTGCTCAACCATTTGCTCAACCATTTTGTGCATATTTGATTTGAAGTTGGAAATGACATTACAAATCCAACTTATAAAAAGGGTCTTGACCAATTGGTAGAATAACTTTTGCCTTATTTTTCCACGTGTTATCCAAACATGCAGAGTATGGTTTTGTTTTTATGGTTAGAAAATGATTCTTGGACACCTTGTTGGTGTGCGTAATACGAAGAGGAGATAAATAATTGATAAGATTGATGGCATGATGCGACGAGGAGAGAGATTGAAAGAAATGAGAGGTGTTTGTAAATTTTGGTGTCCAGATATCACTACTCTTTATAGTTTTATGTTTTTTTTTTTTTTTTTTTGGTGAATGGTTTTTTCGATTGCCTTGAGTATTTTGTTGTTTGGAGTTTAGTTTTTGGATTGTTTGTTTTAATCTATTGGATTCTTTGTTGGTGTGTGCGTTTCATTATGTCCAGGGGATTTGCTAGCATTGGCACGATTGGTTTTTATGAGGGACCAAGTGACCAAATATACATTATAATTGAGACAGACATGAGAGATTATTGAGTCTAGAATCTAGATTTAATAACCAGGATGATTAATTATTTTTCATATTGTTTCTACCACAATGGAAATATCTTGTTTGGTATCTAATTAGCTGTTTTGCTGTCAGAATTTGTTTTGTTTCATCTGCCTAAGTGTTTCTTAGATTCTGTAGCTGTTTTGTTTCTTTTATGTTGATCAAGAATTTTCATGTGGTTGTTCCTGTTTTGCGGTTTGGTTGATAGACCGGTTGGTGTTATATATATTATATATATAAATAAATGATCCTTCAGTTTAGGTCAATGTGTAACTTGCCCCTAATGTTGAGAACTAAATATGACAAGACAAATTGCAATAGAATAAACTTCGTTTGTCTTCTCTCTGAAGTGGCTTGTTTCCTAGGTTGATGTCTTTTTCATTAGGTTACCTTTCCCTGTGGGATATCAGTTGAGATGTTTAAACAGTTTTATAAGTCACAACCAATATTGCTTTTTGTGTGCATGGTTTTGGTAACTGTTACTTTTGTCTAGTGGAAATTTTGACATTAAAGCAAGTCAACTGTATCTAATAAGCTAAGCTAACCTAATGAGATGAGCTTAATTTTATGTAGTGATATAATATTAAATTACGTATTTGATATCTTGTGGCCCTTTTATTCACCCTGAAGAGATCATTAGTTGTTTTCAGACAAGATAAGCATAAAATCTCCCAAAACTTATAACTTCCAAGCAATAAAATTTTGCACTTGTTTGCCTTGCCTTTTCTTTTTCTGATCCTTTTTAGAGGATACAGTCATCGATGCAATTTAATTTTGCAATGACAGAGAAATGCAGCCTTTTATTCTTCAAAATTTCGACAGAGCCAAGTTATCTGTCAGATAGTGATTCAATGTAGTCTTAAGTGATATTTTTTTTATGCATCTGAATACATTTCACTTGTTTCTGCAGCTATTTGCTTATGATACTGTTAACAAGAGCCTCTCACCAAAGCCAGGGAGCAGCCCAAAGTCCCTATTCCAGCATCATTCATAGCAGGTGCTTGTGCTGGAGTTAGTTCAACTATATGCACATACCCTCTAGAGTTACTAAAGACTCGACTAACTATCCAGGTGCATACATATAAAAGCAAACAAGCTTATGTTTTCCCGCATGAGTTTAATTTCTATGTATTGTCAGTATAAAAATGTTTATATTGTCAATCAATCAGAAATCATGTTAGATATGGCTTTTAAGTCTTAAGATAATTATTATAAAAAAAGTTAACTCACGCATGGTGATTTTTGATTGGTTGACTACCAGTGTTGTTAAATAGTGGCCATGGTGTCAGTCATGGTGGAATGGAATGGCATGACAGATTTTTTTTTCCAACCACCATAGGCAATTTGTGAAGAGAGGGCTGCCATAAGGCGCAATGCTGTGTTTTTATGGCGTAATTTCTGCCTTCCACCATCTGCCATTGATAACACTGTTGCTGATCTAAAAACACTTTATAGTGTCACCAGATTTAGGGTTTGTTTAAGTAAACTTCTCTAGAAAGTTGAAACACTTCTAGGAGAAGAAAAAATAAAACGAACTTCTTCATAAGATAAAATTGGAAATAATTAATTTGTAGAAGCTCTCTCATTTAACTTCTCTAAAAGATGTGAGACTTCTCTAAATTGAGTTATTGGAGAATCCAATTTTAGCTTATGGAAAAATTCATTTAATTTTTCTTCATATTTTCTTTTTCTAGAAAGACTTCTGGAGAAGCTGGCCCAAACATACCCTTACTCTTCTTGTATTTATCTTTTAGCATCATACCAAAAATAAAATCTGAAATAGTAATTTTGCAGAGGGGTGTTTTATGATGGTCTACTAGATGCATTCGTGAAAATAATTAAAGAAGAGGGTGCTGGTGAACTTTACAGAGGCCTTACTCGAGTCTGATTGGAGTAATTCCATATTCTGCCACCAACTACTTTGCCTATGACACATTGAGGAAAGCATACAGAAAAATCTTCAAAAAGGAGAAGATTGGCAACATTGAAACCCTTTTGATAGGATCGGCCGGTGCTATTTCAAGCAGTGCTACCTTTCCACTCGAAGTGGCTCGCAAACACATGCAAGTGGGAGCACTCAGTGGAAGGCAAGTATACAAGAATGTGATCCATGCCCTTGCAAGCATTCTTGAGCAAGAAGGTATCCAAGGATTGTATAAAGGGTTGGGACCTAGCTGCATGAAGTTGGTGCCAGCTGCAGGAATTTCATTCATGTGTTATGAAGCATGCAAGAGGATACTGGTAGAGGGAAGATGATGAGGAGTAGGATGAGGTAGAATAGTATATTATTATTGGAGCTTAGAGGAAGAAGAACTGCAATGCTGCATTCTTCATTTTTGAATCTTTGGCTAAAATTATTTTGGATTTCTTTTGTTACTGGAATTTTTTGTTTATCCCATAGAAACTTTTGATAAGCAATTGGAAATGGAATAATGATTTTTTTGGTTTTCTGTTATCTCGCCTATTGACAATGTTATCGGACTCGACTAGTGATCGGCTCGTTAATCTTTTGTGGCTTAATTGCATTATGTATATGGCGGTAGTTAAACATGCCTCCCTAAATTATTAGATATACCTCCATTTTCTATTTTTTAGTTTGAAATTTACTTAAACTAGGTATGAACCTGCAATATTCAACTAAATTAGCAAATTGTTTATTATTAAAAATATGTTGAAATATATTATTTTATTAATTGGATTTAGTTTTAGAAGTAATTTATTTGAACTATAAAATGTAAGTTTGGTTACTAAAATAAATTTTTTAGACTTTATATTACATTAAAGCGATATTTAATCTCTACTTATCATGATTAATTCAAGTCTATGAATACATTTTTTTAGAGATTTTATATCTTTCGGTAACATGAATGACTAATTTAAAGAAAAAATATTTTCATAATAAAAATACAAGAATTTACTATTAATATCACTTAACTAAGTGATTTTCTACTTGACTTGTGGAATAATTTGTCCAAAGAAAACTCACTTTATTCATTTGAAAAAGTATGGAAAAGTTTAGAAATTGCAAAATCATATACAATTTTCAACCTTTACAAAAATTCATTTAGACAAATCATTAATTACATGTGTAAAACAATCTTCTTACATGTTATCATCAAGTGTGTGATGTTAACTATTTTAATACAAAAAATTGTTAGTGTATGGATAGTAAAAGACAATCGTGACTTATAAAAAGGATGAGGCTAAAAGAAACATGTTAGAAGATTGTTTCACACTTAGTGTAATTAATGATATGATTATATTTAAGGAATTCATTGAGCCATTATAAATCCATAACAGAAATTTACACTTGAGTCCCATTGAAAGAAAGACCATATGAACATATAAAGGTAATCATTTTTCACATTTTTAATGGCTAGAATAACATCTCTTATTGTCTCTCATTTCTTAATAGTTAATAGGTAAACTTATAATTAGCAAGTAATCTTCTTATCTTCAAAACTATGGCTTCATAAATAAGATCTTACAGGTGGGCAAGAAAATGAAAATAAGCATGTCTACAATGAAAATTTTGTTAAAGAAAATAACACTACAAACCTTCCAAAATCCTATTGCAAATTCAACTCTAATTCCCATAGAAAAGACTCTAATGTTCCAAAGTAATTTTTTCACCACCATGTCCAATAGAAAAACTCTTGATAACTCTTCATTTCTAGTGCAATTATTTGTTACAAGAGGATAAAAAAACTCTAAAATTGGGTGCTCATGAGAATTCTGTCAAGACAAGTTCTTGAATAATTGATTATGCTTTAAGGAAGTAATTAATTATTTAAATTTGTATAATTAGTTGTGGTATTGTATCCTACATTTAAAATATAATAATCATGTATGAATAACTGAATCAAATATTTGTTTTAATCATATACTTTGTCGTTACCAAAGAGATGTCGATTCTTTTTCTTAGCATTTATGATTATTCCAAGTGTTGGTCTATATAAACAAAAGAAAATAACAATAGTTCTTTAAAATTTGAATTTAGATTGTACAATGAAAAATAATATGAAACTTTAAAGTATAAAAAAAAAAAAGTCAAAATAGGATTTGAAATAGAAAGAAGTTGACTTATCTTTGATGCTAGCAGTGGATTTCATCATCTCTTGCTTGACAATTGAAACAACATATGCTCCACATGTTATGTGATTTTGTGGTGTCTATCCAATGAGATAAATATAAAAGGAATTGTTGTACATGATATAATTGATTAAATTTTTGTTTTCAAGTGGAGTTTTGTTTCTTACCGTGATAGGTTGACAAGTATTTTCAATAGAAATCATCAAGAAATGTATTTTTCAATGATAATGTACTGGTGGAGGGAGGTGTTTTTAAGAGATATGATTGAGAGGTGAGAGCTACGGGCGTCATTTTTAGACTTTCTAGAGGCATTGATTTTTGTAAACAAAAAGCCTAACAAAGTGTATATATTAATTCCCCATGTCTTTTCATGCAAACAAAATGTGACGAATATCTTCCACAATATCACTACATATACTGCAAGACATGATATTAAAAACATATTTTTAGGAAATGAATTTTCTCATAGGCAATGTTTCATGAGAACATTGAGAGAAAAAATTTAATAATCTAAGGCAATAATGTTTTCCAAATCAAACTTCAAGACTTGGTTTTTGATGAATATATTGAGTCTCAAAAGCTATTTGTAGCCTTTCTTTGCTGTTTAAATATGTTACATGTGTACCAAACTTATTAGAGTCTTGCATGCACATCTCGAGTGGTGATCCCATAATTATATAAAATGTTTCAAAAGAAAGCTAATGTAACAATTATTTAGTCATGAATTATAATAAAAAAACATTGATGAATATTAAACTCACTTGAAATCAAAAAAAAAAAAAAAACAACGTTGATAAAGAGGCCATAAATTCAAATATCAAGAATATTAAAATCAATTAAAATCATCTTGTTGGTACATGATTCATAGAAACATAATTATTATATTTTCTCTCCCCCATTATTTTTCTTACCATACATGCTACAAATAATAAAATACTAACCTTGTTCTATTTTATTTAATTATCAAGAAAGAGATTTTGTAAAAGCTTTTCAAAGATATTAATCATTCCAACTAACAAATAAAATGTTAACTACACTTTACTCTTTAATATGTCATTGTTAATTACGTATGAAGCTTTCATGAACTACCAAAAAAATGCATTTCACTAATATGACAAATCAAGAAAGTAGAAATCCAAAATGTATGAACAAATTTTAATGCTAATTTAATAGTTTAGTAATCCCGATTAAAAAACATTTATTAGCTTGGAGAATGACGACTGAACATAAATTTTTATAGGTGTGTTTTAGGGTGATGAGTGAATGTTTGAAGATTTAGTAAAAGTATAAGATTGAACAGTGAAATGACAACTAACCAATTAAGTTGATGTGTCAAAAATTAGTAAACTGGATGTGGGGATGTATGGATTTTGGGGTTTCATAAATGAGACCTGACATTATGATTTAGGATTTATAGTTTTAAGGTTTATGGCTTATGATTTAAAATTTATAGTTTTAGATTTCAATATTTAAGGATTTAATGTGTAAGGTATAGGGTTTATGCTTTTTAATATTTTAGGGTTTCATGTTGCATTGTTTGTGGTTTTTATGGTTTAGGATTTAGGGTTTAAGGTTTCATGATTTAAGTTCTGATTTCATTCAATGGTTTAGGATTTAGGGTGTCTTTTAGATTATGGTTTTATGGTTTAGAATTGAGTGTTTCATTTCATGGTTTTGAATTTAAGGTTTTTCATTTAGTATTTAGGGTTATGCTTTCATGATTTATGATGTGGGTTTCATTTTCATGCTTTAAAATTTAGGGTTTTATAAATGAAACCTATATTAGTAAATTTTAAGCTTCATTCACAAAACCCTAAATTCAAACTATCATCCACAAAATATTAAATCTTTAGGGTAGCAACAACGAAATCCTAAGTCCTTAAGGTGTGATTCATGAAACCTTAAATGCTTGGGGTTGCATCGTCAAATCCTTAATGCTTAAGGTTGCATCCATGAAACCCTAAATCTTTTAAGTTTGCATCCATGAAACCCTAAAAATCACTTACAATTCTCCATTCACAAAAGTCCTAAATACTTAGTGTTGCATCCAAGAAACCTAAAATACTTAGTGTTTCATAAATGAAATTATTAATCAAACCTTAAATATTTAGGTTTCTAAATGAAACCCCAATTATTTAAGATTTTTGATTAGAAATCTTATTATTTTAAGTTTTATTAATTAAACACTAAATTTATAGTAAAACCCTAAATATTAAAGGTTTCATCAATGAAAAATTCAAAAATTATGAAAAGGCAACACTAATGCTTCCAAAAAAATTTAAAAATAAATTTTTAAGAATATGGAAAAAAGGAAGTTAAGTTTCTAGAGAGATTTTAAAAAAAATATGAAAAATCAAGAGTAATGTTTTAAAATATTGAAAAAAATATAGAAAATTTTCAAAAAAATCTGAAAAAGCAAGAGTAATGTCTTAAAAAGGTTGAAAAAAAATTAAAATTTTTAAAATATGAAAAAGCAAATTTATTATGTGGGAAAAAGTTGAAAAGGATTGAAAATTTGAAAAAATAATAAAAAAGAAAAACAAATGTCTAGAAAATTTGAAAAATATGAAATTAAAAAAAAAAAAAAATCCAAGGTTTTGAATATGAAACTCTAATTATTTTAAGGTTTTATTAATTAAACACTAATTTTATAAATGAAAACCTAAATTTTTTAGGGTTTTATCAGGAAAATTTTAAAAAATATAGAAAAAAGCAAAGGTAGTGTCTTAAAAAATTAAATTTTTTTTTAGAAAAATATAAGAAAAACCAAAGTAATATCTTAAAAATATGGAAAACAAAAACTAAAAACTTTTAAAAATATGAAAAAGCAGGAATTATTTTCTTGAAAAAGTTGAAAAAAATTAAAATTTTAACAAATATAGAAAAAGCAAGTTCAATATCTTGTAAAGGTTGAAAAATATGAAAAAGCAAGAGTATTGTATTTAAAAGATGAAAAAAATCAAATTTTGAAAAAAATATGAAAAAGCAAGACAAATGCCAAGAAATTTGATAAAAAAATGAAAATTTTAAAATATGAAAATCCAAGTGTAATGTCTTTAAATATTATTGAAAAGAAGAGGAAAATTTTAAGATAATTGAAAAAGCAAGAGAAATGTCTTGAAAAAGTTGAAAAAATGAAAAATACGAAAAGGTGTGTTGTAATGTCTTGAAAAAAGGAAAAAAAGAAAATTTTAAAATTTTCAAACAATCAAGTGAAATGTCTTTAAAAATGAAAAGAAATTGAAAATTAAAAAAAAATCAAAATATAAAAAAACAAAGAATATTTAGGGATTCTTCAATGAAACGCTAAATATATATAGTTTTTTTGATTAAATGTTTTTATTTATGAAACCCTAAATATTTAAGAATTCATTTTATGGTTTCATTTGAAATCTAAGCCGTAATTATTTAGGGTTTTATTATTAAAACCTTAAGCTTCATACTAAATTTAAACTGTACATATTAATTATTTGATAAATGCAGCCTCAATTATTTAGGGTTTCATTAATGAAATGTTAAATATTTAGGGTTTTCATGAAGGAAACCTTGAAATTCTCCCTCAATATTTAGAGTTTCATAAATGAATGGATAAATTAAAACCCTAAATATGAAAGGTTTCCATAAATGAAACCCAAAATTTAATTCTAAATATTTAGGATTTCAAAAATGAAACTATAAATTGAAGCAGCTAAATATTTAGGGTTTCATAGATAAAACCTAAAAACTCATCTAAATATTTATGTTTTGATTAAAGGAAACCATGAAATTCTCCTTAAATATTTAGGGTTTATAAATGAATCGATAAATCAAAACTACAAAATATGAAGGATTTCCATAAATGAAACCAAAATTTAACTCCAAATATTTAGGGTTTCATAAATGACACCATAAATTCAAACCTTAAAAGGGTTTCATAAATGAAACAATAAATTGAAACCTGTAATAATTTATGGTTTTCTTAAATGAAACAAAATAATTTAGTGTTTCATTAAAGCCACTAATTGAAACCCCTAAATATTTAGGGTTTTATAAACAAAACCTTATATATTTATGTTTTGATTAAAAACCATGAAATTCTCCCTAAATATTTAGAATTTCATAAATAAATTCATAAATCAAAACCCCGAATGAAAGATTTCCATAAATAGAGCAATTTAACTTTAAATATTTAGGGTTTCATAAATGAAATTATAAATTGAAACCCTAAATATTTGGGTTTCATAAATGAAACATTAAATTAAAACCCATATTATTTAGGGTGTCAGAAATTAAACCCAAATTATTTTAGTTTTTCTTAAATCAATCCTAATTATCTATGGTTTTTAAATGAAACTTTAATTTTTTAGGGTTTCATTAAAGAAACCTGATTTGAAACCTAAATATTTAGGGTTGTATAAACTAAACCTTACATCAATATCCAAAAATTTAGTGTTTCATAAACAAATCATTAATGAAACCACTAAATATTTTAGGTTTCATAAATGAAAACCAAATGATTAAGGTTTGAATATGAAAATCTAATTATTTTAAGGTTTTACTAATTGAAAACTAATTTTATAAATGAAAAGCAATTGAAAATTAAAAAAAAAAAAATCAAAATATGAAATGACAAGAATATTTAGGGTTTCTTAAATGAAACCCTAAATATTTAGGATTTTGATTAAATGTTTCATTTATGAAATCTTAAATATTTAGTGTTTTCATTTTATGGTTTTATTTATGAAATTCTAACCATAATTATTTAGGTTTTCATTAATGAAACCTTAAGCTTTACCTAAATTAAAACCATAAATATTAATTATTTGATAAATGTAGCCTCAACTATTTAGGGTTTCATTAAAAAAATCTGAATTAAAACCTTAAATATTTAGTGTTGTATAAACAAAACCCTACATAAAACCCTAAAAATTTAATGTTTCATAAATAAAACCATTAATGAAACCCCAAATAGTTAGGATTCATAAATGAAACCTAAATTATTTAAGGTTTCAAAATATGAAACTCTAATTATTTTAAGGTTTTATTAATTAAACACTAATTTTATAAATAAAAACATAAATTTTTAGTTTTATCAATGAAAATTTTATAAAATACGAAAAAGTAAAGGTAATGCATTAAAAGTTTAAAAATTGAAAATTTTGAAAAATATGAAAAACCAAGAGTAATGTCTTAAAATATTGAAAAAAATGAAAATTTTGAAAAATATGAAAAAACAAGAGTTATGTATTTAAAGTTGAAAAAAAATGAAAAAGCATGTCTAATATCTTGAAAAATTGAAAAAAATTAAAATTTTAAAAAAATATGAAAAAAGCAAGGGTAATGTATTGAAAAAGATGAAAAAAATGTTGAAAAAAATATGAAAAATCAAGACAAATGTCAAAATTTGAAAAAACAAAAATTAAAAAAATATATGAAAATCTGAGTAATGTCTTGAAATATTTTAAAAATGAAAATTTTAAGATAATTGAAAAATAAAAGAAATTTCTTGAAAAAGTTGAAAAAAAAAAGAAAATTTAAAATTTTTTTGAAAAAAATCAAGTGGAATGTCTTTAAAATTGAAAAGAGATTGAAAATTAAAAAAATATCAAAAGATGAAAAGACAAGAATATTTAGGGTTTCTTCAATGAAACCCTAAATATGTAGGGTTTTGATTAAATGTTTATTTATGAAACTCTAAAATATTTAGGTTTTTTCATTTTATGGTTTCATTTTGAAACTCTAAACTATAATTATTTAGTGTTTCTTTAATAAACCTTAAACTTCACCCTAAAAAAAAAAAAAAAAAAAAAAATTGAAACCATAAATATTAATTGATTGATAAATGTAGCTTCAACTATTTAGGGTTTCATTAATGAAAAAACTAAATATTTAGGGTTTTAGGAATGAAAACCTAAAACTTACCATAAATATTTATGTTTTGATTAAGGAAAAAATGAAATTCTTCGTAAATATTTAGGATTTTATAAATGAATCGATAAATCAAACCTAAAATATGAAGGGTTTCCATAAATGAAATCAAAATTAAACTATAAATATTTAGGGTTTTCATAAATGAAACCATAAATTAAAATATTAAATATTTAAGGTTTTATAAATGAAACATTAAATTGAAATCCGTAATATTTAATGTTTCTTAAATGAATCCCAAATAATTTAGAATTTCATAAATAAATCGATAAATCAAAATCCTAAATATTTAGGGTTTTATAAAATAATAATAATAATAAATCATAATAATACTAATTAAAAATAATATAAAAAGAGTAATGTTTGGACATTTGAAAAACATGAATATATTAAAAATAATAAGAAAACAAGAGGAATGTCTTGAAAATTAGAAAAAAAAATTGAAAATATTGAATAACCAATAGTAGTTTCTTGAATGGTTTTTTTTTTAAATGAAATTTTTAAAAATATGAAAAAAACAAGCGTAATGAATGTGTTTTAAATTTTGAAAAATGATTTTTTTTAAAATATAGAAAAACAAGAGTAGTGTCTTGAAAATTAAAAAAATGAAAAAAATAAATAAAGGAATGTCTTGAAATTAAAAAAAGAAAAAGAAAATAAAAGTAATGTCTTCAATTTTTTAAAAAAAAAGTAATGTGTTGAGCACTTGAAAAAGAATGAAAATGTTAAAAATAATAAACAACAACAGGAATGTCTTGAATATTTTTAAAAATATGAAAAAAAAGAGTAATGTCTTGAAAATTTTAAAAAAAATGAAAATATTAAAAAACAACAGGAATGTCTTAAAAATTTAAAAAATTGAAAACCAAGAGTACTTTCTTGATTTTTTTTAAATAGGGAAAAGTTTAAAAAATTTGAAAAAAACAAAAGTAATGTGTTGAAATTTTGAAAAAAAAGAAAAGAAAATTTGAAAAAAATATTAAAAAACAAGAGGAATGTCTTTAAAATTGAAAAAAATATGAAAATTTGAAAAAAACAAAATTAATGTGTTGAACACTTGAAAAATATGTAAATGTTAAAAATAATAATAAAAAAAAATGAGAAATGTATTGAAATTTTAAAAAAATGAAAAAATATAGAAAAATAATTTAAAATTTAAAATTTTTAAAAATACTAAAATCATATGAATGTCCTGAAAATTTGAAAAAAATGATTTTTTTTAAATTAAAAAATCAATATTAATTTCTTAATTTTTTTAAAAAGGAAAATTTTGAAAAATGTAAAAAAATAAGAGTAATGCATTGAAATTTTGAAAAAATGATTTCTTTTAGGGTTAAATAAGTTTTGAGTCCTTAAATTTTTTTGTGTTATTATTTATGGGTCCCTAAAAAATTTTAATTTTATTTTGAGTCCATACGATAATGTGATATCATTTCAATCATTGATTTATGTTAAAATGATGTCACGTCATCATAATTTTAGGGATTCAAGCTAAAAAATGAGTATTTTAGGGATCCAAAACTTATTTAAACATTTTCTTTAAATATAAAAAATTAGAGTAATATCTTGGAATTTTGAATAAAAAAAAAACAAAAAATTTAATAAAAATATGAAAAAACAAGAATGTCTTAAAATTTGAAAAAAAAATATAAATTTAAAAAATATTGAAAAAGCATAGTAATGTCTTGAACATTTGAAAAAAAAAGTGAAATTATTAAAAATAATACAAAACAAGAGGAATGTCTTGAATTTTTTTTAAATGAAAAGTTATAAAATATGAAAATTTTTAAAATATTTAAAAATAAGAGGAATATCTTGAAAATTTGAAAAAAAATTAAAGAAATTGAAAAAACAATAGAAATGTGTTGATTTTTTTTAAAAATATAAAAAAAAGTATTGTATGGAAATTTTTATTTGCCAATTTTACAGAATGTACCCATATATACAAATTCGTAGATATTCCATAGAATTATTCTAATATTAATTAATTATGGATTAGACCATACTTATATCTAACAATAATAGCATTTGCCCCCTTGAAAGAACAAAGCCTTAAAAAATACCGTGCTAGATAGACACCTATAATATTTGATGTTGTGTTTCAATTTTGGTGACAAAAATGCAGTATGTATCACTAGGCATAATATATGATATTTTATTTTCATTAGACCAAATTTTTTTGTGGTAAATTGTTGGCCCCATAACAATTTTTCTGGTGTATAAGTTGTGTTACACAATGATAAAAACGAGTACTGGCATTTTTGGTCTTTGTGGTTCTGAGTGAAAAATTATATCCACAAGAGATTAAGTTCGAATGTCAGTTATAAGAAGAGATCTAGACAAGAACATCATTTTAAAAACTTATAAAAAGATCTAAGTGTTAGAATTTTCCTATGAATTTAAGTGGGATGCAATTAATTATAATTCTTTGATTTGGTAAAAATGGGTTAATATTGTGATTCATTTGATGATACTTAAACCTACTAATAATGCGGTTAATTGTTCATAAGCTTTGGACACCTAATTGATACTTACTATTTATACCTCCATATTTTTCTAAGAACATTCCCCTTCATCCATTTTAGATTTTATACGAATTATCCTTATCTTACACCCCATGTGTGTTAGGTGTTATTTTCATTTATCTTTATCTTTCTTTAAACCAAACATTTTAAATCTTATCTAAAATCTTATTTCCTAATTTTAAACCCTATCTAAAATCTTATTTTATAATTTTTGAATTCTATCTAAAATTTTATCTTTATTATTTTTAAACTCATAATTTTGCATCATCTTCATCTCATGTTGTTTATATATAGTATTGTGTTTTTTTCATCAATATTGCATCTTTTTCTTGACGCTACGTTTCAAGGTACATGCATTGGTCATTAATTTCTTATACAAAGGTTTTTATTTGGCGGTGGTTTCTCTTCTTATTTAAATGCGTTCAAACAAATATTTTTTCTATACAACATCAATGGTTGCGGGTGCAACATCTCTTAAGGAATTGGTTTTGATGATGACTTCATTTCTTTAACTACAATCCTAATAGTTATACCAAGTTAACAATTAGAGGTTGTAATGGTGTGTTGAGAAACTCTTCAAATACAAAATTGACAACTCTTCTAGAATTATGATTTATTATTACTTTGGATGGCGTGTTTAGAATAACTATTATACATATCACGAAAATATTTTTTGGAGACAATATATAGTTTCGGACGGACATTTAGAGTATATGTATATGTTATAGCGGATACATTTCTAGTGTATGTATATATTATTTTTGGAAACATTGTGTTCATTCATAACACGTTAATGAAACTTTAGCCCCCCTTCTCTTCTTCTCCATTTTTTGGATGTTTATGTTAACATAGTATCCAAGGCGAGGTTCCATTCCACGATGTATGCTTATGTTGATTTCTTCCTTTTGGGGCTTTCACATTCTCATCTCTGTTTGTACTTGTTTTTGTTTTGCAGGGCTTAAGTAATCTCAACTCTACGTCATTTTTCTTTTTGCAATTGTGATTCGTTACTTAGATTGGGCTGATTTGATTTTGAGACATGGTTCGAAAAACATAGTTATACATTTTTATTTTTAGATCATTGAGAAGAAGTCTATAGAGGAAGAAAGAAGCGTTTACAATTTGATCCTTCGTTTTGGGGATTTAATAATCTCTGTTTGTACATTTTCTTTTGCTATTTTCAATTCGTTAGACCGTTGGATTGGGCTTTAATTTTTTGGAGAAATGGTTTTGGGAAGACATAGTTCTAAATTATGTACGGTTGGATCCTCAATAAGAAGTCTGTAGAGGAAGAAAAAGTGTTCGCAATTGGGTAAATTTCTGTTCATTTTCGTTTTGGGACTTTTTCAAACTCCAACTTTGTTCTCATTTTTTGGTTTTGCAATCTCAGCCCTATTTGGTAACCTGCTTTTGTTCTACTACATTTTGATTGTGCTTCTATTATACTCTATTTGTTTGGTTACTATCCCTTATGTTGTTATTATTATTATTATTATTATATCAATTAAGTATGGTTGGTTTCAAGAGATAATTCTCTTCAATCAATTAATGTCCAATTAATTGGGCAAAATTATCCTTATTTGAGTTATGTTATAGAAAATTTTCTTAAAAAAAGCGGAATTGGGGGTTATGTTGATGGGAGTTATCTTAGCCTCAAGAGGACAAATCTAAAAAATATGCACAGAGTTGGAAACATGGGAAGTAAACAACTCAAAATGCCATTACTTAGATCAATAACTTTGTATCTCGATCAATAGAGATGCAACTTCAAAATATGATTTGGCTAAAGGTTTGAGATCACTTGAAGAAAGCTGTATGTACAGAATAATTTTTACAAAGCAGTGTCATTGAAATTGATATTAGGGCCCTTAAGCAAAATAGTATGAATATCTAGGAATTCTTTTCTACTATGTCTAATTTATTAGGACCAGCTTGCTTTCAATGAACTTGCAGATTTGCAAGCACTCCAATTATTATCTTGACACCGAAAACAACAATATTTGCGTTCAATTTTTGATAGCCTTTCGAGATGATTTTGAGGGCTTAGGTATGGGATGATATTACATTGTGACCCTCTTCCAGAATGTTGATGCTATTGTCGATAAATTTTATTGGTAGAAGAAATACGACTTAGAAGTCCAACTCTTTGGCGTTGAAAGAGAATTCTCTCCACCCTATAATAAAATTGTTTGCTACTCCCCTGGCGTAACAAAAGTAAGTCACATAGGAAGGTTGGTCATGATGAATGTAGTTATTATGAGAAGAAGGGTCATTGGAAATCACAATGTCCAAAGTTCCTAAGTCTGCAGCTTGAAAGGGTCTCGATAGCGTCCTCCCTCTGCTCCCGGTCATCTAAATGGCATTTTTAAGCCTCCTCTTCTCATGTTGCGGTCCACTGGTAAGGATATGTCTCAAGTACTTAAGTAACTGATCTAGCGAGAGAAATTCCAAAAATTTTGAATTCTCAATCTCAGTCTGTCAAACCATATCTCTACTCCTCCTTTTCTGAGTTTGCTTTCTTGAGTGCATCGGGTATATCTTCTCCCCCATGGATCCCTTAATTCTAGAAGCGTCTCATCATATGTCATTTGATCCTAAGTCTTTTGTGTCTTTAAATGCTGTCTCCTTTATATACATTGGGCGGCTTCACTTAATACTAATTAGTTTTAAGTGGAAATGCAACGTGAGTATCGAAACTATTCTTTAATTTGGTAAATCACTTGTTGCGGCAAGCATTTGTGGAGGAAGGGTGTTAAAAAGTCCCACATTGCTTGCCTCGTATTTATGGGTGCAGTTTATATATCTATTGAGCAGCTTCTTTTAATGTAATTGGTTTTAAGTGGAAATCTAACATGTATATGTTAAGCATTTTTAGTATAGTATATGTATATGTTATTAGGAAGCAGCATTTTAGATATATATATTTTATTCTTTGGTATTTAGTATGTATATGTTATGCAGAAACACATTTTCTTGTATATTTTGTTTCACCATTTTCATTTTTATATGTATGAATTATTATATTAGTAAGATGTCAGAAGAATCGATTATTAGGAAAAAAATAATATTTGTTGATTGTAGTGATGCATTCAACAAAACGAGAGTAATGATATGATATGATCATTTGATTGATTAATTACATTTGAATTATAACCATGCAACTCACATTTATACGTTAAAATCTAAATTGTATTTATAATTTTAGATTTTTCTTCTCGACATCTTATGTTGAATTGGGCTTAGAATGTTGCAGAGCAAAGGAGGCTTGGATTTGTCCTTATTATATTTAGATGCGAAAGAGGCAAGAGGACTTAGTGGCTAGAAAGATATTTGCAATTTTAACTTGTGAAAGAAGTGGGAAATATCGAGATTGAGGATGCCTGTGATGAATAGAGAAGACACAAATGAGCATTATGGAAAATAAGAAGAGATGGGGGTGTGCTTAGCAAACATGGGCGTATAAATAGCAAGTGCCCACTGCTTCTAATAGAAACAGTGTTAGGCCTAACCACTAAACCCATAATAGGTAGTTTCCAGGTATCTGTTCACGTTGTCATCAATTTGATCTTTAACAAGTAAGTAACTTTATCAACTATTATCAAGTGTTTTAAATTCATGTAAATGTATTGTTGACTGCGTAACTGGATTTTCTTACATTAGGGTGTTAGTTTGGTATTGTTGGTATTTTGAAGGAGTGAATTCTTTGTTAGGGAAAATATTTTGTTTGTACTCAAGTTCAGCCCTAAAATCACGATTCTTGCAAAAATGATGATTAAAATGACAAAGAATAAGGACTTGGCTTTTAAATGTTTCTCATATTTTCTTGTGTGTTGATATTTTATATGAGCAAATGTGTGATCTTCAGGCAATATGATACTTTATGGTCTTCTTCTCAAGTCTCCTGAGGTCTTTAGCTTTAAGATTGAATGATATTTTGACATCCAAAACATGATAGTTAAAAAATGGATAATGCAATGAAAACATTTTAGTTTCATGTTTACAAGTCCTCTAGAATGAAAGAAAGAAAAAGGTAAAAATAAGACACAAATTGTCAATTTGTTATTATCACAGAAACACAAAGTAAATGTAATCAGTTATCATACCAAAAGTACAAGAAATTTCGATTAGTTGAACAAGATATCTAGATATTGTAAATTTTCTAGAATGATCTTTGATTTTACGACTAAAGGTAAAAAAATATAGACAAACATAGAAACTGACCTAGTTGTTTTAGTGCATGTGGTTTAACCAACATATCATTTAGTATGTGTGATACTTGGATTTCTTACGTAAGGATTTGAACTTTGTAGAAGAAAAAATCATAATTTGGAAAAGAGGTATTAAAGGTGACTAACTATAGATTCTCCGACACAAAGTAACCACAGGCTATACCGATGAATAATTCACACAAAATGTTATGATGACAGAAAAAACTAGGAAAATATATGGAGACATAAGACTAAAATTTATAACTGCAAGCACACTGATGAATATTACAAGGTGAGCTCTTTATACAGAGCTTTATTTTTGGAGGGATGTTTATACATACCTAAAGCATAACTGAAAAATGAAAAATAACTCCACAACTTAATAATGCTCTTAAAAAACAAACATCTGCCTCACATCTCCCAAAGACTTGGTCTACTGACTTGCTATTCATCAACTGATCAAACACTGAGGCATTTTCCAGCAAGAATGTGTCATCAACGTTA